>JAHIAM010003814.1:0-666735 GCA_021605205.1 Aegilops longissima
CTCGTGGATCGCAATCGTGGAAATCGCCCGCACCCCAAAACGATGAGTACTAGTGCTCAAACGGACCAGAATCTGTCAAAATTGTGAGTGTTGATGACCGACACATAAACGCACTTCGGGTTCGCTAATTGTGGAAATCACCCGGACCCAAAACTGAGTAATAGTCCAAGACACGGGCAGAATCGCCCAAATCGCGATTGTGGATGACCGACACATAAGCGCATTTGGGGTCCGACAACCATGGAAATCGCTGGGACCCAAAACGGTGAGTAATTGTCCATGAAACGGGTTAGAATCGACAAAACCGCGAAGTGTTGATGACCGACACGTAAACGCACTTCGCGCTCGTTAATTGTGGAAATCACCGGGCCCCAAAACTGAGTAATAGTACAAGAAACGGGTCGAATCAACCCAAACTCATGAAGTCTTGACGACCAACACGTAAGCACACCTTGGGGTTCGACAACCATGGAAATCGCTGGGATCCCAAACGGTGAGTAATAGTCCATGAAATAGCCAGAATCGGACAAACCAGGATTATTCATGAACGATACATAAACGCACCCCGGGTTTGTTAATCATGGAAATCGCCAGGACCCCAAATCAGTGAGTAATAGTCCATGAAACGGGCCAGAATCGCCAAAATCGGGATTGTTGATGACCGACACGTAAGCGCACCTTGGTGTTCAACAACCATGGAAATTCTTTGGGGCCCAAAACGGTCAAGAATAGTCCATCAAACGGGCCAGAATTGGCCAAAACGGGATTGTTGATGATCGACACGTAAGCACACCTTGGGGTTCAACAACCATGAAAATCGCTGGGACCCCAAAACGGTGAGTTATAGTGCACTAAACGGGCCAGATCGCCCAATACCGTGAGTGTTTATGACCGACACGAAAACGCACCTATGGGTTCGTTAGTTGTGGAAATCACTTCGGCACCCCAAAACAGTGAGCAATAGTCCACGAAACGGGCCAGAATTGGGAAAAACTATGAGTGTTAATGACCGACACGTAAATGCACCCTGTGGTTCCTTAATCATGTTAATTACTCCGGGACCCCAAAACAGTCAGTAATAGTCCACGAAACGGGCCAGTATCGTCCAAAACTGTGATTGTTGATCACCGACACGTAAACGCACTGCGGGGTTCGTTAATCGTGGAAATCACTCCAGGACCCCAAAACAGTGAGTAATAGTCCACAAACAGCAACAATCGCCAAAACTATGAGTGTTGAGGAACAACGTGTAAGGTCAACTTGGGGTTAAACGACTATGGAAATCGCTTCGCGACCCAAAACGGTAAGTAATAGTCCACAAAACGGGTCAGAATTGGCCAAAACTATCAGTGTTGACGACGGACATGTAAACGCACTCATGGATCGTTAATCGTGGAAATCGCTCTGGCACCCCAAAACGATGAGTACTAGTGCTCGAAACGGACCAGAATCTGTCAAAATTGTGAGTGTTGATGACCGACACATAAACGCACCCCGGGGTTCGTCAATTGTGGAAATCACGGGACCCAAAACTGAGTAATAGTCCAAGACACGGGCCAGAATCGGCCCAAATCGCGATTGTGGATGACCGACACATAAGCGCATTTTGGGGTCCGACAACCATGGAAATCGCTTTGGGACCCAAAACGGTGAGTAATTGTCCATGAAACGGGTTAGAATCGACAAAAACTGCGAAAAGTGTTGATGACCGACACGTAAACGCACTCGCCGCTCGTTAATTGTGGAAATCACCGGGCCCCAAAACTGAGTAATAGTACAAGAAACGGGTCGAATCAACCCAAATCGCGAAGTCTTGACGACCAACACGTAAGCACACCTTGGGGTTCGACAACCATGGAAATCGCTGGGATCCCAAACGGTGAGTAATAGTCCATGAAATAGCCAGAATCGGACAAACCAGGATTATTCATGAACGATACATAAACGCACCCCGGGTTTGTTAATCATGGAAATCGCCAGGACCCCAAATCAGTGAGTAATAGTCCATGAAACGGGCCAGAATCGCCAAAACTCGGGATTGTTGATGACCGACACGTAAGCGCACCTTGGTGTTCAACAACCATGGAAATTCTTTGGGGCCCAAAACGGTCAAGAATAGTCCATCAAACGGGCCAGAATTGGCCAAATCGGGATTGTTGATGATCGACACGTAAGCACACCTTGGGGTTCAACAACCATGAAAATCGCTGGGACCCCAAACGGTGAGTTATAGTGCACTAAACGGGCCAGATCGCCCAATACCGTGAGTGTTTATGACCGACACGAAAACGCACCTGTGGGTTCGTTAGTTGTGGAAATCACTTCGCACCCCAAAACAGTGAGCAATAGTCCACTAAACGGGCCAGAATTGGGAAAACTATGAGTGTTAATGACCGACACGTAAATGCACCCTGTGGTTCCTTAATCATGTTAATTACTCCGGACCCCAAAACAGTCAAGAATAGTCCACTAAACGGGCCAGATCGCCCAAAACTGTGATTGTTGATCACCGACACGTAAACGCACTGCTGGGTTCGTTAATCGTGGAAATCACCCAGACCCCAAAAAAAGTGAGTAATAGTCCACAAACAGCAACAATCGCCAAAACTATGAGTGTTGAGGAACAACGTAAGGTCAACTTGGGGTTAAACGACTATGGAAATCGTTTCGGGACCCAAAACGGTAAGTAATAGTCCACAAAACGGGTCAGAATTGGCCAAAACTATCAGTGTTGACGACGGACATGTAAACGCACCTCATGGATCGTTAATCGTGGAAATCGCTCTGGCACCCCAAAACGATGAGTACTAGTGCTCGAAACGGACCAGAATCTGTCAAAATTGTGAGTGTTGATGACCGACACATAAACGCACCCCGGGGTTCGTCAATTGTGGAAATCACTCCGGGACCCAAAACTGAGTAATAGTCCAAGACACGGGCCAGAATCGGCCCAAACTGCGATTGTGGATGACCGACACATAAGCGTACCTTGGGGTCCGACAACCATGGAAATCGCTTTGGGACCCGAAAACGGTGAGTAATAGTCCATGAAACGGGTTAGAATCGACAAAAATCACGAGTGTTGATGACCGACACGTAAACGCACTTCGCGCTCGTTAATTGTGGAAATCACCGGGCCCCAAAACTGAGTAATAGTACAAGAAACGGGTCGAATCAACCCAAACGCGAAGTCTTGACGACCAACACGTAAGCACACCTTGGGGTTCGACAACCATGGAAATCGCTTGGGATCCCAAACGGTGAGTAATAGTCCATGAAATAGCCCAGAATCGGACAAACCAGGATTATTCATGAACGATACATAAACGCACCCCGGGGTTTGTTAATCATGGAAATCGCTCAGGGACCCCAAATCAGTGAGTAATAGTCCATGAAACGGGCCAGAATCGGCCAAAACTGGGATTGTTGATGACCGACACGTAAGCGCACCTTGGTGTTCAACAACCATGGAAATTCTTTGGGGCCCAAAACGGTCAAGAATAGTCCATCAAACGGGCCAGAATTGGCCAAACGGGATTGTTGATGATCGACACGTAAGCACACCTTGGGGTTCAACAACCATGAAAATCGCTGGGACCCCAAAACGGTGAGTTATAGTGCATAAACGGGCCAGATCGCCCAATACCGTGAGTGTTTATGACCGACACGAAAACGCACCTGTGGGTTCGTTAGTTGTGGAAATCACTTCGCACCCCAAAACAGTGAGCAATAGTCCACTAAACGGGCCAGAATTGGGAAAACTATGAGTGTTAATGACCGACACGTAAATGCACCCTGTGGTTCCTTAATCATGTTAATTACTCCGGACCCCAAAACAGTCAAGAATAGTCCACTAAACGGGCCAAGATCGCCCAAAACTGTGATTGTTGATCACCGACACGTAAACGCACTGCTGGGTTCGTTAATCGTGGAAATCACCCAGACCCCAAAACAAGTGAGTAATAGTCCACAAACAGCAACAATCGCCAAAACTATGAGTGTTGAGGAACAACGTAAGGTCAACTTGGGGTTAAACGACTATGGAAATCGCCGACCCAAACGGTAAGTAATAGTCCACAAACGGGTCGAATTGGCCAAAACTATCGTGTTGACGACGGACATGTAAACGCACTCGTGGATCGCTAATCGTGGAAATCGCCCGCACCCCAAAACGATGAGTACTAGTGCTCAAACGGACCAGAATCTGTCAAAATTGTGAGTGTTGATGACCGACACATAAACGCACTCGGGTTCGCCAATTGTGGAAATCACCCGACCCAAAACTGAGTAATAGTTCAAGACACGGGCCAGAATCGCCCAAATCGCGATTGTGGATGACCGACACATAAGCGCACTTTGGGGTCCGACAACCATGGAAATCGCTTGGGACCCAAAACGGTGAGTAATTGTCCATGAAACGGGTTAGAATCGACAAAAACCGCGAAAGTGTTGATGACCGACACGTAAACGCACCTCGCGCTCGTTAATTGTGGAAATCACTGGGCCCCAAAACTGAGTAATAGTACAAGAAACGGGTCAGAATCAACCCAAACTGAAGTCTTGACGACCAACACGTAAGCACACCTTGGGGTTCGACAACCATGGAAATAGCTTTGGGATCCCAAAACGGTGAGTAATAGTCCATGAAATAGCCAGAATCGGACAAACCAGGATTATTCATGAACGATACATAAACGCACTCGGGTTTGTTAATCATGGAAATCGCTCAGGGACCCCAAATCAGTGAGTAATAGTCCATGAAACGGGCCAGAATCGGCCAAAACTGGGATTGTTGATGACCGACACGTAAGCGCACCTTGGTGTTCAACAACCATGGAAATCTCTTTGGGGCCCGAAAACGGTCAGTAATAGTCCATCAAACGGGCCAGAATTGGCCAAAACTGGGATTGTTGATGATCGACACGAAGCACACCTTGGGGTTCAACAACCATGAAAATCGCTTTGGGACCCCAAAACGGTGAGTTATAGTGCACGAAACGGGCCAGGATCGTCCAATACTGTGAGTGTTTATGACCGACACGAAAACGCACCTAGGGGTTCGTTAGTTGTGGAAATCACTTCGGCACCCCAAAACAGTGAGCAATAGTCCACGAAACGGGCCAGAATTGGGAAAAACTATGAGTGTTAATGACCGACACGTAAATGCACCCGAGGGTTCCTTAATCATGTTAATTACTCCGGGACCCCAAAACAGTCAGTAATAGTCCACGAAACGGGCCAGTATCGTCCAAAACTGTGATTGTTGATCACCGACACGTAAACGCACCGCGGGGTTCGTTAATCGTGGAAATCACTCCAGGACCCCAAAACAGTGAGTAATAGTCCACAAACAGCAACAATCGCCAAAACTATGAGTGTTGAGGAACAACGTAAGGTCAACTTGGGGTTAAACGACTATGGAAATCGCCGACCCAAAACGGTAAGTAATAGTCCACAAACGGGTCGAATTGGCCAAAACTATCGTTGTTGACGACGGACATGTAAACGCACCTCGTGGATCGCTAATCGTGGAAATCGCCCGCACCCCAAAACGATGAGTACTAGTGCTCGAAACGGACCAGAATCTGTCAAAATTGTGAGTGTTGATGACCGACACATAAACGCACTTCGGGTTCGCCAATTGTGGAAATCACCCGGACCCAAAACTGAGTAATAGTCCAAGACACGGGCCAGAATCGCCCAAATCGCGATTGTGGATGACCGACACATAAGCGCACTTTGGGGTCCGACAACCATGGAAATCGCTTTGGGACCCAAAACGGTGAGTAATTGTCCATGAAACGGGTTAGAATCGACAAAACTGCGAAAGTGTTGATGACCGACACGTAAACGCACTCTCGCGCTCGTTAATTGTGGAAATCACTGGGCCCCAAAACTGAGTAATAGTACAAGAAACGGGTCGAATCAACCCAAATCGCGAAGTCTTGACGACCAACACGTAAGCACACCTTGGGGTTCGACAACCATGGAAATCGCTTGGGATCCCAAAACGGTGAGTAATAGTCCATGAAATAGCCAGAATCGGACAAACCAGGATTATTCATGAACGATACATAAACGCACCCCGGGGTTTGTTAATCATGGAAATCGCTCAGGGACCCCAAATCAGTGAGTAATAGTCCATGAAACGGGCCAGAATCGGCCAAAACTGGGATTGTTGATGACCGACACGTAAGCGCACCTTGGTGTTCAACAACCATGGAAATCTCTTTGGGGCCCGAAAACGGTCAGAATAGTCCATCAAACGGGCCAGAATTGGCCAAAACTGGGATTGTTGATGATCGACACGTAAGCACACCTTGGGGTTCAACAACCATGAAAATCGCTTTGGGACCCCAAAACGGTGAGTTATAGTGCACGAAACGGGCCAGGATCGTCCAATACTGTGAGTGTTTATGACCGACACGAAAACGCACCTAGGGGTTCGTTAGTTGTGGAAATCACTTCCGCACCCCAAAACAGTGAGCAATAGTCCACGAAACGGGCCAGAATTGGGAAAAACTATGAGTGTTAATGACCGACACGTAAATGCACCCTGTGGTTCCTTAATCATGTTAATTACTCCGGACCCCAAAACAGTCAAGAATAGTCCACTAAACGGGCCAGATCGCCCAAAACTGTGATTGTTGATCACCGACACGTAAACGCATGCTGGGTTCGTTAATCGTGGAAATCACCCAGACCCCAAAACAAGTGAGTAATAGTCCACAAACAGCAACAATCGCCAAAACTATGAGTGTTGAGGAACAACGTAAGGTCAACTTGGGGTTAAACGACTATGGAAATCGCCGACCCAAAACGGTAAGTAATAGTCCACAAACGGGTCGAATTGGCCAAAACTATCGTTGTTGACGACGGACATGTAAACGCACTCGTGGATCGCAATCGTGGAAATCGCCCGCACCCCAAAACGATGAGTACTAGTGCTCAAACGGACCAGAATCTGTCAAAATTGTGAGTGTTGATGACCGACACATAAACGCACTCGGGTTCGCCAATTGTGGAAATCACCGGACCCAAAACTGAGTAATAGTTCAAGACACGGGCCAGAATCGCCCAAATCGCGATTGTGGATGACCGACACATAAGCGCATTTGGGGTCCGACAACCATGGAAATCGCTTTGGGACCCGAAAACGGTGAGTAATTGTCCATGAAACGGGTTAGAATCGACAAAACCGCGAAAGTGTTGATGACCGACACGTAAACGCACTCGCGCTCGTTAATTGTGGAAATCACTGGGCCCCAAAACTGAGTAATAGTACAAGAAACGGGTCAGAATCAACCCAAACTTCGAGTCTTGACGACCAACACGTAAGCACACCTTGGGGTTCGACAACCATGGAAATCGCTTTGGGATCCCAAAACGGTGAGTAATAGTCCATGAAATAGCCCAGAATCGGACAAACCAGGATTATTCATGAACGATACATAAACGCACCCCGGGGTTTGTTAATCATGGAAATCGCTCAGGGACCCCAAATCAGTGAGTAATAGTCCATGAAACGGGCCAGAATCGGCCAAAACTGGGATTGTTGATGACCGACACGTAAGCGCACCTTGGTGTTCAACAACCATGGAAATCTCTTTGGGACCCCAAAACAGTCAGTAATAGTTCACGAAACGGGCCAGTATCGTCCAAAACTGTGATTGTTGATCACCGACACGTAAACGCACCTTGGGGTTCAACAACCATGAAAATCGCTTTGGGACCCCAAAACGGTGAGTTATAGTGCACGAAACGGGCCAGGATCGTCCAATACTGTGAGTGTTTATGACCGACACGAAAACGCACCTAGGGGTTCGTTAGTTGTGGAAATCACTTCGGCACCCCAAAACAGTGAGCAATAGTCCACGAAACGGGCCAGAATTGGGAAAAACTATGAGTGTTAATGACCGACACGTAAATGCACCCGTGGTTCCTTAATCATGTTAATTACTCCGGACCCCAAAACAGTCAAGAATAGTCCACTAAACGGGCCAGATCGCCCAAAACTGTGATTGTTGATCACCGACACGTAAACGCACTGCTGGGTTCGTTAATCGTGGAAATCACCCAGACCCCAAAAAAGTGAGTAATAGTCCACAAACAGCAACAATCGCCAAAACTATGAGTGTTGAGGAACAACGTAAGGTCAACTTGGGGTTAAACGACTATGGAAATCGCCGACCCAAAACGGTAAGTAATAGTCCACAAACGGGTCGAATTGGCCAAAACTATCGTTGTTGACGACGGACATGTAAACGCACTCGTGGATCGTCAATCGTGGAAATCGCCCGCACCCCAAAACGATGAGTACTAGTGCTCAAACGGACCAGAATCTGTCAAAATTGTGAGTGTTGATGACCGACACATAAACGCACTTCGGGTTCGCCAATTGTGGAAATCACCCGGACCCAAAACTGAGTAATAGTTCAAGACACGGCCAGAATCGCCCAAATCGCGATTGTGGATGACCGACACATAAGCGCACTTTTGGGTCCGACAACCATGGAAATCTTTGGGACCCAAACGGTGAGTAATTGTCCATGAAACGGGTTAGAATCGACAAAAACTGCGAAAGTGTTGATGACCGACACGTAAACGCACTTCGCATTCGTTAATTGTGGAAATCACTGGGCCCCAAAACTGAGTAATAGTACAAGAAACGGGTCGAATCAACCCAAATCGCGAAGTCTTGACGACCAACACGTAAGCACACCTTGGGGTTCGACAACCATGGAAATCGCTTTGGGATCCCAAAACGGTGAGTAATAGTCCATGAAATAGCCCAGAATCGGACAAACCAGGATTATTCATGAACGATACATAAACGCACTCGGGTTTGTTAATCATGGAAATCGCCAGGACCCCAAATCAGTGAGTAATAGTCCATGAAACGGGCAGAATCGCCAAACTGGGATTGTTGATGACCGACACGTAAGCGCACCTTGGTGTTCAACAACCATGGAAATCTCTTTGGGGCCCAAACGGTCAGTAATAGTCCATCAAACGGGCCAGAATTGGCCAAAACTGGGATTGTTGATGATCGACACGTAAGCACACCTTGGGGTTCAACAACCATGAAAATCGCTTTGGGACCCAAAACGGTGAGTTATAGTCCACGAAACGGGCCAGAATCGTCCAATACTGTGAGTGTTTATGACCGACACGAAAATGCACCCAGGGGTTCGTTAGTTGTGGAAATCACTTCGGCACCCCAAAACAGTGAGCAATAGTCCACGAAACGGGCCAGAATTGGGAAAAACTATGAGTGTTAATGACCGACACGTAAATGCACCCTGTGGTTCCTTAATCATGTTAATTACTCCGGACCCCAAAACAGTCAAGAATAGTCCACTAAACGGGCCAGATCGCCCAAAACTGTGATTGTTGATCACCGACACGTAAACGCACTGCTGGGTTCGTTAATCGTGGAAATCACCCAGACCCCAAAACAAAGGAGTAATAGTCCACAAACAGCAACAATCGCCAAAACTATGAGTGTTGAGGAACAACGTAAGGTCAACTTGGGGTTAAACGACTATGGAAATCGCCGACCCAAAACGGTAAGTAATAGTCCACAAACGGGTCAGAATTGGCCAAAACTATCGTTGTTGACGACGGACATGTAAACGCACTCGTGGATCGCTCAATCGTGGAAATCGCCCGCACCCCAAAACGATGAGTACTAGTGCTCAAACGGACCAGAATCTGTCAAAATTGTGAGTGTTGATGACCGACACATAAACGCACTCGGGTTCGCCAATTGTGGAAATCACCCGGACCCAAAACTGAGTAATAGTTCAAGACACGGCCAGAATCGCCCAAATCGCGATTGTGGATGACCGACACATAAGCGCACTTTGGGGTCCGACAACCATGGAAATCCCTTTGGGACCCGAAAACGGTGAGTAATTGTCCATGAAACGGGTTAGAATCGACAAAAACTGCGAGTGTTGATGACCGACACGTAAACGCACCCCCGCTCGTTAATTGTGGAAATCACTTCGGGGCCCCAAAACTGAGTAATAGTACAAGAAACGGGTCAGAATCAACCCAAATCGCGAAGTCTTGACGACCAACACGTAAGCACACCTTGGGGTTCGACAACCATGGAAATCGCTTTGGGATCCCAAAACGGTGAGTAATAGTCCATGAAATAGCCCAGAATCGGACAAACCAGGATTATTCATGAACGATACATAAACGCACCCCGGGGTTTGTTAATCATGGAAATCGCTCAGGGACCCCAAATCAGTGAGTAATAGTCCATGAAACGGGCCAGAATCGGCCAAAACTGGGATTGTTGATGACCGACACGTAAGCGCACCTTGGTGTTCAACAACCATGGAAATCTCTTTGGGGCCCGAAAACGGTCAGTAATAGTCCATCAAACGGGCCAGAATTGGCCAAAACTGGGATTGTTGATGATCGACACGTAAGCACACCTTGGGGTTCAACAACCATGAAAATCGCTTTGGGACCCCAAAACGGTGAGTTATAGTGCACGAAACGGGCCAGGATCGTCCAATACTGTGAGTGTTTATGACCGACACGAAAACGCACCTAGGGGTTCGTTAGTTGTGGAAATCACTTCGGCACCCCAAAACAGTGAGCAATAGTCCACGAAACGGGCCAGAATTGGGAAAAACTATGAGTGTTAATGACCGACACGTAAATGCACCCCAGGGTTCCTTAATCATGTTAATTACTCCGGGACCCCAAAACAGTCAGTAATAGTCCACGAAACGGGCCAGAATCGTCCAAAACTGTGATTGTTGATCACCGACACGTAAACGCACCGCGGGGTTCGTTAATCGTGGAAATCACCCAGACCCCAAAACAAGTGAGTAATAGTCCACAAACAGCAACAATCGCCAAAACTATGAGTGTTGAGGAACAACGTAAGGTCAACTTGGGGTTAAACGACTATGGAAATCGCCGACCCAAAACGGTAAGTAATAGTCCACAAACGGGTCGAATTGGCCAAAACTATCGTTGTTGACGACGGACATGTAAACGCACTCGTGGATCGCTAATCGTGGAAATCGCCCGCACCCCAAAACGATGAGTACTAGTGCTCAAACGGACCAGAATCTGTCAAAATTGTGAGTGTTGATGACCGACACATAAACGCACTCGGGTTCGCCAATTGTGGAAATCACCCGACCCAAAACTGAGTAATAGTTCAAGACACGGGCAGAATCGCCCAAATCGCGATTGTGGATGACCGACACATAAGCGCACTTTGGGGTCCGACAACCATGGAAATCGCTTTGGGACCCAAAACGGTGAGTAATTGTCCATGAAACGGGTTAGAATCGACAAAACTGCGAAAGTGTTGATGACCGACACGTAAACGCACTCGGCGCTCGTTAATTGTGGAAATCACTGGGCCCCAAAACTGAGTAATAGTACAAGAAACGGGTCGAATCAACCCAAACATGAAGTCTTGACGACCAACACGTAAGCACACCTTGGGGTTCGACAACCATGGAAATCGCTGGGATCCCAAACGGTGAGTAATAGTCCATGAAATAGCCAGAATCGGACAAACCAGGATTATTCATGAACGATACATAAACGCACCCCGGGGTTTGTTAATCATGGAAATCGCTCAGGGACCCCAAATCAGTGAGTAATAGTCCATGAAACGGGCCAGAATCGGCCAAAACTGGGATTGTTGATGACCGACACGTAAGCGCACCTTGGTGTTCAACAACCATGGAAATCTCTTTGGGGCCCGAAAACGGTCAGTAATAGTCCATCAAACGGGCCAGAATTGGCCAAAACTGGGATTGTTGATGATCGACACGTAAGCACACCTTGGGGTTCAACAACCATGAAAATCGCTTTGGGACCCCAAAACGGTGAGTTATAGTGCACGAAACGGGCCAGGATCGTCCAATACTGTGAGTGTTTATGACCGACACGAAAACGCACCCAGGGGTTCGTTAGTTGTGGAAATCACTTCGGCACCCCAAAACAGTGAGCAATAGTCCACGAAACGGGCCAGAATTGGGAAAAACTATGAGTGTTAATGACCGACACGTAAATGCACCCTGGGGTTCCTTAATCATGTTAATTACTCTCGGACCCGAAAACAGTCAGTAATAGTCCATGAAACGGGCCAAAATCGGCCAAAACTGTGATTGTTGATCACCGACACGTAAATGCACCACGGGGTTCGTTAATCGTAGAAATTACTCCAGGACCCCAAAACAATGAGTAATAGTCCACAAACAGCAACAATCGCCAAAACTATGAGTGTTGAGGAACAACGTAAGGTCAACTTGGGGTTAAACGACTATGGAAATCGCCGACCCAAAACGGTAAGTAATAGTCCACAAACGGGTCGAATTGGCCAAAACTATCGTTGTTGACGACGGACATGTAAACGCACTCGTGGATCGCTAATCGTGGAAATCGCCCGCACCCCAAAACGATGAGTACTAGTGCTCGAAACGGACCAGAATCTGTCAAAATTGTGAGTGTTGATGACCGACACATAAACGCACCCCGGGGTTCGTCAATTGTGGAAATCACCGGGACCCAAAACTGAGTAATAGTCCAAGACACGGGCCAGAATCGGCCCAAACTGCGATTGTGGATGACCGACACATAAGCGTACCTTGGGGTCCGACAACCATGGAAATCGCTTTGGGACCCGAAAACGGTGAGTAATTGTCCATGAAACGGGTTAGAATCGACAAAAACTGCGAGTGTTGATGACCGACACGTAAACGCACCCCGGCGTTCGTTAATTGTGGAAATCACTTCGGGGCCCCAAAACTGAGTAATAGTACAAGAAACGGGTCAGAATCAACCCAAATTGCGAGTCTTGACGACCAACACGTAAGCACACCTTGGGGTTCGACAACCATGGAAATCGCTGGGATCCCAAACGGTGAGTAATAGTCCATGAAATAGCCAGAATCGGACAAACCAGGATTATTCATGAACGATACATAAACGCACCCCGGGGTTTGTTAATCATGGAAATCGCCAGGACCCCAAATCAGTGAGTAATAGTCCATGAAACGGGCCAGAATCGCCAAAACGGGATTGTTGATGACCGACACGTAAGCGCACCTTGGTGTTCAACAACCATGGAAATTCTTTGGGGCCCAAAACGGTCAGTAATAGTCCATCAAACGGGCCAGAATTGGCCAAAACTGGGATTGTTGATGATCGACACGTAAGCACACCTTGGGGTTCAACAACCATGAAAATCGCTTTGGGACCCCAAAACGGTGAGTTATAGTGCACGAAACGGGCCAGGATCGTCCAATACTGTGAGTGTTTATGACCGACACGAAAACGCACCCAGGGGTTCGTTAGTTGTGGAAATCACTTCGGCACCCCAAAACAGTGAGCAATAGTCCATGAAACGGGCCAGAATTGGGAAAAACTATGAGTGTTAATGACCGACACGTAAATGCACCCGAAGGTTCCTTAATCATGTTAATTACTCCGGGACCCCAAAACAGTCAGTAATAGTCCACGAAACGGGCCAGTATCGTCCAAAACTGTGATTGTTGATCACCGACACGTAAACGCACCGCGGGGTTCGTTAATCGTGGAAATCACTCCAGGACCCCAAAACAGTGAGTAATAGTCCACGAAACAGGCAACAATCGGCCAAAACTATGAGTGTTGAGGAACAACGTGTAAGGTCAACTTGGGGTTAAACGACTATGGAAATCGCTTCGGGACCCAAAACGGTAAGTAATAGTCCACAAAACGGGTCAGAATTGGCCAAAACTATCAGTGTTGACGACGGACATGTAAACGCACCTCAGGGATCGTCAATCGTGGAAATCGCTCTGGCACCCCAAAACGATGAGTACTAGTGCTCGAAACGGACCAGAATCTGTCAAAATTGTGAGTGTTGATGACCGACACATAAACGCACCCCGGGGTTCGTCAATTGTGGAAATCACTCCGGGACCCAAAACTGAGTAATAGTCCAAGACACGGGCCAGAATCGGCCCAAACTGCGATTGTGGATGACCGACACATAAGCGTACCTTGGGGTCCGACAACCATGGAAATCGCTTTGGGACCCGAAAACGGTGAGTAATTGTCCATGAAACGGGTTAGAATCGACAAAAACTGCGAGTGTTGATGACCGACACGTAAACGCACCCCGGCGTTCGTTAATTGTGGAAATCACTTCGGGGCCCCAAAACTGAGTAATAGTACAAGAAACGGGTCAGAATCAACCCAAACTTGGAGTCTGGACGACCAACACGTAAGCACACCTTGGGGTTCGACAACCATGGAAATCGCTTTGGGATCCCAAAACGGTGAGTAATAGTCCATGAAATAGCCCAGAATCGGACAAACCAGGATTATTCATGAACGATACATAAACGCACCCCGGGGTTTGTTAATCATGGAAATCGCTCAGGGACCCCAAATCAGTGAGTAATAGTCCATGAAACGGGCCAGAATCGGCCAAAACTGGGATTGTTGATGACCGACACGTAAGCGCACCTTGGTGTTCAACAACCATGGAAATCTCTTTGGGGCCCGAAAACGGTCAGTAATAGTCCATCAAACGGGCCAGAATTGGCCAAAACTGGGATTGTTGATGATCGACACGTAAGCACACCTTGGGGTTCAACAACCATGAAAATCGCTTTGGGACCCCAAAACGGTGAGTTATAGTGCACGAAACGGGCCAGGATCGTCCAATACTGTGAGTGTTTATGACCGACACGAAAACGCACCTAGGGGTTCGTTAGTTGTGGAAATCACTTCGGCACCCCAAAACAGTGAGCAATAGTCCACGAAACGGGCCAGAATTGGGAAAAACTATGAGTGTTAATGACCGACACGTAAATGCACCCGAGGGTTCCTTAATCATGTTAATTACTCCGGGACCCCAAAACAGTCAGTAATAGTCCACGAAACGGGCCAGTATCGTCCAAAACTGTGATTGTTGATCACCGACACGTAAACGCACCGCGGGGTTCGTTAATCGTGGAAATCACTCCAGGACCCCAAAACAGTGAGTAATAGTCCACGAAACAGGCAACAATCGGCCAAAACTATGAGTGTTGAGGAACAACGTGTAAGGTCAACTTGGGGTTAAACGACTATGGAAATCGCCGACCCAAAACGGTAAGTAATAGTCCACAAACGGGTCGAATTGGCCAAAACTATCGTGTTGACGACGGACATGTAAACGCACCTCGTGGATCGCTAATCGTGGAAATCGCCCGCACCCCAAAACGATGAGTACTAGTGCTCGAAACGGACCAGAATCTGTCAAAATTGTGAGTGTTGATGACCGACACATAAACGCACCCCGGGGTTCGTCAATTGTGGAAATCACTCCGGGACCCAAAACTGAGTAATAGTCCAAGACACGGGCCAGAATCGGCCCAAACTGCGATTGTGGATGACCGACACATAAGCGTACCTTGGGGTCCGACAACCATGGAAATCGCTTTGGGACCCGAAAACGGTGAGTAATTGTCCATGAAACGGGTTAGAATCGACAAAAACTGCGAGTGTTGATGACCGACACGTAAACGCACCCCCGCATTCGTTAATTGTGGAAATCACTTCGGGGCCCCAAAACTGAGTAATAGTACAAGAAACGGGTCAGAATCAACCCAAACTGCGAAGTCTTGACGACCAACACGTAAGCACACCTTGGGGTTCGACAACCATGGAAATCGCTGGGATCCCAAACGGTGAGTAATAGTCCATGAAATAGCCCAATCGGACAAACCAGGATTATTCATGAACGATACATAAACGCACCCGGGTTTGTTAATCATGGAAATCGCTCAGGGACCCCAAATCAGTGAGTAATAGTCCATGAAACGGGCCAGAATCGGCCAAAACTGGGATTGTTGATGACCGACACGTAAGCGCACCTTGGTGTTCAACAACCATGGAAATCTCTTTGGGGCCCGAAAACGGTCAAGAATAGTCCATCAAACGGGCCAGAATTGGCCAAAATCGGGATTGTTGATGATCGACACGTAAGCACACCTTGGGGTTCAACAACCATGAAAATCGCTGGGACCCCAAAACGGTGAGTTATAGTCCATGAAACGGGCCAGATCGCCCAATACCGTGAGTGTTTATGACCGACACGAAAACGCACCTGTGGGTTCGTTAGTTGTGGAAATCACTCGCACCCCAAAACAGTGAGCAATAGTCCACTAAACGGGCCAGAATTGGGAAAACTATGAGTGTTAATGACCGACACGTAAATGCACCCTGTGGTTCCTTAATCATGTTAATTACCCGGACCCCAAAACAGTCAAGAATAGTCCACTAAACGGGCCAGAATCGTCCAAAACTGTGATTGTTGATCACCGACACGTAAACGCACCGCGGGGTTCGTTAATCGTGGAAATCACTCCAGGACCCCAAAACAGTGAGTAATAGTCCATGAAACAGCAACAATCGCCAAAACTATGAGTGTTGAGGAACAACGTAAGGTCAACTTGGGGTTAAACGACTATGGAAATCGCCGACCCAAAACGGTAAGTAATAGTCCACAAACGGGTCAGAATTGGCCAAAACTATCGTTGTTGACGACGGACATGTAAACGCACCTCGTGGATCGCTAATCGTGGAAATCGCCCGCACCCCAAAACGATGAGTACTAGTGCTCAAACGGACCAGAATCTGTCAAAATTGTGAGTGTTGATGACCGACACATAAACGCACTTCGGGTTCGCCAATTGTGGAAATCACCCGACCCAAAACTGAGTAATAGTTCAAGACACGGGCCGAATCGCCCAAATCGCGATTGTGGATGACCGACACATAAGCGCATTTGGGGTCCGACAACCATGGAAATCGCTTTGGGACCCAAAACGGTGAGTAATTGTCCATGAAACGGGTTAGAATCGACAAAACCGCGAAGTGTTGATGACCGACACGTAAACGCACTCGCATTCGTTAATTGTGGAAATCACTGGGCCCCAAAACTGAGTAATAGTACAAGAAACGGGTCGAATCAACCCAAATCATGTAGTCTTGACGACCAACACGTAAGCACACCTTGGGGTTCGACAACCATGGAAATCGCTGGGATCCCAAAACGGTGAGTAATAGTCCATGAAATAGCCCAGAATCGGACAAACCAGGATTATTCATGAACGATACATAAACGCACCCCGGGGTTTGTTAATCATGGAAATCGCTCAGGGACCCCAAATCAGTGAGTAATAGTCCATGAAACGGGCCAGAATCGGCCAAAACTGGGATTGTTGATGACCGACACGTAAGCGCACCTTGGTGTTCAACAACCATGGAAATCTCTTTGGGGCCCGAAAACGGTCAGTAATAGTCCATCAAACGGGCCAGAATTGGCCAAAACTGGGATTGTTGATGATCGACACGTAAGCACACCTTGGGGTTCAACAACCATGAAAATCGCTTTGGGACCCCAAAACGGTGAGTTATAGTCCATGAAACGGGCCAGAATCGTCCAATACTGTGAGTGTTTATGACCGACACGAAAACGCACCCAGGGGTTCGTTAGTTGTGGAAATCACTTCGGCACCCCAAAACAGTGAGCAATAGTCCACGAAACGGGCCAGAATTGGGAAAAACTATGAGTGTTAATGACCGACACGTAAATGCACCCCAGGGTTCCTTAATCATGTTAATTACTCCGGACCCCAAAACAGTCAGTAATAGTCCACGAAACGGGCCAGAATCGTCCAAAACTGTGATTGTTGATCACCGACACGTAAACGCACCGCGGGGTTCGTTAATCGTGGAAATCACTCCAGGACCCCAAAACAGTGAGTAATAGTCCATGAAACAGGCAACAATCGGCCAAAACTATGAGTGTTGAGGAACAACATGTAAGGTCAACTTGGGGTTAAACGACTATGGAAATCGCCGACCCAAAACGGTAAGTAATAGTCCACAAACGGGTCGAATTGGCCAAAACTATCGTGTTGACGACGGACATGTAAACGCACCTCAGGGATCGTCAATCGTGGAAATCGCTCTGGCACCCCAAAACGATGAGTACTAGTGCTCGAAACGGACCAGAATCTGTCAAAATTGTGAGTGTTGATGACCGACACATAAACGCACCCCGGGGTTCGTCAATTGTGGAAATCACTCCGGGACCCAAAACTGAGTAATAGTCCAAGACACGGGCCAGAATCGGCCCAAACTGCGATTGTGGATGACCGACACATAAGCGTACCTTGGGGTCCGACAACCATGGAAATCGCTTTGGGACCCGAAAACGGTGAGTAATTGTCCATGAAACGGGTTAGAATCGACAAAAACTGCGAGTGTTGATGACCGACACGTAAACGCACCCCGGCATTCGTTAATTGTGGAAATCACTTCGGGGCCCCAAAACTGAGTAATAGTACAAGAAACGGGTCGAATCAACCCAATCGCGAAGTCTTGACGACCAACACGTAAGCACACCTTGGGGTTCGACAACCATGGAAATCGCTGGGATCCCAAACGGTGAGTAATAGTCCATGAAATAGCCTGAATCGGACAAACCAGGATTATTCATGAACGATACATAAACGCACCCCGGGGTTTGTTAATCATGGAAATCGCTCAGGGACCCCAAATCAGTGAGTAATAGTCCATGAAACGGGCCAGAATCGGCCAAAACTGGGATTGTTGATGACCGACACGTAAGCGCACCTTGGTGTTCAACAACCATGGAAATCTTTGGGGCCCAAAACGGCCAGAATAGTCCATCAAACGGGCCAGAATTGGCCAAAACTGGGATTGTTGATGATCGACACGTAAGCACACCTTGGGGTTCAACAACCATGAAAATCGCTTTGGGACCCCAAAACGGTGAGTTATAGTCCACGAAACGGGCCAGAATCGTCCAATACTGTGAGTGTTTATGACCGACACGAAAACGCACCCAGGGGTTCGTTAGTTGTGGAAATCACTTCGGCAGCCCAAAACAGTGAGCAATAGTCCACGAAACGGGCCAGAATTGGGAAAAACTATGAGTGTTAATGACCGACACGTAAATGCACCCCAGGGTTCCTTAATCATGTTAATTACTCCAGGACCCCAAAACAGTCAGTAATAGTCCACGAAACGGGCCAGAATCGTCCAAAACTGTGATTGTTGATCACCGACACGTAAACGCACCGCGGGGTTCGTTAATCGTGGAAATCACTCCAGGACCCCAAAACAGTGAGTAATAGTGCACGAAACGGGCCAGAATCGGCCAAAATTGTGAGTAAGGATGGCAATTTTACCCATGGGTATGGGTACCCACGGATACCGTACCCGCATGGGCAGGGTATGGGCACAACTTTATACCCATGGGTAGTACCCATACCCTACCCATTAAGTCATGGGTTGGGCACAGGTATAGCCTTTTACCCATGGACATACCCATACCCTACCCGTTTATACTGACATGTGAAACTTACCCATAATTCACAAGAGTACATGTGTTAAATTTGGTTTGTCAGCTTGTGAACCTATGTTAAAGTTGTCGTCAATTGTCAATTTTAGTTGAGCAGGTACTCGTATATCTGTTATTGAGTTGAGATCAATGTTTTTTGTGAAATGTGCTATAGATTAATGTAAAATTGCGAATAACTTGTGTACTGCTTGATCTACCCAATGGGTATGGAAACCCATCGGTATGGGTACGGGTAAAGTTTCATACCCGTGGGTACGGGTATGGGTATAATTTCTTACCCATTGACTACACGGGTTTGGGTATGGTAACGCTCCCATACCCTACCCATTGCCATCCTTAAATGTGAGTGTTGATGACCGACACGTAAACGCACCCCGGGGTTCGTTAATCGTGTTAATCACTCCAAGACCCCAAAAAAGTGAGTAATAGTCCATGAAACAGCCAGAATCGCCAAAACTATGAGTGTTGAGGAACAACGTGTAAGGTCAACTTGGGGTTAAACGACTATGGAAATCGCTTCGCGACCCAAAACGGTAAGTAATAGTCCACAAAACGGGTCAGAATTGGCCAAAACTATCAGTGTTGACGACGGACATGTAAACGCACCTCAGGGATCGTCAATCGTGGAAATCGCTCTGGCACCCCAAAACGATGAGTACTAGTGCTCGAAACGGACCAGAATCTGTCAAAATTGTGAGTGTTGATGACCGACACATAAACGCACCCCGGGGTTCGTCAATTGTGGAAATCACTCCGGGACCCAAAACTGAGTAATAGTCCAAGACACGGGCCAGAATCGGCCCAAACTGCGATTGTGGATGACCGACACATAAGCGCATTTGGGGTTCGACAACCATGGAAATCGCTTTGGGACCCGAAAACGATGAGTAATTGTCCATGAAACGGGTCAGAATCGACAAAAACCGCGAGTGTTGATGACCGACACGTAAACGCTCCCCGGGGTTCGTCAATTGTGGAAATCACTTCGGGCCCCCAAAACTGAGTAGTAGTACAAGAAACGGGTCAGAATCAGCCCAAACTGCGAGTCTTGACGACCAACATGTAAGCACACCTTGGAGCTCGACAACCATGGAAATCGCTTTGGGATCCCAAAACGGTGAGTAATAGTCCATGAAAGAGCCCAGAATCGGACAAACCAGGATTATTGATGAACAATACATAAACGCACCCGGGGGTTTGTTAATCATGGAAATCGCTCAGGGACCCCAAATCAGTGAGTAATAGTCCATTAAACGGGCCAGAATCGGCTAAAACTGGGATTGTTGATGACCGACACGTAAGCGCACCTTGGTGTTCAGCAATCATGGAAATCACTTTGGGACCCCGAAATGGTGAGTTATAGTCCACGAAACGGGCCAGAAGAATTGGCCAAAACTACTAGGGATTGTTGATGATCGACAACAGAGAGCGCTCAAGACAGAAAAGCGTTGCTACTATAATTCCCACACTGATGCTGGTAGGCTAGGAATAGTAGTAACGGTTCTTCAAGAAGCACGCTACTGCTAAAAAGTTTGTAGCAACGTGTTTCTGCTGTAGAGCGCTACTGCTATGAAAAAGAAAATAAATAGAAAAATAAGTAGAAAAGTAAATGAAAATGAAAGAAATAGAAAAGGGAGAAATGAAAAAAAGAAAATGGAAAGAAAACAAAAGAAAAATAAAAATAAAACAGAAAGGAATAGTTGTAGCGCGTTTCGTGGGAAAACACTATAGCTAACTTAGCTATTGCGCATTTTGCCAAAACGCGCTACTGCTAGTTTGACTTAACCCCCGGCCGCGCGGGCTCAAAATTTTGCTAAGTCCTTTCCCCCCTCTACTCCCCCTTGTCCCCCAACTCCTCCACCGCCGCCGTCGATCGCCCTGCCGACTTCGACCACACCACCGCCGCCTGAGGCCGCCCTCGACCTCACAGCCGCCGCCTGAGGCCGTCGTCGACCTCACTGTCGCCTCCCTCGAGCTCACCACCGCCGCCCGAGCCCGCCTAGGACCTCCGCCGCCCGAGCCCGAGCCTGCACTCGCCGCCGACCATAACGCTCTGCCTCTCCTCTCCCCTACCCTCCTCTCTCTCTCTCTGCTAGGGCAATTCATATATATGTTGCTGCTGTGTTGATATTCATATGAACCCTAGGTGTTCATATGAACCCTAGATATGTTTAGGGCAGTAGGCATTTTTTAGCATTTAGGAAAAATGATTAGCAATTTTTTTAGGAAATTAACTAGGGTAAATTTTTATGAAAATGCCTAAACAGTAATTCTATTTAGCTTTAAATTAATAGAGGGTGTATAAATAATAGTAGCATTTAGATTTAAATTAATAGAGGCTATCAACAAAAAACACTTAGCTATAAAAACTTATTTGGACTATGGACCTGAATCTGTTCCAAATTTCACTCAAATGAAATTTGAATTATTTGCACTATGGACATGAATATTTTTGAAGAAATTGGGTGTAGGTACTAAGGTCATGCTGTGGAAATTTTGGTGAGGTCAGAAGGGTTAGAGAAAATGGACTTTTAGCTTTTTACAAAAACAAAAGTATTTAGCTATAAATAAAAAACAATAGCTATGGCATTTAGCTAAAAACAAAAAAAACAAATGTTTTTCTTTTCAAAAACTTGGTTAAAGTAATTGTTGCTATGTAAACAAAACACAAGATTGTTGTTATATGATATATGTCATTGATGTTCATTTGCATATTCCATTATTGTTGATTATATCTTTTCATTGAAGTGGCCATGTTATATGCAAATTCCTCAATAGTGTTTGCTCATGTTATATCTTTTCATTGAAGTGGTTCGATTGTGCCCAAGTGGCCTTTCGTTATTTCCAGGGAATGAAGCCGAGTGGCCTATGTTTTGCCGGAATGTTGATTCATTTCCATTCCGGCATATTTCAGGTTCTCGATTTGTCCACTTTTTAGCAAAAGTCATGCCGAAATTTTCCGTGAGTTTCGGCATGATTTGTGCTACAAACTAGGACATATCAAGTGCCCGGGATTTGCCACACCGAGAAGGAGTCAACGTTCCTGCAAAGCACATGCCTTTTTTATGTCATTATTCATTTTATTAGGTCTAGAATTAATTGACTAGATTTAATCATAGGAAACATGCCTAGCAACGATGAAGGACAGGGTTCTAGTTACTACGACAACGTGTACCTGGCGGTAGAGGAATTTTTGAGGGAAGCCGACGATCAACATTTGATGTTGCTGGGTCCACCTGTCACATCAGAGACTGAGACCAACATCGAGACCGGCGCTGAGACTGAGACTGGCGCTGAGACTAAGACCGGCATCGAGACCGGCGCTGAGACTGAGACCGGCATCGAGACCGGCGCTGAGACTGAGACCGGCATCGAGACCGGCGCTGATACTGAGACCGGTGCCGAAACTAGCGGAGCCGGTATACAACCGAAAGCAAAGAGGCAACGGCTTCCTAACAAGCTCAGGACTAATAGACTGGTGGTCACAGAGGTGGACGACGGTAATTTCGAGCCAAACGCACCCGCGGAAGCGCGCGCGCTACGGCAATCAAATAGGCTGCATTGTACAGACAACCGCCACCATCAAAGATGAGAAACTAAAGAAGATAGATAATATGAGGCCCTCCTAAAGAAGTTGCACCAGGTATTCTTGTTCCCGGGCCGGAATGAAAAGGATTATAAAGATCCAGATGAGGACCCGGCAATGAAGAAGATAAACAAACACGCCATGACCAAGTTTAGCGATGCGTTGGCCGCCTGGAAAGCAAGGGTGAAACACCGGATTGTCAACAAAAAGGAACCCTACTCCGAAATTGTAAAGGATAATCCGACAATCACGAAAGAGCACTTTGAAATATTCAAGGTGGCTTGCGAGGCCGACGCTGCCAAAAAAAAGTCGAAGTACATGAAGGAGCTTCAACAGAAGAACGTTGGGTGCCACCACCTCGGAAGCCGTGGTTACGGCGGGAAGAGGTCCGTATGGGCCAAGGAGGATGCGGAAGCCGAGAGTCTGGGCATCCCAGACCCCTTGGTGGAATTCACCGTCCTGCAGGAGCGTGACGTCCTTAGGGCTCGGCACCATTGGGACCCAGTGAAGAAGGTTTTCGAGACGAACGCGGTCACGACGGAGTTCATGAGACTGCTGGTAATTTTCGTTTCTGATCAATTCGATTGCATGTTAGTCATATTTGTAAACGATCCTTGTGCCTTTTGTAGAGAGAGCAACACAGGATTGCGGCTGAAAGCGACTCGCCGTCTGAGGCGTTGGCGAGGCCCAAGTGGGACACTCCATTCAACCGGGCGTTGAACATATTGAAAGGACTCCCGGTAGAGACTCGACAGTCTTATGGACGCGTGCACGGTGTCGAAGACGGCGCCACGTGGAAGAAGTACTACCGTGAGACCAAGGACGAGAGAAAGGAAAGATGGAGGTTAACTGAAGAAAACATCGATAAGAAGGTTGAGATTGCGGTTGAGAAGAAATCATCTGAGACAGTCGCAATAGCGGTAGCTGCCGTAAAATAGGTAATTGCAGATATGTCTACTGTCTTCGTTTCGGCCGTTTTCAATTGGAGCAGGCAAAATCCAGAAAAATGCAGTGGACTTTCCCCTTGCTGACTTCTTCGGGAGCAGCTCGACTAGCGTTGCACCAGCACCTGCAGCTGCACCTGCTCCCGCACCGGCTCCCGCACCTGCTCCTGCACCTGCTCCCGCACCGGCTCCTGCACCTACTCCCGCAACGGCTCCGGCACCGGACGTGCTCGGCGGTGCTTCGTCTTTGGCTGAGCTCGACGCCCTCATGGTATCTGTCACACCGGCCCTCTTCAATAAATGTATAATCTCCCATTTTCGTTGCCTTTCAGATGTCTCACGTCGGAGACTTTTCTTTGCAGGCCGCCAAAACCCCGTGCATCATATTGTACACCATCGGCGACCAGAAGGTGGACGTGGGGAAGGCGACGATAATGGAGCCGAAGGAACCATTGTTCCACAGCCAGCCGATCCCCCAGGACGTCTTCAAGGTTTCTGTGGCCAGTGTCAAACCAGACCACGAGAATTTGGCTCCTCTGGTACTAGGGGGGATGACGACGAGACCCTGCAACGGCTTCGTGATTGCAATGGGTGGGTCCTGTTGTGGCCAAAGAGTCTGCTTCGTTTGGAGGCGGCCGGGAGCACACCCACGAGCACACAGTTAGGTATGAACATCAACACCCCACCAACCCAATTAGCGTCAGCTGTCGTGCTGGGTGATAGTGGACGGGGTGGGGAAGAGGCTACATTAGTCGCTGGTGACATCGCCATAGATGAGGATGAGGATGACGATGACACTCAACAGTATGTCAATACTGGTGCCTACTTAGGGTTTGAGCGTCATGAGTCGGTGCCTGAATTGCCACCTCCGGAGTCTGAACGTATTATGGACGACCTTCCGGTAGCAAAGATGTAGCGACCAGACCCGAATGGATCAAGTCTCTGTGCTCAGTGTCATCCCTGGATCAGTAATGCTGACACCACACAGTACTTCGAAGGATTTATAGCAGAGTAGCAATCACACACTTATTACATCGTTGTCCACAAGGGAACTGAATACAATAATATGGCATTAAGGCCATCTAACAATAACAGCGGAAGGCTTGGAAGATAAGTGAGTCCATCAACTCCATCGGCATCACTGAGTATAGAACCACGACCTAACACCTTACTCGTCGTCTGAAAAGTCTGCAACGTGAAAGTTGCAGCCCGAAAACGGGTCAGCACATGGAATATGCTGGCAATGTAACACATAGAGAGTAATGAAGCAACAGGCCTATACTACATGCATATGTGGCTGGTGGTAAGGCTCTACGGTTTACATTTGCATAAAGCTGATTTTTCCCTACATCAAAGGAATAATTTTATTTAACTATCATGGTGGTTGTTAAACATTGAGAATGGTTGACAGCATCCTCAATCCCAATTAAAAAGTACTCATCAACACCCAATAACTTTTATTTAGAAGTAACATGTTGAGATTCACATGATATTCAATTACCAGATACTCAAATTGTCCATAACCGGGGACACGGCTAATCATGATTAGTTTATACACTCTGCAGAGGTTTATGACTTTTCCCCACAAGACTCGATCGCCTCCGCTTGGTTCTCGTGACTACATGGTGTTTGAGAAACGAATGACCGAGACATAGTCTTTCAGAAGCGCTAGCACCTTACATGTGGGTAGACCGTACCAACCTACATCCCCTACATCAGCTAGCCTACCCGTAAGAGTTCGCACAACTTAGTCAACTACGCCAGAGCCCATAATTGGCTTGTGGCTGCACACGGAAGTTTCCAGTTTGAATGATCTTATGATCCCTTAGAGCACGGGTGGCGGTCCGAAGAAATACAGCAAGTCTCGATGGAAACCAGGTGCCTCAATCCACCCAGATGTGTGTTTAGGTTGCCACCTTAGATAAACCATTAATTAACAATCTCACATCTGTCATGGATATTCACTCACCCAATCCACGTCTACTAGCATAGCATGGCATAATAAGCAAACGTAGAAGTAACTCCCAAGGTTTCATAAGTAAAACAGGTAATAGGTACTATCTCAATCTACTTCCCAATCCCACAATTTAATTAGATCCTAAACATGCAAGTGTTTGAGGGTTTGATCTAATGCAAATAAAACTGGGTAGTAGAAAAGGTATGATCAAGTGTTACTTGCCTTGCTGATGATCCGCGAGATCTAGAGATTCGAAGTAACAAGCGGCGCACTCCGGGTGATCTAACGCAGACAAACAACAAGCATACAATAAGTACTCATCTAATGCACGGGGAAATCTCGAATAAAAGATCTAACCAGAAAGTTCAACTTAAGAACCCTGGTTGCAAAAGAATCGAATCAAATAAAGCATCGAAAGTCGAAACTCGAGAGAGAACGACTCGGTTTAGCCATCTGAAACTAGGTCAAAATTTTACAGTAGCAAAACTCTGTGAAAGTAGGTTAGTCGGAACGGCGGTTTCATTACGGAAACTCCAGCGCTTGAATCACCTGATTCCGATAAACGAGCGAGAAATAAAACAGATTTGAAAATCGGATCTGAAATCAAATCAGAAAAATAACGGATTAAATCCGATTAAAAGAAAACGATTTAACGGATTAAATAACGGACGTTCGTTAACAGAACTAATCCAACGAACACGTTCATTGAAACGAAGCGGTTCGGTGAACGTTCGTTAAATAAGAAAACCAAAATAAAACCAATCCGTGTCTTTAAAAACCGAACATCTTTTTTTAAAAACCGACCGGTTTTTAGGGAAACCGGATCAGTATGGGCTACCTCGATGATCGTGGCGGGCTCAGGGCGGCGCAGGGTCATGGGTCGGAGGGGGGGAGGAGGGCGGCGGGCTCGGCGCGGCGGGAGGCAGGGCGGCGGACTCAAGGGTCGGGAGGCGAGGGAGGCGAGAGAGAGGGGGGGGGCGGTATTTAAGAGGGAGGGGGTGGCGGGGTGGCTTGGGAGGGCAAGCCGGGGAGAGGCGGGCGGAGCCGGGACTCCGGCGGCGGCGTCGTCCCGAGCGGGACTCGGCGCGGGCGGCGCGGCGCGCGAGGAGAGGAGGAGGCGGGGGCCGGGCCGGGCTGGCTGGGCTGGGCGGTGGGCCTTGGCCCCGGGGGGGGCGATTTTTTTTAATTAAAATTAAACCAAACGAATTAAAAAATATCAAATGAACTCCGATTTAAATAAAACAAATTTCCCCGACTCCTAAAAATGAGTCGAACAAAATGAACTTTAAAAACGGCAAACATGCATAAATTTTTTTTAAATGCTCATTTTTGCCTAAGCAAAATAAATCTTCCAAAACCAAATTTTGATTTATTTACAATATCTTCATTTTTCCTAAATGTTGGGAAAGTCATATTATTCCTCTCAAAATATTTTTATAGGAAAAACTTTATGAAGATAATTTAAATAAATCCAAATGATCCTATTTTCAAAATTTGAGAAATCCCAAATATGAAAATAATGAAACTTCCAACTCTCTCCGAGGGTCCTTGAGTTGCGTGAAATTTTCTAGGATCGGAAAACTGCGAGAAAATATGATATGCATGATGACCTAATGTATAACATTCCAAATTGAAAATTTGGGATGTTACAAAAGAAGTCTAGGAAGAGACCGAGGAAAGGTAACAAAGCTGCTTCTATGATGCAACCGCCTCAGCAGCCTCGGGTTCAAGACCGTATAGATATCCCCGGTGCGGCAAAATGGCATATCCCCGGTGAACCAATCCTACCTAAAGCAGCAATAGGGGCCAGATTCGGCGATGTAAGGAGACTTCATGATGATGTGCTGCAGATAGAAAAAGGCCTTATCGCCTCGAAAAATTCAGGATACCCACTCTATGTGATTAACGTGCCGCGGCAATTGTCATACGTCCACACCCCCGTGGAGAAGTTCTTCCTTCGATTCGATTACATCTTCGACATGCTTCACTTGAAGAAGCTGGATTTTACGTTTGTCCGCCTTTATGCCTTGCACATGAACTACCTCATCGGGGTTGAGCAGATACGTTGTATCTGTGTCGCTGACCCATACTTCATGCACGAGGGCTTCTTGGCAGTCTGTTCAAAGCACTGTGAATACGCGAGGGACTACCTCGTCAATTTCATGCTCGCTAATAAGGACAAGGAGGCGATTCTCGTGCCTTATCATCCCCTGTAAGTCATCCGCGCGGATATCCTTCCTTCGATTTCAATCATTCATTTGCACAGTGGAGGCAAATTAATTTGAGGTGTACTTATTTTGCGCAGCGGCGGGCGCACCGTCCTCATCATCCTCTACCCCCGATACTCCCACGCTCTTTACTTGGACTCGTCGAAGAACATTAACAAAAAGGATTACACCCACATCAAGTCTGTTCTCGACAGTGCTATCTTTTACTACGGCACACGGGGTGGAGAGGTCAAGGACAAGAAGAGAAGGGACGACAGGCCCGCCTTCGTCCATAAGACCGACTTCTGCTACATCCAGCAACCGAGTGATTCTCTTAATGATGGATTCTATGTCCTACACCACATGCTGGAGTACAGACGGGCTCACCAGAACCTTCGCATGTCATCTAGATCCGGCGATGCCATATTCTGCAATGGGCAAAGGACTTAAGAGATATCGAGGATCATCGACTTCGAGCTGAGTTCTATCACATCCAGCGCGAACTTGCCCAAATCATCATGAAGGAGGTCGTCCAAAAAAACAGGGATGTTCTACGAAGTAGGACAAATGTCGTGGGAAGACGTCCGAACACGCGTAGCCTCTCAGCGTCTCGACCGGAAGTCTTTAACTAAGCTCGGGGACTATCTCCCTGACATGGATGGATGGCACGACATGTTGGAGTGATTGTCGATATATGACAATGTGTCTGTTTAGTCCATACTTTCTGTATGACAAAACTTTGAATTATGCATGACGAAACTTTATTTGCGATCTAATTAAACCGTCCTCCTCGACTAGCGAAGATCACTCTAGTTAGGGCATTTTGGGTACGATGAACTTTGTTATTTATGCTTATGATATGTTGCTTCTATTTTTGTCAAGTCTGTCTCTTTCTGTTGCTCAACTATATATGTTGCATATCATCGACTCATGTGACGATGCAGGTGCATAGATCATCGATGGCAAAGAAGTGCTACGCCAGGAGTACACGACGAGTGGATGGAGTGTCAGGCCCAGGTGTACCGGTTTTCGGTTTCCGAGCGATAGCCAGTAGTTAGTTTAGGTTCACACTTATGCGAGAGAGGGATACAAACTCCTGTACTGCATAGTTCTGCTCTCACTCATAGTGATAGCTCTTCTCGTGTATATCATTGTTTAGATGGATAAGGATGTAGTTGCAAGTAATCGAGACTTGTATCGCTATTTTTGAGATGATGACGAGAGACCACTTTGTGTTGGATGATGATTATGATGATGACATGATTTGATGAGACTATTTGTATGTATATGCTATGATTACATTTGTATGTGTATGATATGCTAAAGATTATTGTATAAACCCTATTCAAATACAAAACAAATATGCAGAAAAAAAAGAAACTAATAAAACTAGCAGTACCGAGGGGAATAAAGTTAGCAGTAGCGCTCCCTTACCAGTAGCGCTTCCTGCTAAAAAGCGCTGCAGATATTAGCAGCAACACTCTGCAATAAAGCTCGCTGGTGCTAGCCATGTATAGCAGTAGCGTGGGATGACACACGCTACTGCTATACTTTAGCTGTAGCGCCTTATCAGTAGCGCAACATCCCGTGCTACAGATAGGCAAAATACCCATGCTACTGCTAGGGTTTTCCCTAATAGTGGACACGTAAACGCACCCCGGGGTTCGTTAATCATGGAAATTACGCCGGCATCCCAAAACAGTGAGAAATAGTCCATGAAACGGTCCAGAATCGGCCAAAACTGTGAGTGTTGATGACCGACACGTAAACGCACCCCATGGATTGTTAATCATGTTAATTACTCCAGTACCCCAAAACAGTCAGTAATAGTACACGAAACGGGCCAGAATCGGCCAAAACTGTGATTGTTGATCACCGACAAGTAAACGCACCCCGGGGTTCATTAATCATGGAAATCACTCCGGGACCCCAAAACAGTGAGTAATAGTCCACGAAACGGACCAGAATCGGCCAAAACTGTGAGTGTTGATGACCGACACGTAAACGCACCTCGGAGTTCGTTAACCGTGGAAATCACTCCAGGACATAAAAACAGTGAGTAATAGTCCATGAAACAGGCCACAATCGGCCAAAACTGTGAGTGTTGATGAACGGCATGTAAGGTCAACTTGGGGTTAAACGACTATGGAAATCGCTTCGGGACCCCAAAACGGTAAGTAATAGTCCATGAAATGGGTTAGAATTGGCCAAAACTGTAAGTGTTGACGACGGATACGTAAACGAACCTTGGGGATCGTCAATCGTGAAAATCGCCCTGGCACCCCAAAACGATGAGTAATAGTGCTCGAAATGGACCAAAATTGGTCAAAATTGTGAGTGTTGATGACCGACACGTAAACGCACCCCGGGGTTCGTCAATCGTGGAAATCACTCCGGGACCCAAAACTGAGTAATAGTCCAAGAAACGGGCCAGAACCGGCCCAAACTGCGATTGTTGATTACCGACACATAAGCGTACCTTGGGGTTCGACAACCATGGATATCGCTTTGGGACCCGAGAACGGTGAGTAATAGTCCTTGAAACGAATTAGAATCGACAAAAACCGCGAGTGTCGATGACCGACACATAAACGCACCCCGGGGTTCGTCAATTGTGGAAATCACTTCGGGACCCCAAATCTAAGTAATAGGCCAAGAAACGGGTCAGAATCGGCCCAAACTGCGAGTCTTTACGACCAACACTTAAGCACAACTTGGGGTTCGACAACCATGGAAATCGCTTTGGGACCCCAAAACGGTGAGTAATAGTCCATGAAAGAGCCCAGAATCGGACAAACCTAGGATTATTGATGAACGATACATTAACGCACTCTGTGGTTTGTTACTCATGGAAATCGCTAATAGACCATCAGTGAGTAATAGTCCATGAAACGGGTCAGAATCGGCCAAAACTGGGATTGTTGATGACCGACATGTAAGCGCACCTTGGGGTTCAACAACCATGGAAATCGCTTTGGGACCTCGAAACGGTGAGTAATAGTCCATGAAACGGGCCAGAATCAACCAAAACTGTGAGTGTTGAGGACCGACACGTAAACGCACCCCGGGGTTCGTTAATCGTGGAAATCACTCCGGCACCCCAAAACAGTGAGTAATAGTCCACGAAACGGGCCAGAATCGTCCAAAACTGTGGGTGTTGATGACCGACACGTAAACGCACCCTAGGGTTCTTTAATCATGTTAATTACTCCGAGACCCCAAAACAGTGAGTAATAGTGCACGAAACGGGCCAGAATCGGCCAAAACTGTTATTGTTGATCACCGACATGTAAACGCACCCCGGGGTTCGTTACTCATGGAAATCACTCCAAGACACCAAAAAAGTGAGTAATATTCCACGAAATGGGCCAGAATCGGCCAAAACTGTGAGTGTTGATGACCAACACGTAAACGCACTTCGGGATTCGTTAATCATGGAAATCACTACAGGACCCCAGAAACAGTGTGTAATAGTCCACGAAACAGGCCACAATAGGCCAAAAGTGTGAGTGTTGATGAACGACACGTAAGGTCAACTTGGGGTTCAACGACTACGGAAATCGCTTCGGGGCTCCAAAATGGTGAGTAATAGTCCACGAAACGGGTCAGAATTGGTCAAAACGGTGAGTGTTGATGATGGACACGTAAAAGCACCTCGGGTATCGTCAATCGAGGAAATCGCTCTGGCACCCCAAAATGATAAGTAATAGTGCTTGAAACTGACCAGAATCCGTCAAAATTGTGAGTGTTGATGACCGACACGTAAACGCACCCGGGGTTCATCAATTGTGGAAATCACTCCGGGGCCCAAAACTGAGTAATAGTCCAGGAAACGGGCCAGAATCGGCCCAAACTACGATTGTTGATGACCGACACGTAAGCGCACCTTGGGGTTCGACAACCTTGGAAATCCTTTTGAGACACGAAAACGGTGAGTAATAGTCCATGAAACGGGTCAGAATCGACATAAACCGCGAGTATTAATGACCGACACGTAAACGCACCCCAGGGTTCGTCAATCGTGGAAATCGCTTCGGGACCTCAAAATTGAGTAATAGCCCAAGAAATAGGTCGGAATCGGCCCAAACTGCGATTGTTGATGACCGACACGTAAGCGCACCTTGAGGTTCGACAACCATGAAAATCGCTTTGAGACCCGCAAACGGTGAGTAATAAACCATGAAACGAGTCAGAATCGACAAAAATCATGAGTATTGAGGACCGACACGTAAACGCACCCCGGGGTTCGTCAATTGTGGAAATCACTTTGGGACCCCAAAGCTGAGTAATAGTCCAAGGAACGGGTCAGAATCGGCCGAAACTGCGTGTCTTGACGACCAACATGTAAGCACACCTTAGGGTTCGACGATCATGAAAATCGCTTTAGGATCCCAAAACCGTGAGTAATAGTCCATGTAAGAGCCCAGAAATGGCCAACTGGGGATAGGTTTGGGGATGGTGAGGCTGTTGGTATGTGCTGACTATCCAGAGAAATTGAGAGGCATGTTGGCAGTGTTGGCGTGAGGAGGGAAGGTGGAAATAAGGTGGTGTCTGGATTGCAAGGAGTCGAGGTCCAACAAGTGAAATTGGCGAGATAACCAAATACCATCCCAGTTAACCACAGTGGGCCAAAAAAAACTACAAGAATAGTTGCCCTAGAGGACAACCATCCCATCTCGCAAAAAAAATTAAATTGAAGGTGAGAGGGTTGGCATTAGGTGTAGTTTTACTGTCCTAAACTCTTTGTTCTTCTGTGTATTTCACACTATAGGTGCAGGTGATTGTCACCGATCGACTCGAAAAGGTGACCCGACATACTATTTTTGCATGATCTACAATGTGCCTTGTAGGAATCCGTCGATCAATGTTAGCTCCTCACTTGGCACCCCTCACCCTCACTTCGTCTCTTGCCAACTAATTTTGAGTTCATAAACAAGGTTGTCTTAAGGTATATATGGGACCGGTGAGAAAAGCGAAATGAGGGCCTAAATTTTGAATAATTAATTTAATATAAATGAAGCATAATGATTTTTAAGATAAAACTTCTATTATATATTTTTAACTAATTTTCAGACAATTAAGCAAACTATATTACGAACATGATGACTTTGGAAATTTAGATAAGTATATAAAATATGAATTTGCAGTTTGTACCAAAAATTTATATAAGTAGAAGCGTTAGGACACCGATTTTTTCAACACTGATGGCCTTGTCTGGCACATGAAAACTTTAACCTATTTATTTAGTTTGCAACATCAATTCAAGTGCGGCCCTCGCATGCTGCATGCTCTTTACTTGTTGCTGAGTTAGCAAATTTATTTATTTATACCAAACTTTTTATTTATTTATAATTTATTACATCAACACAATACGTAATTAATAGATTTTCTATTATATTTATCAAAATAATCAACATAATGTCGCTAAATTTGCAATATTATTTGATATACATCTCACATATATGTTCGGAAATATTAGTGCACTTAAGTTAAATTGTACTTTGCAGCAAAAAAATCTTTGTCTTCCTTAACATTATGTTTAAAGAAATAATTGGTTGAACTGAATCTCCGTTAAGTCTTAAAAAAAGTAATAATGACAAATAGCATGAGTGAATTGATATTTAACATTAGATGTTTTATTTTCCATTTTTTGTGTTCACAACTTTCAATATCCTTAAATGCCTTTGTAAAGAGCTCTAGAATGTAACTGTGTGACAAATATCTTAACAGAAATCTTTAGATTCTATAATAGCTATAAGTAGATAGAAATGTTTAGAGTCTATTTTAATTGACTCCGTGTTGCTTATTTTCACCCGGTGTGTTCTTAGTTTGTTAAATTCTAATTATAGATTGGCCGAGGCTTTTAGCATAAATAATGAGCAAAACTTAGTAAGTTACGTCATGAGCATGCTTGTCTGGGCCAATGAGGCGCCGCAGGGCCTGGCCCTCCTCACATCAGGTATTGTCTGCCAAATTGCAGATGAACAATGTGGATTTGAAGGTTTTTGTTGCTAAATACCTTTTTTCACGACACTTGTCCTTCCTATCTATTTTTTAGCTCTGCCACTGTTCCTCTAGAAACAACATGGATCGCCCATTCGGAGTGATGCCTCTTTGGATGGATGATTGTCTGCAGCCCGAAGGCGGATGGAGGTCTTCGGATCACACTGTAACGAACGATTGTTACTTATGAATTATTCCCACTCTCTGAAGTGCTTTCTTCCTCTTTGTGACTCTATATTTTGGTTGTGCTTGGCTCGTTCTACCAAGTGTGGATCCTCCTACAACAGCTCAGCGATACTTAGAACATGTGTGTGACACTGGGGTTGCACCATGTCCAAGGAATTTCTAGTGGCCTCTGACCCATGCATATGTGCCACATAGAAGTAGTTGCGGTGCCTGCCTCGCCAATTAAATATGGGTGGGTTTTTCTTTACATCCCAATGACTAATGCATAAAAGTCTACAAATTACAGTGAGTTTTGGCCCCAAAAATATGTGCGATCACCCCACAACTTACACGCAGCGCCGCCACTGCATGTGAAGACACCCATGTAATATTTTTAACAAACTAGATAATAACTAGCACACGTTGTCGCGTCAATCAGTTGTGGCTATAGAATGATAGAAATTTCTAGAAATACAAAGAGAAAACTGGTAAACATAATTAAAGCATAAACTATATTGAAGAAGGAAATGTTTATTTTCTTTTGAAACATAAGGTACTGCAGTCAGTAGTAAGTAATAGCCAAAAGATAAAGCCACTTACTGGGACATGTTATTTGCATTTTACTTAGTGTATTATACATGTCCATTTGTAGCGTATGGTTAATTACTATCAAATGAAAAGGTCAGGGATAAACTCACATAATAGAACTAGCTTTAACTTATACTCACCATTGGGTTACTATGAACATACTCGAAAAGAAATCTAAAAGTTAATAGCCTTATTCAAGGAGCAATAGATTTCTCAGTGGACTTGAAGTAACCTGAGACTATGCAGGAAACCGAAGAGTTATAATTCAGGAATTGACAAAACATCGATGTACGGATGAACTGTACCAAAGCCGTTGGACGGAAGCTATTCTTTTTGTGAGTGTCATAATACACACAGGACATGTCAATTAATTTCCCAATCTAATTAGTTCCAAACACGGATTGGTTTATAATAAGAAAACCATGCATGTGTGCATCTTTCAATGGATGACCATCATAATATTTCCATATCAAAAGAAAATCACACATGACTCTTTTGATGCCATCTTATAGTTCCCAAACTATTTTAGAAGTTGATAGTCCATTTATGGTTTTATATGCAAGATCCAAGCAAAACATAAAGAACCTTACCTAAATTAGTATCACCTGCAAGTTGGTTAGTGAATAAATCCTATAGTTTGGTCAAAAAATAGATCTTCACGTTAGCTTCGGCGTGTTTAAGGACAATCAAGATGGATTAATCATATAATTTTAGTGTATGGTACAACAGAAATACCATGTAATATTGTTTTCGCATTTTGCAACAAAATACAAAATAGTTTAAATTTTTAAATTTTTTTGTAAAAGGGCTTCAAAAAGAAGTATGATATAATTGTTAATTTGTTTAGTATTTTAATAATTTCAATGGCATTTCAAAATACAATATATCTTTTTGCAAAAAATATTTTTAATATTTTGTTGTTTTTCATAAACATTTATAAATATAATTCATAATTGTTCACAATATTTGATTATGACGACGGATTTTGCCTGAAGCCTACATCTTCAAGAGCCTCGGCTAGGATGCCCCCTCTATGTTGAAACTTTCCGAGACTCGAAAAATGTCTCCACAATCCACCACCACTCTTCTATCACCCTGCAATGGTTTGTCTCTTCCATGATCTTGTCTGTGTTGACATGTTTCCTCTGGTCCATTATGTGCACCCTATAATGCATTTATCATTATTTCAGAATTGGCTACCAGCTGAGAGTGCTTTGGGTTGTCGGCACGTCGACGCTTCAAGTGTGAGTCTTTTTTGTTAAACAGAGGCAAAGCTTTGCCTCATCCATTAATTAAGCAGAAGAGAGTTGCCCAGTTAATAAACGGAAAACCGGGCGAAAACCGTCACAAACCGCTGAGCGGCACTCTCATAAAACCCCACACACAACTCACATGGAGGGTCTCGTCAACATCACACACTGGTGTCATTGTCATCACTTCTCCCCAACAGGCGTCCTCGCCCTCCCTAAACTTTGAGTAAGCGACTCCGACTTCTTCGAAGACAAACGTCGACCCAACCCACATCCTAGAAGCTTCACGGCTGGAGAACACGATGTGCATGTCTCTCGGTCGCCGCCTGCCAGTCCCACGCGTTAGCCCGACGGCGAGGTCGCTTGCGGCTCCGCCGCCACCACTGCCACCCTTCAGCTGCGGCGCGGCCGGTCATTCCCGCGCGCTCTCTCGATGCTTCACTCCGGGGAGGAGTCTCGACTCGCCGGCTCCCGCCCGGGCCTACTGCTTCTTATCCGGCAGACACGGCAGCGGCAGCCGCCAGAAGCAGGTCCGCGTCGCTTCTCCTTACTTTTAGATTAGCTTTTGGGCTAGGGTCTTATTTTTGGGGTTCAGATCCTGAAGAGCAACCTGCTAATTTTTGACTGAAGTACTGAAAATTGGTAATGTCTACTAGTTGTTGATCTTTCAGTTAGTAACTCATGAGTCATGATGCAGTACATTCATAGTGCTCAACTGTTGAGTGATGGTGTTAATTAGTACTCCCTCTGTCCCAAATTGTAAGATAATTTTTTACACTATCAGAGTGTCAAAAATGATATTACTATTTAGGACGGAGGGAGTACACTTCAATTATATTTATCACAATTAGCAACATAAGGCCGCTCAATTTACAATATCATTTGATATACATCTCACATACACCTTGGGAAATAATAGGTACACCAATTAAATTGTATTTTAGAGCAAAGGGTTCTTTTTCTCCCATAAACTTTAGAAATATTGGTTAAATTGAATCTCAATTAAATATTAATCAACATAATAATGAAATATAGCATGAGTAGTTGGTATTTACAAGTAAATGTGTTATTTTGTATATGTGTTCACAATTATTTCAGTATTTAATACCTTTGTAAAAAGGTCTAGAATGTAAGTGTGTGACAAATATCTTAACCGAGATTTTTACGGTGTATAATTATTTATATTTGTGTAAATAAATAGAAATGTCAGAGTGTATTTTAGTAGCCCTCCGGCTGCTTATTTGAGCATGTTCTTCTTAGTTTGTTAACCTCTAAATGTTGTTGGGCCGGGGCCTTTAGCGTAAATAGTGGGGAAAACTTAAGTAAGTTACACCACATGCGCGGTGGGAGATGGTTGCGCGGGATATCTTCAACCGGTTTGGATGGCGGTCATGTAATAGGATAGACGATTAGTTTTCCTATCTTTATTCTGCCAGCCGGTTGTGGCTCTGTGGCTTTTTGTCTGTCTGCGTTGAGGCTCTGTGTGAGCTTCCCTTTATCTACATTTCCAGACTTTGAGATTTTGTAGAACTTATTTATTTATATTTATGGCCGTATGCATCGTTCTGATGCAGAGGCCGGGGAGCCCCCTCTTTTCTAAAAAAGAAAACATGCACGCGCTCTGGGCCAATGCGGCGTTGCTGAACGCATTCCTCCAGAGTGATACCTCTTTGCATGGACAGAGTGTTTTGGGATCTCACTGTAGCAAATGAGTGCTACTTCTGAATTATTTCCACTAAGAGCTTTGTTCTCGTCTCTGTAAATTCGGCTTCACTGGCTGGTTCTAGCAAGTGTGGGATCCTACCGCAATTTCTTAGCGATACACAATTTTTTTTAGCGATACATAGAACAGGTGTATGATGCTGAGGTTGCACCATGGCCAAGGCATTTCTAATGGCCCATGGCCAATGCATACATGCCACACGTAAACAATATCAGTGCCTACATCACCGAATAAATATGTGGTTATTTGCTTACATCCCAATTAGTAATGTGTAAAATTCTGAAGGAGTTTGGCAAAATAGATGTGCGGTCACCCTACAACTTACACGCAGCGCCACCATTGCATGTAATGACACCCATGTATAATATTTATTTTGAATACATGTAATTCTTTTGCACTTCTATTTTGTTTTTTAGAGTATGGTATAAAAGGAATACTATGTAATATTATTTTAGCATTTTGCAACAAAATCAAAAATAATATCAATAATTTTTAAAAAATCAAAATAATTCTAAAGAAGCTTCAAAAAGTAGTCTGATATACTTTGTTAACTGGTTTAGTTTTTTAATAGTTGCAATGGCATTTCAAAATGCAATAAATGCTTTTAGATAAAATATTTTAATAATTTTATTGTTGCTTCATAAATAATTACAAATATAATTCATAATTATTCACAACATTTGATTATGACGACAGATTTTGTCCGAAACGTACATCTTCATGAGCCTCGGCTAGGATGCCCCCTCTATGATGAAAGTTGCCGAGGCTCGAAGAATGGCTCCACCATCCACCACCACTCTTCTATCACCCGCAAATGGTTTCTCTTTCATGATCTTGTCTGTTGGTCCATTCTGTACACCCTGTGATGCATTTATCGTTGCTGTAGAATTGGCTACCAGCGGAGCGTGCTTCGGGCTGCTGGCACGTCGACGCTTCAAGCGTGAGTCTCGTAAATGTTTGAGTTTCGCTCCATTTTAATACACGAGCATGTATACCTCATGTCTGTTTTCAAAAATAATTTGGCATGAGTAACGGTCTTGGCTTCTGAGTAGATGCTCCTCGATCTATAAAATGTCGGTTGAAATTTATCAAGTCCATGTTAAATTTATGAAAAGTACAGATAAACGGACCCTAAAGATAACAGCCACATCTTTTTTACTTTCAGGATCAACGACAGCTTTTAATTTCATACCTGATTTGGAAAAACAAAGTAAAAAAAATTGGATCTGGGTGGGCCCCGCACAAAACAATGGAACAGTAGAGGCCTCACGTCAGGAGAACCCGACGGGCATGTCTCCCGGCCGCCGCCGGCCAATCCCGCGCGAGTTCGTCCGATGGCGAGGTCTCCTGCGCCTCCGCCACCACCTCCTTGAATATTATTAGGTGGGATTTGATACTTAAGAGCAATCTGCTAATATTTTTACCGAACTACTGGAAACTGGTAATGTCTACTACTCCCTCCGTTCATTTTTATAAGACGTTTTAGACGGCTGAAGTTGAACTGTTTTTTCAATGCTCTTGTCTTAAATGTCTAAATGGTCTTACAAAAGTGAACGGAGGGAGTAGCTGTTATACAATTGCAATTGGTGACTCGCGAATCATTATGCGGTACATTGAGTGACGGTGTTTTTCATACAAGATTGCTGAGTGATGGTGTAGTGAGTGGCACGTCCAAATCGAGTTAGAATTCTACTGTTGCTGCCCGCTGCCATGTTTGACCCTGTTGATGAGTAAGACCTGGTTGCTAGGGACAACCTTTTTCAGAGAAGTTACAGGCAATCCAGGACTTTGGTTGGAAATTCTGAACTAGAATATTGCAGAAACTATTTTTGTGTGGTTCCTTCTCTCTTGTGCCTGAAATATCTTTCTGTGTGTGAATTTCTGATCACATATGTTGTTTGAGTTGGTCTTTGAGCTAATCATAAGAAATTCCACAAGCCACTACTTCTGACTAAGAAACGTCAAAGTGCGCATGCCCAGACCAAGACCTGAGACAGCAATTTCCTAGACCATATATTGTGCTTTGGTGTGGGATCAGCTACTCTCTCTGGTCATTCCAGTGTTGTTCCCATTCGCTAGCTAATTGGAGAACCTAAGGTACCTCAACCTCTCGTCTTCAGGTTTCGGTGCCAGAATACCTTCCCAACTCGGTAATCTCTCACGTTTGAAATATCTTGATGTTGGTGGGTTTTCCAATGCTCTGCATGAAGTGGATCTTGCATGGTTGTCACATCTATCATTGTTGAGTTATCTTGACTTGAGTCTAGTGGACCTCCATGCTGTGCGGGATTGGGTTCGCATAGTTAACATGCTTTCTTCTTTGAAAGTGCTTCTCTTAGCAGATTGTGGCCTTACCAGTACCTTGTCTGCTACTTCAAAATCAAACATCACACATCTTGAAGTCCTCGATCTGTCAGGCAATGAGGTTAACACATCATTTGAGCACAGCTGGTTTTGGGATCTCACAAGCCTTAAGGAGCTTTACGTTTCTCAATGCTACCAGCATGGATATATTCCTGAGCAACTGGGAAACATGACCTCCCTTCAAGTCATAGATTTTAGTTACAATGATCTCGTTGGTTTGATACCGAGCAACTTAGAAAACTTGTGCAATCTGAAAGTGCTGCATTTAGATGATAATGACATAAATGAGAGCATAGGGGTGTTCATGGATCGATTGCCAAGGTGCTCATGGAGTACAATACAATTGTTGTCAATGCCGAACACAAATTTGAGTGGAAAACTACCAATCTGGATTGGAAATATGACCAGTCTCATTGCTCTTGACGCCAGTGAGAACATGATAACTGGTACTATGCCACTGGGAGTCGGAGCACTTGGTAACCTGACAAAATTGTATCTCGACAACAATAAATTAAATGGTGTGCTCACAAATGAGCATTTTTCAGGCTTACTGAATTTAGAGTCTCTGAGCTTGTCAGACAATTCCTTGGAAATGGCTATTGAACCAGATTGGGTTCCTCCATTTAAACTAAAAAATTTACAACTCTCGTCGTGCGCCATGGGCCCCAATTTTCCGAAGTGGCTTAGATGGCAAACCAACATTGATTTTCTTGATCTCGGAAATGCAAATTTGGATGATGTTATTCCTGACTGGTTCTGGGTGACATTTTCTGGAGCTTCATGGTTGGATGCATCAGGAAACATGTTGCGTGGTTCATTACCGGCAAATATGCAACACATGTCAGCTAATCGTATCTATCTTGGTTCCAATAAGCTCACAGGTCAAATTCCATGGCTCCCTATAAATATATCACACTTGAATCTGTCCTCAAACTCTTTTTCAGGGCCATTCCCATCAGGGCTAAAAGCTCCACTGCATTGGCAGTTGTTGTTGGCAAATAATCAAATTACGGGCTCCATTCCATCATCTATGTGCCAATTGACTGGTCTAGGACGGTTGGACCTATCAGGAAACTATTTAACAGGAGATGTTATGCATTGTTGGAAGGAGTCATATAGCAATTATTCAGTGTTCAAGGCGAACAATGGCAATGAAAATCAATTTGGTTCTAGCATGTATAGTCTAGCCTTGAGCAACAATGATCTCTCAGGTGAATTCCCTAAATTTCTGCAGAGAGCCTCACAATTGAAGTTCCTTGATCTTTCATACAATAAGTTCTTTGGAGCATTGCCAAATTGGTTACCAGAGAAAATGCGTCAGTTGCAAATCTTGAGGGTGAGATCAAATATGTTCAATGGCCATATTCCTAACAATCTTACTTGCATTGAAAGTCTCCGTTATTTGGACATAGCCCAAAACAACATATCAGGAACCATACATTGTCGCTATCAAAATTGAGAGCAATGAGATGCATATCTCATAATAGCGTAAAGCCGTAAACGACAATGCTTATGAGGAGCGCTTACTCAAAGAGGGCTTACTCATAGAGGGCGCAAGTGTATATACGGGGCAAACTGTTTTGGAGGAGAGCATACCAGTCATCACAAAAGGCCAAACGCGTGACTATACCTTTTACATATATAGGTTAGTGGTGAATCTTGATTTGTCATGTAACAGTTTAACAGGACATATTCCAGAGGAGATAAGATTGCTGATTGGGCTCACCAAATTTGAACTTATCAAGTAATCAGTTGATAGGCAAAATCCCAAATCAGATTGGTGCTCTTAAGTTGTTGGAGTCCCTTGACCTATCCTACAACAAATTGTTTGGTGAAATCCCACCTGGTTTGTCGGCTCTGACCTCTTTGAGCCACCTGAACCTGTCATACAACAACTTATCAGGCACGGTACCATCCGGGCAACAGCTGCAGGTTCTCGACAACCTGAACTATACCTACATCGGCAACCCTGGTCTATGTGGCTACCCTCTCTCAAAGAACTGCTCTGCTAGTCCTACTGATGCGGAGCAAAGTGCTGACCATGAAGAGGCAGATCATATTTCATATCTCTACCTTGGGATGGGCATAGGATTTGTGGTCGGCCTTTGGGTGGTGTTTTGCGCCATGTTACTGAGGAGAACCTGGGCGGTTGCCTACTTTCAGGTCATTGACAAGCTGTATGATGAGGTTTATGTGCGGGTGGCTATAGCTTGGTCTCGCCTGATGAAGAATACCCACGGCGACGAAGAAGCGTGAGGAGCCCGCTTCATGCTGCAATTGAACTGCTCAAGACCTGTATGTTAGTACTTTGTAATTTGGAGAATAAGTGGCACTTTGGTGTGTGTACTGCTGCTACTATCTACTAGTCCAGGTGCTCCCAGCTACCTGTGAAGGCACTTAGCTCGGTATATTGTATGAACTGAATCAAGTGTGAATATTCGATAAATTAGTTATGAGATGTCTTGTTCTGTGGATCAATTCCACATTCTAGTCAGTACTGTTCTCTATACCTCAAGGATCATGTTTAATGTGATGTAATAATAAAGTATTAATTAGTAATATGATCGATCCATACTTTCTTATCTGAGTTGGGATAAATTGGTTTGTTGTGTGCCCATAAGCTCTTTGACTGTGGCCTTTCGCAAGAACTACCGATGGACTCGTGACGACTAATTTATTTACTCACTGTAATTTGAATCTTTGTTGCTTGAATATTTCATAATAATAGATGGTTCAGGAACAAACAACCGTTAAAAGACTGGCACTTTGATTTCCTGTTGTTTGTTTGTTTGGTTTTTACATGTTTTGTGCTGTTTGTATGCATGCCTGAATACCTTGAACGCTATGCACTTGTGACTAGTTCAGTTCAGTCTCCAGTCTGAAGACTGAATAATTTCAGATTCAGTCGGCGCTAAAGCCAGTATCACTTATTCATGTCTTTCTGTACCTGAGTTATAAAGCTCAGTGGTCAAAACCTTTATTGGATTTTTTGTGACATCTCCTGTAATATTACGTTATTTACTCGAGTACAGTTGATTACATTTACAGCAACCAAGTGAGTACTAGTAGTTGTTGTCTGGAGCTGCTGCATTTCCATTTTCTTGAACAGCCAGTTACCCATTCCTCTCGTTCTCCTTAAACCTGCAGGTTCATCATGAAGCTGCAGCAAGACATCCTATCCCTGATCACAGACTTTCGCTCGACGGCCGGGGTGCATCATGCCCAAGCAGGGAGCGCTGCAGGGCAAACGAGTGGCTCGGAAAGCTCTGCGCCCTGGTAGAGGTAGGCCAGCCAAAATCGTCTCTGCGGCAGCACCTACAGTCCATGAGGCCATCGTTGAGCGAATATTGTGTGGCCTGCTCTGCTCTATGGGGAGGTGTGGAAGGACGCTCTGAACCAATAGCACCTCCAGTCGCTTCTCAGGTTCTACGGGGAGTCTGAATGTGAAGCAGTAATAATTAAGGAAAGGTGTCGGGTGTCAGGACCCAATCTCTGAACCTCTGAAGAGTTGACACCTTCCGTTAACCGTTTCATTTCCCAAAAGAAGAGAGAAACAACGAAATCACCTGAGAAGAGCATGGACAGCAGAGATTTGTTATCGAAGCGGGAGCAATACAGAGATCCTAGGAGGCTCATCTGAATGTTGAGTCGTTTCTCTGAAGTTTCTGAACTTTGCTTGCTTAAACCTCTGAATGTTTCTAGTCTGTCACCTGGCCTGACTGATTGTTCACTTGGGAAATCAGCAAGAGAGACACTGTTGCTAGAATGAGAAGGAGTTTGTACCTGCAAGTGGTAACTCGCACTTGACAGCAGCTGTAGCACGGTTCTCTTCCTGCCTGCACTTATGAAGGAGATGACGTCATTTTGCTTTCGCAATTCCAGTGGATTGTTTAGTATCGACCAGTAAGGTTCTTTTCTTTTATATGACGACTGTTCCTCAGTTCCTCAGTTGGGTCATATATATGGTAAGCAATATGTTGGTACTCGATGCAATCATGCAATGCAAAAGTTCAGTAGATGCATACAGGTACGCACTGAGATCTTCGGGCAGACTCCTTGCATTTTGACTTGCACAAGTGTATGCGACATTTTGTCTGGGGTCTCTTGGTGAAGCATGCTGTTGTACTAAGGTTGAGACACTTATGTTTGGGACGGAGGTGGTATTTGCCAAAACCTCCGGTGCAGCGAAGCCCGCAAAATCATCATCATAATGTTAAATAGAGCAGTAACTATTGTCACACGCTCGTAACCAGTCACATGACTTGTTTGTTAGTACTCCCTCCGTAAATTAATATAAGAGTGTTTAGATTAATATTTTAGTGATCTAAACAGTCTTATATTAGTTTACAGAGGGAGTAATTCTTTGGACATCAGAAACAGTCAGCTAAATGTGAGGTATCCGCGTGAAAATTGCGTACTTTGCTCCTTGAGCGAGTCAGAGTAGCCTCAAGTTGATATGTTCCTTGAACTAGTCTTTGATAGAATTGATGGCGCACTGCTGCTTGTAATAGTCATCCACTGATTCGTGCGTCATTTAATTTCTCTGCTGTCAAAGTATGGTTGGGTGTCCTAATCGCTAGAACTATCAGCCATAACTTGATATTGCAAAAAGCTGATGACACCATTATATTCAGGAAACATGATATTGCAAAAACTGAACATGGTGGTATGTAAGCCAGTGCTGTACTGGGAGGCATGGAAGGACCCTCTGAAGTATGAGGAAGGCGTTGAAGGATCCACTGATGGTGACGGTGGTTTCAGATGGGTAACAGGAGCACCTCCAGCCGCTATTCAGGCTCTCCAGCCTCCAGGTAAGGTAGGCTGTCTGGCTATCATCCTGGATCTCCTGTCTATGTTCTACTCTGAGTCTGAACATGAAGATGATTAACGGAAATGTACCTAATGTCACGACCCAGTCTCTGAACCTCTGAAGAATTGTTACCAGTTAACTGTTTCATCTCCGAAAAGAGGAGAGAAGCAACGAGATCAGCTGAGATGAGAAGAATGGACGGTAGAGATTTGTAACCGAAGCGATACATTCACGGAACAGGGACCATGTTGCCGACGCCCGATCTCCATCCAACAGTCGCCGTTTAATTACTGTTTCCAGCTGCCATTTATTTGTTGTCCCTGTTGCTCTCCAGAATCCTGTGTTTTCCCCACCTATTATACAGCAATCTGCACTATAATAGCTATGAATAAAAGCATTGGGTGGGATCGTCTAGTACAGGAGATGGAGACTGATGCTCTGAACCTCCTAGTACAGGCCACCAAAATAAGAGATTATGATCTGGCACCTTGTGAAGCCATGTTTATAGAGAGATAAAGGGCCTAGGCTCATGGTCGCGTGAGTTAGCCATTTATATTACATAGTTGCTGAGTGATGATGCGACAAAGTCAAATCGGATTAGGTACAACCTTGTTGATTAGCATGTTTTATAGTAGATACCTGCCACTAGCATATTTAACCTTGTTGATTGAGACCTGCTAGTTATTAGAGACAACCAATTGGTGGGAAGTTGGGTACAGAGGATTCCCGGACTTTGATTGGAAATTCTGGATTGAAAATGTTACTATTACATTTTTTGGGTGGGTCCCTCTCTTTTGTGGGAAAAATATTTCTTTTTTGTGGATTTCTGGTCACATGGCTCACATAAATATCATAAACCGCACCGTGTGGAAATTACTCCAGTTATGATCTCAGGATTATTACAAAGGGAAACAGGGGAAGCTCAAGGCAATCGTCCATTGAGTCAGTCTGTCTTTGGTATAAAACTATAAATGGTGGTCTCTCGCCAGCAAACTTGTGAGATAACCATAAGAAATTCCACGCGTCACTACTTCTGAATAAGACCAAAATAAGAGCAAAATTGTGTGATAACCATATCGTAGACCATATCAGCTACTCTCGCTGGTTATTCCATTGTTGTTCCCATGCGCTAGCTAGCTGTTTCCTCCCTTGTCCAACCAATATGGCTGCTGAGCTTGGGCATCTCGCCCGAGGAGCTGCAGCAATCCTTTGCCTGCTGATGTTCCATGTAGCACCATCTGATTCCCATGCAAAAGTGAGGATATCAGGCTGGAATGGAACCTGCATCAGCAGGGAGCGGGAGGCTCTTATGTCCTTCAAGGCAAGCCTTTTGGACCCTGCTGGCCGTCTCTTGTCATGGCGGCAAGGCGAAGATTGTTGTCAATGGGAAGGAGTCTGGTGCAGCAGCAGAACAAGCCATGTCATAAAGCTTGACCTCCGCAACACCTACATGCCTGACTACAACGACCCTACGGTTGGCTACATCATGGACAACAGCCTCAGCTTGTCGAGAGATGAGATGAGCTCCTCTTTAGCAGCTTTGCGACATCTGAGGTATCTTGATCTAAGTGGGAATGACTTCAACGGCGCTAGCATACCTGTGTTCGTGGGCTCTATGGAGAACCTAAGGTATCTCAACCTCTCTTCATCACAGTTCAGTGGGAGAATACCTTTCCAACTCGGTAATCTCTCAAAATTGCAATGTCTTGATATTAGTAGCAAGTATGATCATAAAGTGCACACGGCGGATCTTGCATGGTTGGAGAGCCTCCAATTGTTGCGTAATCTTGACATCAGTGGTGCGGACCTCAGTCCTGTGCAGGATTGGGTTTACATGGTTGACATGCTTTCTTCTCTGAGAGTGCTTCGCTTGGTAGATTGTGGCCTTACTAGCACATTGTCTGGTGCATCAAAATCAAACCTCAAACATCTCGAAATCCTTGATCTGTCATCCAACCTGCTTAAAACATCACTAGAGAACAACTGGTTTTGGAATCTCACAAACCTTAAGGAGCTTCACCTCTCCCGGTGTGAGATGCATGGACCTATTCCCGAAGAACTGGGAAACATGACGTCCCTTCAAGTCATAGATTTCAGTGAAAATGATCTAGTGGGTTTGATACCAAGCAACTTAGAGAAAATGTGCAATTTGAAAGTGTTGATTTTCGATGATAACAACATTAGTGTGAGCATAGGGGAGTTCATAAATCGATTGCCAAGGTGCTCATGGAGTACAATACGTGTATTGTCAATGGATAGGATGAATATGACCGGCAAATTACCAATCTTGGTTGGGAACATGACAAGTCTCAGTGTTTTTAAAGCCAGTCGAAACAAGATAGTTGGTACTGTACCACTAGGATATGGAGCACTTGGTAACTTGACAGTGTTGGATATCAGCGATAATAATCTCAATGGTGTGCTTAAGAAGGAGCATTTCTCAGGTTTACTGCATTTAGAGTCTTTGTACATCTCACATAACTCCTTGAAAATAGATTTTGGACAAAATTGGGCTCCTCCTTTTAGACTGAAGGACATAAACTTAGATTCATGCCTGGTGGGTCCTCATTTTCCAGTCTGGCTTAGATGGCAGACCGACATGGATACTCTTTCTATCAGAAATGCAAATTTGGATGATATTATTCCTGATTGGTTCTGGGTGACATTTTCTAGAGCTTTCGTCTTGGATGTATCTCGAAACATGTTGCATGGTTCATTGCCGGCAAATCTACAACACATGTCAGCCGCCCGTATATCTCTTTGGTCCAATAAACTGACGGGTACGGTTCCATGGCTCCCTATATATATATCCATCTTTGATCTGTCTTCAAACTCTTTCTCAGGGTCACTGCCATCAGAGATAAAAGCTCCATGGCTTGAGGTGTTGTTGCTGGCAAATAATCAAATTACTGGCACCATTCCATCATCTATTTGCCTGTTGACTCGTCTGAGACGGTTGGACGTATCGCGAAACAATTTAACAGGAGATGCTTTGCAGTGCTGGAAGGAATCAGAAAACAATACTTCAGTATCCAGGGCAAACTCTACAGATCAATTTGGTTCTATCATGTCTATTCTAGCCTTGAACAACAATGATTTCTCTGGTGAATTTCCTAAATTTCTTCAGAGTGCCTCACAATTGAAGATCCTTGATCTTTCTTACAACAGGTTCTTTGGAACATTGCCAAAGTGGTTACCAGAAAAAATGCCCGATTTGGAAATCTTGAGGTTGAGATCAAACATGTTCAATGACCTTATTCCTAACAATCTCACTTTCCTTTTACATCTTCGCTATTTGGACATAGCCCATAACAATATATCGGGAACCATACCATGGTCGCTATCAAACTTGAAAGCAATGAGATACATATCTTATAATAGCGATTATGACTATGCTTTTAATAGTCCCGCTTTTGATGAGAGCATGCCAGTAATCACAAAAGGGAAAACACGTGATTATACCTTTGAAATCTACAAGCTACTGGTGATTCTTGATCTGTCATGTAACAGTTTAACAGGACATATTCCGGAGGAGATAAGTTTTCTCATCGGGCTTACCAATTTGAACTTATCAAGTAATCAGTTGACCGGTGAAATCCCAAGCAAGATTGGTGATCTGAAGCAGTTGGAGTCCCTGGACCTGTCCTACAACAAGTTCTCTCATGAAATCCCATCAGGTTTGTCGGCTCTAACCTCTCTGAGCCACCTCAACCTGTCATACAACAATTTATCAGGCGTGATACCATCCGGGCCACAACTGCAGGCTCTCGACAACCAGAACTACACCTACATCGGCAACCCTAATCTCTGTGGCTACCCTCTCTCCAAGAACTGCTCTGCTAGTACTACTGATGCAGAGCAAAGTGTCCATGAAGATGCAGATCATATATCGTATCTCTACCTTGGGATGGGCATAGGATTTGTGGTCGGCCTTTGGGTGGTGTTTTGCACCATATTACTGAGGAGAACCTGGGCGATTGCCTACTTTCAGATGATTGACAAGCTGTATGATGAGGTTTATGTGCGGGTGACTATAGCTTGGGCTCGGCTGATGAAGAAGACCCACAACGATGCAGCATGAGGAGCCTGCTTCATGTGCAGTTGAACTGCTCAAGACCTGTATGTTAGTACTTTGTAATTTGGAGAATAAGTGGCACTTTGGTGTGTGTACTGCTACTACTATGTAGTACTAGTCCAGGTGCTCCCAGCTACCTGTGAAGGCACTTAGCTCGGTAAATTACTTACGAGATATCTTATTCTGTCGATCGATTCCACATTCTAATCAGTACTGCTCTCTATTTCTCAAAGGATCATGTTTAATGTGATGTAATATTCAGAGTATTAATTTGTAATATGATCGATCCATACTTTCCTATCTGAGTGGGGATAAATTTGGTTTCCTGTGTGCCCATAAGCTCTTTGACGAGTAATTTACTCACTGTAATTTGTATGTTTGTTGCTTGGACCTCTCATAATAAAAGATGGTTCAGAACCAAGCAACCGTTTTTGTGACATCTCCTGAAAGATTACTAGGTGTACTCAGTTGCATGGATGATCTGCTCTGGCTTACGTCCAGTTGATTACAGTAACCAAATGAGTAGGAGTTGCCTGGAGCTGCTGTATATCTGTTTCTGTTTTCCGGAACAGCCTGTTTTTCATTCTTCTTGTTCTCCTTAAACCTGTAGGTTCATCGTGAAGCTGAACCACAAGGTGCATCCTGGCGCAGTACTTTGAGGGCCTTGTGAAGTCTGAAGTCTGAACTACCTCCGGTCGCGGTCAAGTAGCAGCTCAAGCTCTCTTTCCTGGATCTCCTATGTACTACTCCCTATGTCCCAAAATAAGTGACTCAACTTTATACTAATGTTAGTACAAAGTTGAGTCATTTTTGAGTCACTTATTTTGAGACGGAGGGAGTACAATACAATTCAACTCTGATTCTGAATGTGAAGCAATAATGATTAAGGAGCAGAGCTCGTCGGATTGATTGTTGTTCACTGGGATAAAGCAGCAAGAGGGACATTGGCTGATGCTAGAGTTTTACAGAATTTCTGTATCAATAACGTACCTCAGTATTGTCAGCGTTGGTCATCACAACCTTGTGTGCTCTCTGGGCGTTGTGAGGTTTTTAATGAAGTCTGGTTCTCGGTTGCCCTCTGGGAAGCAACTCCTGTTGGTTGGTACAACAGCTTACATGAGCAACATGTGATACTTGATGCAATACAGAAGTGCTGTAGGTGCAGGTATCCAGTGAGATCTTGAGGCAGACTCTTTAACTTCAGCAACTGTGTGTGACATTTTGTCTGGAGTCTCTTTGGGTCTGAAGCCGCTGGCTTTGTGATGATCATCATACGATTTCATGTATTAATGGTTCTCCACAGCTGAAGAATAGCGTAATCCTGGTGCAATAAAAGTGGTATCTCAAGAATGCAGTGGAAGGACCCTCTGAACGACACGGTGGTGTTGGATGGGTACCAGAAGCATTTCTCACAGCAGCTCAGGCTCTCCAGGCTATGATCATTATTCCTGGTTCTCCTAAGTTCAACTCTGAGTCTGAATGTGAATCAACAAGAATTAAGAAGAGGTGTCCGATTGATTGTTCACCTGGCAAAGCAGCAAGAGGGTCATCAGTGATGCCAGAATGAAAAATAATTTGTACTGGTAGTAACCTACCTCAAATCGGCCGTGTACTTTTATGTAGTCTACGACAGTATCTAGCATGACATACTGATATTTCTGTATTACATGACTGTTCTTGGAGAATAGGAGCACATATATAATTATGAAATCTGAAGTAACTTCTATTTTTTAGGGGATAACCTGATTATGCAACAAGCTTTCGGGTTTTTGTCAGATAGGGAACACTTCAGGTTTAGATCAAAATTGTCGGTATTAGTACTTTGGTGAGTATGAAGCTCTGAAATCTGAAAGGAAATGAGTGTCTTTGCAAATTTGATGCTTCAGGCATGTAGAATGTATGCAACACAAGCACCGCCCAACTCTGCGCCATCTGAAAGGCTAGTGGGTGGCGGCCCTCCGGTGGAATACATATAGTTCAAAAGTTAATTTACTTAAATTTACAAAACGTTCACGGCACATTTAAAAATGTTAACGCAGTGTAAAATCTTCTATGTTTTATGTGTGCGTGTTCTCAAATGTCGAAGATTAAATATGCTAAGATAGAGTAAGTAATGCCAGTAGCTTCATAATTAAAAAAACTTAATCATTGATAAATAATTAAGCCTGTGTGGGACCCATTCAGGGTCCCAGTGGTGGTTGGCTTAGCCTGGACTGCAACTAGCTCACGCTGGAGAGCCCAAACCCCCCAATTGCGATGTCTCACCGCCTGCCACCTGCCGCGATGTCTCCGCCGGCATGTTAGTACAATGAATCCTAAAAATAATAAAAATTAAATCCAGATCCGTAGACCATCTAGCGATGACTACAAGAACTGAAGTAAGCCGAAGGCATGTCGCTGTCAACATGTATAGGAGAGGACGGGGTTAACCTCCATTTGGGGAAAATCTTGCTACCTACCAGCTGCATTGAACACCAATAAGGACACTTTGCACCTAGCTAGTACGGGTAGCTAACCAAGACAAAATGGTTGAAAACCAAATGCACTATGCTCTTCCCCTAGCTAGTATAGATATATACTCGTAGGAAGTTTTCAAGGGCATAGTTCATCCAGATTGATTGACATTTGGATGTAAAAAGAATAGATAATGAACATCCTCACACATACATATCACTCTTATCATCTCCCTTTGTCTCAACTCCAGTAAAAACAAAATCAAACTTGGTGCCTACTCCCTGTTCTCGATATTAATTGCTCCTTGCCTGCATGACATCCCAGTCATTGCGCGAGTATGGTGCTTATCCCAACAATGAGGATGGTGAAGATGAATTGAACACTTTGGGCTTCGGAGGTATTGGGAATATGGTTGTGCCAATATGTTGATGCCCACATTAGGTGCACAGTGACAACAATGGCAAGCTTGTTCAACAAGCATGGGTGATCTGGCATGTAAACAAGCTGAGATAGGATGCACATCATCCACTTTGCCTCATGGATGAGCATTGAGATGACAAGCTTACACACGTCAATTTCGGATGCATGGGTACGACTGAGCCTCTTGCTTTACAAAGTGGACCGCCCGTGTACTTGGCTGAGGGTGGGCCAGCTAATAGCACTAAAAATGCTACAGCTACGGGCCTGATTACAGATTTGGACTGCTGAACTATCCCTTCCCCCTAGTATAGGTCAATTCTCTAGGCAATCTCCCATAGGTGTAGCAAAATGCTATACCTACGGGCTTGTTTGAAGATCTGACTTACAATTTCCCCCCAAACTGTTCTCCCCCTGATAGCACATATAAAATGAACCACTTATGTACTTGGTTGGAAGGGAGGTATTCCTCAACGGCCATACAACGAGAGTCTGTGTTTTTGTATCAAGCGTTTCTCACTAACAAACTGAGTTCCAGAAGTAATTAAGCAACATATCGGCTGCATGTTAACTTACAAGATCATAATAGTTAGGTGTTGTTGTTCATGTAGGAACCACGATCATGTATAGTTGTTTAAGTAATAGGATCTATAGATTTGATCATACCGGATCTTTATCCATTGTTTGTAATCTTGCCGCTCAAGTTGACCACGACTATAAATACATTATCGCTCTGAGGAGCATTTGACGACAAACCATTACTTCTAACTTGTATAAAGAGCGAAAAATACGATCTCTCTCCCCTCGCCATGACTAGAGGTCCTTTTCCCTCGCCGACGCTCTGTTTCGTAGAGCGCCAGCACCCTCGCAACCACTTACTTCTCTGATGCTCCAGTGTCGATCTCTATTTAAACACACTACTATAGGAAATCATTATTCTCCGTTGGTATATTTGGAAATCATTTTGTCACTTATTTTAGGAGGAACATGTAGAAATAGAGTATTATGACCATTATCTACATGTATTTGCGCTCATTGCCATAATGGAACTAGGGAGCACCGGGGGGGGGCGAGGTTTCTGGAATGACGAATACTTTCCCGCCTTGGATTTACTGTTAGAGTTGGCACAATGGGAAGTGGGAGGGCGAGAGAGGGGGGGGGGGGGGTCTCAGTAGGGTCCTTGTTTTCCATGCCATCTAATAAACAGATAGATAGTTTGCTTCAAGTTCGGTGCAATATACTTAGTTTCTAACCACACGATGCAAACTTCTTTCCAGCATAAATGCGAGTAATTTATTGTCAAAAAGCATTGGAAATATACACAAAAGAAAGAGTAGGGGAATGGGTAGGGTGTAGAGCTTAGCAAAAGTGATGGAAGAAAATTACATCACCGTGTGTTTCCCACACCAAATTTCACAATTATGTATCAATTTAGAACTCGAACAAACATGTCAGCTTGAAAGAATCCGCTGTGCACATTATGAAGATTTATTGTGGACAACCACCATAAATTTGGTTGTTCTTCAAAACTAGACAATGTGTTGGCTACAAAATGCCATCCCCATGAGGCACACTTGTCATGCAAGGAGAGTAGGAATACATGTGATGATGCTATTCTCTCCTCGCATATGGTACTTCCTACCAAGATTGATGGAGATAAAAAAATGCAGGGTGATAAAAAAATATACACATGCACCCACTGATTTTGCTTCCAGGTGACTGCCTCATCCCTAGGTTGCACACACATGCAACAAATTGAAATTCATACCGCCGGATACCAACTTGGGGGAGGATGATACACTATGGGCTTAGGAGGTGTCAGGAATTCAGATGTGCCAAAAATTCATCTTCTTGTGCGGACCAGCATCAATAATAGCGTTGTTGACGGATCTGAAGGCGCCAACATTATGTAGAGAGAAAGAAGGAAGACAGGAGGTAGCACTTGGTTTTGCTGAAAAGCGTAGGAAATTAATGGATTTCTTGAATTATTCTCCGCAGAACCATACAAGGACAAGAATAAATCTCAGATGATATTTCCATTAACTGGCCAATTGTTGGAGCTACCTTTCTGCCCACAAAATGTTGTTACCTTCCTAACAAATTCGAATAAATTAGAATTTAAACATTAAAAAATAAACTAAGAAGAATATGGTGGTATTGATATAATAAAGGCAAAATGCTAAGCCTACATGTAAATTACAGAAAGCCAACCTGCCCCGACATCTAATTCCAGGGTGGGCCTCACTTATCCAATGGATGGCCAACCACAAACTGCCAGTCCACCTGTAAAATTAATCCTGTAACAGTCATCTAGCACTTCTGTAATAAAGGCCATGTCCTGTTCGTTGCGGGATCGATGATTTGTGGGTATTACCGAAGATAGTAGTTCCAACTTCTAAACTCCAAAATAGATCAGTGCGTAGTCGAGCTATTTAAACATGGACGTAGGAGATATGACTGCTCGTACTACTAGATGAAGAAATTTACTGGAAAATTGATCAGTGCATAGTCCAGCAAGGTAAACGTACATAGATCAAGAAACCTTCTACTAAAGGATTGATGCAAATTAACTTCGTACTGAAGTAACTGAAATTTCATAGATCTCGACCATAGCTATGGAACAACATTCATTTTAGAGAACGCCGCTAGCATGGGCTGCGTTGCAACCTTCCAAGGTAGCGGCAACGGACGCAGATGAAACAACCCATGCATGAAAGAGGCGGTGCAGCGACCAACTTGGATCCTGCTACTTCCTATGGTGGCAGCAAGGACACAGAACCCAAGGCAGTGGCCATTTTGGAAAAATGAAATTTTTGCGTAGGAATTTAACCAGACTCAGATTTTGCATATTGCTAAGGGTTATGAAAGTTAGATCTCTGTTAAATGTTCCAACTTATTTCAAGAATATTTATAAGTTCTGGTTGCATTACGCTAAAAAAAGTCATAATTGCATTGCAGTTTTCACACCATGTATGATCGAAGATAGCGCAATGAGGCAGGTGGCAGAGGTAGACCTATGTTGGGCCGAGTGGGGGCCATGGCCCCAGTTGATTTCTGTTTTTCTAGTTTCGAAGCCTAAGGTTTACTAGTTCAGTGGGGAGGCCATGGCCCCAGTTGATTTCTGTTTTTCTAGTTTCGAAGCCTAAGGTTTACTAGTTCGGTGGGGACCCTGATTATCTCAACAGATGTGCGCCTTTGCCTCCACTTATTTTTTTGGCCGGGCCAGCCGCTAGTGGGTGGAGGAGGGAGGGGGTGGAGTATGGCATTCAAAGATCTAACCCTACTTTTTGTGTCATCTTATGAAAATACATATAGTTTGTTTCACTCCTGAGTGTCATTCTCAAATTTGATCCTTCCCATGTCCACATTTTTGATGTAAACGCACACAAACGAAACATTGTATTGCCAAAATGCAGCCGAAAGATTATATAATATAAATAGTGGCAGGAGGAAAGGGGTTGGAGTGAAGCCTAGCAAAGGAAATAAAAGAATTACATAATTAATGCGCATGCTGAGATTCCCACGCCAACTTTCACATAGATATATTAATTCAGAGCTCAAAAAACACCTAAGTTTGGAAAGGACTAATGTGAGCTGGATAGATCGTTCATAGGCCAGTGAAATTGTCAGATTTCTTACAGATTGTGACAAGCGCTTTACTACACATGTACACCCGTACCTTAAATGATTACAAGACAAGTTTGGGCACGTAGTAATCTTGAAACTTTTAAAATCAATTCTATAGACAATTCTTTCCGTAATTAACTATTGAGTGTAATGTTTTAAACACTATATGGGGTTGAGTATCTCTGAGAATAAACCTTTAAGATATTTAAAATAGCGACACCTATGTCGGAAGGCCTTTCTCTTATTCTCTTTATGTTTCTTTCTCATATTAAACTATTAAACTAATCCCACAACAAGTCTTTGTTAAATAAAAGAGAGCAAAACCTACCTAGACAATTTAGCTAGGCAAATAATAACTTTATACTAACAGCATGACCTACTCCCACTTGAGTGCGTCACACAGGTAACTAGTACTAACTTCTAACTAGCATGGGTGTTTCGAGCTTATAAAAGCGGGAGTCGTATACCTCTCACCCAAGAAAAAAAAAAGATTTACACACACATCAGTTAGGTGATATATCTTTATCTTTACCTAATAATAAAGCAAATTGGGTTTCTTTCGTCCGTCATGCCATTTTACAGAAAAGTCCCTCTATTTCAGAGAATTCAAACCGCAGTCCTGTTTTAAGTTAAAACGAATCGTTATTTTCGTATTTTACACATAAGTCCCTGTCTTTTCTTGAAATCAACCCGCGGTCCGGATTTAAGTCACACCCGAACCGTTATTTTACATTTTTTGAAAACCCCCCTGATGTTTTAGGTAATTCATCCACGGATCATATTTAAGTCAAACAAATGCTTTTTAAAATCATCCATATCTTTTAAACCGTAACTCCGATTTGAACATATTATATATTGAATTTGATTAGAAAAATATGTAGAATACAAATATGAGATTATTTTTACCTTTAAAGTATCTTTAAATATTATTTTGGATTATATTTGAGTCAAACCAAATGATTTTCTAAATTATCTGTATCTTTTAAACCGTAACTTTGATTTTAACATATTATATATGAAATTTTATTAGAAAAATATGTGGAATCTAAATATGATGTTAACTTTACCTGTTAAATATTTTCAAAATATTGTTATGGAAGCAAACTTATAATTTATAGCGCAAGATCCGTTTTTTCATACAGGCGGCGATCCAGATTGCAAATAAACACTCCACTATAACCATATATGGAAAAGAAAACATCGATAACTACACGTGCATACCTCTGAAAAATGTCGCAAGGGAAAACAACAGATTTCTCGTCGTGAGAGTGAGAGAAAGCGAGCGCGCGCGAGAGAGAGAGAGAGAGAGAGAGGGAGGGAGGAGAGAGGGAGAGAGAGACGCCTTAGGATTAACCATATTCAACACATGTTTTTTGTTGTTTTGTGTGAACACCGAGGCCATCACGGGCGAGGGTGAGAAGGAGGATAGCGGCAACACAAATATGATGCCTCACAAAAATAAAGAAGATGGATCTATTGTGGTCTTGAGTGATGGTTGTTGAGTTAAGAGTGTGTGTTATGTTTTCTCTCCCGTTGCAACGCACGGGCTCTTTTGCTAGTGATAAATAATGCAATTCCCCCCCTCTCAAACTGTTTCTTCTTTTTAGATTTGCTTTTTTCCCTCCAGTCGGTCAAATACTCCATGATAGTCTTGTTTTTATTGGTAACCATGATTGTCATGCCTAACTATGGCCCATAAAGAAACTTTAGTGTGACTATATTAGTATGATTTCCAGACTAGTACCTTAGTCCATCACCCTATTTCACTCCCCCATGGTCTAGCTCTACCAAGACGCTTGGGGTCTCAAATGGCACTATTGGAACCTCTCCTCTAAGAATGTAGGCATTTAGACGGAACATGACTTCTGTGAATTAATGTAAGTAGTGTTCATCCATGTTAAGGGCCGCATTATGCTGCTAGATGTATTCGTGATACAAAACATGGAATAGTAATACTCATGGAGTTGGTCAAATGTATTCCTACTCTATCTACCTTATCTTATTAACTATTTTAAATCCATTCACAATGCAACCATCCAGAAAGATGATCAATATAATGTTTTTCTATTGCAAGCTAGTCATCTTGTTGGCATTGATTATTGTATTTTGTGAGGCTACTTACCAAAGTATACAAACTCGGGAGTACAACCAATGACTATGTGACCTTGACCCCGCATGGCATCACGGCTGCATGGCATCTTTGTTCTCAAGGGACGAGATGGTTTTGATGTCGTGCCAGCTTGTTCTGTCAGCCAGGCATCTTAGTCCCATTTGCCTCTCAATCCTACTCCATGCTGCCAAGCAAAGGTTCCTTTCCTGAACGGATGCTAAATGGTTGTCATGCATTCCGATTCACACAACATGCGCAAAGAAATCTTGACTCTTGAGCTTGACCGTGCACGTCTTCTTTCTATTGCGCGTGGAACACGGACTACCCTGTGGAGCTTTTATAAAGACATGCACACACACACATGCATGCATGCATCCATGTGACATGAATATATGTGCCATTTTCTTGCATTGAAGAAATTAAGCAACATGTACACTAGTCCATACGGAACTTACAACGTACCCATGTGAGCACATTCAACTATAACTAATTCTAGGCGTATGCTAGTTTGTGTATTTTTTTCCAGCTATTCAGGTGCTTGCACATGTGCATGTTGTTGTTGTTGTGCAATGCTTTATTCTCCTAGCCTATATATAAACGCAGATGCGAAAATATATGCAAACTCTTTTCTCATTGAGGTAGAGTACCCCTTGTCACCCCTTTGGATTGGAGTCTTTGTTGTTTACTCTTTTCTTTATTGACGAAATGAGTCAGAGCTAGCTACTTCATGGTGCACGCCTCGAGGAAACAATGACAATCATATTTAATCTCGTACTTGAGAAACAGGAACAAGCAAAACATGATGGTAGAATCAAACTAGCCTTGGTTTATCAATTTAACATCCAAAAAGCAATTAAGAGTGCTAACAGCAAACAACTAGCTACAACATTGTGGGCAAAGAACAAATATATAGTACATTAATTAGGACTGTCATGGGCACTTTGCACTTTCGTTCGGCTCTGTTAGCAAATTAAACGTTCATGTTGAAAAAAATGCTACAACGACAAAAAATACTGATCATTAACCTTCTGAATTTACACCGACCCTCCAACATCCCGCACTAATTAAATACTGGGTAGTTTAGTGGTTGCACATTGGCAACAAAACATGAATGATTAATATTATAAATGTGGTCTAGTCCGATCACTACATGCACATTTTGTGTATGTCAGATGTCATCAATGTGCATGAAAGCCGTACATAACTTGTCGAGAGCATTCAAAAACTTGTTGTCCTTCTTTTAGCTAGGTTGTTGTATATACCTAAATATCTTTATGCAACTTAATAAACTAAAGATCTATGGAATCTGTACATCCACTAGAGCACCTACATTTTCTATGACCATTAATTTGCTGATGAAGGATCCTAGTCCTCAACACGTTTGATCACTCTTCCTCCACAAAAATGTGAACGGAGCAAGATGACGTGTGGCATTCATGATCTCTTACCTAGCAGGTGTGGCATGGAGAATTAGAGGTAGCTAGCACGGTCATCTAACCTGACATATATAACTACCACCTACATAATTTGGGCACATTGCAAAAAGTAATAATAGAATACTGGCCCTTGTCATGCGCATCAACTTACTGGAAATTGGGATGCTACCTAGATTGTGTTACAAAGGGTACAATGGTTGTTGATGTGTCTGCTAATATGTTGACTAGATGTGTTGATCAACTAGATCCCTCCATAAAAGAGATCATCCTGGATTCTTTGCGACCTTTGAATGGCCTGGCGAACACAATAAACACATCCGCCTCATTTTGACATTGTTCCATGGCTCGCCATCTTCTTGAGCTGAGCATGCCTACTTGCGCCAAGCGGAGGATTATCTCAAGAGTCGTACTGTCTTTGTGGAAGCTTGTGATGCCTCGCAACATGCACATGTTGTTGATGTGAGATGTCATTAGCGTTGCATGTATACCATACAAAACTAGCCCGGAACATTGAGAAACTTGTTGTCCAGATTTTAACTAGGTTGATGTAGACATCTAAAAATCTTGATGCAACTTAATAAAGTAGAGATCGATGGAGCTGGAGCACCTAGAACTTAGAAAGCCGGCGAAGATCATTAGAACAATGTAGGGCATTTCATTTCAAGGCAACATCGATTTTGTTTTAAAGAGGCAATGAAAATAATTATGATGTAACAAGTTTTTTTAGGAAGTGTTGATGTAAGAAGTAGAAGCTATTAATCAAGAACCTTACCAGAAGCCCATAATCACGTCCCTTATCCTCTTAAAACATGCATGTCCCGATGTGGTTGCGGGCAGTGATGTGATGAGAGCATGTGGACGACTTAGGTAGATTAACAACAAAACTAAGCACTTTGACACGAGTAACTAATTTTTTAACATGTACAATGCTGAGACGCCACCGAGATATATATGATGGTATGATCTGTCGAGATATGCATGTTGATCATTACATCGTTGCAGTTTTTGCTCTTTGCCATATTGTTATAGCGGGCTGCTGAAACATGGATTATTTTGCTATCATTACTCGCACTATTATTTGCAGCGATTTGGCCATAGGTGCACTGTCCCATAAAGGCAAAACCAGCGCTATTGTGCACATACCTTTCTTGCGCTGCCCAATCAGATTTCGTTTACCTCCCAATCCCACACCGCGTGGATAGGCAATAATTTAGCAATGGCCTATTCATCTCTAGAAGTCCAAGAGAGACTCGATCAAGCAATGATTAAACACCCACAAACGCTCCAATATAGCTACCTAGCCCATTCAGAAAAGATCATGCTAATGTCATGAACAAGGGCGAATTTATAACGGCAGTCCTGAGACCAGATGATGTGGCATTTAGTGATCTAGACCATGACGGCTGGATGCATATTCATGTAGATGCAGTACGTGTAAAGTTGGTGGAGGAGTTTGTCATAGTTTGGGCAGGGACTCGTGCTCGTTATATACACTAGAGAGTGATAACGTAGGATATAGTTTGGTCTTCATATATCTTGACTCCAACGCGGGCTATGAAGAAAGTCCTAAAGGTTCTCTGTTCGCAAAAAAGAAGAGTCCAAAAGATTCTCAAGTTAAACCAAATAGAAGATTACAACAACAACAATACACATACGGAATACATAGGTATTTCAACAGTACGATGTGAGGACATTGCAATGATCGTCCTTGACCCACACATACCTTCTAGGCTTAACTATATATGAACATGTGAGGACATATGACTAATTAATAGGCGATGGATATGAAACAGAATCCTGCTATACCAGGTTAATAAAAAGACGGGGTAGTGAAGTGGCTGCTCGTTGGCAACAAAAAACACGCATGATCAATATTACAAATGTGCTCTTGAGTCCGATCACTCCATGCACATTAAGTGGATGTTAGATGCCATCAACGTGCATGAAAGCCGTACAGAACTCATCAAGAGCATTGAAAAACTTGTTGTCCTTCTTTTTGCTAGGTTGATGTGTATATACCTAAATATCTTGATGCAACTTAATAAAATAGTGATCACTGGAACCGGTACAACTTCTATGACCACTATTGATGAAGGATCCTGCTCCTCGACACGTTTGATCACTCTTCCTCCACAAAAATGTGGATGGAGCAAGATAGCACGTGGCATTCATGATCTATTACCTAGGCATATCACTGGGAAATCAAAACTAGCTTGCTCGGCCATCTAACCCGACAGATATAACTACCTACTACATAAGTTGGGTGCATCACATATAAATTATATAATCTGGGCTCTTGTCATGCACATCAACCTATGGGAACTTGGGATCCTACCAATGGTTCAATGGTTGTTGACATCTCCATTAATACGTAGTCGATCTGGATATGTTGATCAACTAGAGCCCTCCATAAAAGAGATTATCCCGTATTCTTGCGACCTTTGAGTGGTCACCTGACAAACACATAAACACATATCCGCCTCATTTTGACAGCATCCCATGCCTTGCCGTCTTCTTCGTTGAGCATTACTACTCGCACCACGCGGACGAATGTCTGAAATGCCATACTGTCTTTGCCGAAGCTTGCGATGCTGGGATTGATTGCTACATACACATGTTGTTAATGTGAGATGTCATAAACGTCGCATGTATATCGTACAGAACTGGTGACGAACATTGAGATACTTGTTGTCCAGATTTTTGCTAGGTTGATGTATATACCTAAATATCCTGATGCGGCCTGATAAAGTAGAGATAGATGGAGCTGGAGCACCTACAACTTAGAAAGCCAAGTAAGATAATTAGAAAAATCTAGGCATTCCATCGCTGGGCAACACCGAATTGTTTTTAAAGAGACAATTAAAATAATTATGATGTAAGAAGTTTTTTCTAGGAAATGGAAATTTATTCCCAAATGTTGTAAATCTGAAGTGATTTGTAGTAATTCTAGGTGAACGCGACGACAACTGTTAGATGTTCAGCACGCATTTCAGTGCAAGTGCTAGTGCCAAGTCAACATCAGGAAAACGTTCGGTCTGGGGCCGAAACTGAGTAAACAATTGCATCTATTCCGTCTAACCAAATCTCTCTCTCTCTCTCTCTCTCTCTCTCTCTCTCTCTCTCTCTCTCTCTCTCTCCTGAATCCCATCGTCACTCATTCCCCCTCCGCGTTTCTCTGTCCTCAGTCATCGCTGAGTCCTATCTCTTCCCCCGCGCTTCTCCGACGATTGTGTTGGCGGCGATTCCTGGCAGTGGCGCGGTGGTGTAGTGTGGAGGCACATGTTCACGCACGCTTCCCTGTCATTGCAGTTTTTGCACTTTGCCACACCGGCGCGGCGGGGTGCAGCAACATGGGTAATTTTTCCACCATTACTCGCACTATCATTTGCAGTGAGTTGGCCGTAGGTGCACCGTCCCAAAAGGCAAACGCATACTGCTATGTAGATACCTTTCTAGCACTGCCCAATCAGATTTCTGTTACCTCCCAATCCCAGGTTGCATGGATAGGTAATAATTAATCTACGACATTCATCTCTAGCAGCCCGGGAGAAACAATGAAGAAACACCTACAAGCACTCGAATACAGCTTCCTAGCCCGTTCAAAGAGAGCATGCTAATGCCACCACCGAGGGCAGATTTATATCGGCAGTCTTGAGACTGGCCAAAATGGCATGCAGTGATGTAAATTGTCATGGTTAAATGCTTGTGCATGCAGCGCAGTACATGTAAAATTGGTGGAAGCGTTTGCCGTAACTTGGGCCGTAACAATACGGTTTGGTCTTGATATTTACTATAACAGCCCCAACAATACACACATGGAATACACAAATATTTCAACCGTACGGTGTGAGGGCAATGCAAAGATTGTCCTTCACCCACCTACCTTCTGGACTTAACTAGTTCATCTAGCTAGGATTTAAGCGTCAATAGAAATAATAATGGCACATGAAATTAAATATAAGCCGCAAGCAACAGAAACATGATAGCTAGTCATTTATTTAATTAGTATGAAGGTACATTTCTTGGCATCCAACAGCTGGAAATTTAAGTCATTTCTATTTTCTTCAGGGATATAACTGGGGGCTCCAAAATATAATCTTAGAATCTCAGCCATACATGGGAGTGTAGTTATTTTTTTACATTTCAGATGAATTTAGTAGTCTCTTGCTCACACGACCGCCGGAATAATTGTTCAATTCAAATTTAAACTACTGTCTAAGATCAGCGCATGAAAAGAAAACGCTAGATATAGTGTTTGAATTGACAGTTTGGATAGATATCAACTAAAAGGCCATAGACTTCCAGGAACTAACAAGAAAGTAAGTGGTACAAATTAACGATGGACTAGTCAACATATCATGACATCAAGTCATCTTATTTTACATGTTACAAAATTATGGAGGTCTGCAAATGTGTCACATGACACCACTACAAAGAGCTATGGACGGCATGAGGTTGTAGGACATTTCCCTCCCTAGTTATAGTAGAAATGAAAAATGCTTCTTTTGTTTGTTCAAATCACATGGAAGCTTTAAACAAAGAAAAGAAATCCCTGTTTGTTTCTTTGGTTGGTCAAAGATTAGCAGTAACTAACCGCGCAAGGAAATTACCATGGAGGGGCTTGGTGGTGACTAAATTTGTGATAACATAAATCCCCTCCCACTTTTTAAAAAATCATCCTTGAAGGTTATTAGGTGATTTCATCATTACTGCTTTAATTGAACTGTACTAATGCATGGACCACTGAATAAGTGGTTCACAACCCTTTATAAGAAGTGCAGTAGACCCACTAATCGCTCGGATGCGGGTAGGTTGCCGTTAGATTTATGTCAAATCACCCGTGGGTTTCTATGTACGTGGGAGTTGGGCACGGGAGGGAGAAGCTGAAACTTTAATGACATCGTAGCGGATGGGTTTAGAGTGCACTAGAAAAGAGCCCCACTGCCTCCAAATATGGTGATTGAACCTTACTTTTTAGATAGCCCTTCGAGTGGAAATTGGATGGCAGTCTATTTGGGATGGTGATGGTGTTGTTTTCATGTTTTTTTCTTGTAATGTTCGTTGTACCCCTTCTGGTTTTTTTATCTTAATGAAATGGACAGAGCTTCTGCCTTTCATGTCCAACAAAAAAGTAGTAATACAGGTCAACTTGTCAGGTGTATAGATGCAAGCGTATGCGAGTGCTATATTCGTACCTTACTAACACATAAGGACATCTCTAGCAGACCGCCTATCGTAAAAGTCCAAAACCTTCTTCCTGTCCCATTTCTCTACATTATTTTAGGGGAATGGCATTTCGATCATCTAGCTGATCCCCTCAAACTTAATCCCCTATAGTACTTCGTTCATGCATTCCATCAAACACCTACAATACACACTCAGCCCCCACAATCATCACGATAGGCATACACAATACATTAAGCTATCCAACGGCGACAATTAACAAGGTAGCAAGGTAGCTAATGTAGCTAATGTAGCAAAATGCCTTGAACAAGCTAGATATCTAGCTGCAGACTAAGGCATAGCCTAGTGGTGGAAATGGACTGACGAATTCCCACCCACCCAGAGTGGCAGATTCAGGGCATGATACTTGTAGTTGGGGTTTGTTGCACCAGTTATACTATTACAGTCTTTTTGTAAATTAAAAAAAATGGCTATGTATCTATTCCGAACAAAATGCATACACGAGTTCAGTATGCCGGTTATGCCAAAATGCTAGCTAGTCTCATTCTTGGTGACCCGAACCAAGCTGGTCGCATCATGCGCATATTCGTTGCCACCGGTGGGATTCTGGCGCCACTGAGGGAAGCCGGAGGTGCGGGGGCGGTAGGGGTTCTATTTTTACGCCCTGCTGGCCGACGATGAGCCGGCGGTGGCGGCATGGTGGGATGGGAGCGGAGTGTCTCCCTTGTTTGTCATGAGAGCTGCTCTAGTTGGGCTAAAAGTAGGCGGAACGGTTCTGTTTTAAGGGAATGGAAGTCACAGTTTAAAGAAAAAGGGTATATGGGATCTGCTAGATGGGGTCTAATCCCTCAAAATGAAAAATAGGTGAGGCGTGCAGTCGTGAATTGGCCTTCTTACAAGACCGTGTTACCTAGGAGAGTTATCTATCCGACCCTCCAAACTACTACTCCCTCCGTCTGAAAATACTTGTCATCAAAATGGACAAAAAAAGATGTATTTAGAACTAAAATACATCTAGATACATCCCCTTTTATTCATTTTGATGACAAGTATTTCCGGACGGAGGGAGTACGTACTAATAAGTTGACTCGTTGTCATTTGAGTCAACCGCCTCCGGGCTCCGAGACGTAGGGCTGTTACTTCCTCCGAGAATGGCCTGAACTCGTAAACATCTTGCGTATACAACTACTCCATAGCTAGGATCTTGCCTCTCCATACCTACCCCACATTCTACTGTCAGGCTTAGAACCACGACAGTTGGTGCCCACCGTACAACGGTGCTTCGTATTCTGCTTCATTGTTGGAAGAATCAAAGTGAATCTGGAGCACATATCTGAGCTTATCTCCTCGGGGGGAAACCAATACTACCCCAGCACCGGAACCATTCAGCATCTTGGAACCATCAAAGAACATAGTCCAGTGCTCCGAGTGAACTTGAGTCGGTAACTGTTGTTCAATCCACTCGGCGATGAAATCTGCTATTGCTTGGGACTTGATGGCTTTCTTTGCCTCAAACTTGATATCAAGGGGAAGAAGTTCAATCGCCCATTTCGCCACTCGACCAGTTGCATCTCTGTTGTGCAAAATCTCTGATAATGGGGCGTCGCTGACGACTGTAATGGAATGATCAGAAAAGTAGTGAGCAACCTTCTTCGCGGTCATATAAATCCCATACACAAGCTTCTGATAATGAGGGTATCTTTGCTTTGACGGGGTATACTTCAGAAAGATAATATACTGGGCGCTGAACTTTGAAGGCCTTTCCTTCCTCTTCCCGCTCGTCCGTAAGTACTGTACTGACGACTTGTCCTGTGGTTGCAATGTAAAGCAGCAACGGCTCCTTGCTGATTGGGGCAGCAAGCACCGGCTGGGTGGAGAGCAGAGCTTTGAGCTCTGCAAACGCTGCATCAGCTTCAGGAGTCCACTCTAACTTGTCTGACTTCTTCATTAGTCGGTAAAGAGGCAATGCCTTTTCACCGAGGGGAGAGATGAATCGACTTAAAGCGGCCAAGCATCCAGTAAGCTTCTGGTCATCGTGCACACGCACAGGGCGTTTCATTCGGAGTATAGTGCCAACTTTTTCTGGGTTAGCGTCGATTCCTCGTTCAGAAACAAGAAAACCGAGTAACTTTCCGCCAGGAACTCCGAATGTGCACTTTGATGGATTAAGCTTGATATCATACCTCCTGAGATTGGCAAATGTTTCAGCAAGGTCAGTCAATAGGTCGGAACCTTTCCGTGACTTGACCACAATGTCATCCATGTATGCTTCCACATTCTGACTGATTTGAGTGAGTAAACACTTCTGAATCATCCTCATGAACGTGGCTCCGGCATTCTTGAGGCCGAATGGCATGGTGACATAACGGAAGCACCCGAATGGAGTGATGAAAGCTGTTTTGATCTCCTCGGGTCCATACAGACGGATCTGATGGTACCCGGAATATGCGTCTAAGAAAGACAACCGCTCACATCCCGCAGTCGAGTCGACTATTTGGTCGATGCGGGGCAGAGGAAAATGATCTTTCGGGCAGGCCCGATTGATATGTTTGAAGTCGATGCACATGCGCAGTGAATTGTCCTTCTTAGGGACCATGACAACATTGGCGAGCCACTCGGAGTGGTAAATCTCTCGGATAAACTCTGCTGCTAAGAGCCGAGCCACCTCCTCGCCAATGGCCTTTCTCTTTTGGACGGCGGACCGTCGAAGATGTTGTTTGACAGGTTTAACTTTTAAGTCGACTCGTAGACGATGCTCAGCCAGTCCCCTGGGAAAACCCGGCATGTCAGTAGGCTTCCATGCAAACATGTCCCAGTTCTCACGGAGGAACTGGATGAGCGCTTCTTCCTATTTGGAGTCGAGTGTTGTTGAGATGTGAGTCGGAGCAGCATTGGGATCAGTCGGATGAATATAAATCGGTTTCGTCTCCCCGGACGACTGAAATAATGACTTCGTGGCGGGCTTCTTGGCTCGCAACAAATCACTCGGGTCTGCAGTTTTCTGGTACTCTTGCAGCTCGACCACTGCCATCTGAGCATCAGTGATCTTAGAGCCTTTCTGGAAACACTCTTCTGCCTTTTTCCGATTGCCAGTGACAGTGATCACACCTTTGGGACTTGGCATCTTCAGCTTGAGGTACACATAACATGGCCGAGCCATGAAACGCGCATATGCCGGCCTCCCCAGGATAGCGTGATAAGCGCTCTGGAAATCCATGACTTCAAAGGTCAACTTTTCCTTACAAAAATTCTTGTAGTCACCAAAAACCACATCAAGAGCAATTTGGCCGAGTGACTCAGCCTTCTTCCCAGGAATGACTCCATGGAAGCTCATGTTGCTGGTGCTGAGTCTGGACATCGGAATGCCCATCCCTTTCAACGTCTCTGCATACAATATGTTCAGGCCACTGCCACCATCCATCAAAACCTTAGTTAGTCGAGTGCCTTCAACGACTGGGTCGACCACCAATGCTTGCCTCCCAGGGGTGGCTATGTGTGTTGGGTGATCAGACTGGTCGAACGTGATGGCGGTCTGCGACCATTTCAGGTAACTGGGTGTCGCCGGAGCGACCATATTCACTTCTCGGTTGATAACTTTCAATCAACTTTTGCTTTCAACGTCAGCAAAAATCATCAGAGTGGAATTGACCTGGGGGTATCCACCGTCAGTATCTTCCTTGTTGTCAACTTTGTCCGACTCCTTCTCCTTGTCCTTGAGCTGCTTCCCCTGGAACTGCTGAATCAAGAGCCAACACTGTCGAGTGGTATGCTTTGGGTAAATAAGTTTACCCTCTTCATCTTTCTTCGTATGAATGTGACATGGCAAGTCCAACACATCATTTTCATCTTGGTCTTTCACTTTCTTGGGGTTCCAAGGTCCTTTGGGTTTCCCCTTGAAATTTCCTGGAGTCACGGCCAAGGCTTCTCCAGGAGCAGCTGGTTAGGCTTTCCGCTTCTGTTTCTGACTGGAATTCCCTCCACCGGTTTCATTAGCGGCTGACTTGTACTTGCCACTCCGGAGCCGATCCTCTTCTTCACCATTGGCGTACTTGGTGGCAATCTCCATCATTTGACTCAGGGTCATGTCTCCTGTCCGACCGAATTTTAGACTCAACTCTCTGTTCTTAACTCCTTCCTTGAAGGCACAGACTACCTGATGATCAGATACATTCTCTACTGTGTGGTGCAAAGTGATCCATCTCTGGATGTAATCCCTCAGAGTTTTATTCGACTTCTGCACACACGACTGCAACTCTATCAACCCTGCTGGACGCTTGCAAGTTCCTTCAAATGTCCTGACAAACACTCGGGCAAGATCTTCCCAAGTGTAAATGCTGCTGGGTGCTAACTGATTCAGCCATGCTCTGGCAGATCCCTCTAACATAAGAGGCAGGTGTTTCATGTCCACTTCATCGTTGCCGCCGCCAATCTGGACAGCCACTCGGTAGTCCTCAAGCCAGGTATCCGGCTTGGACTCATCAGTGAACTTACTGACTCCAGTCGCCAACCTGAAGTTGGGAGGAATCACCGCGGCTCTGATGGCTCTACTAAAACACTCTGGTCCTGAGACGTGTACGCTGCTGCTGATGGGCACATTCCTGTCATGGCCTTCTCGGTTAGCTCTGTTCCTGTCGACCAGACCTTGAACGATGACGGATCTCGCATCAAAGCCTGGTTCCCTGGGGTCGACTGGAATCCTTCGCGCAACACTGTGTTGGCGTCTGTCATCTTGCTGCCGAGGCGCATATGACCCACCCCTTGGGGGAGGAGTGGGCACTCGACGTCGATCATCACAATCGAATCGGTCCTCATACTGATCACGCCGGCCTCCATGTCCCTCACGCCTCGGGGGCGATCTTGGGCTATGTGCCGACTGGACTGTATTCGCAGTAACGAATCTGCTGTGAATCCTATTCCGCGACTGCGATACAGCTGAATTTTGATCTCCTGCTGCCCGGAGCAAATCTCTGATCTGGAGTAAGCCACTGCCAGCCTCCGACTGGGAAGGCTGAATGGACTCTGCTATACGGGCTGCAGCTGCTAGATTCTGAATGGGAGTTCGGTATACCTGAGTCGGTTGTGGATAGAGTTGACGTCGACTGGACGCCGGGACCCGTTGCTGCGCTCGTTCATCGAGCACTCGCTGAAGATTTTCCAGTCGAGTGTGCTCAGCCAAGTTGGCCAAACGCGCATCTTCTAAGGCACGGGCCTCGGGGGTTTCTCCAACGATAGGAGTGTGAAGCGCATCCATGTTCCAGCGGCGGAGCTCCTCCCTCTGCAGCGAAGTGAGGGGCTCGGGCTGGTACTCTTCGTGAGTCTGTGCCGGCTCGCCTCCGCCAACGCCTTCGTCGGTGCGGGGGAAACCAGGAGGACTGCGTGGTCCGTCGACCATCAAAACCTCTGCCGCTGGATCGCTGTTGTCGCACTCGGATGCAGTCTCTGCGGAGCCAGTCGACAGATCGAACAAGCCGTAGAGAGATTCGTCGGGCTCGATTGCCGCGATTTGGGGAGTGGCCGACTGGTGGGCCACCGCGGGCCTCACCCACCGCTGAAGCCTCGATCGACCGGAGCGCTTGCACCGGCGCGAGATCGGGAGGGAGGACGGCACAAAAGCCGACCGATACTGGGTCGACGGCTGCCGCAGGAGGACACCACGGACGCACGCGCGAAAGTGCGTCGCTCCGCGGACGGGGAGTGCGTCAACATCGAGTGGAGCCTCCTGCAACCAAGCGGAGTCGTCGGCGATAAACGTGAGCGCGCCGAGACGGATCTCGCGGCCCTCAACCAAAACTCCGCCTGAAACCATGATGAATGGGATCGGAAAAAAATGCAACTTCTCCAACAAGTCGCTAAGACACCTGCCCCAAGGTGGGCGCCAACTGTCGTGGTTCTAAGCCTGACAGTACAATGGGGGGTAGGTATGGAGAGGCAAGATCCTAGCTATGGAGTAGTTGTATACGCAAGATGTTTACAAGTTCAGGCCCTTCTCGGAGGAAGTAATAGCCCTACGTCTCGGAGCCCGGAGGCGGTCGACTGTATTATGTGCGTATGAGTTACAAAGGTGCGAACCCTTGGCACTGAGGAGGGGGGTGGCTTATATAGAGTTCGCCAGACCCCTCCGGCCCTCAGTTATGCAGGGTTGAAGGTACATTAAGATAGGGGGTTACTGGTAACGCCCACATAAAGTGCTATGATGACCATACAAGCTACTTAATGACCGACCGTTTGTGTGCAGCTGGCTTTGGATCTTCTGGTGGTCGAGTGGTTGGCTTCATGGTCGAGTGTCTTTCAGTTGGTCGAGTGGAACTCTTCCAGGTCGACTGAAAGGTAGTTTCTTCTAGAGATGTCCTTGGGGAGGGTGTCTTATACAGGTCCATGACCCTACTCTAGGTACATGGCTTCATCATTAACCCCAAATGGATCTACCGGAATACATAGCCTACATATTCTTTGTAAAAAAGTTTCTAGCACAGCCAAGCGTGTGAAAAATCTTAAAATAACTGATACAGCCATGGTACTCCATTTCTAGTCCTTGAGTCAGTCTTTGATAGAAATGGTGGTGTGCTGATCCCATGGCCGTCCATTGATTGGTGCCTAATTATTATTATTTTTCTAACCCTAGACCATAGAACAATTGTTCTACGGTATATTTTATATATTAAAAGAAGTTATGTACAAAACTAGTTATTAGAAAGAGTCAATCAACCAATCCCAGTTTTTGGTGCCTAATTCCTCTGTGCTCCTCCTTCATTTCTCTGCCGTGCATTGCGAGCTTGATTGAAAAAACCATAAGAAACAACTCCAGCCACATGTCTGTATAAGAAAAGTATGCGTGCCAACACAAAGACAGACCTAGGGCATATTTTGTCCTAATCATCTTATAAGTATGTTTCATCTTGTTGGTTCAGGACCTTATTTACTTATTTAGGAAGGAAATGCTGAAACTAGATGGTATAGTTTTTTCTCCAGTTCATCCATCCATTGCTTGGTGCCTAATTTTTGAGCTTTTCTTCCACTGCCGTGTCCCAATCGTAAGAAACACCAGCCAGAACTTCTGTACTTCTGTGCAAGAAGTAAAGTATGCATTGAAAGACAAAGACCAAGACCAAGACCAGACTTGGAACATACGGTAGACCATACATGTATTGTGCTTGTGGGTAAATTCAAGATGTTCTCCTCTCTCCATTTCATTGTCGTTCGCATCAGCTAGCTGTTATCTCCCTCGTCTGACACGGCTGGAGCGTACGGCCAGGGAGGTTTTCTACCCCCATGGATGGCAGTGTGACCTACGGATAGGATCGGCCACTCCTTAGGCTGGACATGTTTTTTTGATTGGCGTTGTATCAAATTATTTTTTACTTTTAGGGTACTCTGGACTTTTTTGGCTGTGTGCATCTAGCTATGCAGAGGCCGGGCTTTATTTCGATGCGATTGTATCACCTCGATATATCTACTCAATGAAATGTCCTTTATCGAAAAAATCTCCCTCGTCTGACCAATATGGATGCTGAGCTTGGAGCAGTGGCAACAATACTTTGCCTATTGATGTTTTGTGATTTATTTTCTTGTGTACGTAAAATACAAATTTCTCTCTGAGCTTGAGTTAATTTCCATCCAACATCTGAGCTTGAGTTAATTTCTTCCTGACAAAGAAAAGAAAGACACCGTAATTAATATCTATCCTATAGACTCTTTGAAAAAATATTGCAGCGCAGCCATGCACGATAAAAACCATCATAATGCAAAATACTGATATAAATGATCTCAGGAATTGCCAGACATAACTCATCATAGGGAAATTACTCCATTATCCTTCCTTGAGTCAATCTTTGATAGAAACTGTGGTGCCCTCTGCCCTGATCCCGTGGCCATCCATTGAGTGGTGCCTGATTTTTTTTTTGAGCTCCTCATTTATTCCTATGCCGTGCATTTCATGGTTGAGTGTCCCAATCATGAGGAACTCCAGCCGCGGCTTCCGTATAAGAAAAGTATGCGAGCCAAGACCAAGACCAAGACTTGGAAAAGTATGTGGACTCAACCTGAACTACTCTCCATTCCATTGTTGTTCCAATCCTGTAGCTAGCTGTTCCTCCCTCGTCCAACCAATATGGCTGTCGAGCTTGGACATCTCGCCCGAGCAGCTGCAGCAATTCTCTGCCTGTTGATTTGCCATGTTGCACCGGTTGATTCCCGTGCTCAAGCGAGGGTAGCAGGTGGGACTGGAACCTGCATCAGCAGGGAGCGGGATGCGCTTTTGTCCATCAAGGCAGGCCTTCTGGACCCTGCAGGCCGTCTCTCGTCATGGGATGGCGAGGATTGCTGTCAGTGGGAGGGAGTCCGGTGTAGCAGCAGAACAGGTCATGTCATAAAGCTGAACCTCCGCAACACACGTGACTATGACAACAGCCTTAGCTTGTCCAAAGATGAGTTGAGCTCCTCTTTGGCTGCTTTGCAACAAGTTGAGGTATCTTGATCTGAGTGGGAATGACTTCGGTGGCGCTAGCATACCTGTGTTCATGGGCTCTCTGGAGAAACTAAGGTATCTCGACCTCTCATCGTCAAGTTTCCGTGGGATAATACCTTCCCAACTTGGTAATCTCTCACACTTGAAATATCTTGATGTTTTTGGTGGGATATCCAATGATCTGCATGTAGTGGATCTTGCATGGTTGTCGCGTCTATCACTGCTGAGCTATCTTGACTTGAGCAGAGTGAACCTCAGTCTTGTGAGGGATTGGGTTTACATGGTTAACATGCTTTCTTCTCTGAGAGTCCTTCGCTTAGAAGATTGTGGGTTTACGAGCACAATGTCCGCTACTTTAAAATCAAACCTTACACGTCTCCAAGTTCTCGATCTGTCAGCCAACTTGTTTAACACATCACTAGAGCACAATTGGTTTTGGGATCTCACAAGCCTTAAGGAGCTTCACCTCTTTAGCGGCGACTGGCATGGACCTATTCCTGAAAAACTAGGAAACATGACATCCCTTGAAGTGATAGATTTAAGTGAAAATCGTCATGTGGGTTTGATACCAAGCAACTTGGAAAATTTGTGCAATTTGGAGGTGCTGCATTTCAATGATAACTGGTACATGAATGTGACCATAGGGGAGTTTATGAATCGATTGCCAACGTGCTCATGGAGTACAATACAAGTGTTGTCAGTGGTGCACACGTATTTGACTGGAAAACTACCAATATGGATTGGGAACATGACTAGTCTCAGCATTCTTTCAATCGGTGGAAACATGATAACTGGTACTGTACCACTGGGAGTTGGAGCACTTGGTAACTTGACAGTGTTGGATCTCAGCTACAATAAACTGGATGGTGTGCTCACGAAGGATCATTTTTCAGGCTTATTGAAATTGGGGAACCTGGACTTATCGGACAACTCCTTGAAAATGGATATTGAACCAAATTGGGTTCCTCCATTTAAATTGAAGTACTTGGACTTACAGTCATGTCTCTTGGGCCACCGTTTTCCAGAGTGGCTTAGATGGCAGACCGACATTGATTATCTTGTTCTGAGAAATACAAGTTTGGATGATGTTATTCCTGATTGGTTTTGGGTGACATTTTCCCGAGCTTTAGTCTTGGATGCATCAAGAAACATGTTACATGGTTCATTACCGGCAAATCTACAACACATGTCAGCTAGCATTATATATCTCGGGTCCAATAAGCTTACTGGTCAAGTTCCAAGGCTCTTCCCTATAAATATATCACACTTGGATATGTCTTCAAACTCATTAGGGTCATTGCCAGCAGAGCTAAAAGCTCCACAACTTGGGGTGTTGTTACTGGAAAATAATCAAATTATAGGTACCATTTCATCATCTTTGTGCCAATTGACTAGTCTAAGACGATTGGACCTATCGTGAAACAATTTAACAGGAGATGTTATGCAGTGTTGGAAGGATCAGATAACAATTCTTTAGTGTTCAATGCAAGCTCTATAAATACATTTGGTTCGATGATGTATAGTCTATCATTGAGCAACAATGATCTCTTAGGGGAATTCCCTAAATTTCTTCGTGGTGCCTCACATTTGGGTTTCCTTGATCTCTCATACAATACATTCTTTGGAACATTGCCGTGGTTACCAGAAAAAATGCCACTATTGCAAATCCTGAGGTTGAGATCAAACATGTTTAGTGGTCATATTCCTAATAACCTTGTTTTCCTGGAAAGACTTCATTATTTGGACTTGGCCGGTAACAATATATCAGGAAGCATACCATGGTCACTATCAAACTTGAAAGCAATGAGAATCATATATGATAATAAGTCAGCCTACGATTTTGAGGATAACATACAAGTAATCACAAAAGGCCAAACCCGTGAATATTCCATTGAAATCTACCAGCTGCTGGTGAATCTTGATCTGTCATGTAACAGTATAACGGGACAGATTCCAGAAGAAATACATTTGCTGATTGGGATTACCAACTTGAACTTATCATGTAATCAGTTGATCGGCAAAATCCCAAACAAGATTGGTGATCTGAAGCAGTTGGAGTCCCTCGATCTATCATACAATGAGTTTCGTGGTGAAATCCCGCCAACTTTTTCGGCTCTAACCTCTCTGAGCCACTTGAACCTGTCATACAACAATTTATCAGGCGTGATACCTTCTGGGCCACAGCTACAGGTTCTGGACAACCTGAACTATACCTACATTGGCAACCCTGACCTTTGTGGCTACCCTCTCTCCAAGAACTGCTCTACTAGTACTACTGATGTGGAGCAAAGTGTCAACCATGAAGATGCAGATCATATCTCATATCTCTACCTTGGGATGGGCATAGGATTTGTGGTCGGCCTTTGGGTGGTGTTCTGCACCATGTTACTGAGGAGAACCTGGGCAATTGCCTACTTTCAGGTCATCGACAAGCTGTATGACGAGGTTTATGTGCGGGTTGCTATAGTTTGGGCTCGCCTGATGAAGAAGACCCCGACGACACAGCATGAAGAGTCCCACGGCTTTGTCTTCAGCTGAAATGCTCAAGAGTTGTGTGTTATGCTTTGTAATCTGGAGAGTAATTGATACTTTTGTGTGCGTGTCTACACTACTATGTACTGGTCTCTGGTGCTATTGTTAGCTACCAATGAAGGTGCTTAATTGTATTGCAGCACAATATATTGTATGGATTGAATCAAGTGGAAGTATTCCACACATTTTATAAGATGCCTTGTTCTATAAATAGCCTATTCTAGTCGGACTGTATACCACACAATGATGTAACCACAAATACAAGATTAGGATCGTCTTTATTGTTCACTGGTTTACTGATTGCTGCCTATGTTCCTGTTTGCTTGCACTTATGATGCAGGCCACGAGGTTTTGAATGAAGACTGTTTCTCGGTCAGTCTCTGGCAGGGAAGCAACCTGTTGGTGCAAAAGCATTTGCATGGGCAGGAGACTGATAGTACTTGATGCAGTTTCGTTCATAAATGATTTGGTGCCTTGCAGGTTTATGTGAGCTCATGTCCAGTTGATGGCCGTGACCAAGTGTTGAAAAAGTATTCCTTCATTTTTGTTCACCCTATGCGTGTTGACATCCCTGGCCACGGACCTGGCTTTCGAGCTAGCCTGACGAGCAAAGAAAAACAGATCAGGAGCAGTCCTCTCGCTCACTCGCTTCCGGGCCAAAGAAAGCGGAGTACCATCCTCTTTAACCCTTAACTTATTGAGTGTTCGTGTCAGAGAAGCGAGTTGATATTATCATATTTGCTCTGGTTTGATTTGTTCGAACGCAGATATTGATGAGGGCTACTGGTGTACAACATTATATCTTGTGTTAACAGCTTGGTTTTATTTTGACCTCTTTCATGCGTAAGGGGAGAGCAATGCTCGCAGCAGCGGCAACTAGGCTTTGCGCGCAACTGAGATGCTGCTCTGTTTCTTTGCAGTTTGCTAAACCCTTGCTGTTGCGGACGCGGTCTACTTTTTATTTTTTGGCCTCCAAACGGATTGCCTCTGTTGTAACATCTAAGTGGATTAGGCTATCGCTGACCGAACGTTGCGCAATGTGGCGCTGGCTGGTGCGGCCTGCTGAACGTGTTTGTGCTGGTCGACGCGCTCGACTTCATGAACCAGGGTCAGGCAATACAGCAGGGATGTGTACCCAGGAGCACCTCCAACCGGAGGCTATGATCAATTCTGAATCTCCTATCTACGGTCTACTCTGGTTCTGAATAATCATGTTCCTGTAGATAGATCTTGTAGATAGAGGCTGAATATAGAGCTATGGCTGTGAGCGTGAGCGAGATGATTTGGATGCGGAGCCTGCTGTCAGAGCTTCGAGTATATTAAGAAACAACACAGTGGTGCTGCATTGTGATAACAAGTCTGCAATAAACATTGCTCGTAACCCTGTTCAGCATGACCGCACCAAACACATCGAGATTGATAGATTCCTCATAAAGGACAAGATAGATGGTGGAATGTTAAAGCTAGGTTATATAAAATCTGGTGAGCAGTTAGCAGATTGTCTAACTAAAGGGTTAGGACCTAGTGATGGTGCTGTAATCTGTAGCAAGATGGGCATGGTTGACATCTTTAGCCCATCTTGAGGGGGATTGTTGGTGTGCGTGCGTGCGTGCGTGTGTGTGTGTGTGTGTGTGTGTGTGTGTGTGTGTGTGTGTGTGTGTGTGTGTGTGTGTGTGTGTGTGTCCCCAGGGGGAGACACATGACAGATATTTTCCCCCAAATACAATAAATTCACATAACCTTCTGAATAGTAATCCCTAGGTTATTTAGACGCTATTATTTTGTCCTCTCTTCTAGAATGCACAGTTGTGAAATGTAGAGGACAGTACGCACAAACAGCTTTAGTTTGTGTGATGTACCAATGTACCATTGAATTGGCAGTACATCCCAAACAACTGCTATCTCTATAATCAATTCATCATGATTCGTGGTAATAGTTTTTCAGAATAACCATTCAATACGCGATTTGCAAAGAGGCAAGCCTCCATATAACACAAGCATGCATCAAAAACACATACTCATACTGGCCTCCATTGCCTCTGTTCGGTCTCCGATGCACACTTCCTTTTCACAGTTGATTTCTTTCATCGGACAAGCTATTGAAATCTCTTATTTTGGAGATTTACATACTAGTGCAATAGGATTGAATGAAGCCATACACGAGTGCTTGAATGAACTGTCTCTATTTTAGCATTTTACTGGCACGTGAGAGGGGACCATATCGTCGCAGTGCCGAGTAATAATCTACGATGTATTCTGCATAGCTAGGTCATTGGTAGCTGATGAGTACCACTCTATTTTTTTGTATGGGCTCAGACCCGCTCTGAACATCAGAAAAATGGTCATGGTGTCCGAGTAACTTTAAGATTAGGCCATATCAAGCTCAAGACTGGACTGAACATTTCCTTCTCATGCTCGCTTATCTGGTTATAGATGTTCTTAACATCGTGCATAGCTGTTTAGGTTACCATTGTGCCTATCTCAAACCGTAAGCATCCGAAACTAAATATGCATGTTTCGGAGGGAAGGTTTTCTGGATATATTAGTTCATGAATGGTCTAGGGAAAGCAGTGGAGTTACTAATATTAAGATGTGGCAATTTAAATTAGGTCAGCAGGCAATTCTTACAAGGTTGGGATAAGTAGTGGTACGTAGAAGCTGGAAAAGGATCGTCTTCTCGCAATTGTTAATGATCTAGACATTAAAACCTTGAAGCGAAGGGAGAAGCGGTCATTTTTTGGTAAGCTTTTGTGGGGAGATGAATCTAAATGGACCCAACGGACAGAAGTTTGGTTTGTTCAGGAAGGCGGTAATAACACGAAGTTCCTTCATTTTATGGAAAATGGAAAACAACAGAAGAAAAGAACGTTTCGGCTTGAGCAGGATGAGGGAACCATTGTGAGTCAACAGAAGAAAGCGTCTTTTTCACTTATCCGGTTGTGTTTCCTTGGTTGAAGAAGACTATCATGTCCCTCAACTCGTCATCGACGAAAATGCAATGTTGGTGACACCTTTCCCAGAAAATGAGTTTTTTAGGTTATTTCCCAGATGGGATGTTATGTTGTGCTCCAAATTCAACTATAAGGATAAAGGCTAACTTCTGATGAGCGGAGCGGAGCTCCGCCTATTGCTGGTAGGTTTGGTCCGGAGCTAAGAAATGTTGTAATGCAGTGTCTGATGCGATGCAGAACTGGTGTAAATACAGGTATGCAATTACATATAGCTTCCGAAATTGTTGTTCCTCCCAACAGTTATTTATTTATTTTCGAGAGTACATCTAGCCGTACCTTAGCTTCATAGAAGGCAGATTTGTTCGTGTTACGCTCATTGTTGGCAATGAGTGGTAGTATTCTTGTACTGCTTACAATTGTAACTTCAGAAACTGTATGTGACATTTAGTCTGGAGTCTTTTAGGGGAAGCATGCTGTTGACTTTGTGATGATCATCGTACTGATTCATGTACTAATCCTGATTCAATAAAAGAGGTATTTTGTATGGAGATAGGGCTAAGTTGTGGGCAGGACATAAGCAATGCCTCTGTGAGAAGATACCCAATCCAAGAAAATTGTCAAGTACTAGGTGCCTTTGTGAGATGTCCTGGACAAATTGACAGTAGGTGTACTCAGTTAAACGGATGATCTTGTGCCTTGCAGGTTTGTGGAATGTGCGTGGCGCTTTCAGGTATGACCAGCCTAACACGTGGGGCCAGTCCCCACGGATGTGTGTGTGCCCGTCACTCTATATATAGAGGCCTCTAAACACCTCTGGTCGCTGCTCAAGCTCTCGAGGCAGGCTATGATCCTTCCCGAATCTCCTCTGAATGAGCTCTACTCAGAGTCTGAATGTGAATATCAGGACTCAACCTATGAATCTCTGAATAGTTGACACCTTCAGTTAACTGTTACTCCCTCCGTATCAAAATACGTATATTTGACACTGTCATTTTTATTTTTATTTTGGAAAAGGAGGTTATCCCCTGGCCTCTCCATCAGAACGATGCATATGGCCATATTATTTGACACTGTCATGGTATAAAAAAACGTCTTATTTTAAGTTACAGAGGCAGTACCTACTTACCTTTTAAGTTACAGAGGCAGATCCTAAGTCTCAAGGTGTTATTTCCCGTGCATTAATTTGACACAAGGCATATGAAGAGGAAACTGTGACAGCTGCCAACGGAGCTGTTCACAGAGTAAAAGACAATCATATAAATGTGTATCATAAATATGGAATTGTGGTTTTTTATCAGCATTACAAATTCATATATTATAGACTTTAAATTAAGAAGTGAGATAAAAAACATGTATTACTATATTCAAAACGTGCAACGAAATGATCATTTTTAAGTTACAAACTCAAGGAATCTATAACTGGCAATTTAAATTGCATTCTTCACATTTTCTTAGATTTTGGGCTTCAAATTTTTCTTATCTCAACAATAAAAAAGTTTGTGATGATAGCCAACAAGTTACTAGCTTGAATATATCAAGTACTTACAAATATTGAATTCAAAATTAGTTATGATTTGATAGTTGTTTGACATTTTCTTTTTATTTTGGCTACTCATTTCATGTGTTCATCATGACTATTTGCTTGGACTTCTGTTGACTGTTTTGGACCTTCTTTTACTATCTTGGATTTTTGTTGACAGACTTTATTAACAACTTGGTCATTTGTGGTGTTGACTGTCTTGTTTTTTCTTACCTCCACAGCAGTGTTTTTTTGCATGCAAGAGGATATGCTCGCGACAGTCAAATCGAATATTATAGAAGGATGAATGATTTTTCAACCTCTTTGCCCCAGATATGAGGGATCCAATTATCATAAAGTTGCATTTTTATTTAGATGAGAGAGAAGTGGCCCTCCACTAAAAAAGAAAGAAGGATTCACCTGGACGGTTCGCAAACTATGGCTGCTAGTTTACGTCGACAACTTTTCAGCAGTTGCTTCTACAAACTATGGTTGTTTCCACCCACGAACGCCACACCTCCCGCCGCCAAGGACGATGCCCCACATTTAGACACCCCCAAGATCATCCAAAAGTACCAACTTTGGACCAAGGAGACACCCCAGACCGACGAGCCGCGGAATGTATCCCGCCTTGAAGATCGCCGGCACTACAGCGGTCAGCACGCGGCCGGGAAAAGGGGGAGGTGGGGGAGCGAACACATCTAGACCGGCACATCCCTGTGCCGGTGACGGGGCCCGAGCACGTCGGCGCGGCCCATCCCTCCAGTCCAATCCCTCCCACCAGACACACCCCCATGCAGCCCCGCCTCGGCGTCGAGTACAGAGCCGCGCAAGGCCACCAACACAGCCCCAGCCACCGGCAAGAAGTGCCCACCAGGACCGCCGCCAAACCCCGAGGAAGCTCACCGGGGAGTCTGACTGCTTTGTCGTCACCGTCCAGTCGGCGGGACGCCTGGAAACAGAGCAGCCCGCACACCCGCCACTGTCGTTGCTCCTCCGCCCCCACCAGCCATGGCCACAGCGGCGGACGGCCGCAACTCGCTCCGCTCCAGGTCCGTGCCTCTTGGGCCCAGATCTGGCCACATGCCGACAGGCTCAGTGACGCCGGAGCCCACCACGCCTCAGCCCCTCCACGCCGCCACCTGCAGCTCGCGTCTCCGCCGCCTGCTGCTGCCGTTGCGCCCCGAGGAAAATGATGCGCCGTCGCCCGATCTTGAATCCAGCGACCGTCGTCCTGGGCGGGGGAAGGAGGAACACCCCGCCGCCGTCCACCAGCACGTCGGTGCGGCGGCTAGGGAAGGGAGACGCGAGGACGAGGGCCGTGGGCCGGAACTAGGTTCCCCCCCCCAGCTTCATTCTGATCCTCTTCAAGAGTGTCATCCCTACTAATGTAAATAACACTTTTTAAAATTTTATAAAAATTGCAGTGGGGCCATGCTCTAGTGTCCCAGTAAAAAACAAAAACAAAGTATGACATGTCCACAGTACAATTTTGGGAAAAACCATTTCCTCGTGAGGTTGCTGGGGTTGTTGTGGAATGACTGTACCCAATATCGTGGGAGTGATCTCTTAGAAGAACTTTGCTGCGGTCGATGGACGCCAACTCCTCTTCTTTGTGTTGTGTGATTATAATCTTATGATGGGGGGAGGCGTGATAAAACAATAGATATAACATTCATTGGTCGAGATTCAAGAGTGGTGCACTCTAATAACTAAATTGCAGACTTGGCGCTCGGGGAAATATGTAGGGCGGGACGATTTACTTGTATGAAGCCCAGTTAGATTTAACCAGAGAGTGATTGTTCTGTCATGCTCGTGATATACCGTGCATGCATCCATCTCACGCCATTGTTTTGAGATTCGTGACACGCGCTCTGATTTTTGTCAAAATTCGTCTTGTTTCGAAGTATCACATGATGCTTTGTTACGTTTTCAAAGAATCACATGACATTTCCTTAGGTTTTAGTGTGCGTGTGTGTGTGTGTGTGTGTGTGTGTGTGTGTGAGAGAGAGAGAGAGAGAGAGAGAGAGAGAGAGTGCCCGTGCGCCAAAGAAGAACAATAATTATAATTCCGGTTTCATAGACAGGTGCTGGGCATGACCACAACGAGCTCACCATGTGAAGGTCGGAGGTCGCAACTGAGCATCCAAACACTAGTGTCCTATTGCGCTCCAGGCCTGACCGAGCAGCTCCTAGTACAACACCCTTGACACCCTTGACACACTCACCAGACAACTCCACCATCTCACCCTAGCTAGATGATGTCTTTTCCCCTTTTATCACTCTTGGGATGAAGCATCTACCACCGCTGTAGCTATGCATGCACTAGCAGTACCAGCATGAGGCATCGGGCACTTGGTCAGATTTCTGCTACCTCACAATCCCACCACGTAATAGTTAATCAATGGCGCGCTCATACATGGCTATCATCGAGGGAGAAACTCTTTCATGTTGTGAAGCGGCGACCACAACCGCTCGAATGTAGCTGGCCAGCCCCTAGCCAAGACCCAAGATAGATGTGCGCTATAAATAAATCACGACCGGCTGCAAATTTATAATGGCTATGTAGTGATGTAGATGGCATAAGTTGGAGGCAGGTAGTACGGTGTGCGGGCATTGAAAATCTCGTCCATCAGTCACCTACCTTCTGCGTACCTAGCTTGATTCGCATTCGGTGCAAGACAGAAACGAAAATAAGTTCTACTTGAGTGTTAATCACCATATATTTGTAGCAGTGGGGAAGAATAACAGAAGTCAAGTTCGCTTGCATGAAAAGGTAAATATAAGTATGGTACCTCATGAGTGAAAAGCTACCTTGAATAAGGAAAGGGGAAGCAATGGGCGGCGGCGGGCGGACGGGCACGGGCGAAGAGGTGGGTCCCGACGGCGGACGGACGGGCACGGGCGAAGAGGTGGGTCCCGTGCTTACTGGACAAGTGGTGGGTCCCGCGCTTACGCGGATAAGTTGTGGGTCCAGCCCATAATAGCTAATAAGGGCATCAGTTCAGCTTAAGGGCCATGTCGTGTGTGGACTATTTACTCGCTCAAAAGTGTCGCCCCAAAGCTATTCCGTCGAACAACGACGCACTCCATCCAATTCCCACGAAAGATGTCGCGTAGGAGCTATTGACCCCGATTGGATACATGTGTGATTGCGTTCACCTTTTCCTCTGCTCGCTGACCGAGCGTCCTGACGTCCTCTACGCGCCTAGTCGCAGGCAGGTCGCCACACAAGCGGTGCAGCTAACCCTAGACACACTTAGGAAGGGCGCATTTTCTGGTGCCAGATAGCGTCGCCGGCGCTTCGTCAAGGTACGGCGCCGATCAAACCAGGCTGCAGCTCGGCCTAGCCAAGTTTGTTTTTATCTATTTGTGTATCAGGCTGAAGAGCACGAGGAGAGACACCAAGAGCGCGACACCAGCGAGCGTGGCTACCCAGCAGCACGCCGCCGAACTGTATCCTTATTTTTATCTTGCAGGTTTATACCTTCCTGTCTGAACAGGGTCATTGCCATTTAATCAAGAGAGTGTTTGTTGTTGCCCAAAGACACTTCCCACTCACTGGAGGAAGGAACTAATAGTTGTTTGCCTCAAACATACTTTTGGTAGGTTACATGCATGCGACGCGAGATTAAGTGTTTCTGTTTGATACATACGTGTAAGCTGTACCATTCGCCATTCTTGCATGTGAATTTTCTGTCAAGTGCTCCCACCCAACATCACTAAGCCTCAAGTACATACTTCTTATTCTCTGTGACTCCAGATTAGTTCGACGTACCTGCCCGAGACCACATGAGCGTGAACAATTGTGCTTGCAGAATATGAGGATTGGAAAATGATAATTCAAGTGTTTCTTGGTTTCTTGTGCTCATAGCTTATTCTTTGTGCTTCCACAGTTCTTGCATGTGTTTCTTGGCCTGAAATCTTTTGTAACGTTGTACATTACATTGAGATGTTATTTGCCATGCTAGAAGGTTGTATATGGCAGCCAATGTGTCAGCATCATTACCTTAAGGTAGATCTTGCATAGTAGCTCATCTCCAATTCTTCTGAATTCATACCTGATAATGGTGTGATCCTAGGGGTTTTGCTTTTATGCCTTTTTTCATTGATTGCTACAAATGGTGAAAAAAGGGTGATGTTCCTATTATCTCATATACTCCCATCCAACTGTAATGGATAAGTAGCTATTGCTTAGCCACTCCTAACATTGTATCATAACATATTTTGTACCAGTTATAAAAGAGTATTGGCAACAATTTCTCAGTCAACTTTTACCATGAAAGAGTGAACTACTTTTTTCTGTAGTCGTAGTACTACATGTGTTATGGGAGTGTGCAGCAAGAGTTACTTTTGTTTCCTAACAGCAACTAAAAAACACATGCAAGAGTCTTCATGGTGGTAACTCTAATGAGAAGCTATAAACATATTTTCTTCCCGAATGAATAGCATAATTCTAGAACCCATTGCGCCCTATCATTTCCATAATCACCTAAGATTATTTCACTCTCAGTGATGATGATGCCTTTGCTGTTTTTTCAGATTCTATTCCCTATTGTACCTATCATCTTCATAACCTTTCTTGGCCCTTAAAGTCATAGGAGATAAGGGGAAGTTTAATTCTTTTGTTTCTTCTGATATTAGTAGTGAAGGCTAGCTTTATTATTTCCGAGTGCTTCTAGCATGATCACCTTGAGCATTGTTGTTCAAGAGATTCTCACTCTTAGTCTTAGTTAAACACAAGTCCTCTTCTAGAACTTTTTTTCTGTTGTTCGAAGGTGAAATTCATCACTGTATGCATGAACCTTTTATCGTTGGACCATCCATATGAATGCAAAATATACTTTTGCTACCATGGTTCAGGAAGTAAGGCTATTCTATCTAAAGTGTAGACACATTAAGTCTGAACTTCAAAGCGGAGATGGTAAAGTTTGAATTCTGCTATTAGCATTTTACAATTTGACCATGTCGTTTTATTTTAACTGCAGATGGATATGCATTTGTTTTCAGTTTGGAATTAAGATTTCACAATTATTTCCTTAAGAACAAATATATACTATGGTTAAACATGTGATGTTGGTACTTGGATATATTTGTAGAGAAGTATTATAACTACTTTGCCATGACCAAGTGTGTTGGATGGTCTGCATTTGCAGTTCAATTAAAGTAATCCATCAAAATTCGTCAAAGGGAAATTCACTTTGACTATTGATTTTGGCTACTCCTGTAGGTGCCTGTTGGAGACCCTTTTCCCAATCATATCCATTCAATATCATCTTGATATCTTCTGTAGCTTGACCTCCAAGTTCGACATCCTTATTTGGATTTAGTTAAAGTTAATTTTCATGTTTGATAGTAAACATATGCAAGAGGTGATAGAGAACGGTTAATTATTGTGGAGCTATTGTGACATATAGTAGTTGAAGTTGTGGTTGATCATATTATAGTTGAAGATGAGTACAAGCACAAGCTGTTTGAAGATTTGTACTTTTTGACTGCAAGGGACACATGCATATATAGTAAGTTTGTAAAGCTAAATGAATGCTCGATACGAAATTCTAGATTTCTTCAGGAAATATTAGTGTGTGTAAACTTTGCATCTTCAGCTCTTTAAATGAAACCCTCGATAGTTAACATGATTTATGGACATCTGTTTGGAGCGGGCTTTAGAAAGTTGGCATTTATCAAGATGATTTTGGAACGTGTTGTGCTTTCGATGAGGCCAATTAAAAGCAGAGATATTTTTCCGGTAGCAATGCACACACAACCTCGAGCCCTGGATGGGTAGACCGTGACATCCATGGTGATGTCTCATCAGGACCTCACTAGAGGTGAAGATGATGCGGCTTACTAAGTCGTCGCTGGCGAAGGAGAGGTAGGGTTGACACACTCGAGTGTGGGGTGCGGGAGGTTGCGGGCGCCAGAGACGGTGGCATGGTTTAGAGGGATAGCTTGTGGCGAAGGTGACAACTCGAGTACGGGGGTGATGAGGCAGCATGCGACCTCTCTTGCTTACCACATATGGCGGTGAGAGGTGAGTGGGTCAATAGAGTGGACGAAGATAAAGATAGCGACGGGAGGAAGAAGAAGAATAGTAGCAGTAGAGCGTTGTCACTGACGGATGAGAAGCAATGAGTTAATGAAATCGGGTGTGGGGTGAGGGAGGTCGCAGACATTGGAGATGGTGGCAGGGTTTAGAGGGATGGTTGTTGGTGGCAGCGGTGGGGTTGGTGACTCGAGCAGGGGGTGGCGTGCGATAGAACCTTCTAGCTATAGGGTGGCGGTGGTTAGGCAGGGACGGGTGGGCGGGTCCAGAGGGTGGACGAAGAAAAAAGCAACGGCGTGAGAAATAAGAAAAATGGTAGCAGTGGCGGGAGAAAGAAGATTGATGCCCCAAATCGCATGGATGCTGCACTGATTCACCCAGTTGCCCGAGGTGCAGGGACGAACGCCATGACAATCAAACGCCTCCGCCAGCAGCAGGCGTGGGAGGCGTATCAGCGAGCCCACCATCGTGGCTCCAAGAAGAGGGGCAAACGCCGCCGCCACTAAATAAAGGTACAGTACCGAGAAAGAATAGAAGCTTTATTGTGGATGCATTTTCTGCATTATACAATGACTGCTAGATTAGAAATAGTTGTGTTGTGGCTCCAAGAAGAGGAAGCTTTATTGTGGGCAGCCTTTGATAAATGCCGAGATGCCAACTGCCTGTTGTAGTATATGATTTTAGCGTGGGTAATCGAAGTTCTCACTTTGTTCAATTTGACTGTATTTACACGAAATATAGAGGTTTTAGAAGGTTCACCTAGTCTAATAAAATCTTCTGATGTGTCAGTTGTACTGCCAGGGTTGTTTCCTTGGTTCTAATTGTACAAATTTCAGGTATTAATTTTGAAAACCAGAATTACCCAACCAGAATTTTAGTTAAACCTGAACTTCCAGCGTGACCTACAGCTATTATCTTTGATTCTTGTGCGGTCCTTACATGATGCTTGCTCTTTGCTTGCTATTAACTTAGAAAAAATATTTATTTATACCAAACTTTTTTATTTATTTAGTATTTATTCCATCAAAATAACAACTTAATTAGGACATTTTATATTACATTTATCACAATAAGCAACATAATGCCGCTAAATTTACAATGTTATTTGATATACATCTCACATATATCTTGGGAAATATTAGTGTACTCAATTTAATTATATTTTGCAGAAAAAGGTTCTTTTTCTCTCTTAAATCTAAAAAAACATAATAATGTCGAATATCATGAGCGAATTGATATTTACCATTAGATGTGTTTTTTTGTATTTGCATGTGTTCACTACTATTTGAGTATCCTAAAATACCGTTATAAAGAGCACTAGAATCTAAGTGTGTGACAAATATCTTAACATAAACTTTTAGATTGTATAACTATTTATACTCCGTATTAGCTATAAATAGATAGAAATGTATACAACCTATTTAATTGCCTTCCAGTTGCTTATTTTTGCAGTGTGTTTTTAGCTTGTTATCTTCTAAAAACTGTTGGGCCGAGGCATTTAGCATACATAGTGGGCAAAACTTAAGTAAGTTGACCACGGGCGCGCTCAGACCAATGGATATCTGGCAGCTGTAAATCCATCCCTCCTCCCTCTCCGAGGTGCTCCCGCAGGCGCCCCCGGGAGGAAACCCTAGTGCTGCCTCCCCGCCCCCTCGCCTCAGCACCATCCCTCGCCGTTGTCGGGGCCATCGCCGCCCAAAGGCCGCGTGTTGTTGGCGGTGGCGGAACGGCTCCCTCCCGCTCGCAGTTGGTGGGCATCGCAGGGAGCCTCCCCTCTGCTTGGTGGTGTCGGGCGTTGGGTCGGCCCTGCTCCAGCTCCCTCCCTCCTCCCGACATCCTAGGGCCACCGGCGCCACCGCCTCACCTCCCTCCAGCGCGGCTCAGGGCTCCGGTGCCCAGGGGCGGGCTGGCGGCGGATCTGGCCTCCTGCCCTGTTCTGGATGGTGGTGGTTGGCAGGCAATGGCAGGGGTGGCCGGTGGCCCTGATGAGGTGGTGGTGATGCGGCTGGTGTCTACGTTGCTCCGGTGCGGGGTGGCGGGGCTCTGGGCGGATAAGGCCAGGGCGTTGAGGCACTAGTGTTGTGGTGGTGGCAGATCGGTTGCGGTGGTGGCTGGCTTATTCCGGCGTCGGCCTGTCTTTAGGTAGTCTGTGTCGGCCTTCAACTCCTTTCCTCGTCGTCCGGGCGCTACTTTCGTCGAAGGGTCGGCCCTCTCTCAGTTGTGGTACATCGCTCGTCTCGCGCCCGGTGCTGCAGGACCGAGCTCATGTCGCGCCCGGCGGCAGGACTGAGCTCGTCTCACGCCCGACGGTAGGACCGAGCTCGTCTTGCGCCCGATGCCGTAGGACGGATCGATGGAGGCCAGTTTTGGCCGGCCTATTGGGTCTCGGCATTGGGGTCCGCCCTGGGGTGCGAAAGACAGGTCCTTTCTGCTCATATCTTTGGTTGGGGTAGCGGCGGGTCTAAGAGGAGGCGGTGTCTAGGTCTTCGATGTCGGGGCAGCAGCCGTGGTGGTGGTTCCGCGGTGCTCATGGGCAGAGCCCGTGGCTTGGTGCTACGACCGTGTGGGCGGCGTGGGAGCCGGGGTGTGCTGTTCGGGCGGCGAGTGGTGGCCGTGGTGAAAACCTGCTCTATCTTTCGATGGAGCGGCGGCGACAAAGCTCGTTCCCTTCTTGAAGGCGTCGTCGCGGCTCTCATTGCCCGTCGTGTTGCTACAGGGGAAACTCTGATCCTTGGATCGGGCGGTGGCGACGCTCCGGTGTCATCCCTTTCCTGAAGGCGTCGCCTTGGAGTCCACGGTTCATCATATGCGGCTTCCCTTCTTCGTGGTGACGTGTTCATGGCAAGTCTTGTAATGCTAGGGATGAGTTGGACTTCTTGCTTCTTTTTTTTAGAGAAACATTGGACTTCTTGCTGGGCTTGGACTCATCAGGGACTCCGAATTTTAAGCAGCAGCAGCCCACGCGAAACTAAAAGAGCCGGAGATCGAGGAACCAACATATAAGCGCGCGAGATCGATCTCAGCGTCCATGGCGGCGGAGGAGAACCATCCGGTTCCATGGCGCGGTCCCCTGCCATACCACGAGCCCTACGACGAGCAGATCATGGAGCCGGAGCCGTGGCCGCAGCTGTTCCCCAGGCAGTTGGAAGACGGCGGCCAGCCGTCTGACAAGCCCATAGAGTTGCTGGAGTTGTTCCCCGTCCGGCCGCTTCACGACGCCGGCCAACCGTGTGACAAGCCCAAAGAATTGCTGGAGCTGTTCCCCGTCCGGCCGCTTCACGACGACGATGCTGCTGCTGCTGCAGGTCCCGCAGCTCCTCCGCCGACGGCGTGGTGCGTTCCTCTGCCGCCGGGGGAGGAGGGTTATGATCTCTTCGCTGCTCCTCCGCCACCGGCATGGTGGGCTCCTCTGCCGCCGGAGGAGGGTCATGATGTCTTTGTCTTGGACCCACTGGGAGCGTGGGTTCCTCTGCCGCCGGCTGCGGTGGATGGCCAGCAGCTCCCGCAGCCGCCGCTGGAGGAGGCGAGTTACGATGTGCCGCTGTGGAGGTGGGTTCCTCCCAAGACGGAGGAGGGGGGTGTTGTCATCGAGGAACAGTGGATGCAGGATGGCGACGACGGCGTGCCTTGGCCGCAACTGTTCTTGGCCCCGCCGGATGACCCGTGGATGTAGTTGGACGGCGGCCAGCCGTGGTCGTGGTCCCATGAAGAAGAGTTCTGAGAGCTGTTCGGCGACGGTGACCATGCCGGCACCTGACTACGTAGCAGCTACCCTAGAGATCTGGCTTTAATATATCGCTTCTACTCCAAAATTATCCTTCAGCATGCATCTAAAGTGATAGTAGATGTAATTTGTCAAGTAGTTGCAATTATCGTTATTCCTTAGCATACTTGATGTTGTTTGGGGATGATGTATCGATTTGCTGTTGGTTTCGCATTGCTTGAAATATCTCAAAACTGGTTAATTCGCTTGAAAACAAACAACCACAAGGCTAGTTTTTCTCGTACTTTTCATCTTATGTGGCATGTTCTAGTTCTAGGTAGATTAATTGGAGAGGTGTATGAGTGAGGGAGAGAGAACCCTAGGTGGTTTTCGAAGCGTCGGGATTAGGTGGCTCGGGTCTGAAGTTATATTCCACCCTGCTAAAAGGCCACGACGACAAACAGATTGCATTGTGGACAAACATAATATGAGGGTACACAATATGCATCCACAACATATATATAACAGGTTCTGGCATGATCTTTGATGAGTATATTCCATCATCACAACACAAGAGACCCATCCCAACTTTCTTTATTCTCCCGAGAAAGTCCAATAAAAACAATGTCATAGTCCATCCTATACGAGGAAACTTCTTTTTGTGAGAAAAAACTACTATTACATGTTTATTCTTGCATATTATATAAAAAAACAATTATGTGTACATTGTGTGAAAATTTTATCATTATTTTCTTACTTCTTTATTTCTTTTAAAGAAAAGTTATACTAATGCCACTAATTCGTCCTTGAACACGCAACATACTATGTGTATTAGTGGCACATGCATACCTCAAACACATGCACGCACACATAGTTTTTATTTTTTGCGAGGAAATGGAAAGTTGTATTTCAAAATAATAGGGTTACGATTCAGAAGCTACTGGGAGAGGGCCAACCCTTTGACGAAAGTACCGTCCGAGAGGGATCGATGGCCGACACAGGTCTCCTACGGACGAGCCGACACCGAAACAAGCTAGTCGCCGCCGCAGTCGATCTGCCAAGCAATCCGCCTGCAGACGAGTCGGCGCTGGAGCAGAGGCCGGCCGTCGCTGCAGCCGAGACCGCCGAACCACCGTGTAGCCGACGCGTCACGGGAAGGTCGCCGCGAAGCCAGACCTACCGAGTTGCCGCCGCTCACCGCCAGAGCAGCCACCACGCCGATAGTTGCCCCACCCGCACCATCCGCCTGGATCCACGTGTCAGATCCGGCGCCAACCACCACCATCTCCCGCGAAACAGGCCCAGTGGAAACCAAATCCATCGCCAGCCGAACTCCCATGCGAGCCAAACCAGCCCGGCGGCCATCGAGCCCGAGCCTCCCGGAGGCACACCGGGAGCCAGATCTGGGCACGCCCATGCCCCCCATCCACCCTCGCGGACATGGAGTCGTCTGCGCAACCACCGCGATCAGGCGGCGTCGCCCGGCGGCATTCGCCACGATGCCATGCCCCCACACGCGTCGCGCCTCCGTCTAGATGCGTCGCCCCGCGCCACCCGTGGAGGGGAGGAGGCGGGGTCTCCGGCGGTGGCGAGGCCTCCTCCCATGACGTGCTTCGCGAGAGAACATTTCTGAATTGATTGTCATAACCACGGGTACTTATGGTAGGATAGACGTAAGTTGGTTCATGAAGGAAAGTTTCAAGATGCAATCCAAACGTCTACGAGGGTTTGTGCTATAATGGCAATTTTTGTTAATACTCAATCCCCTAATGCTACCAGTAAAAAAGGGGGATCGGGCAGACCTCCTTGGGTTTTGTCAAGTTGAATGTGGACGCTTCTTTTGATTAGGATTTGCTTAAGGGAACTGCAGGTGATGTACTCAGAGATGACAAAGAAAAATTCATTGTTGATGGAAATTGAAAGATCGGTTGGTGTGCTGACGTTCTCACAGCTGAAGCGCTGGCTCTAAGATTTTGCCTATCTCTTGCACCAAAAGCGGGCTTCAATCGCCTTGTTATTAGTTCGGATAATACGAAAGTCATTGATACAACGAATAATGGAGGACGGTCTACAGGAGGCAGTTTTCGGTGACTACTATTTTTTGGCTTGTGGTTTTCCTTTTACTAACTTTGAACATTGTAATAGGGAAGTGAATAAGGTTGCCAAGGAACTTGCTAGGTTAGCAAAATTTTCAAAGACAAGGGATTGGTTTTAGGATCCCTTGAATGAGATTGTATCTCTCCTTATAGTCGATGTAACAGTTATTTGTAATTAATAAATTTTATTATTGCTCAAAATAAAATGTCCCCATTCAACCCTAGTGCGTCGCTGTCGCCGTCGTCATTGTCGACGCCAACCTTGAGCCTTTGTCCCTCCCTCGCACAAGCGCCCAAAGCACCCCCGGCGGCGGGTACACGTCGGACACGCGGGAGGAACCGGAAGAACAAGAAGGCGATGGTGGACAAGTTGCCTCTGCCGACCCTCGTCCCTAACCAGTGGGTCGGCTTCTGCGTCGATAACTCCCTGGGTGATCACATCAGCGAGTAGAGAGAGAGAGAGAGAGAGAGAGAGAGAGAGAGAGAGAGAGAGAGAGAGAGAGAGAGAGAGAGCCCTTCCCCCGCCACGCCTCTCTTCCACCTTTCCTTCCTCACGCCGGCACTCTGACACTCTGACCGCCTACAAGCACACGCCCATTCGCCGCCGATTCTGTAACGTCATCCCGGCGCCACACCGGCGACATGTTGTCACCGCCGACTTCGTCGATGCCGGAGTGCCCCGCTTATGACGCTTTCTCGACCCCGGTTACGACTCCGATGCGGCAATGTCCTTCCCGGATGCTTCCTTAGGACCGCTGACCTCTCCGGTTCAGCGTCGCCCTGCCCTGGTTGCGTCATGTACGTTGCCGACCGCCTCGCCATTGGCTCTCCGACCAATTTTCCTCCCCGACAGAGCCGCTCGTTCTCAACGCCCCCAACAGCCAATGGTGAGGTTTGTTGGGTTAGCGTTAAAATTATTTTCCGCATTTTTTAATTATTATAATTTTTATTTACATATTGCAGTGTTTGTAGAAACAATAGTTTGGCGTCACGCCGCGAAACGCCTCCTATGGAGAACCTGGAACATTTCATGTTTTATGGCTCTTCCCTCAATTCACCGAGCAAAGACCAGGATGCCCACTCGGATAACAGGAGTGGTTGCTCTAATTCGTCACCAGACAGCCTAGCCGGAAAAGGTCATTCAAGGCTCTGGCGTTCCACACATTGAATTGAACCTGAGATTACTCAAAGAATCAGATGCGGCCCCAGGGAATAATTCGGTAAATTATACAAGAGATCAATTTGAATTATTTCACTGTTTTCATTTATCTTAATAGACACAATGCAATTGTTTTAAAAGACCGATTTCAGTTGTTTCAAAAGACTAATTTCAATTGCTTAAAAGAGAGATTTCGATTATTTCAATGACTTATTTTCCAATTACCAATTCATTTTTTTCCGAAAGATTTATTCCTATTTGTTTGAAAAGACCAATTATAATTTATTAAAAAGAAATATTTTATCTTTTTTCAAAAAATGGTTTCATCAATTTTTAAAGATGATTTCAATTATTTTCATAGAACGATTTCAATTATTTCAAAAAATTGTTTTTTTCCAAATAATCCATTTTTATTTAGTATTTTTTGGCCAGCCCCTCCTCATTAGCACCGACCGCGCACACAACATCATTGGAGAAATGAAAAATTTACTATCATGTGCTTGACGCCACCTATGTCTTCTATATCGGTTGTGGCTCTAGGGCCTTTTGTTTTTGGCGTTGAGGCTCTTTGTGAGCTTGCCTTTCTTATTGTTTCCAGACTTTAAGACATTGTTGAACTTCTTTTATTTATTTACAAATGTGGCCGTATGCATTGTTCTGATGCAGAGGCCAGGGGAGTCCCCTTTTCAAAAAAATGTCTTCTATATCGGTTTATGAACAACGTGATAGATTAGGTTGTGATCACATCATCCAGAGCGTTGTGACAAACACCTAAATAGACATACTTTTATATACCGAATGTATTGGTACAAGCTGGAACATAATGATTTGACCCCATCAAAAGATAATGATTTGACCCCATCACTGGTCTGGAACTCAAGGTTTTCCCTTTCCCTGGAATATTCCACTTAGAGAGAAATGATTGGACTCGAGTGTTCTGTATTATATTATTATTATTATTATTATTATCGCAGATCAAAATTTTATTCTCTAGAGGAAAAAAATAGGTGATAAAGTGGGTCAACTAATTGTCACGTGGCAAAGCTTGAAGCACATAATTAATTAAAGAAAGCCTAGGTACGGGCATCCTTTGAAACGCCGATAGTATATGACCGTGCTTTATTTTTCTTGTAATAATAACAGTTTTCAAGCACACAGATAGTATAAGGGCTTGGTAGTACTACCTTCGGCCTGGTTTATTGATCTCCATTGTATTTTGTGCCAAATTTTAATCATAGATTTAACTACAAAATGTTAATGCATCTCATAAAAAATAATATTATTAAAAACTATGTTCAAATACCAATCCAACGATATAATCTTTGGTGACATGCGTTAACATTTCATTAGTTAAATATTTGATCAAAATTTGGCACAAAATACAAAGGGGGCCAGTAAACCAAGCCCGAGGTAGTACAATAAAATCGTATCCATTATTGGTATTAAACTCGGTCGAGAAGCATGTCGGCATGTCGGCATTCTAGCCTCGAGTCAGAGTCCAACCATATATATCACTCACTAGCTAGTCACTGGTCCAATAAATCGGCGGTGTATTTTTCAGCAGGGAATCAAACAGCGACTGTTCTCGATCTCCACTAACAGCTAGCGACTTGTCCGTCTCCATAGGGATTTAGTACCAGTCCAAAAAATCGGCGCCGCAGCTCACAGAGATCCAGAATTCGTTTTGCGTGGACACAGTTTTTTTGATTCTTCAGCAGTTGAGGGTAACAGAATTTCCACGTCTGTGTGTGTGTATAATGCATGGACAGTACGAGAGCCCAGCATTTCTTGGTGCCGTCTTCTTCCACGAATATATAAGAACACTCCACGGATCAGTTTCACAGGCACAAAACCAATAGCCTGCTCCAGCTGCCATGCGACGACTAGCCGCCATGGAGACCATGGAGACCTCCCCTCACCTAAAGCTTGTCTCGCTCGCTCTCCTGCTAGCCTCGTTTCCCTTTCCCCGGGCCATGGCAGCGCCACCCCCATCCTTCCTGGGAGAACAGGCAGGAGCCCTCCTCGCCTGGAAAGCCACCATACAGAACCCCCCAGCCCAGCTCCAATCCTGGGGAAACACCACCACACGGCCATGCGGCTGGTATGGCATCAAGTGCGGCAAGCATCCAGCGAGGCACCAGGAGGTGGTGATCACTGAGATCACTCTTCGGGGGTTGCGGCTGAGAGCGAGGTTGGAGGACCTCAACTTCACGGCGTTGCATACTCTCACGAGTATCCGACTACCCTACAATCAGATAAGAGGCCCCTTTCCACCCGCTTTAGCGTCATCCTTGCCGAACCTCCGCCACCTCCTGCTCCAGGGGAATGGACTCTCCGGTCAAATACCGAGACAAATAGAACACCTAGAGAGTCTCGTTGGGTTGGACTTGTCAAACAACCACTTGTCTGGTCCTATACCCATTGAACTAGGCTACCTAAACAAGTTGACCAGGTTAGATCTTTCCACCAACAACTTCACAGGCCCCATTCCAAGAAGTCTAGGGAATTGCACTAAGCTCACCATCTTGTACCTTGATGGTAATGGATTATCTGGACATATTCCTCGAGAACTAGGTTACATCGTGAAACTAGAGGAGTTAGCACTTAGCAGCAACAAACTCATGGGTTCCATCCCCACTACCTTTGGGAGTTTGATTAACATCACTGGATTGTACCTATGGGATAACCAACTATCCGGACATGTTCCTCCAGAACTAAATTCCTTGGTGAATCTGGAAGACTTGGAACTTGCCAAAAACAGACTCACGGGTTCCATCCCCGGTTCCTTTGGAAATTTGACCAAGCTCACTACCTTGATTCTTCATGGTAACCAATTCTCTGGACATGTTCCTCGAGAACTAGGTTCTCTTGTGAATTTGCAAGTGTTGTCGCTTCACAGCAACCAATTAGTGGGTTCCATCCCCAATACCTTTGGAAACTTGACCAATATCACTGCCTTGTCCCTATATCATAACCAATTATCCGGGCATATTCCTCAAGAACTAGGTTCCCTGATAAATCTAGAATTGTTGGATCTTAGCAACAACACACTCATGGGATCCATCCCCATTACCTTTGTAAATTTGACCAATATCACTACCTTGTCCCTATATGACAACCAACTCTCTGGACATGTTCCTCGAGAACTAGGTTTCTTGGTGAATTTTGAACATTTGTTGCTTCAAAAAAACCAACTCACGGGTTCCATCCCCGATACCTTTGGAAATTTGAACAAGCTCACTACCTTGTACCTTTTCCGTAACCAACTCTCCGGAGATGTTCCTAAAGAATTAGGTACCTTGGTGAGTTTGGAAGACTTGCAACTTTACAAAAACAAACTCTTGGGTTCCATCCCCAATACCTTTGGAAATTTGACCAAGCTCACTACGTTGTACCTATATGATAACCAACTTTCCGGGCATGTTCCTCGAGAACTAGGGTCCTTGGTGAATCTAGAAGACTTGGAACTTCATAGAAACAAACTCTTTGGTTCCATACCCAATGCCTTGGGAAACTTGACAAAGCTTACTACCTTGAACCTAGGGGGAAACCAACTTTCAGGGGGCATTCCTCGAGAACTAGGTTACTTGGTGAATCTAGAAGACTTGGAACTTGACAAAAACAAACTCATGGGTTGCATCCCCAATACCTTTGAAAATATGACAAAGCTCAATACATTATTCCTTGATGATAACCAATTCTCAGGACATGTTCCACAAGAAATTGGCACCTTGATGAATCTCAACTATATACAAATTGATAGTAACAATCTCTCTGGTCCCTTGCCGCCAAGTTTGTGTGTTGGCGGCATGCTCAAGACATTAATCGCATTTGACAACAATCTCAATGGGCCTTTGCCGTCAAGTTTGATAAACTGCAAAAGCCTAGTTAGAGTTCGTCTTGAAAGGAATCAGATAGAAGGAGATATTTCCAAGATGGGGGTGTATCCAAATCTTGTCTACATGGATATGAGATCAAACAATCTATTTGGTCAGCTATCTTTTCTCTGGGGGGATTGCCATAATCTTCAGATGCTACGAATCTCAAACAACAACCTTACGGGGGAAATACCCGCAAGTATGGGGCAACTATCTCAACTAGGGATACTTGATCTTTCATCAAACAAGCTTGAAGGAGAGATTCCAAGTGCACTAGGCAATCTGAAAAATTTGTTCAACTTGAGCCTCGCGGACAATTTGTTGCATGGAAGTATTCCGGAAGAAATTGGAGCACTGTCCAGTCTGGAGTTACTGGATTTGTCATCAAATAACCTAAATGGTTCGGTACAATATTCAATTGAACATTGTTTGAAACTTCGCCTTTTAAAGCTGAATCACAATAACTTCATAGGAAACATCCATGCCGAGCTAGGGTCATTGCGCAATTTATATGAATTGGATTTAAGTGACAATTCATTTATTGGGAAAATACCAAGCCAACTTAGTGGTTTGAGTATGCTAGAAAGTCTGAATCTTTCACATAATGAACTAAATGGATCCATTCCATCATCATTTCAGAGTATGGAAAGCTTGACATCCATTGATGTATCTTATAATGAATTGGAAGGGCCAGTCCCGAACAGTAAGCTCTTCCAACGAGCTCCAAACCAGCGGTTCATGCATAATAAGAAGCTATGTGGTGTGGTGAATGGATTACCCCCTTGTAATAGTGTAACTCAGAGCAGAGGCAAGTGGAAAGGATACAAAATACTTGTACTAGCTCCTGTTCTGGCTCTGATATGTCTTATTCTTATTGTGATGATATTGATGTTCTGGCATGAAAGAAAGAAAATCAAGGAAACCAACAATGATAAAGTAACACAAGAAAAAGTCTTCTCTATTTGGAGTTTTGATGGGGCAAATGTGTTCAAGCAAATAGTTGAAGCAACCAACCATTTTAGCGAGATGCATTGCATAGGAACCGGGGGACATGGATCTGTCTATAAAGCTATACTTGCAACAGGCGAAATATTTGCAGTGAAGAAGATACACATGATAGAAGATGAGTGTTGCGTAAATGAGCAGTTGTTCAATCGTGAAGTTGAGGCATTGGTGCAGATTCGTCACCGAAACATCGTACAACTTTTGGGTTATTGTTCCTCTAGCCAAGGCAGGTTCCTTATCTATGAATATATGGAGAGAGGAGACTTGGCAAAAATGTTGAAGGACAATGAAAGGGCAATTGAATTGGATTGGAGAAGGCGGATATGTATTGCATTGGATGTGATTCATGCTTTGGCATACATGCACCATGGTTGTTCGTCAACAATAGTCCATAGAGACATAACAAGCAACAATATTTTGCTTAATCAAGAATTTAGAGCCTGCATCTCTGACTTTGGTACGGCTAAAATACTCAACATTTATGGCCAAAATCTCACAAGGCTAGCTGGGACGAAAGGCTACCTTGCGCCAGGTAAACAAAACTAAAAACCTTATCTACCATTTTTTTTGCAGTTTTGCAGTTTTAGATGGAAAGATTGATGTAATCTAATGACTATGATGGACTTTGAACTTCTCAGTTGTAACATATGCACTAATTTATTTGTACTAATTGCAGAGCTGGCATATACAGAAAACGTGACGGAGAAATGTGATGTATACAGCTTCGGAGTGCTCGTTTTGGAGCTATTTATGGGATCTCATCCAGGCGATTTGCTCTCATCCCTCTCGTTGGGCACCAAGAACAATGTTGTGTCCATGCAGGATCTGCTGGACTCCAGGCTTGCCCTCCCGGATGCCGAGTCCGCCATAGAAATATACTGCATGCTCAGTGTCGCAGCTCGGTGCCTGGAGCCGCTTCCATCCCGCAGGCCAACGGCACGACATGCCAGCGACGAGCTATCTGCGATTAAAGCTTGTGAAGATCGTGTTGATCATTTGCACGCCGGCATCACCTTTCCTGTGATGTATGTAGTGCATGTGGCTATGGCTGATTAATTTGTATCATGTGGTTTCTTCTCTGCTGCCTACCTAGCTACTTGGTTAAAAAGTGTTGTTTCCTCTGTAACTGATACGAAAGGTAACATATTATGGTTATGAGAGTGGCGACGGTGCTCACGAGCGCGCGTGCTCACGTTATATGGGCCAATCGAACACGGACTAATGGAACGACGCATTAAATGTCGCTTGTGGGCCAAGCCACGGATACGTACATCGAGAGGGTAGGATACGGTAACGTCGGAGGTACAGATAACGCCCCCGTGACAGTACAGTACCACTTGTTCCGTTCGAACATGACGCTCTTCACAATACGTACAGTTAAAACAGGGATCACTTAACGGCAGTTAAACGGTGTTGGGTTTGACCAAGACACACGCGGCGCACCTTGCATTACTCCTCTACCAACCGCACCGCTGTGGCGCCACGATATCCGGATGAACAGAAAAAACATTTATCGACTGGATCACGCCTTGCTCTTCCTCCCTCGCTTGACCGTCCTCTCCCTCCGCCACAATGGAAACCATAGGAATGGCGATCGAGGATGCCGCATCCGGCGGCCTCGAGTTCTTGGTAGATCCCGTTGACAGGTACCTATGATATTTTCCGATTTACAATTGTTCCTACAGTCCGTTTTCGATCTCGTGAGCACAAATCGTCTGAGATCTGACTGCAATGCTGCCGCCTGTCCTGCTGAAGGTTTCCGGTGCCGGATCTTGGCAGCGGCGAGGCTGTGCTTGATGTTGTAACCACCCAAACACTCGTGTGCGCAGCCGCGCAGTCGAGCGTCGCCGGTGCAGGAGACGCCACGACCACGGTACAGCTAGATGGGGACGCCAGCTGCGAAGGGGTCAGCTTGTCAGCACCAAGCTCCGAGCAGTCAGCCAGCAAAGACGAAATCCAGGCCTCTGGCTGGGCAAAAAGGTATTGATAATTTGGTCTTACTATGGAAAGCAATATTCACATCATTTTGCAAAAAAAAAGATGACTGCCCGTGTATCACGCTGCTGGTTGAAAAAAACTGAATTACGCTTGCTATTTCAAAAGTGCTTATTCTCAGAAAACAGGGTGCTATCATACTGATGCTCCATGTGTGATTGTTGCAGAGTACGTATTGGCCGAGCCCCTCTTGAACGTCCTCCATGCGCCGGCAGAATAAGCGCACTTGAAAAAATATTGAGATGCTACGCAGAGAAGAAGAGAGACACTGTTGTAGTTCCTGTTGTCGGCGACAGCTTCGATTCACTTGGAGAAGCATATGACTACTACAACCTGTATTCCTGGGAAATTGGTTTCGGTGTGCGATATGGAAAAAGCAGATTAAATGTGGAGAGGACAAAATGTATGCAAGAAATAGTCTGTGGATGCTCGGTACGTAATTCCTCTCAGTACCATACTGAACATGCAAATTTCATTGCTTTCAGAACAAGCAAATTAAAATCCCTGACTTTCTACTGTTTGACCTAAAATAAAATTCAGGGAATACCGAAGAGAAGTAATACAAGGTCTTGCCGTTGCAGATGTCCAGCTATGATAAGGTTACTATGTTCAAAGGACAATGGATGGTATATAAGTGAGCACAGGGCATTCCACAATCACTCTCTATCGGACAAGTGCGGACAGAAAATATATTGGCCCTCACATAGACATATCGACATTTATACAAGAGATGTTGTCAAGCAGTTGCGTGCGAATAATATTAGCATAGGCAAAGTGTACAACATAATTGGCAGTTTTTGGCTCCATGAGCAGCGTACCTTTCAGCAAAAGAGCGCTGAGGGGCCTATGTGGACAAATTAGCCGAGACCAGGCAGATGACGATGTCAGAAAAACAATGGAAGTTTTCGCTAAGCTGGGTTCAAAAGATTCAGGATTATACTACAGAGTACAGCCAGACGCAGACAGCCGTATAAGAAATCTGTTATGGTCAACAGGAGCAAGCAGGGCACAGTATCACTACTTCGGAGATGCTATAACTTTTGATACCACGTACCGAACCAACATGTATGATATGCCATTCGGTTTGTTTGTCGGAGTAAACAACCATTTCCAAAGTATCATATTTGGAGGAATTTTAGTTAGAGATGAGACAACAGAAACATTTGAGTGGGTGTTCACTGAGTTTATCCAGATGATGGGTGGCAAACATCCACAAACCATACTAACAGCTTTGTGAATCACAATTTGGTTTGTTTGTCAGATACGTTCCTGTATTGAATTCTCACAGCAAAATCGTCCCACGAAGAATGTTTTTCAGCTTCATTCAATTATGATTACTGGAACAAAAATAACTTTTTCTTGCTGTGTGCCTACAGACCAATGCAGGGCTATGGAATTAGCAATTGAGAAGGTGATGCCAAACACAACGCATCGCTGGTGCAAGTGGCATATCTTGAAAAAGGCAAAAGAATCTCTTGGATCCCATTACACGAAGAGGAGCAAGTTCCGAATGGACTTCCACAAGATAATACACCACATGCTGACAGTTGATGAATTTGAGACAGCATGGAATCAACTGACAGAAACACACGGTTTGCAAAGGCACCCTTACTTGACTCAGATATATGAGACGAGAGAAAAGTGGGCAAAGCCATATTTCAATGGTAAATTTTGTGCAAAGATGACAAGCACACAACGCAGTAAGAGTGCAAACCATATGCTCAAAACTTATGTTCCAGCAAGCTGCCCCATGCACATTTTCGTTAGGCAATATATGCGACTTCTTTTTGATAGGGAAGCAGCTGAGAACTACGAGGAAAGGCGCACTATGATAGTAAGTTGGCATTTTTTAATTTCATATTTCTCGTAGACAAGCAAACAAAAAGGATTTTGCGATCATCGTATGAACATATCCATAACCAACATTTCTTCTGCCATGTTTCATTTACAGAATGCACCAGTTATGAGGGTGAACACACCACTCGAGCAGCATGCCAGCAATGTGTACACACGAGCCATGTTTGAGAAATTTGGTGAAGTGCTATATGAATCAGGGCAATATAAAATAGAAGAGGTGAGCCGGTGGAAAATATATATAGCGCGACGACACCACCCAGAGAAGCATGAAAAATGGTGTAAAGTTTCCTACAAAGTTGAAGTTGTCAATGACGGCGCACTGATAGTGTGCGAATGTGGTAATTTTGAACACACGGGCTTGCTTTGCTGCCATGCGTTAAAGGTGCCATATAAAAAAAAGTCTTTTTCGTTAATATCTCCCTTATTCTGTATGCAACAGTACCCCTTCTCTTGTTGGTCAACATCATCCTGATAAAATGTTGACGTGTAGGTCCTTGATGTCATTGGTGTGGATCATATACCAGCTAATCACATTTTGAAACGCTGGACAAAGGACGCACGGGACTTGCTGCCAGATCATCTGGCACACCTTCAGAAAGATAAGATTAATGTCAATTCTATAACATTCAGACACTCGAATTTGTACACACATGCCCTCGAAGTTGTCCGTCTTGGTGATGCCAACACATCCACATCCCCTCCGTCCCGACCGGCGCCTGCGCACCTTGACCAACTTGCGCCGCCTGAATCTGCGCCTGTGGATTTGATGCGAGGTGCTCGGCGTACGCTTCTTGCCACCTGTAGAAATCGCATCCCCCTGCTGCTGGCTGCGGAAGATCATCAACGGAAAGATGCAAAGACGTTGAGATGACAAACAAATCAAATCCACAAAAAATGACCCGAACAGAAAACTCTCCAATAAAACACAGAAATCCCCTCACATTGTGGTAGCGGCACTTGTAGAAGCGCTCGCCCGCATTCTGCACACGGCGAGCTACGTACGTGACTACCTTCCTGCTGCAGTCCGGGCAACCGACGATTGGCAGCACCGGCGGGGCGTCTCCTTGGTTCTGGCTCGCCATGATCGGCGACTAACTCTCCCTCTGTCCGGTTGTGGATCTAATAAACGGTCGCTAGGTTTCCTTCCTCCTCTGCGCGAAGTGGGGATCGGATGAGATAAATATCGACCAAGCACCTCTCTACGGGCCACCCGCATTTAATGTGTTAGGTGGGCCGACGCATGGCCATAAAAAAGCAGATGCCACCGTTTTCTCTTGACGGTTGCACCTACGGCCCACATCAACGCAGCGCCCCGACGGCCATCCGTCTGTCCTGTTTATCCGTCCGTCCTACGATAACGACCGTCACGTATACGTCCCACTCGTACACATTAATTGTCCCATCTGTACGCGCCCACTACGACTCACCGTCCTAATCCCATCGCGAATCGACGCTCCCCGATACTGTGAGCAGGCGCGAACGAGCACGCCTGTGAATTTCCGGGTGTATATGGAACTAGCAAACATGCATGTACTAGTGTAAAAAAAATAAAGCAAACATGTACTATTGTATCATTGTCGCGACGTGGTCGACGAGTTTGACAGAGTCACATGCACCGTCCCATCGACGCGCACCGGCAAACTAGCCAGACGCCAGGGTTTATGGCGAACATCCATTCTCTCTTCTGCCGCCGGTGAGAATGTGCCAGGCTCTGTCCGGCTTACTGGTTTTTGTCTTTTTTAGGGCTATCCCGAATTTCAAACACTTTTCTCTGCTTTAAAAGGATTTATGGTTATGTTGTGTGCGCTTTAAAGCCATATAGATGCTCAAAATTTATATGAACAATAATATTTGAGTTGAAGGGAAATTTGGTCTGGGATATTTTGTTTACGTGGTATTAGTTTTGATGTTACTCCCTCTGTAATAAACTAAAACTATTACTAGTACGTGCAGTGCACACGTCTTATAATCATGGAGTGATTTGGTAAAAGAAAAGGGTCATATAGAGTACATGCTAATACATGCAAGGTAAAAAAAATACTATTAATATAAGAATGCAGAATGTACAATTTTTTGTTGTTTCAGAAATATGCCGAATGTAAGTTTTTTTTTTTTTGAGAAACTTGCCGAGTTTAAATATTGCTTTTTTAGCAAAGAGTGTCAGAAGTATTGCTGAGGTAGTAAATATTGCGGAGTAGTATGGAAGCCCAGCCTCATGACACGGAGAAGAATTTGCAAATTCTGCTTTAGGCTCCCAAGATGATGTATCACGTATTGGGCCTTTTTTCTGGTTGAGTTGAACTTCTTGTGGGGATGATTTTTTGGTTCTTGCCAGTGGATATTACAAGATGATGATCGATGTACTATCTGATTTGCTGTTTTTTGACCGAACATTTAGGAACTTCGTCCCACAGCGACTTTTTTCTTAATAAATTTTCAAGGTTTAGAAAAGTACTACATTTCAAAATTTGGTTTAGAAAAGTACTAGTACAGCACAAAGGCACAAACTTGGCAACAAAGTGTTTATCTTAAGGATTGTGCCCATGAACTGAAATACTTATTCTTTGTGTTAGCTCTGAGAGCTAGTGATCCACTGAAGCTCCTTGAAAATGAAAAATCTGACAAGCATAAATATTCGGCTCTATATTTTCGAACATGTGGTCATCACATGTATTCCGATTTCCAAATCGCTCAAAACCTCTAAGCGCCATGCGACCTGAATGTGTTAACCCAAAAATGTGCCAAAATAATTTACGGAGGGAGCACGTGCTTATATTATATTGGCCTGTGCCAAAATAAAATAAAAAATCAGACACCAAATGTTAACCCAAAATGTCACCCTAAATTTGTTTTTTTTTTCACCGACGAAACACTACTGCTCCTTCTCGCGTGAAAATTGTCGAGCATGCTTGCGACACTAACAAGGACATCCACACAAAAATTCAGATTTTTGGAAACAATTCACAATGTTTTTTTCGGTTACTTTTCACAATATGACCATAAATAGTGTCAAGAGGCCTGGGCAAAATGATCCATAGCCTCTACTCTCTAGAATGTTGCCCACTCATGACACGAGTAGTCTTCAATGATGTTCTTTCTTCGCAGCATGGCTCTAGTGTTCAGCATGACAACAAGGGCCCCGAAGACATTGAATAGCTGCCATAGGGCCATGAGGATCTTGTAATTCTCACATTAAGAACTTTGGTATGAATATCCTAAATCCTCCAGATTAAGATTTAAAAATCTGCTGTTCCATGACTAAATCCTTTGTTGTTGCGGTATCAACAACTCCTATTAGTCTGGTTGTATCTCATTGTTGTTGATCCCGCAATGCGAGTTGCCGAACCTCTCAAAACTAGTTAATTTGCATGTAATATCACACATCATTCGTACTGAGGATTTGAGAAATTTCAAAAATGCTGCTGCTAGCTAGGCAGAGGCTGAAGCAAACCAACAGTCGAAAGCATCAGGTTATGCCAGCCCTGCACCAACGGATCAAGTGTATCCAAACAAGTTATTCTAACCCTATATGCGGCTACAGATCATATAGAGAGGCCCGACGACAAACAGATGCATCAGAGACCCGACAAACATACGAGGGCACAAAACATGCAACCACAACATTATATATAACAGGTACTGGAATGATCTTGATGAGCATATTGCTCCATCAGAATCACAACTCAGGGGAAACAGTAGCGGTCTTTCATCATCTTCATTAACCAGGACACGCGCAAAATTCGATAAAAACTACGACGAGGAGACATATTCAAGCTTGAACATAGTAAGGAGGTCCAGTACTGTCGGTAGCATTGATATAGAGCGGGGCAGGGGCACGAGCTTAGAACACCCGGACCGGCTTCCCCATGGTGCTCTTGATGTACAGGCACCTCACCTGCAAATGCGAAGGGATAACCAATGTCATGTCATATCCTGTCTTAACTTTGAGTCTTTTGGGCAAAATCGCTTGCACTCGACGTGGGAGCAGACAGAACAGAAACTCAGAGGGTGCAAAGTGGTTTCACTTGCACTCTGGCATGGGAGAAGACAAAAACAGAAGCTCAAGAGGGAGCAAGGTCTGAAGGGGACTCACGTTCTGCCAGTTCTTCTTGAGCAGGGAAACCAGGAAGTTGACGCTCATCTGGATGTTCTGCTGGATCTGCTTCTCCTCCATCGACAGGTTGCCCACGGCGACGCCCATGCACAGCACCTTCTTGAGCTGGAACTTGATTGTGGCTTTTGTCTCGTTCACCTTGGCTTCCAGAGACTCCTGGTGAGAAACCAGGGTCGGGAACTTTCCTGCAATGCCACCAGCACACACCACTCAGTTTGCAGGATCAGAACAAGGATCATGAAGCTGTCTATGTTATGTGCAACAAGGATAATTACAAACTCTCTTCAGACAGGGCATAGCATATTAGAATTGCCATATAACAAAGCTAAGCTCTACAAAATATCAACAATAGATTAGCTGTTCTATAAAAAGCATGGACGCTAATGAATTGTCTGCAACTGTGCGCAATCATGTGGAAGACCTGACAAAAGAGGCCCAGCATGCTTACAAGGTTCAGCAACCAGTAGCAGATAATTGTTCACAGAAATGATAAACCCATAAATATAACAATTTCTAAGCCCAAGATAGAAAAGATATAAAGACACGCATCTACATGAAGACATGACCAAAGAAAGGGTATTCTAATAACCACGAGAAAGAAACAACCGAGCTGAGAGACAAGCAAACTAACAGAGACAAATCAGGATACTTGCCTGCCTTGTTGAGACCAGGACCAAGGAGACGTGGAATCTGCTTGATAATAGCCTCCGAGGCCAAGAAAGCATGGTACTTCTTGGCAAGCCTCTTGACAAGCTTCTTGTTCTTGTTCATCTTCTTAAGAGCTTCAACATCCATGGAATCAAGACCAATCTTGTCAGCCTGCAATCAGGAGAATAAGCTATGAGAAAGGTTAAAAGAACATTGATCCAGCTATCACTTCAAAGACTACAGTTCTTACATACAACTAGCATTCATGTGGTGTAACAAAATTAGTTGTCATATTAGCGACGGGCAGAGCCACTCATTGGTGTTGGGTTCAAGTGAACCCAACAAATTTTGCATATCACTTAGAATTACACTAGCTTAAGACTAAGCAAAGAACTAATCCCACTGTTTAGCAGAGCTGAACCCCATGAATAATAATCCTAGCTACTCCCCTGTAGCTACAAACCGATAAAATAATAAAAGAAGGTTCTAGCACAGGTCAACATTGCCACAGAGTAAACTGAAATCGCGGTATCACACTATCATCTTAAACAGCCCACAATACTACCATGCAAATACCATTCAATTAAAGTTATCAGCACAGCTCAAAATTCTCATGGCACGAACGCAATGAAAACTAAACATCACCATCTATGTTACAGACGAAAAGGAGAACTGATTAACGTAGCAGCAGACGGTGCATACCTCTCCCACATGCTGGGCATCACCGAGCATGCAGACCCTCATCTTGGGGCGAGGGACGTGGGGCAGCTTGACGGAGCCGCTGAAACGCTTGTCCTTTTGCGGGTCGTAGTTCTTGAGGCCGATCTGGAGCTCGACCGTCTCGGTGAACTTCCTGTTCTTCTCCTTGGCGTCCGCCACCACCTGGGTGATGGCCTCCTTGAGGGCGTCGGTCGACAGCTTACTGCAAAAGCAGAGCATACACAATGTCAAAAGAAGAGCGTCTGAATGAAGCGCAAAACATCCCACGTCTAAACAGCGATTGCAACTACACTCCAAAGCTGCAACAAAATGCTGACGAACTACCTGGCAAACGAACTTGGATGAACATACTTTAGCTATCGAAAGGTAACAGATAGCACATGAGCAGTCTACGCTGCATCACACGGTAGCCACAAACCATGCAAATCCAAGAGGATCAGACTAAGAACTGGTATGAACCAAACGAACTATATTAATTGCCGCCACAAAGGCGTATAAACCGATTACTACTACTACTCCAGGAACGAAACCGGTAACGTCTCACGGTAGAGATCCAAGACAACTAGACGGAGAAGCGCTAGGTGCCGAACTCCAAAATGTGAATTACCGCCACAAAGGAGCATAACTAAATATAAACAGCATCTATTTCCCAGAAGAAGGATTGATTCCACACATCACGCATGCAAACGGCCAACCGATTACCACTGCAGCTACGACGAATCTGGTAACGTGCGTTAATTAAAAGTAACAGACAGCACGGGAACAGTGTCTGATTCAAAACCATGTATGTAAGCTACACGACGGGACTGACATGAACCCGATCTCCGACAAGCGAATTCCCGCCACTCGTCAGAACCATAAAAAACGCCGGTTATATTCGTCAGAAATTCATTCATTCCGGCAAAAAAGGGCGCGAGATCTATCTATCTATATATCTATCTATTCATCCATCTGGGACTCCGCTGGAGCGAGACCTCGCGGATCTCTGGGAGGCGCCGGTTCTCCCGGCACGAGCTAGATCCGACGGTCGCTCGCTCTCGCGGGAAACCAACCAATCGATGTATCGCACGGGGAAGCGGGGGATCGGCGGCGGGCGGGCGGTGTTACCTCATGGCTCGCCGCGGGGACGGGCGGGTCGATTCGCCGGTCGCCGGTGCACCTGCGGAGAAAGGGGGAGACAGACACGGTGAGATGGCCGGCGGCGGGGAGCGGGCGACGCGGCCGAGGTCGAGGGGCCTACCTGGTGCGGCCTAGGGTTTGGGTTTGGGGAGCGGCGGCGCGGGGAGGAGGAGTGGGCGAGTGGCTGCGGCTCTCGTGGTCTGTGGAAACCCCAGGCTTTCTTTGGGGGGGAGAGGGGTGGCGTGGCGGGTGCGGCTGCCCCGTCGGTCGCTGCCGGCCGTTGGATTCGGCGCATGGATGGCCGTCCGATCTTGGGCCGAGGCAACGTACGACGTGGGCTTTGCCGGCCCAACGAAATAGTGCGAAACGGCCAGCTTCCAATTTGATCTACCCCAATCTAGTTTTCCATTTCTTTTGAGCAACTGTTGTTTACAGTCCAGTTTCAAACACCCAAGTTTGAACTGGGATTGTTTTCCCCCAAGCGGCCTCGGCGACTCGACTCTTTCGTGTTGGAATTTGACTTCGAACATGGACATGAACCAAACAAACAAGCACGCGCGCAACATACTCGATTTCACAGCACAAATATGTCATGATAAAAAGCTAACGGATCACAGGAGCAGAAGCAGCATCTCGAGTTGTAACAAGATAATGACAACATAGTCGGTTAATAAACAAGTTGGGGGTCACCCAGCTACTACCAACATGTATGTACAGACACACATACGAGTACTCTATGCTACTACCAAGTTCAAGTTGAAGAATCTTAAGACAGCACAAAGCCAGGACCGGAAACTCTTCATCGTCGTCGTCGTCATCATCATCAGCGGCAGCTCCCTGCAGAGAGGCCCTGAGAGAGAGAGAGAGAGAGAGAGAGAGGGTGTCACGCCAGGGCGGCGGTCGATGCGGCTCGCCTCTGCTCCAGCTCGAGTCACGCAGCTTCACACCAGCCAGTGCGGCTTCAGCCAGACACAATAGGAGCGCCGGGCCTGGTGATCCTGTCGGGCAGCTGCACGTGGCAGTTGATCGTCGTTAGTTTCATCATCAAGAGGATGAAGTGTAATAAGCAGAACACAAAGATCACTGGACTAACCCAGGTCCTGGTCGTCGACCCACGTGCTGGATACCCCACCCCATTCTCTTCTCTTCTCTTGCGGCCCAACGTGGCGCCACTCGTGTTCCAACGTGGAGCCAGTGGCGGCAACATGTGCCCCTCTTGCATCTCAAGTATGCAAGGGGAAGCCAGCATCACCGAGAACAAAGAAACCAAGCAAGGGCGAGACGGCGACCGGCTCTGCCCTAGACTTCTCAGCTTCTTTCCATGTGTCATGGACTTCTGAGGCCCACGCAACTGTCTGCAGTTTACTCCACCGTTGAAGGAGTACGGTGCCCCGCCTGCATCTCAATGTGCAGGGAGGAACAACACCGAGAAGCGCACGGGCATGACAGGATCAGGCGGATGACTAGCTCGGCCCGGCGCTTCTCGGCTCTTTCATGCCTGCTCCTGCCAGCCAGAAACGAGAAGGATATCTCATCCGATTTGAGTTGGAAGTTCGGCCCATGCTGGCAGGAGCAGGCACGCCCAGGCCCCTCACCGGGGCCGGGCTAAGCGTAGACTAGCTTCAGATTGTTGTTGGTGGTGAGTCTGCAAAAACATGGGGTGTGTCAAGACAGAAGGAAATTCAATTTTATGAAAAAGTTTCATGCACACATTTCCCACTTTCCAACCTCATAGATACGAATTTATAGTGTACACCGGCTAGGTAACATTTTACATCTCCAAATATAGGAACTAAAAGCATTAGAAAAATGTCTATTACTAAACACTGGAGGTCTTGCTTAAAGAGAAGATTGTATGCCAAAAACATAAAAAGGAAGTAAAACAGTCATAGGCAGTCATGGCTACCAAAAGATTACTCTAGGAAATCAGCTCAGTACAAATGAAAGGAAAAAACACAGACCTGTGCAAATGGTCGCATGGAATCCTGTGGATGTACAAATGTGACTCCTGGGCGTGAAGGCATGGCATATTGCTGGGAAGCATGCATGAAAACAGAAGACCTGACAGGAGCACCAGCTTGACCAGGACTGTAGGGTGGCATAACACCATCTGGAGGCCTGTAGCCAACTGCATTAGGTGATTGAGCCGGCGACCAGGGCCCAGGCATGTGCTGAGCCATTGGATGAGGCTGCTGCTGTTCAACAGGAACAGGAGACATTTGTGGTGACCCAAGCTGGGGGAACTCAGTGTTGTACGTAACAGCAGGAGCATACAAAGGTTGAATGGTGTAGGCGCCGCCATTAAATCCAAATCCAGGATCAAATCTTTGCATATACCTGAAATGGCCATTCAGCGGTGAGGAAACTGGTCATAAAGTTGACAATCAAAAGGATATGAGTGGCATTGTAATGAAAATGAGAACATGTGATCAAAAGGGCTAAGAACCTTGGTATGTATATGCACTTGTGTAGAGTAAGATTAACAAGTGTCTGAAACAGTAAGACTGCATTCATCTTTCATTAAAATACACATGAAATATTTTGATGTGATTTTTCACATCAACCCCCCCTTCCCTGCTTTAAAAATTTCTGACATGATACCCTATTCTTTACATGTTTCGCATGCATTTTCTCTATTCATCAGCAATCAGATACGTATGACAGATCAGTAGAACTTAGCCACATGCTTTGGTGGTTTATGGAGGGTAGTGCCATCAGGAAAAATTAATCAGCAGCAAAAGATCAATAGAACAAATCAGGTGTTCTTTATTACGACGCATGAAACCCCAGATGAGATTTAGCAACAAAAAGAAACTGTGTTATTGTGGAGCAAACCTGTCATAGCTTCTGTCATAATCAGGATCCTTGCGATCAGAGTCACGGTCTCTAAATATCGCCACCCTATTGCCCTGCCTGCTCCTATTGACTGGAGGCTCCTTGTCAACCCTGCTTCTATTATTTGATCTGCTGCTAGATGCGTTGCTAGTCAAACTCCTTTCAAGGGTAGCTTCAGTCAATTCACCGAACCTGGTGTTTGAGTTCAACTCCAAGGAAGTGGACCTATGTAGGGTGTTGGGCAAAACCACTTCATCAGCTGGTCTTCCATCAACCGGACTAGTGCTACCACTACTGCTGTTAAATATGCGAGCACGTGCCCTGTTGTATTCCTCTTTCCTCTCCTCGACGCTTTTCTGAAGGTTGCCTCTGTTAGAGTTGGCACCTGCGCCTGCGCCGCCATGCTGATTCTTCTGCGGCCTTTGCTTAATAGCTACTTTGGTGGCCACAGCGCTGCTCTCTTCTTGAGGGAGATTAACTGGAATATCAGCTAGGCGGACAGCAGGCAATCGGCACTCTGCCGACGTTTTGCGAAGGATGATCCGCGAACTGGTCCCATCAGGCAGGCTGTTATCCGGCAGGGCGATTGATATCAGGAAATAATGCTGTGCCAGACGGTGCGCGGCGAGACGCAGGTACGAAGTCGGAAGACCCTGGAACTCAAACTGCGTCTGCCCAGGGTCACGAAGGAACTTGAGAATGTCTTGCTCCATCCGTAGCACTGCAATGAGAGATAAGATTTCAGTTAGATAATAAAATTATTCAAGCAATGTTCAACTTTTCATATTTAGGAATATAATCACATAGTCACATAGTAAGACAAGATGCAGAAACATGATGCAACACAGCAGGTTAAAGGGGGAAAATCCGATCAATGTAAAGCAACTGCCTATGAAACAATTCAAGGGTGTTCAAATGTTTTAAATAACTGACATGATGGTACTTGAGCAACCCAGACGAACACACAAGTTATCCGCTAGCTTAGCACACACGTCTTACACGTCGTTTTCATGTCCAGGAGTAAGTAGAAAATCGCCACACAATTTGTCAATATGCAGTTCGGAGCTATGTCGCGTTGTGATGCTCCGCAGCGTGTTCCCAGGCATCCAGCAGGAACGCATGGCGTGCCTCGGCACACCAGAATACAAGCCAGCGCCACCGATGGATGCACATGACCTGACGCACGCGGCTCAAATCAACCAGGCGTGCGCGAACTACTTGTCCTGCACAAGTAATTACATAGAATCCCGTCACAAACCACGGAGCTAGCACTGGCTATGGGTGCACCTGACCTTACCTAGCGCGCAGTGCTCAAAACAAGGAGGCCAGAATTTTGCACGCTCCCAAATTCCTCGTCGTCGCGCACAAGCACCCTGAAATCCTACCCCGGAAGCTCGCTAGCTAGTTAGCTAGCGCGACTCGCAGCAACCAAAACTAGGCTAGCACCGTGTATCTAGTAAGAAGAGGAGGAGCACGGAGACGAGGTCGGGCGGTACCTTGGAGGCGCTCGCGGGGCTTCTCGAGGGCCTCGCGGAGGAACTGGTCGACCTGCGCGGCCGGATCGTCGGCCCGCTGCTGCTGCCCCTCCTCCTGCTGCGCGTCCGCGGCCTGGCGGTCGTCGGCGAGGTCGGGCGAGGAGGAGACCCTTCGCGCCGCGCCACCGGAGGAGGAGGAGGAGGAGGAGAGGAGCAGGCGGCTCATGGCCCCGTCGAGGTCGGCCGTCTCCCACGAGTCGGGCGCCGCGGCAGCAGCAGCCGCCGCGACGGCCGCGGCCGCGTCCTCCTCCATGCCCGCTGTCACGCGGCCCGATCTGCTCTGCTCGCGGCTGGCGAACTAGAAGCCGGCGAGGCGGGGGGCGGCTGGAGCGGCCATCGGGGGGGCGCGGGTCGGCGGCGAGATCTGGGGGGAGGGGGCGAGCGAGCTGGCTGGCTAGGGTTTGGTCCTCTGGTGTGGATTTGCGGGGAGGAAGAAGGGTCCGCGCTGCGGGGTAGAGATAGAATCGAACAGGCCAGGGGAATCTCATCTCAGCACGGACGGGAAGTTACCCTGCTGCCCCCGCGCCCGGCCCCTCTGGCCGGGGGCGTTTCGGGGATTCGCTCGCCCGGGTCGGGGTCGGGGTCGGGCTCGTGGTGCACGTGCCGGGCTCCGGTCGGGGTTGGTGTGGTGCGGGTGTGCCTGCCGTACGCGCAGCGGTCTCCTGCTCTCCATCACGCGCTTCAGCGCTTCAGCTTCGCCCACGCCACGTTACGTGCGTGCGGTGCGGTTGCCTTTGCCTCACGCGGGAGACATTCCTTCTTCCCCTCCATCCATCCATCCATCCGTTCGCACCTGGGATTGGCAGCAGGCCGACCCCTCCCCTCTCCTCTCCTTCCACATCCATCAACGGCGCGCCGTGAGCCCACCCGCCGCCTCGGCGAGGCAAGCCTGCCGAGGTCATGGGCGAGCTCGCGGAAGCGGTTGCCGAGCAACTTGTTTTTGGACCGGAAGATGGCGTGCGGCCGCCGTCTGCACGCGTAGCAAACCGCCGCACCCAAGGCTTTTGCGCGATGTCGGTTTGCTACTAGGCTCGGAGTATCGGCACACCTTCATCAAGTGGATAGAAGTAGCGGCAGCTATTCCTGACCTGGTGGCTTAATAAAATGGTTGTATGCATCATCCATATGCAGAGGGCGGCGGTAACCCGAGGATCGGCGCCAAGCCCACACGGGTCATCAATTAACTCGAGAACCGATGCATGTCCAGTATACTCGACAGCTTCGGCGCGCCCGATGTATATTGACTAGTCGATGATGCGTAAATTAAAGGAGACCAATACTGACTATCGGTAACCCTTTTAAAACTGAAGAACAAAAGTTAACACCATTTTTACAAGGTGTGTGTTCGTAGAAAACCAGAGCGTGAAGTTAATGCGGGTTATTAAGGATATCACCCGCAAAAAAAGATTTATTAAGGATACGACCTGGGACTTCCATTTAACCTTCTAAACGTGCTTTGTCTGACTGGCGTGTGTGCGTGCATGCCGAGTGCATGGAGACTGTTTTAAGCAACTCTAGCAGACCCCGCATCCCGTCCCGACCCCTAAAATAACCGTCAAAATATGGGTCGGGGCCGAAAAAGCATCTTGATCAGAACCCGCATCCCGCCCGGCCCGCAAAAAGTTTTGCGGGATGCGGCAAATTCTCCGCCTAACCCGAAAGCATAAGTCCCCACGGGCTGCTACCGCCCGCATATAAGCGAAAGCGGTTGTGGGGACATTTCATCCCGCTTTCTCCACCAACCACCCTCCTCCCTCGCCGCCGCCGCCGCCCAAGATTCCGGTGAGAGCAGCCGGCAGGAGCACGCCGGAAGGCCTCCACGCGCACGAGGCCTCCCTTCCCTTCCTCCCTGCGTCGGCGGACCGCCGGATTTGCAGACCTGTGGCGCTTCATCACCGGCCGCCGGATTTGGCTTCTTTCCGGCCGCCATTTGTTGCCCAGGCGATGGAGTGGTCGGCGAGCCTCTCCCACAGCCCAGGCAAGGGCGCATCACCGCATGCAGGCGCGGGTTCGTCCGCCCGCCGCTGCCGAAGGTTTGCGGGCATGGACTCGTCCGGCCGTCCACCGGGCTCGGTGTTCGCGCAACGTCTTTATGGCCTGCCGATGCCGCTCATACAGTGCGGTGACTGCCCGTGCCAAGTGTTGCGGCTCACTTCGGGCACGCCGAAGCATCCCGGATGGGTGTTCTACAAATGCGAAAACGACGAGGTACGTGCACTTGTGGTAGCTCATTCCATAGCTCATTCTTAAGTTCAAGTACCGTAGCTCACTCCGAGATTGCTCAATCTTTTGTGTAGGACGATGGATGCTCATTTTAGTTTTGGGAAGGCCAATACACTGATTTGTTGATAGAAAGAAACTTAATAGATGTAAGTGCACTCATTAGTACAATCAAAGGCAATGATGCGGCTGCATGTGCAACTAGAGGGGAAGGAACGTCAACTTCTTCGAAAACCAAAGATGAAGAATGAAGAAAGCATCAAGAATGAACAAAACAAGATCAAGAATCCACAGATCAACAATGAGTGCATGGAGAAGATATTGCTACAACTAGTGGGAGCAGTTATGGAAGTTGAAAATTTTCTGAAATGCATTCTTGTGATTCTTGTTTTCTTTGAATTTACTATTCTAGCCAAGATTTGGTGATATATTTTATATCTAATGTTGTTGCAAAAGCAAATAAAAGCATTATGATAGAACAATCTAAGTTTTACGGACCGGGACGAGCTGCGCCAGATCAGAACGCGCATAAGCCGACCCATAAAAAAAATCCGCGAAAATGCCTTTTTACGGGTCCATTATGTGGAGTCTGCATTTGTGCCAGCCCACGCCGGCCTCTAAAAGTTGTTTTGCGCGAACTGCAAATGAATTATGCGAGTAGGCGAGATGCAGGATCTGCTAAAGTTGCTCTTAGAGAGTGGAGTTAATGCAGCCCAACCGTGGCTGACGAAGGGGGCTGGCTGGGCTGGCTCGCTATAGCAAGCACGACGGCGACGGTGGGCCGGCCGTTTCGGTGGCCGTTGGCCGTCCAGATCGGCCGGTCAGACCCAGTGAGCGTGATATCAATACGACATTTTGACCAGAGCAGACACGGCCAGGCAACAGCGGCCATTATTCGCGCTACGTATATATAAAGCCAAAGAACAAAACTACCGTATATACGTACGCACTCCCGAGTCAAATGTACACACACACAAAATCCCTCAAAAGAAAAAGAAAAGGAACTAAGAAGAGAGTCTCGTAGTACGTAAGGGCGTGTTTGGTTGCCGTTGTGAACAGTTCCTGCATCGCATACACTTCTCAACCCAGCCCGGTTGAGCAAAAACAGACCCTATTACGCCATCTGCAAGTTGTTTGGTTGCATGCATCTTGTGTCCCTGCATTAGGTAATACGCAAGTGCACTTTGTTTGGTTGGTTGCATTGGCCCTAGCGGCACATGAACACGGCGCTTGGTTGCATACGGCGAACATGTGCTTACCTTGTACTCCCTCCGTCCGAAAATACTTGTCGGAGGAATGGATGTATCTAGACGCAATTTAGTTCTTAGATACACCCATTTTCATCCATTTCTTCGACAAGTATTTCCGGACGGAGGGAGTACCATAGTTGGTGAGCTTACCCACAATGATCACACCTAGCACACTAACAGCACAACACATCAATGACGATGAACTGGGCGAAGATGATGAAGTTCTTCAGCTTCAGCTCAAACTGACGATTCACCTTAACACCTTCCACTTTGACACCTCCAACCTTGACACTGTCAACACTGCTGCCTTCATGCTTTCTCACCCAGGCGGAGTAAGCTTGTTCTGCTGCCTGCCTAGTCTTGAACCCTCTATAGTTGCATTGGCTTCTTCCCATGAACTATAAACCCCTGGAGCCTCACCGATGAACACGGCATACCACTTGCCCTAGCAATGCACAAGAGCAAGAGTTGTAGCAGCAAATCAATGGAGCACACAAGTAGCAAACAAAGTAGCACACAAACAACAATGGAGCAGAAGAGAAGTAAAGCATGCATGATCATACGGCATAGCAAGTTCAACCTAGCACTACCTTGGTGTTAACCTACCACTATATCGAAAAAGGGTGTCGTCCTACCACCGCAAGTTCACCATCAGCGTGAGGGGTTAGTATATACCACCTCACCAAATATACAGACCATCAAATAGTTTTTGAGCCCTAACTACACAAGTCGTCATCGTCATCGTCGTCGTCGTCGCCACCACCATCGCCGTCGGGGATCATGCACGCTCACGGGCGGCACTACTCTAGTAGTAGTGCTTGCCCAGCCAGCTCTGAGCCCAAAGACCTGTGAGCGTCGCCATGGCAACGAACCCAACACCACAGGCCTTGTTGTCAAGCGGTGGCTGAAAGCTACCATGAGAGCCTCGTCATTGAAGCCACCCCAGGTCATGACAAGCGCCATACTGGTCGTGGTGGACGTTGAGGGCTTGCACTCCCTGATGGTTGTTGCCACCTCCTTCACCGCCTCAGTCGTGCTGCAAAAGACATTGATCTCCTCCTCCATCAGGCCTCCTCTCTTCCTCTTACTATTATGGACGGGGTCGAATGGCTTGTCGAAGGGCTTCGCAGCGGGCTTGTCAGGGCCATCAAGGACCTCGACGTCCGGTGTCCCAGGAAAGTCTGGCATGGGAGAACCAAGAGGCTCACCCGAGCCCATGGCATGCTTCCCAGTTGCTGCATCAAGGAGAAGATGTCTTTGATCCGGTCAGTAGTTCGGATGGGTGTGTTGAGGAACTCAGCGTCCCTTGGTGGTCCTAAGAATGAAACACAAGTGTTGTTAGTTGCGATTAGGAGTAGGCAATGGTGGACAATATGAAAAGGAAGAGGATGTGAGCTAACCGCGACATGGCGGCGAGTGCTCGCCTCCGAACTATGGAGCAAGTGTTCTCATCCCATGAGGCGCCGTTAAGGTCTCTCGGTTTGGACATTTGGATCCATCGACTTCTCCACTTCCTCGGTGGTTGTACACCGGTGGCGTACACCTCTTGCCCAGAACTCGAACACCTGCTTCGCAACGGTGTTCAAGTGCACCTCCTTGAAACCCTTATCAGTCCTAACTTTACTAGAGATGAGCTCACATATCTTGTTCAGCACGAACGTGGACATGAACGGCTGCCACTTCATGTTGTTCGACCTACCATCCTTCTTTGCATTTTTGTCATTGCTAGCTTGATTGCGCGGCAAGAAGAAGCAGGAGTTGGCTCAACGAGCACCTTGGCACATAGAGGGAATCGACTCGAACACCTCTCGAATCAGTGCCATCTCGGACATAGGTCTGCGAGTCCTCGACAAACGATGGAGCAAACTGGCTGTCGGACACGACAAGGGCCTGACTAAGAGATCTTGCGTCTGCGTGGTCATGTCCTACAATGGTAGCACGCATTGACAGTAAGCATAACACACAACATACCAGACAATCCATGAAAGCAGAAGCATACTTGTACATTGTTCATCACTATCATAGTAAGCACATGCTTCGTCGCTATCATACCAAGCATACCGGACAATCTATGAGCAGGAACATACATCTACAACAAACAACATGCTACAAATGGACCACCAATAGCTACCAATCACATATCTAAGCATGATTCAACACAAGCACAATGTTCAACTTCAAACTCTACTACTAATCTATCCCACCACATGCTTGAACATCTAGCCCTACCACAAATTGCAACCGCAGCATAGCAACTAACCATATCAGCTCACATATCAGATCACTAATCAACCATGCATCTAGATCAACCCCTAGCCGCAGCTCAGATCTAGCTAGAAGGAACAGAGAGAAAGGGGGATTGAACTCACAGAGACCATGGCTGCAGCTTGAGGACGAGGGGGACGATCGTGGAAGATCAACGCCGGCCAGTGAAGGAGCGCAGACGCCGTGGACCGCCAGTCGATAAAGATGCGCCGCTTACCTGCTCGTCGGTGCCGATGCGCGTCGGCGGAAAGCTCGAACGGAGGGAGAATGGAGGCGGGAGTTGGGGCGGTGAGGGAGGGGCTAAATAGGGGTGGACTCGGCGGGAGGTGAGCCGAAATCCTCCCGCCGATTTTTCGGCGACGCGGGCGAGCTCGCGCCATCTCCCCTGCTCGCATGAGGAGAGAAGCGCGTCGCCCTCCCCTGCCTCGCCCGAGCCTGGCTCGCGAGCTACTGCCGTTTCGGGCGTTTCCCCTAGACCCGGGCTGGACGTGCTTTAAGTTCCGTGCGATACGGGCCGTATAGTGAACACAGACTACCAAACGGGCCACTTTCTTTTCGCGCGGGCCAAGCTGGGCCAGATGACCATGCATGCACGCATGCATGCAGGGCAGCAGATACGGCGCGGGCGCCGTTCTGCGGTTTCGAGAACGGGAAGGAATAAATGGCGGTGTCCGCTGATTGCCGGCGTGTCCCCATCTCTTCTCATCGCGGCGTGCCAGGGAGATGTATGGCGTACAGCTGCACCGCACGCCGTCTATAAATACCGCCAGCCCACCGCCGGGCCGGCCCATTCCTCCCCTTCCTTCCACACCACAAACCGCGCCATCGCCAGACCTCCACACTCCACAGTGCGCCAGGGACCATGGAGCGTCGCCGGAGTCGCCCGCCGTCGGTGGCCGCCGCCGGAGCCCTTCTTCTCTGTAAGCAGCCGATGGATCCATCCAGTATAAAGCTAGACGCCATTTATTGCTCGTCAGCTAACCACGCTGGCTCGCTTCAATTCTTGCTCTCTGTTTCTCTGCCCGGGCATACAATCATTGATTGCTCTCTGTCTCTCTGATGAACTCTAGGCCTGGCGGTGCTGCTGGTCGGGGCGCTGCTGCCCGCCGCCTCGGCCGCGTCGGCGGACGGCTGCCCGGCCGGCGGCGAGCGGGCGAGCAGGCAGCAGGGGAGGAAGCATGAGGTGAAGGAGCAGCTGTGGGTGTTCGGCGACTCGTACGCGGACACGGGCAACCTGGGGAACCTGGGGCGGGAGCTCACCCACGCCTGGTACGACCCCTACGGCCGCACCTTCCCGCGCCGCCCCGCCGGCCGATTCTCCGACGGCCGCGTCCTCACCGACTTCGTCGGTAAGCATTAGCAACCACGCTCTGCTCCTCCTTCGCTGGTCTTCACTGTTAATTACCAGTAGTTGGTCGTTGGGTCGTCATCATCATCCAAGGGAAGGGAAAGGAAGGTCCGTCCAGGTAGATAGATACATCTCTAGGCTGCTGGTAGACGACGTAGCAGTGGCTGGTTCCGATTCGTCGAGTTCTTCGTACATACATGCTCCGTCCGTAAATATTTAGTTCTAGATACATCATTTTTTTGTCCATTTTAATGACAAGTGTTTTTGAACGGAGGAAGTAGTATATATCTCCTCTCTGTTGTGGTCTCTGTTCAATCAAAAGGCTAATAGCATGGACAGATCGACGCATCCAGTGCAAGTGCAACTCTAGTCTTCCGGTCAGAGTCCCAGGGATGGACGGAGGAGCAAATGCCATGAGCCATGTGTGTCGGCTTGTCCGGAGCGCCGGCAGGCCCTCTCACCATCAGATCGATCAGACCGACATTTTTGTTGCAAAGCAAAGCAGCTAGCCACAACGACGTAAGCTAGGGTGGTGGTGCGTCGCACTCTGCTACACCCACACTGCCAGTATCAACTGCTAACCATACCTCATATATAATTTACATTAACACTAGCGCATTCATTGGCAGATAGTAGATACGTCTCTAGGCTGGTGCACGACGACGTATCCATCCAGTAGTAGTAACTAATCTTGCTCGAGATTACCAGTTGGGTGCAACATGCGTGGTATGCCAGATGCATGCATGAGTTGCTTGTCGCCGGCAAGAATGGCCGGCGGCTGGCCGGATGCACCTGCGCCTGCGCGCCCAACCTCGTGAATCTGGACTAGTTCCTTCACCCACTACTCTTGACACATACATACGTACGTACACCATAGGCGGCGGCATATCCGTCCAGTGCAACTCCAGCTCTCTCTCTCTCTCTCTCTAGTCTTCCGGTCAGAGTCCCAGGGATGGAGGGAGGAGCCATGAGCCATGTGTGTCGGCTTGTCCGGAGCGCCGGCAGGCCCTCTCACCATCACATCAGACCGACATTTTTGTTGCAAAGCAGCTATAGCTACGACGACGTAGGGGTGGTGATGCATCACACTCAGCTACCACTATCAACTGCATGCTAATTACTCCTACACCTCATCATCATATAAACACAACTATATATAGCGTTGCATGTTCCTCAGGCAATGGACGGCGATGCTCTGTTTCGTCAGGAAATTTAATTTGAATACATGTGTACGGTATACATACTAGTAGCAAGCCAGATCTTTCTCGTACTGACTACGTGCTGCCATGTGCGCCATGCACATTGTTATTTAGTTTATTTATTTATATAACCAATAAAAAAAATCTTAAAGGCTAGTAGCAAATCTGAATCTGCTAACTACTGATGCCACCTCCAGCCACACCCCCGGCATTTTGCCGGCCCTTTCCAGCACAAAAGCTAGATTAATTAGCTGTTACTCTCCCGTCTCAAAATAAGTGTCTCAATCTTAGTATAATTTTACGTTAAACTTGGTACAAAGTTGAGACGCTTATTATAGGACGGAGGGACCCTCCGTTTTAAATTCTGCGTTAGATACTTTCTGCTTCGCGTGAGGCCAAAGGTGAGGACGGCGTCAGGAGCGACGAGCGCCGGCCACGGCAAGGCCGAGCCGTGATCTAATGGGAGCTCGCGATAGCTGGCGGGAGCAGGTCCGAAACTTTATGGGTGCAGGTCGGCGGTGCGGGGTTGTCGGGGAGCTATTGATCGGGGTGTGGCTTAGAAGTATGGCTTGGGTGGCGGCTAGAACGGCGATGGGGAAGGTTGAGGGGAGGGCAGAGGGGCCGCTGTCGGAGAAAGTAAAATGTGTGTTTTTTATTTTTGGCCGTTGGATGAAGATCTGGTGGTCCTGATGAAAGTGACCGAGTAAGATTAAATTTTCAGGTAAATGACATATAGGCAAATGGTTATACTATAGGCAAATCTATGTTTCAGATGAGTGTTTTGTACTGTCAGCGACGCAGTGTTTTTCTTAACTATTTTTGTCTGACGCGGCATATGCGTGTGAGTGCAGCTTCGGCGCTGGGGATGCGGACGCCGGTGGCCTACAAGGCGCGGCGGCGGGCGTCGCGGGAGACCCTCGCGCGCGGCATGAACTTCGCCGTCGGCGGCGCCGGCGTGCTTGACACCGGCAACTTCCAGCGCAACATCAGCGCCCAGATCGACCTCTTCCAGGCCATGCACCGCACCCAGCAGCCGGGCTGCGGCAAGCGGACGGCGCTCGTTGTTGTCTCCGGCAACGACTACGCCTACGCCGCCGACAAGGACAACGGCACCAGCGTACGTGATCACCACGCAATGCAACAACCGCGCTGCTACTATCTGTTACTGTCAGATGTCAACCTTACCCATGACTGACTGACTGACGGAGTTTCGTAATGCTGCTCTCCGAGTGCAGGCGGCGATCGCGTACATCCCGACGGTGGTGCGGGAGCTCCGGGAGCAGCTCCGGCGGCTGCGCGACGAGGCGGGGATGCGGAGGGTGGTGGTGACCAACCTGCACCCCATGGGCTGCACGCCCGTCTTCACCCGCCCGCTCAACTACACCGGCTGCGACCCGCTGGCCAACGCCGGCGCCGCCCAGCACAACGCCGCGCTCCGGTCGGTCCTCGCCGCCCTCGACCCCAACAACCGCACCTTCCTCCTTCTCGACGTCCACACCCCCTTCGCCGCCTTCCTTCTCAACGACGACAACAATGGCGGCAATGGCAACAAGAGGTTCAAGAGCACGCTGCGGCCGTGCTGCGAGAGCTTCAGTCCCGACGGCTACTGCGGCGAGGAGGACGAGAACGGCACGCGGCAGTACACGCTCTGCGACGACCCCGGCCGCTACTTCTACTGGGACGACGTGCACCCGACGCAGGCCGCCTGGGCCGCCGTCGCGCGCACCTTCTGGGCCGGCGTCAAGAGCTTCCTCTCCATCTGACCTGACACGGCAACTCTTAATAATACCTGAAAATGTAGCAACTGACGAACTGAAACTTACTGTTACAGTTACCACACGGTGTATATATTGGATGATTTATTGAAAACATCATTTTGTTTCTCCTTATCTGCGTTGGGATGGCCTTAGAGGCACAAATTCTCCTTACCTGCGTCAAGAAAAGAAACAAGCCACCCTATTTTTGTTTGAAATGAGAAACAAGTCTCCCTTACATTTTTAATCATCTCGCAGTCTAAGTTGTGTAGATTTGTTGATGCACCAATGATAATTGATAACCACATTGACATATTCACTTGCAGCCTCTTTGGCCCATCAAGTCAGGCATAAAAAAATATGCAATCTCAATATTATGTGAGGTTTTAAAGAAAAAAATGGAGTCATGAGAAGAGCAGAACGTACGTGAGTCATTTGAGGCTTTTCAACAAGATTGCATTTTTCAGGCCATGAATTATACTACTACTCCCTTCGTAAAGAAATATGAGAGCATTTAGATCACTAAAAGTAGTGATCTAAACGGTCTCATATTTCTTTACAGACTGAAGAGGGAGGGAGGCCGTCGTTGATATCTTAGTTTTGAACTTTACGTGTCAATTTGTTTTCATCTTATGCGGTATTTTTGTATGGAAAACCTACTATGGTTGCAAAATGCACGAATACTCACTTTTCTCTTTGTTGTGTAGAAATTACATGTAAATTGAATGAGTTACTAGGAAAACTGAAGGTCTAGTGAAATTTAGAGTTGATGCAAATATGCCCCCGTATGACTTGTACTTAGAGTTTGGACGTAAGTTTGTACATGATTTTGTTATTTTTTGTATAGCTCGCATGTAAATGTATGTTGACGTGAAGTTTTGCCGACAGGATTTAACTAAAACAATGACACTTATTATGAAATGGAGGGAGTAGTACTTATTATGAAATGTGTGTGTTTTTCTTCAGAAATTTTTTACAGCCTAAATTTCTTATTTTTATTTAAATTAATGCTTAAGAACATCAGGAACATCCACCGGATATCTGTGGATGGACGTTGCCCATGGTCCATGGGCGTTGCGCGCAGGCTCGATGCACTCCCACGCCGCACTGTTGCACTTGAATCCGGACCCGAAGCCGATCATCCACACGCGGTCGCCCCTGCGCATGCGGCCCTTGGCCTCGATGTAGGCCAGCTCGTACCACAGCGAGCTGCTCGACGTGTTTCCAAACCGGTGCAGCGTCATCCGTGATGCCTCCACCTGCTCGTCGGAAAGGCTAAGGCTCTTCTGCAGCTCGTCGATGACCGCGCGGCCACCGGCGTGGATGCAGAAGTGCTCAAACGCCGCGCGGAAGTCGGGGATGTACGGCTTCACTCTCTTGCCGATCACCTTCCGTGCGACGAAGGAGAAGGCGAACATAAGCTGCTCCCTCGCCGGCAGGACGAGCGGCCCCATTGCAGTGATGTTGGCCCTGAGCGAGTCGCCGGCGATTTTCATCAGGTCCTTGCTGAGGTTGATCCCCCGGTGGCCCTCTCCGTCCTCCTCCTGGAACACGCACCGGAACGAACTGTCGTCGGCGCCGGTGAGCGTGCGCACGACATGCTTTAGGCGGAACCGGGCCTTTGCCGACGATGTCGACAGCAGCGCGGCCGCCCCGCCTATGCGGAAGAGGCAGTTGGGCAGGAGCATCGCGCGCTCGGTCCCGAAGTAGTAGTTTGGCGTGACGGTCTCCGTAGAGACGACGAGCGCGTGCGCGCCCCGGGGAGCAACCTGCAGGAGGTTCCTGGCGAGCCCCACGGAGATCATCCCCGCGCTGCATCCCATGCCTGAGAGGTGCATGGCCCGGACGTCGCTCCGCAGCCTGTACTTGTTTACGATTATGTCGACCAAAGACGGAGTGGGACAGAACAAGCTGCAGTTGACGATGAGTATGTCGATGGCGTCCGGGGCGATGCCGGTCTTGGCGAGCAGGTCGTCGATGGCTGAGAAAGCCACGAGCCCGAACTCGGCGCGGGCGGCGTCAACGGTGCAATATTTGTGGGTCCCGATGTAGTGGTGTGTCGGGGGCAGGCAGGTCTCGTTCCCGAGCCCTGAGCGCTCCAGCAACCGCGTCATGAACCGGATGCTGCGCTCGTTGAACTCGGGCAGTTGTCTGGCGTGCTCCAGAAATGTGGCGGAGGGTACCCGGCAGTTAGACGGGGTACGGAAGCCGGCGTAGTCGACGAGGTACACCGCGCGCGGACGCAGCATGAGGTAGACGATGGCCGCTGCGGCCGGGAAGAAACAGGCCAAAAAGAGGTGCACTGGGTTGAGCTCGGAGACTCGGCTGGCCAGCTCCTCCGCCCCGAACCGCACCATCGCGATAAGGCCGGCAGCGGCGACGGGCACGGTGACCATAGGGAGGGAATTGTCCACGGCGCGATGGTAGTACCGATGATGGTGTGACCATGTCCGTGTGGGTGAGGGGATGGGAACTTAAAGCCAAGCTTGGGCCATATCATCATCATCTATCTGCCGACCATTTACTACACTTCACACATGTTTGGTAGGCAGCCGGGCAGCTATAAATTTCTTGGCGTATATATATCAGTTAGTAGTAGTTAGGTTAAAGTTGGATAGTCCATCTGTTGTTTTCCTACTGTATTAATCGATCCATTCCAAGACAGAGAAGAAGTTGGTGGGCAGAATGAAACGGGTGCAACGTAACTATAACCTCGTCGCAAATTTACTTTTAACCCATAACCAGTGGATACAAGTGGAAAATCTTTAAAAGACAGGTCCATGCTAAGGCTGGCCATAGTGGAGGTAACATAAGTAGTACCTCCTCCCGTCCTTTTTACTCTGCATATTAGGCTTGTCTGAAGTCAATATTATCCAACTTTGACCAAGTTTATACAAAAAATTATTAACATTCACATAACAACACATTTATTATTAGATCCATCTCGGAATATATTTTCACATTATATTTATTAGATGTTATAGATGTTAATATTTTCTAATATAAATTTGGTCAAACTTAGCAAACTTTGACATCAGACAAAGCTAATGTGTGGAGTAAAAGGGACCGGAGGGAGTATCATGCACTTAGGACTCAAAAAAATACTTATGTACAAGCAATTAAATAAGAGAGAGATGGTTATAGTAACATAGGTAGATACCGTAACATAATAAATGTGATGCTACTATGTGTCATGCATGACAATAAATGAGACCATCTATGATATTCCCTCCGTCCGGAAATACTTGTCATCAAAATGAATAAAAGGGGATGTATCTAGATGTATTTTAGTTTTAGATACACCCTTTTTTGTCCATTTTGATGACAAGTTTTTTCGGACGGAGGGAGTACTAATCTATGATACTATGCACTATAGAGGTAGTAACATAGACTAGTACTAACATATGCATGTTACTGGTCTAAGTTACTCCAGGCGACATGTAACAAACAAGACTAATTGATCTTTCTAGGGATAATACAAATCTCACTGATATCCCTAAAATATCTTATGAATTAAAGGGAAGCCTCCTCCTTAAACCCCTTTTCTCCCCTTAGAGATCCTAAACTAGTTAACTTAACACTATACACAACGGGAAAAGCTTTATTTGCCTAGTTTTAGGCTGTTTGCCGAGTGCATTTTATTGTGCACTCGTTACAATGACTTTGCTAAGTGCCTGCAGAAAAATGCTTGGCAAAAATGTTACACTCGGCGAAGCATAACCTTTGCCGAGAACCAAGAAAAAAGCACTCGACAAAAACGTTACACTTGATAAAAAATGACGAAGACACTCGGCAAACACCAAATTCTTGGCAAACACGGTGACACATGTACGCCACTGTTGACGGCAGAGTGACTGTGGTGTCCCAGTTTGTCCAGTGCTCGACATGGAACGCTCGTTAAAGTATTTTCTTTCTTCTCACTTCTATTTTATTTTATTTCTTTCTTTCTTCTATTTTCTTTTATCGTATTTCTTTCTTTCATTTTCTTTGCTTTGTTTTCTTCTTCTATCTTTTTTTCCTCTTCTTTTGTTTTCTTTGCTTTCTTCTTATATTCTCTTTTCTTTTCCTGATTTCTTTTTCTTTTGTCTTGTTGCTTTGTTGTCTTCTCTTTTGAACATGTGTAAGGAAAGACTAGGAGCAATGGGAGAGTTGTGAGAGACTCAATCACTAACTTGGAGCTTAGTGGTGAATTAATTTTTTGAATTTGAAATGAAGACAGAAAAATACAAACATGGCATGGTGTCATACTATGACCGCTAGAGGTTGTGATAAAAAATTGAAATGTGTTGCAAAAAATTTCACGTGGACTGCTTAGAAATTGTACCATCTTCGAGGAAGAAACTCGATTTCAAGAAGGGACAGGCTGGGCTTGCATGCGAAATTGTACCATCTACGTTGGACTAGAAACTTTTTATACACTCATCATACATCATTGCATGTTTCATGTTAAAACTTGGAAATTTTCAAGTCCATTTCCAACATTTAAGTAACTAAGTGTATTTCTTGTCATTTAATTAATATAATTCAAATTTAAACTACAGGTACATCAAATGATGACATAAAATGGGTTAAAACTATTTATCTTCTTTAGTCTATGTTAAGACTTTGTGAATGGAAATAACTGGACTTCCATACATCAGGGGGGCAAGACTCGGCCACCGATATGAATGTTATTGCCATTTTAGTTCTATAAAATGCAAAAGAAGCTAGAAAATCACTAGACTTGGCATGGTTTCATTATATGGACTCTAGAGGTTGTGCTAGATTTGAAGAATGTTTGCAAAAGTTGTCACGTAGGTAGCTCACAAAGCACATAATCTCCGAGGAAAAACAAGATTTCGAGAGGTAACATGCCAGGTTTGCGAGCGAAGAGGCTGTTGATTATTCCGTTGGCCTTGAAACTTTTTCTACACTCGAAATATATTATTGTATGTTCCATGTTAAACTTTGGCATTTTTCAAGGTTGTTTCCTATATTTAGGACATTAAATGCATTCCTAGGCATTTAATGGATATATATAGTTTAGGTTTAGCCCCTATACTACAAAAAAAAAAAAAAAGTTTCAAACACCACGGGGTCGAGCTTGGGAACCAACGTGGAGTTTAGTAGTTATTTAATTCTAAAAGGTTCTAATGAAGCCAAAGAAACACGAACATGACATGCTATTATGATATGACCCCTAGAGTTTGTAATAAGAGTTTAATAGTGTTTCAAAAGTTCTCATGTATACTGCTTACAAATCAGGTTTGTAGGCAAAGCGATAGTTGTTTCATCATTGCCCTTGAAACTTCTCCTACACTCAAAAAACACCATTAGATCTAACATGTCAAAAATTGGCATTTTGAGGGTCCATTTGCTATATTAAGTCATTAAGTGCATTTCTAGGACTTTAAAATGTAGAAAATGATAAATAAATTCAAATTTATTGTAAAGTCCTAAAAATAACTTATATTTAGTATATTACTTGTTAAAATGTATTAAGGTATATGATATAAAATTATTTTGTATACAACCTACATTCTTTGGAAAATCATAGAAAATGATTTTGCCGAGTGTTACACTAGGAGCAACCATCCCGCGTTCTAATTGGATAGACATAGGCTCAGTCGACCGCCCCATTTTCTGCCGATTGAACGGCTCCCGGGCTTCTGCCTATCTTAGTTCTCTCCCTTCCTCCTCTTGAATCGACCAGTAGCCAGAACCTTTTTGGTTAGATTGACCGGTGGAGACCGCAGCGCAGGGATAGGCAGGGTAGCGGGCCGTGGTGGCTCTCGAGCATGGCATGGGAAGCCAGCGGGCGGCGGTGTTTGGAAAGTGCAACATCTCATAAACACCTATCTTCTCCATCTCACTTTGGTGGAGCCCGCCAACGATGAGAGGAGGCTGTGAGAATATACCCTAGAGGCAATAATAAAGTTGTTATTGAGTCTACTTTCTATGCTAGAATTAGTTGGTTCCTAAATATGATATTCAGATGAAAACTTGCTTACATGTGTGGAACTATAAACAACAAAAAGATCCCTATTCAAGCCTATGTACTAGATCCTATATTGTTTATGGTCTTATTTTTCTGATCACGGGGATTGTTAATGTAACAAGGATCTCGACAATAATGAGAGGACATAGTTAGGGTGTAACTTCATCTAGTGCCCCTGAGGGTTTTGTATGATAAGTTGACAGAACAACTCTGGAAGACCGAAGAAATATCATGCACGATGCTCAAGCTCAAGACGTCATCTCTGATTGACTCACAAAAGAGCAGTTTGATCTCATTCGTAATCTAGCAAATGCGAAGGAAATTAGGGATGTTTGGTCGAAGGTTAATGAAGGTGTTTCTACTCAGCACGAGAGCAAAATGTATATTCTTCAAAGCCACTTCAACCACTTCAAAATAAAATACTATGAAAGTGTTCAAGATACTTACTAAGGACTTGCTACTATGACAAATAAATTCAAAAGGTCTTAGTGCAAGAGATATCACCAATCATGTTGTTGTGAAAAAGTTGCTCAAATCACTTGAAGAATCATCTCATACTTTGGTCCTCATGATTCCAAATGAGTTGTGGACTACCAAACTCTGAATGTTACAAATGTCATGGAGAGACTCAATACTCATGAGGTGCTTATTGAAGGAAAAGGAGGACTATATTGCTCAATCTCTATAAAAATCCATACTTTGAAAGCTAAGGCCGATTGTTCCTCTGACAAAGAAAATGTTTCTTGTGGCTCTGATGATCTGGAAGCTTTTGGCAAAGACCTCTGATTGCTTGTGAAGAAGTTCAATAGCTTCAAGACCAGCGGTCATTTCAAGAAGATTTTCAAAGATGACTCCAAGAAAGGTTCCATCTCAAATTCCTTGAGTGACCCCAAGATACGTATATGGTCACTACATGGCCAACTATCCACTATGGGAGGAAGTTAAGAAGAGCAAAGATCATGACAAGTCTGATAAGAGGCATAAATCAAAATACAAAGAGAGATATCCTCAAGTTCAAAGTACAAGTCCTCCTCATAGAAGAAGAAAAACACACACAAGGCTCGTTCTCAGCCTCGCGAGGAAATTGATCTGGACGCTGAAGCATCGGGGTGTCGACATCCTTGTGAGGCCATATCATTTGCTAAGGAATATGATTTCAGCATGGCTTGGGTCATGCATGCTTCCTCGCCAATTTGTCGCTCGATCTTCGACATCAACGATGACAACGATGATATCATTGACACACCCTTTTGCTTCATGGCTAAGTTCTCCAATTTAACCTCGAGGAACTCTTCTACTGGCTCACACACATATGATTTTATTACTAGCAAATTAGATGATATTATGAATTTAAGCTACTCTAAACATGCCTCACTTGCTAAGAAACAACAAAAAACTCTTGATAAGCTTCTTCAGACAAAGTTTGAGGAACTCACATTTCGTCATAAAGCTCTTTCCTCTAATCACGAAAAGCTTAGTTTTGAGTTCCTCAAAATAAAGTAAGATATCTAAAGACTAAACATGTCTCTAGATGATTTAAGGATTGAAAATGACTCCTTGCTCACCCGCAATTAGTGCCTCTCAAGAAGTATTCGTTACTCCTTGCTTAAAATTCATTGAGCGTGATAATGTTGATTCATCGCCTGATCATCAAATCATTCTGATGATGTTATATCAAATTCATAGAATGTTACTGTGGTAACTAGCCCCTCATTTGAGGAAACTACAACTATTATGAATGAGAATCTAGTGTCAAAGAGTTTGCTTGCGACAGAAATGTTCAAAAGTCTCAAATGACATATGAGGGAAACCTATTTGCATCTACATCATATTTTTGAATAAAATGATTGCAATTTTTATATAATTGAAATGGTTCTTGAATTTTGAAGGAGAACCTATTTGCATCTGAGGGAAAATAAAAAACAAAAGGATCCCTTGTCAGCCCTTTGGACTAGCTCTTATATTGTTGAAGGTTCTGTTTTCCTAACGTGAACATTGCTATTGTAACAACGATGCTTAGAATAATGAGAGTGCTTTATTAATGTAACAGTGGTGTTGGATGGACCCAACTTATTGATAACCCACAAGCATAGAGGATCGTTTGTAGCCTTTTTCGATAAATAAGAGTGTCTAACCCAACGAGGAGCTACAGGCAGAACAAATATTCCCTCAAGTTCTATCAACCATCGATACAACTCTACACACACTTAAAGTTTGCTTTACCTAGAACAAGTATAAAACTATTTGCAAGAATAAAACTACGAGTACTTTGCGAGAATAAAACTACGAATAAATTGCGAGAAAATAAAAGTAGATAGCTTTTGTCAACAAGAAAGTCATTTGTCCCTAGGCAATTGATAACTAGACCGATAATCATTCTTGAAATTTTACACGAGGGAGAGGCATGAGCTAACATACTTTCTCTACTTGGATCATATGCACTTATGATTGGAACTCTGGCAAGCATCCGATTCTACTAAAGATCATTAAGGTCGTAAAACCCAAACATAGCATTAAGTATCAAGTCCTCTTTACTCCCATACGCAACAACCCACTTATCCGTGTTCAGGCTTCTGTCACTCCGGCAACCGACAATAAGCAAATTATGAACGTATTGCAACACCTACGACAGGGACCCCTCACTTTTGCGCGAGACGGAGGGTACCGTAGGACAGCACCATAATAAAATATACACTCAAACCAACCACGATCATCAATTAGCCCATAGGACAAAACAGATCTACTCAAACATCATAGGATAACCACATATCATTGAGAAATAATATATGGTGTTGAGCACCATGTTTTAGTAGAGATTACATCGGGGAGAAGGGGTGTTACACCGCTGCATAGAGGGGGAGAAATTTGGTGTTGACGGTAGCAAGATTGTTGATGTAGATTTCCGTCACGATCCTTGCCCCGACGGCACTTTGACGCCACTGGGAGAGCGAGGGAGAGAGCCCCCCCTCCTTCTTATTCTTCCTTGGCCTCCCCCCTAGATGGGAGGAGAGTTCTCCCTCTGGTCCATGGTTGCCATGGTGGCGGAGGGGTAGGAGCCCATCCGAGATTGGATCTCCATCTTTGTTCTCTTCTGTTTCTCGTTCCCATTTTCTGGCCGAAAACCATTTCTTATATTCCCAGAGATCCGTAACTCTGATTGCTCTGAGATTTTAACATGATTTTTTTCCCGATATAAGCTTCCTTGCACCCGAAGTAGAGCTCCAACCGACGTACGAGGTGAGCACAACCCACCACTGCGCGCCTGGACATGGGGCGCGCTCTGGTGTATGTTGGGGGCTGTGAGCCCCCGTTTGCGTTGATTCCAAGTCCCAAAAATCACATATATTAGAAAATAATTCTTCGTAAATTTTTATTGCATTTGGACTTCGTTTGATATGGATGTTCTGCAAAACAAAAAACATGCAAAAAAACATGAACTGCCACACTGGGTACTGGATCAATAGGTTAGTCCAATAAATCATATAAAATGTTGCCAAAAATATGTAAAAGTTGTATAATATTGGCATGAAATAATAAAAAATCATAGATACGACAGAGACGTATCAGCATCCCAAGCTTAATTCCTGCTCGTCCTCGAGTAGGTAAATGATAAAAAAGATAATTTTATATGTGGAATGCTACCTAGAATAATCTTGATCATATATCTAATCACGGCGTGAATATTAAGACATAAGAGATTCAAAGCAATAGTCTATAATTTGACATAAAGACATCAATACTCAGGCATCCCAACAAACAATCATGTCTTTCAAAATATCAATGCTAAAGAAAGCTATCCCTACAAAATCGCATAGTCTTGTCATGTTTTGTCTTCTTAACACAAATTATTTATCATGCACAACCGTGATGACAAGTCGAGCAATTGGTTTATACTTTTTAATGTGCTTCAGCTTTTTCAACCCTCATGCAATACATGAGCGCAAGCCATGAATATGGCACTATGAGTGGAATAGAGTATGATGATAGGGGTAAATATAGAGAAGACAAAAAAGTAAGAAAGTCTCACATCGACGCAGCTAACCAACGGGCTATGGAGATGCCCATCAATTGATATCAATGCGAGGAGTAGGGATTGCCATGCAACGAATGCACTAAGAGCTATAAGTGTATGAAAGCTCAACATGAAAACTAAGTGGGTGTGCATCTAACTCTATAATGAAAAATTCCAACTAGTATATGAATGTGACAACATAGGAGACTCTCTATATGAAAAACATGGTGCTACTTTAAAGCTCGAGTGTGGAACTAGCATGCCCCTTCTCTTCCTTCTTTCTTTCATTTTTTTCATTTTTTCATTTTTTCATTTTTAGGTCCGAAGTCTAATCCTGACTTGTGGGGGAATCATAGTCTCCATCATCCATTCCTCATTGGTACATGCTCTAGTAATGAATAATGATGATCATCACACTTCTATTTACTTACAACTCAATATTACAACTCGATACCTATAACAGAATATGACTCTAAATGAATGCCTCTGGCAGTGTACTAGGATGTGCAATGATCTAGCGTAATATGTATAAAAATGATGAACGGTGGCTGAGCCACAACTACTATGTCAGCTATATGATCATGCAAAGTAATATGACAATGAATGCTCAAGTCATCAAAACGGAAGCGGTGGAAGTTGCATGGCAATATATTTCGGAATGGCTATGGAAGGGCCATAATAGGTAGGTATGGTGGATGTTTTGAGAAAGATATAATGAGGCTTATGTGCGATAGAGCATATCATATCACGGGGTTTGGATGCACCGGCGAAGTTTGAACCAACTCTCGAGGTGAGAAAGGGCAATGCATGGTACTGTAGAGGCTAGCAAATTGCGGAAAGGTGAGAGTATGTATAATCCATGGACTCACATTAGTCATAAAGAACTCATATACTTATTGCAAAAGTTTATTAGCCCTCGAAGCAAAGTACTACTACGCATGCCCCTAGGGGGATAGATTGGTAGGAAAAGACCATCGCTCGTCCCCGACCGCCACTCATAAGGAAGACAATCGATAATAAATCATGCTTCAACTTCATAGCATAACGAGAGACTATACGTGCATGCTTCGGGAATCACAAACCTTAGCACCAATATTCTAACTAACCACAACGGTTTACTAGTACCTCCCACATATTCCATCTCTATATCGCAAAACTATTGCAAGGAATCAAACATATCATATTCAGTGATCCATAAGTTTTATGTAGGATTTTCTGACTAACCATGTGAATGACCAATTCTTGTTGACTCTCTAAATAGATATAAGTGAAGCAAGATAGTTTAATTCTTTCTACAAAAGACCATGCTCTAATAAATATAAGTGAAGAAAGAGAGCATTCTACAAATAACGGTTTTCTATGTGAAGAGAAACAGGCAATCCAAACTTCAAATGATATAAGTGAAGCACATGAAGCATTCCATAAAGCCATACTCAAAAGATATAAGTGAAGTGCAATGAGCATTCTATAAATCAACCATGGAATATCTCATACCATCATGGTGCATAAATAAAAATGAAAACTAAACACAAAAGATGCTCCAAGATTTACACATATCACATGGATGAAATGAAGATGAAAACATACCTATACTTGTTGATGAAAGATGGGATGCCTTCCGGGGCATCCCAAAGCTTAGACGCTTGACTCTCCTTGGATATTTACTTGGGGTGCCATGGGCATCCCCAAGCTTGAGCTCCTGCCTCTCCTCCTCCTCATATCAAGACCTCCTCGATCTTTGAACACTTCATCCACACAGAACTTGACAGAAAGCTGGTGAGATCCGTTAGTATAATAATGCAAATCACTACTTGAAGTACTGTTGAAAACCAATTCATATTTTGTTTTTGCATTGTAGCTACTTTATTATAACTTTTCCATGGCTTATACCACCGATAAAAATCAATAGTTTCATCAAAACAAGCAAAACAATGCATCAAATAGAACTGTCTTAAACAGGATAGTCTATAGTAATCTGAACATTCACCGTACTAATGGTAGTCCAAAAATTTATGAAAAATTAGGACAAAATATAAAATTTGTATAGCAATACTGTGCAAAAAGTTTCAGAACTTTTGACGTTCTAGTAAAAAAATTAAATTCACACACTACAGCCAAAGTTTCTGTTTTTACACCGCACATACCAACAAGCAATCTAATCACCCTAAAGGCAAATCTTGGCTTATTATTTTTATAATACAATGGATTTGTACAAGGGGATAATTATTTTTGTGAGAAACTTCCATGGAAAATTTACATTATTTCCATGAGCATGAACACAAGTGTTCAAGGTCGACCCTCATTTCTCCAATGCATCACCTTTCAATCGCTTCTCTTTTCGAAAGTTTTTTTAGGTTCCCCTCTATGTTTTTTTGTTTTTAAACTTTATAAAAGCACACAACAGAATAAAATGACTCTCTAAAACTTCCGGGTTGTCTCCCTGGCAGCGCTTTCTTTAAAGCAATTAAACTAGGCATAAATTGCTCAAGTGATGGATCCACCCGGATCCCAAGGTATATCAAAGCCAATTTTAATTAGCAACTATTTGACATTTAGTAGTGATCACAAAGCAACACATATCATGCAATGACAAAGTCTAACTCTCTTCCTATGCATCGGCATGTCATACAAGAACAATTCATGCACATCAAGTAAAGGCCAATGCATAGTATAAGAAATTTCTTGCAATTCTATCATGTTGGAAACATAGGGAGGTGGAGATGTAGTTCCTCTCTCATAATAATTGAAAGTAGGGGCAGCAAGCACATGCATATTATATTCATAAAAATCATCACGTGTAATGGTAGAATGCAACCCATCAATGTAATCTTTGATAAGTGCAAACTTCTCCGATATAGTCTAGTTTGAAGAATTCAAAAAGATAACAGGACTATCTTGTGTGGGTGCAATAGCAACAGTTTCATTCTTAACATAAGGAACTATAGCAAGTTCATCTCCACAAGCATAATTCATACTGGCCTCTTGGCCACAAGCATAGCAAGCATCAAGTTCATCAAAAAGGGATATTTCAAATGAATCAACAGAATCATAGCAATTATCATAGCATTCATCCTTCGATAAACACGAAGGGAAATTATACAATGTATAAGTTGAAGAGTTACTCTCATTAGAAGGTGCGCACGGGTAGCTAATCCGTTCTTCCTCTGTTTGTTCTTCGCTCTCCTCATCATCTTTTTCATCCAATGAGCTCATTGTTTCATCAATTTCTTCTTCCATAGACTCCTGCAAAATATTAGTCTTTTCTTGGACAGCGGAGACTTTCTCAATAAATATGTCAATATTGGAATTGTGTTTATCATTATCATAGCAATATCTAAGTATAGAAAAAAATTCAGGTCTATAAACTGAACCATCAAAATCTCATACTTTTCAAACAAGGATTCACTTTCATAAGCACTCTTAAAAGTAATAAATTCTTCTATTTGTTCCGCATCATAGTAATCATATCAACCATTAGCATAAGAAGCCAAGGTTTCATTATCACTAAATTCACATGAAAAGAGAAGGTGTGGAGCCTTCATCCTAGAGCAACAAGTATGATCATATCTAGAGCATAAATCCCGAGCATACCAATGCAACATATGAATTTGATGCCATAACAGTTTCCCTTTTTGAGTCAAGCGATAATCCCTAAAGTATTCATTGTTGGGGAACGTAGCAGAAATTCAAAATTTTCCTACGTGTCACCAAGATCTATCTATGGAGAAACTAGCAACGAGGGAAAGGAGAGTGCATCTACATACCCTTGTAGATCGCTAAGCGGAAGCGTTCATGAGAACGGGGTTGAAGGAGTCGTACTCGTCGTGATTCAAATCACCGGAGATCCTAGTGCCGAACGGACGGCACCTCCGCGTTCAACACACGTACAGCCCGGTGACGTCTCCCATGCCTTGATCCAGCAAGGAGAGAGGAGAGGTTGAGGAAGACTCCATCCAGCAGCAACACAATGGCATGGTGGTGATGGAGGAGCGTGGCAATCCCAGCAGGCTTCGCCAAGCACCAAGGGAGAGGAGGAGGAGGAGAGGCAGGGCTGCACCAAGAGGAGAAGTTCTCATGTGTGTTGGGCAGCCCAAAACCTCAAGTATATATAGGGGAAAGGGGCTGCGCCCTTTAGGGTTTCCCACCCAAGGGTGCGGCCAGCCCTAGATGGGACTTGGGGCGGCCAAGAGGGGAGGAGTGCCTCCCAAGTCAAGTGGAGGCCCTCCCCTTAGGGTTTCCCCCTCCCATGCAAGATGGGCCTTGGGGGGGCTGGTTCCCCTGGCCCATTAAGGCTAGGGCGCCCCCCTACAGCCCATGCTACTGTATTCCCACATATAGGGCATGGACAACACATAAAACCATTCTGCTTGTTTGCCTCAGCCACTTCGAGAAAATCATCACACCCTTAATGTACTCGGAGGTGTGTCTGTCACCGTACATCCATTGCCGGTTCATCTGCGTGCATTATATATAATTAAGTGTGTAAAAAATCATTACAGAACATCATGAATAGATAATCAAGTGACCAAATTAATAGAAGTTCATCATCACGTAAAAACCAAAATACATACATAGTTCTCATCTAACAACATAAAGCTCTACAGAGCATCTAAATTAATTAAACCATACATTGAAATGTAAAACATTTCAATGCGAAAACAAATACGATCATAATCGCAACCAAGGTAACAACTGATCCAACGGCATAATGATACTAAGCCTCGGTATGGATGGCATATTTTCTAATCTTTCTCATCTTCAAGCGCATTGCATCCATCTTGATCTTGTGATCATCGACGACAATCGCAACATGCAACTCCAATATCATCTTCTCCTCCTCAAGTTTTTTTATTTTTTCCTTCAAGAAATTGTTTTCTTCTTCAACTAAATTTAACCTCTCGACAATAGGGTCAGTTGGAATTTCCGGTTCAACAACCTCCTAGATAAATAAAATCTATGTCACGTTGGTCGGCATAATTTTCATAAACAATAAATGAACCAATAGTTATGAAAAGATAATATATACCACATCCGAATCATAGATGTGACGAGGGCCGACGGGCGGATACCAAAACCATCGCACTATATAAGATGCAATAATAAAAGTAAGAAAATAATACAAGTATCTATCTAAACAAACAAGTAATAATATTTTCCTTTCGAAAGAAGATAAGAACAAGAGGCTCACCACGGTGGTGCCGCGATGAGATCGGCGCTGGTGATCGACGGGACGGGCGTGACGGACCGCTAAACCTAGATAAATATTGAGGAAAATGGAGCTTGGCGGTCGAGCTTGGAGAGGAGAAACCTTAAGTAGTGTGGCTCGGGCATTCTATCAAACACCTTATGTGCATAGGAGGTGAGCTAGAGCACCACCAAGCCCTCTCCCTCGGCCAGAAAATACTGAGCAGTGTGCTCGCTCTTCTTGTGAGGGGCTATATATAGGCAGCACCATTAGCCCGGTTGGTGGCATGAACCGGACAAAGGAAGCCTTTGGTCCTGTTCATGCCACCAACCGACCAATGGTGGTGGGCCAGAGCCAGTACCATTGGTCCCGGTTCGTCCCACCAACCGGGACCAAAAGGTCCGGACGAACCGGGACCAATGGCCCACGTGGCCCGGCCGGCCCCCTGGGCTCACGAACCGGGGCAAATAGCTCCATTGGTCCCGGTTCTGGATTGAACCGGGACTAATGGGCTGAACTGGCCTGGACGAAAGCCCTGTTTTCTACTAGTGTCTACCCGGGCATACAATCATTGATTACCCTCTGTCTCTCTGATGAACTGAATGCTTGGCGGTGCTGCTGGTCGGGGCGCTATATATATGTTACTCAAATGTTGTTAGCCAAGTTCTTAAATTTTCATGGAAAGTATTAGTATCGTACACAGTTCTTTGAGTTTAAGCGTATGCCCGATGTCCAGAAGGCATTTGTATATTAACTATCCATATTGCAAATTCATACACATGTTAACATAAGGAAACATATATGCAACTTACTAATCATCGCACACGAGTACTCGCAGACGCATCGTGTGCGATACTCCTAGCCACCGCAAGTAACTAGTTTGCATTTTTTAAAGTTTTTTGTACACACAAAATCGCACACGATATGGCTGCCCATTTCTGTTGTTTTGCCTCATCGCAAACAGTTCGAATGGACTAACCGTGTGCCCTGCATCGCACACATAACTAAAATCTGAACCGTGTTTGATGGCTCCGCCATCACAAACGTTTTGCATTTTTTTGACGGTTCTTTTACACCATTTGCGATTAATGCAACACACACAGTTTCGTGAAAGGGTCTCTGATCATAGTGTCGCGTTAGCAGCATCCTGCAGTAGTGTATGCCTCTCCCTCATATAGAATTAAAAGAATGATTACCAGTACTTGTTATCGATTTCCTAGGACAAATGACTTTCTTGTTGACAAAAGCTATCCACTTTTACTACCTTGCATTTTATTCATAGTTTTATTCCCGTAAAGTACTCATAGTTCTATTCTTCCAAAATAGTTTCATACTTGTTTTAGGTAAAGCAAACGTTAAGTGTGCGTAGAGTTGTATCGGTGGTTGATAGAACTTGAGGGAATATTTGTTCTACCTTTAGCTCCTCGTTGGGTTCGACACTCTTATTTATCGAAGAAGGCTACAAACGATCCCCTATACCTATGGGTTATTAGTGTCCACCGTGACTCAACTAGATTATTTGATAGTATTCGATCTGCATTAGCTAGAGTGATGTATTCAAGATATTCGAGAAGATGTATTCGAGATTATATTATTCGATAATATTCGAGATGATGTATTCGAAATTATATTCGATGATGCATATTATCTACTATGATTTAGTTTTATATTTCAAGATGCATTATCTATTATCTACTATTATTCAAGATGCATATCAATTATCTACTATTATTCGAGATATGTACTAAATTGTTTTATATTTCTTCTGAATTAGTTAAATAAAAGCTATGGCGGACAATACCGGCAGAGAAGGAGAAGATGCTATGTTCGAGATCATACGCTCCCCGAGCCGGCCAGATGAGAATGAAGAAGATGACGGCTCACAATATCTGAACAATACCGGGAGGGTGATATGATATTCCATGAAGACGAACGAAGGGATGAAGTCTAGAACTATGATGATCTTCAAATAACAAACACCGGCAAGGTATATTTATATAAGCAGGCATCTGGTGATCCATCACATGTTTTAATTGATTTGTATATATATTAATGAATCGGTCTTTCTCTTTCAACCCTCCAGATCGAGCAAATCAGGAGAAGGCAGCAGGACAGTGCGAGGCCCGGCCAAAACGTTGAAGGATGGCGTAAAGTACAACATCGATGCCATCAAATCTAATGGTGAACCGCTCGAGCCTAAGAAGAATGCGGCCAAGTTCATTCGTCAGTGCGCAGTTCTTGTGAAGGACCAAATCCTGATCTCCATTCAAGAATGAAAGAAGCCAGCAAACGTTGGACTCGGTACCTTCTAGCACCACCTGAACACACTTACTGCAGAGCCGCCGCATCCATTCACGGTAGAACCACTGCGACCACCATATATATGAGGGCCGCCCAACATCGACACCAGCCGTTTGAGCACCATGCCGCCTCGCCTGCCCGCCGACCACCGCACTGTTGATCCCACAAGCAGCCCCTCACCGCATCGCCTGATTGGAGTAGAACGGGAAGTGGGCCGCCAACACCGAGCATTATCGACAAGCACCGCTGAAGATTTGCCGCCGAGCACCTCCCATTTGTCGCGCGCTGTCGAGAAACGCTCGTATAGAATAGGATGGGGAACGGGGTAGCTCCCAATCCCCACGATCGATCAGGTAACTATCAAGGGGAAAGTAAAATTACAGCGGCACCAGTAAAATTTATAGCGGTAAGGTGGAAAAGTAAAATTACATCGGTGCCAATAGAAATTTACAGCGCTACGACGGTGTCTTGGTTCGGTTTAGCCCAACTTCCGTCTCGATTCGATCGACCAGGGTGATGAATTACTTATTTCTCACCCTGGGCCCCGAATAGACTTTCTATATATACATACATACATACATACATATACATACATATATATATATATATATATATATATATATATATATATATATATATATATATATATATATATATATATATATATATATATATATAAATAACGTGTACAATATATGATCGGTTCTACGAGAAATTCTATTTATATATATGCATAACCTGTACAATATGTAGTAGCGTAAAATATGTTTCAAATCAAAAAGAATTTAATGGAAAACACAAAATTAAAAAAAAATAAATCATAAAACCAAAAACCCCTAAACCTTTTAGTCCCGGTTGGTGTTATCAACCGGGACTAAAGGTCTCCCAGCCCCCGGCGCGGGCTCGTGCCACGTGGTGGGCCATTAGTGCCGGTTCGTGCTGAACCGGGACTGTGGGGGGCTTTAGTCCCCACCATTTAGTGGCGGTTTCAGAACCGGCACTAAAAGGGCCTTACGAACCGGGACTATACCCCGTTTCTGCACTAGTGTGGGAGCGCCGAGCGTCGTTGGGGTTGGGAAGGGCCCTTCTCCGTTGGGAGCGCCACCGTAGGAGCTGAGGACGACGGGTTGTGCGCTTTCTGGAGCGCTGTGACGGCGGCGCCGAGATCTACGACGCGTTTCTTCAGATCAGGTTGCCAGGCAGCCAGATCGTCGATCTTGGCTGTCTGGGCCTGGATCGTGGCGATTGATGTGGAGTGGGCTACTAGCGTGGAGTCCAGCCGGTCGAGGAAGGCTTGGATCAACAGATCCATGGCGGCGAGGTTGGAGCGAGCTTGACGAAGCCGACACGTCTCGATGAATTGGGCCAGGGTGGAGGCGGAAGGGAGGTGGAATGGTCTCTGACACCAGATGATAGGCTCTCTCTTGCGGTTCTATTGATCAGTAGCAATACTCTCTTAGTATAAGCCCTGGTTCGATTACATGAATGGCAGAGGATTATTCGAGATATGTACTAAATTGTTTTATATTTCTTCTGAATTAGTTAAATAAAAGCTATGGCGGACAATACCGGCAGAGAAGGAGAAGATGCTATGTTCGAGATCATACGCCCCAAGCCGCCAGATGAGAATGAAGAAGATGACGGCTCACAATATCTGAACAATACCGGAGGGTGATATGATATTCCATGAAGACGAACGAAGGGATGAAGTCTAGAACTATGATGATCTTCAAATAACAAACACCGGCAAGGTATATTTATATAAGCAGGCATCGGTGATCCATCACATGTTTTAATTGATTTGTATATATATTAATGAATCGGTCTTTCTCTTTCAACCCTCCGGATCGAGCAAATCAGAGAAGGCAGCAGGATGATCGAGGCCCGCCAAAACGTTGAAGGATGGCGAAAGTACAACATCGATGCCATCAAATCTAATGGTGAACCGCCGAGCCTAAGAAGAATGCGCCAAGTTCATTCGTCTGGCGCAGTTCTTGTGAAGGACCAAATCGATCTCCATTCAAGAATGAAAGAAGCCAGCAAACGTTGGACTCGGTACCTTCTAGCACCACCTGAACACACTTATCGCAGAGCCGCGATCCATTCACGGTAGAACCACTGCGACCACCATATATATGAGGGCCGCCAACATCGACACCAGCCGCTTGAGCACCATGCCGCCTGCCGCGCCGACCACCGACTGTTGATCCCACAAGCAGCCCTCACCGATCGCTCGATTGAGTAGAACGGAAGTGGGCCGCCAACACCGAGCATTATCGACAAGCACCGCTGAAGATTTGCCGCCGAGCACCTCCCATTTGTCGCGCGCTGTCGAGAAACGCTCGTATAGAATAGGATGGGGAACGGGGTAGCTCCCAATCCCCACGATCGATCAGGTAACTATCAAGGGGAAAGTAAAATTACAGCGGCACCAGTAAAATTTATAGCGGTAAGGTGGAAAAGTAAAATTACATCGGTGCCAATAGAAATTTACAGCGCTACGACGGTGTCTTGGTTCGGTTTAGCCCAACTTCCGTCTCGGTCGATCGACCAGGGTGATGAATTACTTATTTCTCACCCTGGGCCCCGAATAGACTTTCTATATATACATACATACATACATACATATACATACATATATATATATATATATATATATATATATATATATATATATATATATATATATATATATATATATATATATATATATATAAATAACGTGTACAATATATGATCGGTTCTACGAGAAATTCTATTTATATATATGCATAACCTGTACAATATGTAGTAGCGTAAAATATGTTTCAAATAAAAAGAATTTAATGGAAAACACAAAATTAAAAAGAAAAATAAATCATAAAACCAAAAACCCCTAAACCTTTTAGTCCCGGTTGGTGTTATCAACCGGGACTAAAGGTCTCCCAGCCGCGCTGGCTCGTGCCACGTGGTGGGCATTAGTGCCGGTTCGCTGAACCGGACTGTGGGGGGCTTTAGTCCCCACCATTTAGTGGCGGTTTGAACCGGCACTAAAGGCCTTACGAACCGGACTATACCCTTCGCACTAGTGTGGGAGCGCCGAGCGCGTGGGGTTGGAAGGGCCCTTCTCCGTGGGAGCGCCACCGTAGGAGCCGAGGACGACGGGTTGTGCGCTCGAGCGCCAGACGGCGGCGCCGAGATCTACGACGCTTTCTTCAGATCAGGTTGCGCAGCCAGATCGCCGATCTTGGCTGTCTGGCCGGATCGTGGCGATTGATGTGGAGTGGGCTACTAGCGTGGAGTCCAGCCGGTCGAGGAAGGCTTGGATCAACAGATCCATGGCGGCGAGGTTGGAGCGAGCTTGACGAAGCCGACACGTCTCGATGAATTGGGCCAGGGTGGAGGCGGAAGGGAGGTGGAATGGTCTCTGACACCAGATGATAGGCTCTCTCTTGCGGTTCTATTGATCAGTAGCAATACTCTCTTAGTATAAGCCCTGGTTCGATTACATGAATGGCAGAGGAAGAACTAGGGTTCGAAGGGAAAAGGGGAAAGTAGGTAGCCGCCGGTTCGTCCTTGATCCTCTGGATGACTCTCTCAGGAAGGCATGTGGTGTTAAGTAGTAGCGCCCGGCTGGGCCTGCTGGACCCATTCCGGCCCAGCCACTCTTGGGTTAATCTTGGCCCGTCTTAGAGGCCGGCCCTGCCCTGGTTCACAGTTGGTGCTTCGTGGGGCCGGCATGTCAGGTATGCTGACAAGCTCACTATCTCCTGATCAAGCTTCAGAGCATTGATTCATCTTGTCAATCACGATGAAAGAATTGTTTGGAAATTAAGGACTGGCAATTCCGTGTACGTAGGTAGGAGCTGCTGCTAACAAAAAATGCCAAGGGTGACCGACCACCATGGTGGACGGTTTCAAAATACAATTTTTCACAAAGCAAAATAGTTCAATTTTTTTGTGAACACACACACACACACACACATGTATACTACGTACATGCAAAATTTCATAACATTATATTTTTACAAATGGCATACACAAAAAAGACAAAATACGTATTTCTAAATGAGCCAGCATGTTATGTTATTGGGCCTGAATTTTGCTTTTTGTACGGTCTACAAATCACAACTTTTTCAAATGAACTTTCAAACGTTCATGCGTAACACATATATGTTTCTACGGAATTTTTTTGAAACTTCGAGATAGGTTTTTTGAATTTTTTTAAATACCATCCACCATGGTGGTCGAGCACAAAAAGTCGGGACTCCTGCTGCTAATTGCTAGCTGCCAGCTAGCTACGTGGGTGGGGTGCTCCAACATACGGCTGGCTAGCTCGGTCTAGCTTAGGTAGCTCCGCCTCCAGCGTCCGCCCGCTGGTTTCGTAAGACCATGGTTAATAATATAGCCATTCTTGGTATATGATGTCAATGTCGCGTATAATCGTTATACCAACAAGTATAATAATAGATATAAATATGTCTACTTTGTTGATACATGCCACATCACTCTCTCTACAAAGTCCAGGAAGCGCGTCTGCGCAACGTTAACTAAGCCTCTCTCTCTCTCTTCCTCTCTTAAGTAGCGAATATAATATTTAATGTCTTACAGTACGCCTACATCATCTTATGTACTTGCTCTAAGAGCTGCATGCATGCGGACAGCGACTCTCTCGTCAACATCGCTGCCCTAATTAATCCTGGTACAGCTGCATGCATGCCGTCGGTGAATCTGTCCGTCGTCAAAATCGGGGCCCTAACGTAGCTGCATGCCTGCGGACAATGGCCTATCGTCATCTGCACGCACGCCCATGTCAACTCTGACATCACGTACCTAGTACTACAAGAGAGGGCCAACGACTGGGATATGTGATAGATGAAGATAAGCTGCTCCATTTGCCTCCTGCTCAGCATCAATGGAGCTACCAACGCTGAGAAGCATGCCTCCACGGTTGCTGCTTCTCTGCCTAGTTGCCGCCGGCGTACTGCAAGCTTTTGCGCAGTCTAACCCACCAGGTATGCCTGGTGAATGAATATTTACCTACTCCTTGCGTCCTTTGAAGAGTGTACTTCTAACATTATTGGAAAATCAAATATTTTTATGTTTGATCGTATTTATACAATAATACACCAACATTTGTATCATCAAATTAGTAGCATTAGATTTATAATAAAATATATTTTCATTATATACCTATTTGATTTCACAAACATTGATATATTTTTGCATAAACTCAGTTAAACTTTAAAATAGTTTGATCCTTCAACAAAGTTGAAAGTACACTCTTCAAAGCACCAGGTATTCCGAGGGACATGCATGCATGCTTGGTTGTTTGTCTGTATAAATACGTAGGATTCAACATGCACCATGCATGATTTGTGCCGCATGCATGCATGCATGCATGCAGATGCAGGTTTCATAAGCATAGACTGTGGTCTCCCTGGAGAGACAGGGTATGTGGATAATCGCACCACTCTATCCTACACGACGGAAGCCGGCTTCATCGACGCCTACGCCGGCTCCAACTACAATGTCTCTGCTACGTACATGGACCCGTCGGTACCCAACGACTGGTACTACACCCTGCGCAGCTTCCCTACCGGCCACCGCAACTGCTACACCATCCCATCGCTCAGGGCCGGGCTCAAGTACCTCATCCGCGGCATGTTCTTCTACGGCAACTACGACGGCCTCGACCAGCAACCCATCTTCGACCTCTATGTCGGTGTTGACTTGTGGACGACAGTCAACACCCAAGTACCCGACAAGTGGGTTCTAGCAGAGGCCATCGTGATCGTGCCACGTGATTCCCTGCAGGTTTGCCTCGTAAACACCAACAATGGGGTGCCCTTCATCTCCGCGCTGGAGCTGAGGCCGCTGAGGAACATACTCTACCCGCTGGCCAACGCCACACAGGGCCTGGTTTTGCAGAGTAGGTTCAACTTTGGACCCACTGACGGAAGCACCATCAGGTGAGAGAGAAATCAGAATTGCTCCTTTGCCTACCTATATACGGTTCTATCAGCTAGCTACTCCGTCCGTCCGTCCGAAAATATATAGTTCAATTTTTTGTGACACACACACACACACACACATGTATACTACGTACATGCAAAATTTCATAACATTATATTTTTACAAATGGCATACACAAAAAAGACAAAATACGTATTTCTAAATGAGCCAGCATGTTATGTTATTGGGCCTGAATTTTGCTTTTTGTACGGTCTACAAATCACAACTTTTTCAAATGAACTTTCAAACGTTCATGCGTAACACATATATGTTTCTACGGAATTTTTTTGAAACTTCGAGATAGGTTTTTTGAATTTTTTTAAATACCATCCACCATGGTGGTCGAGCACAAAAGTCAGGACTCCTGCTGCTAATTGCTAGCTGCCAGCTAGCTACGTGGGTGGGGTGCTCCAACATACGGCTGGCTAGCTCGGTCTAGCTTAGGTAGCTCCGCCTCCAGCGTCCGCCCGCTGGTTTCGTAAGACCATGGTTAATAATATAGCCATTCTTTGGTATATGATGTCTTAATGTCGCGTATAATGTTTTATACCAACAAGTATAATAATAGATATAAATATGTCTACTTTGTTGATACATGGCCCACATCACTCTCTCACAATCACGCAGGAAGCGCGTCTTTGCGCACCATACCGTTAACTAAGTGGCCGCTTCTTGTCTCTCTCTCTCTCTCTCTTCCAAGTAGCGAGAATATAATATTTAATGTCTTACAGCCCGCCTACATCATCTTATTGTACTTGCTCTAAGAGCTGCATGCATGCGGACAGCGACTCTCTCGTCAACATCGCTGCCCTAATTAATCCTGGTACAGCTGCATGCATGCCGTCGGTGAATCTGTCCGTCGTCAAAATCGGGGCCCTAACGTAGCTGCATGCCTGCGGACAATGGCCTATCGTCATCTGCACGCACGCCCATGTCAACTCTGACATCACGTACCTAGTACTACAAGAGAGGGCCAACGACTGGGATATGTGATAGATGAAGATAAGCTGCTCCATTTGCCTCCTGCTCAGCATCAATGGAGCTACCAACGCTGAAGCATGCCTCCACGGTTGCTGCTTCTCTGCCTAGTTGCCGCCGGCGTACTGCAAGCTTTTGCGCAGTCTAACCCACCAGGTATGCCTGGTGAATGAATATTTACCTATTCCTTGCGTCCTTTGAAGAGTGTACTTCTAACATTATTGGAAAATCAAATATTTTTATGTTTGATCGTATTTATACAATAATACACCAACATTTGTATCATCAAATTAGTAGCATTAGATTTATAATAAAATATATTTTCATTATATACCTATTTGATTTCACAAACATTGATATATTTTTGCATAAACTCAGTTAAACTTTAAAATAGTTTGATCCTTCAACAAAGTTGAAAGTACACTCTTCAAAGCACCAGGTATTCCGAGGGACATGCATGCATGCTTGGTTGTTTGTCTGTATAAATACGTAGGATTCAACATGCACCATGCATGATTTGTGCCGCATGCATGCATGCATGCATGCAGATGCAGGTTTCATAAGCATAGACTGTGGTCTCCCTGGAGAGACAGGGTATGTGGATAATCGCACCACTCTATCCTACACGACGGAAGCCGGCTTCATCGACGCCTACGCCGGCTCCAACTACAATGTCTCTGCTACGTACATGGACCCGTCGGTACCCAACGACTGGTACTACACCCTGCGCAGCTTCCCTACCGGCCACCGCAACTGCTACACCATCCCATCGCTCAGGGCCGGGCTCAAGTACCTCATCCGCGGCATGTTCTTCTACGGCAACTACGACGGCCTCGACCAGCAACCCATCTTCGACCTCTATGTCGGTGTTGACTTGTGGACGACAGTCAACACCCAAGTACCCGACAAGTGGGTTCTAGCAGAGGCCATCGTGATCGTGCCACGTGATTCCCTGCAGGTTTGCCTCGTAAACACCAACAATGGGGTGCCCTTCATCTCCGCGCTGGAGCTGAGGCCGCTGAGGAACATACTCTACCCGCTGGCCAACGCCACACAGGGCCTGGTTTTGCAGAGTAGGTTCAACTTTGGACCCACTGACGGAAGCACCATCAGGTGAGAGAGAAATCAGAATTGCTCCTTTGCCTACCTATATACGGTTCTATCAGCTAGCTACTCCGTCCGTCCGTCCGAAAATATATACTTGCCGTCGAAATGGATAAAAATAGATGTATCTAACACTAAAATAGGTCTATATACATCCAGTTCTCCAACAAGTATTTTCGGACGATTGATTGGTTTCAACAGGTACCCTGATGATCCATTCGACCGGATGTGGTTCTCTGTACTACCTGGTGACATAACAAAGGACTGGACTGAGATATCAACCAAGGAGAAGGTGGAAATTCCCAAGAACAAATTCCAACCGCCCATGGCAGTGATGCAGACGGCCATCACAACACAGAACGTCGCCAACAGCATTGAATTTCCCTTGGAACTCCAGGGTTCCTCCCTAGGGTACGCCCATGGGATGTACTTCGCTGAGCTGCAACAACTCAACGGAAGTAATGCAGTACGAGAATACGACATTACCCGGAATGGCGTGCAGGTCCATGCAGCTTACTCTCCGTTGTACCTTTACGAAGAATCTGTGTTCTCAACTATCCCCCGTCAAGACAGCCGGTACTTGGTCTCCATCAGCGCCACCGCCAATTCGACGCTGCCGCCTATCCTAAATGCCATCGAGCTATTCTCCGTCATCTCAACCACCACCCTAGGCACCGATTCACATGATGGTGCGATCATGCATGCATCTATACATGCGTACACACATACTACATGAGCTAGCTTAGCTTTCTTCATACATGCATGTATTCGAAAATCATCTTTGGTTTTTCTATTAACAGTGTCTGCCATCACGGCGATCAAGGAGACATACCAGGTGCGGAAGAATTGGATGGGTGATCCGTGTGTTCCCAATCCTATGGTCTGGCATGGCTTGACATGCACCTATTCCACATCCAAAACCCCAATTATCTCAAACGTGTAAGTAATTTATATCCCCACCCTACTCAGTTAAGTCACGCGCGGTAAAACTGATCTAACACACTTTGCTCTTAAATATGTAGAAATGTCTCCTTCAGTGGTCTGAATGGTACTATATCACCTTCTTTCGCAAATCTCACGGATGTACGATACTTGTAAGTTATGTGCCGTGGATATATATATCACTACTGCCCTTTCTCATAGTATTCATTTTTGAAGTGATATATGCACGACACATAAATTTGGTCCATATATTGCAGGGATTTGTCAAACAACAACTTGATAGGTTCAATTCCTGACACACTTTCACAATTACCATCATTAATATTTTTGTAAGTTTAGCCACTATTGTGATCAAGTTAACTTGAATGTTCCCATGTGTTTTTTACTCATGCCAATATTGTTTTACTTTCTATAGAGATCTCTCAAACAATAAGCTCAATGGATCAATTCCTCCTGGACTTCTAAACAAAATTGAAGATGGCTCTTTGGATCTAAGGTCATTCCCCTGATTCTTTTCCGATTATACCTAGATCTTGATAAGTACGATTAAGCAACTTCATTTCATTTCCTTGTAGATATGGCAATAATCCCGACCTCTGTTCTAATGGCAACACATGCCAGCCTTCCGAAGGGCATAGCAAACGAGCCATCCACATAGCTGTTCCTGTAGTTGTGATTGTTGCATTACTATTGGTGGCAATACTGTGCTTTTGGTTGCAAAGAAAAAGAAAGCAAGGTGAGTCTTTGTAATGAGCACAAACATTCTCTGATCCACTTCCCCATCTGTGAAAAACTAACACTGATATTTAATGTGGCATTCGCTGCCCGCATAGGATCAATCAAAAACCCTGTAAAGCTGACAAATGATGGCGGTGCGAATATTTCGCACACACTTGATAACCGCCAGTTCACGTACATCGAACTTGAGATGATAACGGACAACTTCCAGCGATTGATTGGGCGAGGAGGTTTTGGATATGTCTTCCACGGCACTCTGGAAAATGGCACTGAGGTGGCAGTAAAGTTGAGGTCGCATTATTCCAATCAAGGCATCAAAGAGTTCCTCGCAGAGGTAGAACTTCTTGCTGCTAGACATAAATTTGTGCCAAGAAATTTCACTAAGTCATGATCACTTGCCCAGGCTCAAATTTTGACACTGATTCATCACAAGAATCTTGTATCCATGATTGGCTACTGCTACGATGGGGAGCACATGGCACTTGTCTATGAGTACATGCCTCAAGGAACCCTGAAAGAGCACATTGCAGGTATGTAAAGTGTTAATTTGATAGTATCGCTCTTGAATTTGATCAGTATCTGCAATAAGATACGTGCACTTAGCTTGATTATGTCAAAGCCCAAAAAAAATGATGATTATTGCTATTATTATTATTGTTATGGTATTACTTCTATTATTATTATGATTGTTATTATTGTTATCATATATATTATGTACATGTATACCTAATAAACAATTACATATATATAGACACACACATGACTAATTTTCTGTACTCCTGAGAGTACGTACTCTCATCTTCAATATACCTCGTATCGCCTTGATTATACCTCTTTATCATTTATACTTTATTAAATATTCTAAGATATGACAATACTAGTTTTGTTGAAAAAATATCATTTGCGACGTACTTTGTGTACTATACCTTTTTCACGGACGAACGAATCAGTATATACGTAAATCTTTGAAAATATGTACTCACATGAATTTTTTCATGAAACTCATTTCGGGGTATCTAGTAATTACTAATAAAATATATTTAAAATAATAAAGGAGTATGAAAGATTCATCTATATATGTGGTATATGAGGAGCGGGAATACGTACTTCCGGGAGTATATAACAAATTTCCTGTGTGTGCGCGCGCACGTGCGTGTGCGTGTCCGTGTGTGCGTGTGCGTGTCCGTGTGCGTGTCCGTGTGCGTGTGTGCGTGTGCGTGCGTGCGCGTGCGTGCGTGCGTGCGTGCGTGCGTGCGTGCGTGTGTGTGTGTGTGTGTGTGTGTGTGTGTGTGTGACCATTTGAAGTACCCATTGCTCTGAAATCAACCTCGTTTATATATATTCGCAGGAGAAGACGATAGTGGACCAGGCATGCCCTGGAGACAAAGACTCCGAGTCGCACTTGGATCCGCGCAAGGTAAACCCATTAAAATTCAGTGAGCTACTATTAAACGTGTTGTTCCTACAAAATCTTGAGCATTGGCTGGAATGATAATGTGCAGGGCTGGAATACCTACACAAGTGGTGCAGCCCACCTATAATTCACATGGATGTGAAAACTGCCAACATATTGTTAGACGCGAGGCTGGAGGCCAAGATTGCTGATTTTGGCACGTCCAAGGCTTTCAACTGCGAAGATGACACCCACATATCCACAAACACATTTGTAGGCACACTCGGATATGTAGATCCAGAGTACGTTGATCTCTTCCACTCTCCTCCAAAATAACCTTTATGCATGTTGTGTTTCCTGAGTAAACACATATGTCTGAAGGTATCAAAGAACAATGCAGCCGTCGATCAAGAGTGATGTGTACAGTTTTGGCGTCGTGCTACTAGAGCTAGTCACTGGGAAGCCAGCCATCCTGCGCAACCCTGAGCCCATCTCCATCATCGAATGGGCACAACAACGACTTGCATTGGGCGACATTGAGGGCCTGGTGGACGCACGTATGCCGGGTGACCATGACATTGTTGTTGTTTGGAAGACTATGGTGATTGCGTTCAAGTGCGTAGAGCAATCACCCATGCAGCGGCCCTCCATGACTGACGTCGTGATCCAGCTACAAGAATGCCTCGATCTTGAGGAACGCTTCAAACAAGGTGAGAATGGATTGTACACGGATGGTGGGAGTGGTGGCATGAACCCGGACATGGGTTACAACGGTATCACTGACTGGCCCATTGATGTGAGCCAGAACAACGCTACTTTCGGCCAATGGATATAGGTTCTCCAGCTAAACGATGAATACAGCTTTGCCAATCCAGTCCAATACCCCACCATGAATCCGATTCTTCCATGATCAGATCTCTAAGAGAATTTTGAACATGTTATTTTGTACCTAGGTGAGTATTGTTCTCACCATATGAATTGCTACTTCAATTATTTTCTAAGTAAATTCCTCCTAGGTATCCATACTTTAAATCAACATTGTTCAAAATATAGATAATATGTTGGAATGGAATAAAAGGAGAGGAGGTATTTACTAAATGTTGCACTTTTTTCTTGCTTATTTTCATGTAAATCTCTATCTCAATGAATATGTCCACGAGATAGTTGATAATACCATATCCTGATGAGTAAATGTGAAAATTCGATTCGGCTCTCGTGTCCATATGCTCCTAAAATCAGAACCGCTTAAATGTTTTGAGATATTATCTGGAAGAGGTATTTCCGAGGACGTGGATTTATCTAACTGGTTGCGCTTACAACGGATATCTCCCCACTCATCTTCCATGCATGTCACATCAACTGCATGCTGCCATGCACGATTTGACTGTAGAAGGGCCCCATTCTCTAGAGTATATAGCAAAAAACTACCGCATTACAGGCTATCGCTACAAAAAACTACCGCTTTTTAAAAAGATTCAAAATGCTACCACAATTTTGGTTGGCTGTTCCCAGAAACAACCATGTTGCACTGATGACCGTGTTAGTTAATTTGAATCACGTTTATGACAGATTGGATCCACTCGCCAGCTTTGACCGCTAGTTGACTATTTGTTTGACCATTACTTACATGTGGGACCCAGATGTCAGCTCTCTCTTCCTCCCTAAACTCTATGTTCTCTCCCTCTCCTTCCCTGAACTCTCTATCCTAAGCCATGGCCAGCACCAAGGTCGGCGCAGCAGCCGCGGCAAGGGCAGTGAGAAGTAGCAGCAGAAGTGACAGTGGGCAGCGGTCGCGAGAGTAGATGCTACAAGGGCAGCGAGCAAGCAGCAGCAGCAGCGCATACAACACCGGCGAGCAGGGGAGCAGCAGCAGCCGTGAGCGGGGGAGCAGCGCCGGTGAGCAGCTGTAACAGTCAGCGGCACGCAGCGGCGGCGGCGGGGCAACGCCGCGTGGAGCAGCAGCTGCTGCTGCTGGCGGCGGCTGGCGGCAACAGGCAGCAGCGGCAGCGCCGGCGCGGCCAGCGTCGGCGGCATGGAGCAGCAGCCGCGAGCGGCACGCAACGGCAGCGGGGAGCAGCGCCGGCGAGCAGCAGCAGCACACAACAACTTCCGGCCATGGCGACGACAGACGGGAGCACAACGACCCGATTGCTTTTTTTTGAAACTAACAGGGACCCTATTGCTTTTTTACAAAACTTACAGGGGTTGATTGCTTTTAAAAACACTTACAGGGACCGATTTGCTTTTTATTTTTTGGAGGGACCGACATATGGGCTCCACATGTCATAACGGTCAACTAACGGTCCAATATAATGGTGACCTGACGAGTGGACCCCCTCTGTCATAAACTGGTTAAAAGTTAACGCTTCAGCAATTTGAGTTTTTTGGAACAGCCAACCAAATTTGTGGTAGCATTTTGAAAAATTAAAAAAAAATAGTAGTTTTTTTATAGTGATAGCCTGTAATGTGGTAGTTTTTTTTGCTATATACTCCATTCTCTAGGACATGGAATCTCTCTCATAGGTACTACTTGGTCATGAACCATGGTTAATGAATGATTTTAACCGTGTTTAATTAAGAGGTAAATACACCGGGAGTCATAGAACTTGCATGTGACGATGAGTTTGACGCACAAACTTGTAAAATACGTGTTTCTGGTCATCAAACTTGCACAAGCGTTCATATACGGTCACATTTCACGTACGCGGGCGTATCCATGGCCTGCGTGACATGCCTGCATGGCCAGGGCCTGCTCTAAGCCGCTGTCGCATGGTAGATTTCCAGAAAAGCCCTTATTCTTTTTACATATTAAGCCCCTAAAATGAAATTTTTTAAAAAAGGAGAGTGGGGTTTCGAACCGATGACCAGAAACCTTCACTACCAGAAAATCAGCTTACGCCGACGGCCTCATCTATGCCGACGGCCTAGGACAGGTCGTAGGCGTAGAAAATCCGTCAGCGTACGTCTATCTATGCCGATGGGGCCGTCGGCATAGATGAGGCCGTTGGGACCACTCGAGGTACGCCTACGGGGCCCGTCGGCATAGGCTAGGCCGTCGGTAAATTTGAAATTCCTCTTAAACCGTAAAGAATTAGAGAGAGTGTTCTACATGAAAAAGTTGCGTCTCGTTGATATCTTTCCAACGGCGTATCGTTTGAATCATTCCGACCAGCGGTTTGCAAAATTTTCGTTAAAAACGGCCGCTGCCACTCGTCGTCCGCCGCACGATTTTTAAAATTAACTAAAAACTGTAAGGAATCTCAAAAATATTTCAACATATGAAAGTTGCGCCTCGTCCGTAGATTTCCAACGGCGTATCACATGCCTCGTTTCGACAAACGGTTCAAAAACAGGAGCGAAAACAGTACCGAAAATTTTAAAAAACTTGAAAAACAGAATTCCGCGATTTAGTAAATTTGAAACTGCTCTTAAACCGTAACGAATTAGAGAAAAATTTATATATGGAAAAGATGCGCCTCGACGATATCTATCCAACGGTGTATCATTTGCTTCATTCTGACAAGCGGTTTAGAAAAAAAGTGAAAAAACGCTCGCTGCCACTCGTCATCCGCCGCACCATTTTTAAAACTGCTCTTAAACCGTGTAGAATCTCGAAAAGTGTTCAACATGTTGAAGTTGCGCCTAATCCATAGCTTTTCAAGGGTATATATTACACGCCTCATTCCGACAAACGGTTAAAAAATTAGAGCAAAAACAGTACTGAAAAAATAACGCGTGCAGCTTTTTTCCGACGAGAAGTTCACTCGTGTGAGTACTGCGGCACACTTGGTTCAAAGAATGACGTGCACTTGCATTCAGCGTGCAGTGCGGAAGTGGTGTGCAGAATAGTTATTCTGCTAATATTAGCAAAATAGACCGTCTGTATATATATTGTTAGGGGCACCTAGGTGCCCTATATGGCAACTCATATTCATACTGCATGATGCACAATCCACGACAAAATAACTTTTCAAATTTTGTTTGCATGCATTATGACCATCAATGGTCATTTATTGCTTTCCAAATAACAAATATACTATTGGTTTTCTAGCAATGATTTCTTTCCAAACAAATAGGGTATGTATGTACGCTCTGTTTTTCAAGGAGACAAAATAATATAAAATGTGACCCAAATTGTTATTTTACTTTTAGGAAAATATGATGCATGCTGATACCCGCAGATGATTTTTCATGCGTACACATACCCACACACGATTTGTTTTTAGTTTTAGAAATGCACATTGCGTGCCAATACCCACACATGATTTTTCCCGTGCGTGTGCGGACCTAAGATATTATACCCGCATACCCTTTTTCAATATACGCATCCTTTGTAGATATAAACAAAATTGATACACTTTGGACGGTACATACCCGAAGAACGATACACTATTTTTTTAATACACGTATATTCTTTTGAGACATACCTGTAACTGATACTTGAGATATACCCAAAAATTGTATAATTTTCATATACCTAAAATATGGAGTATGTACATATACCTAAGATATTGTACGCACAAACTCATTTTTTAGTACATGTATGTGCCTTGAAGACATATCCAAAAATAATATAGTTTTGATGGGGACATACCTAATAATAATTTACTCTTTTTTGGGATACGTGTATATACCTAAGATATTGTATGCACAAACTATTTTCTCAAAAGTATAACATGAATACAGCGCCATGTGACATACGGTTTCCAAAATAGTATAAAACATCAATAAAATATGAATTCTTTTTCTATGTAGAAAAGTGCATGTACCATGCACGTGATCATTAATTGTTCATTCTCGATTTCCATTCTAACGTGGGCATTAAGTGTCCATATGAAGTCATAATTAGCAATAATTCTTTCCTAATGAAGCATTCTAGTACTAGTACAAGTGCACACATCTCAGCGTAATCCGGCGGTTTAGAGGCAAGGTGCCTGGGCACCTAGGTGTCCCAAATGGCCCAGGGTGTAGAATAAATTATTCTTCACCCAAGGTAATCTTACGATCATTTCATAATTAAATTATATTTGGAATTCAAATAGTTAAATTCCTATTGATTCACTGCGTAAAATTTGGCATACAAAATAAAAATATAGGTCATAACATAAGAAATTTTTTAGTTTATGTGTATTATACACTATGTTTTTACGTTTGTAATTTTACATAACATAAATTATTTTTTACAACGATTATATATTTTCTTACGGTCTTTTTTTACGTCAGAAATAAGACAAAGCTTACGGAACGTAAAATTACGATGTATTGATGGTAAAATAGAGGGGGGTGAAGAATAACTATTCCTCACCCAGGATGACGAATATACAGATGAGAACCAACGTAAAAATGGCAGATAAATAATCGGTATATAAGGTGGGTCCATGTGGTGACCTGGAAGGGAGGAACGACCATCTTGACCCGCTAGAAAATAGGAATCTGTTTAAGAGTTGTTATTCCGGAAGGAAGTACGTCACCTTCCCTTAGGAGTATATCACGTTTTAAATAGAGTGCTTGCGTTTGGAAGGAGAATTAGAGATCGTTGGTGCCGATTGAATTGATCCCATACGTAGCAACTTGGAAGATTGCATGGGTTTGTTCGTCTCCATCTATATACTGTAGTATATTCAGTACTGTAGTTTCACTTCTGAAGGAGTATGTACCTCAATAATCTCAAAAGGTGTACAGTCCATTTTCCTTGGAGCAGGTAAATACTGTTTTTTCAAGTATATGCTAACTTTTTTTATTAGGAGGAGGTATGTACTTATTTTGTAAGGACTATATATACTAATTTTTTAAGGGGCATATACTGTTTTATGTAATATATACTGCAGCTTTTACAGTTATATGATACAATTAAAAGAAGTATGTGTTATATAGTCCTTATTTAAGGTGGTACATACTTCAGTGGATGATACATAAGCATATACTCCTTGTTTAAAAACAACTATATACTTCACTGAATTTAAAGCAGTATACTTCACTGGATATAAAGCATTATATACTTCATGGGATTCAAACAGCTTCGCTGGATTTGAAGTATATACTTCATCGGATTAAAAACAGTATATACTTCAGCATGACCTCTTTTTTTTAAGAAGTATATAGTTAGTATCATTCAAAAAGCATATGCAACCATTTCACATACTATTGCTTATCATTCGAAGAACTATACAGTGCTTGTAACCAAAGAAATACATATTAATATTGCCAAAGAAGTGTATACTACTTCAGATAGAACTATTGGTCTATCTAGCAGAACATGCTTAATAAGATGCACTCATTCTACAGAAATTTGCATATTAGCAGAAACATTTATACTGATCAAGAAAACTGGACTATGCAACTATTTTTACATCTTCAAAAAGTATTAAATGCTACAAAAAAATGGAGAAAAGAAGGATTATGTCTTCCGGAAAGCTGCAGATATGCTTCTGTAGATCGCATGGAGTTGCTCCTCAGTCACACAAACCTACATGCATTGCATCCATGGATATTCAATGGAAACAATTAGCAACATAAGTTAGATTTGCTTGAAAAATAATTTGTATAATTGTACAATATATCAAAGTCTCTGGCTATATATACGAACAAACTGAACTAGGTGTACCAAGCATCCACAAAGAAACAGAGTAAAAAGAGCTTCAGAGTTTGTTTACACGAGGAAGGACAGTAACTGACCTGATGTATGAAAATTTGTGTAGATCTTGAAGAATAAAAGTTTAATTAGGTAGCTGGGGTGAGAGAAGGTGAGTCTCCTCTGGTTCTCCAATCAATTGGACAGTGGCCACGGCAATTAAACGAAGGTGGATGTATATCCTGATTTCATTGATGAATATACTCATCTAGTTTACTAGAACTGCACTCAGGGCATGATGGATTTAGCTCATATTCTCATTAACACGCGATGAATATACCAAATATTTGGTATCCTAATACAATGACCACAGCATTATCAAGAAGGAAAAATGCAGAAAATATTGCACACGCAAACATGTCGCATCGGATCCATGGTGGTTTCTTCCCTGTTTACCCGAAAGAAGTCAGAAGGAGAGCCGCCAGAATCAATGGCGCTCAACGGGATTAAATTTCTGCCATGAGGAATTTATGTATGCAGATGGTAATGAGACAAATCGAAAAGGTACCTACTATTACTTGATTAGTGGGCTTCCAAAACAGCTGCTTATGGGTTGGAGAACTCGGATTAGACTCCAACATCAAGTGGGAAAAACTGGGCGTCGTTGTTCTCTTGCATGGCGCTCTTCAACTAGCGGCGCTGCAGGTGAAGCAGACGACCTGGAGGCTTGAAGAAGAGGAGATCTGAGCGAACCGTAGATTTGATTTTGAGTATGGCCATCCGCGGCAGAAACGAACCTGGTCATTGACGTTGTGGCCGTTGGCCGGTGAGAAGAGGAACCACGTACTGCAGTGGAGGACGCCGCCGAGCGAGCTCTTCTTTTGCGGCCAATATCGTGCCCCCAACCACGTGCAAGCCGCCATCGTTGCCGCCGTCACCGCCGCCGCTAATGACACGGGAGAAGAGATCGATATGCGTTCAACTGGATAAGGTCGCCAGCTAAACAATAAACCTCCAGAAAAATCGGAGCAATGACCTTGTTTAGTTAGAGTTTTTTTCACATATTATTATTTTAGTTAATTAGCAGGCAAAATAAAGGGCTGCGGGGTGAGGCATGGAACTAGCGAACGAAACAACAAGAGACCTGTAGAGTATGTACTCCTGGGAGTACTAACCCATTTTCCTATATATATATATATATATATATATATATATATATATATATATATATATATATATATATATATATATATATATATATATATGGAAATTCCATACTACTACCGGGGGTAGTTACCCCCTAAGAATCCACCGTAGATCTCAGCTTCCTGGATGGAGCGTGAGTTTTCTTGTATGTATCGTTGCCAATGCTAACGGGCTAGCAGAAACTAGCACCCGACCCGTTTGCCATTGCTTCTAATTTATTTAATTTATTTATTAGGTGCTTATCCCGTCGTTTCTGTTGTTATCCCAAATTTTGAATTAGGCTAATAACCGACCAAGACTATTTCCTACGCAAAGCCATCCTTATCCAGATATTAAGAACCTAGGTTGTTGTTGTACGCGCTAACAAACTTTTTAGTATCTGCCAGGCCGTTTCTTTCATCGCCGGCTGGCGCCCGTGGATCGGCGCCGTCGCAAGTATTTTTCTGCCGCCGGCAAGACGGTGAAGAGAAGGGCTGGCCAACGATGGTCCGACCTGGTACGTGATGAGACAAGAGTTCCTACGTCCATGCAACTACTAATCCTTCTTATACATAGGCCTACAATGACTCGAAGCCTCATGCGTACACTGAGTTTTGTTTATCCCGCTGTAGGTATGGGCAAGCCCGGCGGTAGCGGTAGCAACTCCAAATCTGCATTTAGGCGAGCTCTTTCGAAAGTACGTACTAATAGGCAAGAACAGGGGTCTGCCAAAAAAGCTTCCGGTGGCTCTCGCTCAAAGAAACGGAGCTCCGTCAAGAAGAAATCATGGAAGGACAAGTTGTACACCAGGTGTGCTCCTTCTATCATTGTAGATCTCTTGGAAGACCTAGGTGAGCAGCAGAGAAGGCTTGTAGAAGAGATGGGTTTTCAGGGATTATATAGTCTGAAGCTACACAAGCTGAATAAACCGATAGGAGCCTGGCTCCTAAGTAAATTTGATGCAGAATTGTTGCTTTTTTTCGCTGGGACAAGCAGGGAGCTCAAGATGACACCCGAGGATGTTAATCGTGTGAGTGGACTCCCTTGTTCCGGCCAGATCATAATACCTCCAAGCACACAGGATGTTAGTTCCATGAAAGCATATTTTTGTGGTGTTTTTAGAAAAGATTCATGGGATGAAATCACCATCAGTAGCCTTTTGAAGATAATTTCAAAAAAATATGCTGATCCGATGACAAATGATGAGATCCTCCAATTGAAGACCGCGTTTGCATTTTGTGTTGTTACCAAATTCTTAGCTCCACAGTCCCTTAATAACTTCATATCAACACGATATCTGAAACCGGTGTTTGATATGGCGAACATTCATACATACAACTGGGCACACTTTGTACTCGAGGAGCTCCGACAGGCCGCACTATCCCTGCAATTAAAACTTAAGCGTGCAAAAAACATTGGATACATCAATGGATGCATGTTAATACCTCAGGTTTGCCTAGTACTAATTAATACTTATTTTTATACGCTTGTTTCTGTACTGATATAACCAAGCTACATTTATTCATTCAGATTCACTACCTGGACAACTTGGAAATTGGCAAAGATTGCCCCCCCGACAACATTCTTCCAAGGTTTGCTACATACAACGATAGCGTGGTCGACAAACTCATCAAGCGTGACATAGTTCTGCATAATCGACTGCCTTTTCCGACGTACGGAAAATTAAAGGTAACATGTTATATATTTGCTACAAGGGACTGAAATATCATACTACATACTCTGACTAACTATGCCATTTACATTCTACGATACTCTCTTATCTACATAATTCAGCTTACTCCATTCAGCATACTACATACTTGTCTCATCAGACTACATTCTCTAATCAACATACTACATCCTACTCTATGACGCATACCATGTATTTTTTATAAAAACTACATACTATATTCTACACTTCCCATTGTCATACATACTCCTCTTCACGATACTACATGAAAACACCATTTGGTCCTAGCACGATACAACATACTCTTTTCTACATACTACATCCAAATTTTTTTTTTACAAAAATATGTGCATTATTTATTATCCACGATTGTATATGCAGATACGAAATCCCCACAGCATCCGCTACGAGTATGGAGCAATTGCACAACAGTCAGCGAACACTCCTACTACTCATAGAACGTTTAATTCTCTAGTTAACTTGGAGACCCCAACCTTCAACATTGGATTGAGCCAATTTGAGCCCGACAACAGCATCTCAGTACGCAACCAAATCCCCCGAGTGTCTGCAAACTTATCGACGGAATTCAACATGGTAGCTGATACAGCCGTAGTGCCAGATACACCAGATCGGCAGCAACAAGCTGCACAAACAGGTAAAACCAAAATAAGTAAGGTGGTTGCACTCCAAACCAATATGAAGCATTAACACACATTATTTCACCATTTACAGATTTTCCTGTCCAAACTCCTACATCCATATCACCTCATTCTTTATTACAAGAAATGAGTGCGGCAAGAATATCGATACATGAGGAATGTGGTCTCCCAAAAGTTCAACCCAAAACAAGGAGGAGAATCATTGGAGAACCATCTGATATGCTTGTAAACATACCAAAGCGAATAATTAGACCCAGTAGAATGGTTCAGTCCCCATTTCTGTGCAAACAATACATAAGTGTGAGGGTCGATGTCAAGGCATTAGAAGATTTATACACATATACTATATCCATTACTAATGAAGAACAACTGAGGTCAGTAAACTTCCTTCCCTCATTATGTATTAAATTACTTGCTTTATCTTTATAAATTTAACCTTCTTTCCCACAGAAAAATCTGGGTACACATGTCTGAACCTGTGCCCAGGTTTTTGAAACTGAAACAAATACAAGAAGCCCTTAGTCAAGATGCTGAACTTCAAGATGATGCTTTCAATGTTGCTGTACAAGCACTGTTCGAGGATGAGATAGAAAGGTTTACTGGTAGCGATTTCTTAGGCTGGAGGCATTTCATAAATCAAGATTTTGCGGTACGTACACTTCATAATTTCAGTTCTACAAATTGCACACATCTCACTCTCCACTTTTAATGTACACAGATGCATGCAACCGCTGGCGGGGCAGACTGGAACGCCGAGGAGCATGTCTACTTATTCAATGACATTCATATACCATACGACGTGTCAAAAAGCCGACTAGTATGTTCACCCACTTATCTTCACCCTATCCTCTATCGTACGACACTCATGTGTCCTACATACTCCACAATATTTTGAGCAATATACTACTCGAACTTTGCAGATACATGTCCCTTTGCACCAACCATTTCATTTCTCTCTGTACACATTCGACATGGAGAACGAGAAGATTCAAATCTTGGATCCCTTTAGGGATATAAGCAAAGGAGGGAAGGACGTAGAAGCTCGACACTCTAAGACGACAGACCATGTTGCTAGGGCATTACAGAGTGCATGCTGCTTTCCTTTCCAGATTGGAAACGTGATATTTCAATCTGGCAGCATGAGTTCCCACAAATATTCCAGCAATTACAAACAGGTGAGTACATTCATACACACTGCACAAGCATTTTAATAACGTTGGATTCCTAGTAATGATTTTACCTTGCAGGATGGAAACTGCTTTCCATGTACTGAGTTACATGAAAAATTGGGATGCAAGAACCTTGGTCAACCCACTACCCTGTGTGAGCATCCTTACTTCAATACATATATATAGAATTCAATTGTGTCCTACCCCAGGTTAATAATCAATTGTATTAATACACAACACGCAGGATTCAAGAGAGGCACGGAAGGACTTTCTCGAACATCCTATCCTTCAAGACTAACGAAGCAATAATCCCAGAGAATGTCGACCGGCTGGTGAAAGCACTCAAGAAAAATTAACACAACCACCTGCCGATACGAATAACTATGAAGAGCAGACAGAATACGCATTAAGCTCATACTGCATTACCTATTTTCTACACTCTGTAATAGAAGATATAGTACCATAAACTTATAGCATAATTTTATGTTCCATACATGGATTATTACCCTTCCCAACCGCCACTGTCATTCCTAATTGACTACACTACATTATATCTGTGAACAGAGTATGTATGTGCCTCAACATCTACGTAGCTCATACCAACATACTACATACTCCATCTTCGGCACCACAGCCATAGATGTAATCTCGATCATCATTCTACATGGCACAACAATGGTCTCCAATGGGAAAAAAAATATTAACCAAATACGAACTGAGTTCACATACTACATACTACATACTAAGTACCTCCTATCAACCCTTGCCATCAGAACAACACCAGTTAAGTACTACAGGAGTATGCAGTACATATTCCACATACTACATACGAGACGGAACTATGCAGCCATCAACACATTGCAACAGAAGCACCGACCTCAGCGCACATACTGCATACTTCTTATACACAATCTCTTTTCAGCAATCACACAATACCGTGGACGATACAAAACAAACCAAATTTCCATTCTACATTCTCCCGAATGGTGAAGACACTACTTATAAATAATCTACCTAGAACGCAGAAACGATTAGCAGTACATACACAAAGTCATTACTAAAGACCGATTCAGATTTTCATCAAACGAGAATAAACGAAACAAAAGCAAAAAAATTGGTAAACAACAGGACGCACTATTAACTTGGTTTGAAATCGCAATATATTTCACCAACAAACGAGTTCATAAGTAGACAAATAACAAGCAGTATCAATCGTTCGACACACAAGTATCCGAGCAATTTTCGAACGTACATAATACAAAAACCTAAGTACAATGTCGCAGCATAAAATCCTCTTAAAAATAAAAAGTATGCGCCTCACATCACATTAGACACACTCCCTACTTTCTCTTGTAAGTAGAATCACGGCCACACGTACTTTTATTGTGTCCTTGCTGACCACAGCTGCCACAATACCTAATTTGCATCGGTCTAGCCCCCGCAGAACTACTCCCAGTTTCAGCATTTTTCATTTGGGATACGTGTCCGCTTTTCTTACCATGCCGAGACGCCATTTCTGCCTTTGACTTGAACCTTCGGACTTTAGGTCGTCCCCTCCCTCTTCTAAATTCTGGAGGAAGTATGTCACATCCAAATGGAGTTTCTACAAACTCCTGACCTTCTATTTCCTCATCAAACGATTCTTCACCAGCACCTTCTTCTGCCTCAAAGTCATCTACAAAGTTGTCGTCCAGCAGGTCCTCGTCGAACTCACTCGTCACATCAGCAGCAACTATCTTCCCTGATAATCTTTCACTCTTTCTACTCTCCTTGGTGCTTGTTTCTTCTGTGGCAGCCAGTATTTTCAAATCACTAATGTGCTTGCACATGACATCCATAGTCTTCCGATACGACTCCGTGTTCGTATCACCGAGCCTAACCATATCGAGTGCCGTCTGATACATCAGGTCATGTCGATAAGTCCTCGACGCAGCAGCTTCATTATCATTTACGTACTCTTTTAGGTGTTCTGGGATGGAATCTCTAGCACTTCTAGTCCACCTCTTCTTCACGTACTGTTCTGGTATCTCCCTGAACCCGAACTGCACCATAACCTGCACGCAAAGTTATTCCACCCAGTTAACATAATGTGAAACAAAAAACAATAAGCGTCACAAGTTTGCTCACAATCAATACTACCCACCTTCAATATGTGCCGGCATAGTATTCCCAAGTGCTCAAACAGTTTGCAGACACAAGAAAATTCTCGCTCACCGATATTTGCATACACATCATACTCTCTCCTGCCCCAGCTATCCTTTTCTTCGCCCATATGTATCACCATAAAATGATGTTCATCCATCGATGGTCTTATATCATACGAGACACTCCACACAAATTGTTCCTTGAACTTTTTGTAAGAACCTCTTGTGTAAACACGTGCAGCATGTTTTTCCAAAGGCGACTTCGTTGCTGTAATCACCTTGTCCTTCAATACCAAAAGTATACAATTCATTGTAAATCAGGAGTAATACTCATTCAAGCTTATTTTAAATCAACTCTACACATATTTAAAAACTTACATCAGATGTGTGAAACTCCTCCGCGTCTTCCTCCTGAATTCTGTCATAAAAGAAACTTTCATACTTTCTAACAAGCACATTCATTGGGGAAGATGGCCTCACATACTTCTTCAGAACATGATTCATGCTCTCACTTCTCTGAGTGGTCGACATTTTAGCAAAAAAATAAGACTTGAAGTAAACAGGAGCCCACTTCTCCTTAATATCCCACATCCGTTTCAAGTACACACTGTCCTCTAGATTATACCTCTTGATTAAATCAGTCCATCCTTTTTCAAACTCGTCTATTGTCTGCGGTTCATTTAGAACTCTATGAAACTCATCCTTGAATGTGCTCCTCTTGCTATATATGTTTCCAAGGTTCTCTTTAGCGTTCTTCAAAATATGCCACTTGCAAACTCTGTGATACGCACCAGGCCACACAGCTTTGATCGCCGCTTCCATCTGATAGCAGTTATCTGAATAAACAACTTCATAATCAGTTAAAGATACAAAATAAAAACTATAACAGAAGATACTTCCATCTGTTTTTCGGAATTAATTTAAAATACCTGTGAGAATTGCCGCTGGTTTCTTCCCATGCATCGCCTTACTAAAAGCGCGGAGGAACCATTTGAAAGATTCCACTGTTTCCTCTCTCATCATTGCACAACCAAATACTATAGTTTGGCAATGATTATTCACCCCAACAAAAACACCAAGAGGCATGTTATACATATTTGTCTGATATGTTGTATCAAACGTAACAACATCACCAAAGTGCTCAAAACTAAGTCTCGACAGTGCATGCGACCAAAATAGATTTTTAATCCTACCAGCCCCATCTGTCTGCATGGTGTAATACAAGTTCTTGCTCCGACTCTGCAGCTCTTGAAAGTACTCCAAGGTTTTCTCAATATCATCCGCACACTCATCTCTCCGAATAGAATAGGCCAATCTGTTCACCGCCCTTCTTGTAAAAGGCGCCAAACCAGGGCCTCCATGCATTCCTGAAAGCAATCCGTACATGCCCGTCGGAGGCATCCCATTGTCTACCAAACCTTGCACGATACTCTTCGTGCCATCATCAATATAGTTGTGGGACCTATACTGATTAGTAATGCTTACTTTTTTTTAAGTTCGTGGTTATGAACACTGACAAATTTTGTCACCATCCATTGTTGCCTCTCTGAAAAACGGTTAAGCCTAATCATAGCTTTGCAACCAATCCTAGTTGATGCACCTTTCGTACTTTTGTCTATCCCCTGTTCAATATGAAAGATGCAAATGAATAAACAGAGGCATCTGTACTCAATCTACAAGTACAAATTTTACACACGCACCTGGCGTACACAGCAGAACTCTTGCATGCTTTTCACACCTCCATTCCTATCTCTTTTCTTGTGACGCCTAATACCGAAACCATGGAATCGAGCATAAAGATTATAAAATGCAAACCCATCTGTGTCTTCCTTGAATAATTGCCCTAATTTGGGCACTACTGCTGATGGTTGATAAAAGCAAATAGGAATGGGAGCATCAGCAACTTCATTATCAACTATCACCCTACATAGAAACCACGATCATCACTACTAGCAGGATTATTCATGACTACCAAAATAAAATATTAGTTTCCGTACAAGGATTACCTCTCGAGTGGAATTTTCTCTAGGCCATCTTCTGCGCCGTGTTATGCTCCTGCTGAATGATACGCACGACAGCCCTGCCACCATCTGCGTCCATCCCTCCACCGACGACCGTGCTGCGGTTTCCCCAGCCACCATGCTCGGCTGTTTCTTGGTTCCTAATGCGACGTCACTCATCGGATCTGGATCCATCAAACCTTCCCAAGCAACTGAGTCTACAAGACACTTTCTGCAAGCAACGGAATGGCTAGAAACGCGAGTTTGTTAGCGCACACCAACACAGAAGCACTACTAACTACTTCCCTTAATTACGCGCCTGGCAGCTCGCCAGGATAAACATCCCACAAAATTCTCAGCGTGCGGCCCCTACATGCATGGGTGGCCACCAGCCTCAACTACCCTGAAATTTCTCAATAGGATGCCACTCCGTGCGTGCCACAACTAACCTGAGAAGAATTCCCTCAAAAAATACCTGAAAAGAATTCTCAGCTAGTGCGACGAATTAAACTACACACTTCCAAACACATTGATTCTTACACATACATACTACATACTACATACACCTCCAGATACAAAATACTACATACTTCGTACTCAAACAGAAACAGCCGACTCCATACTACGTACTCCAACAGGAACAATCTTATTAATACTCCTTATAATTCCGTACCATATTTATAATTTCATCTACATGTATACTACTAATCCATGGTCGACTCTCTTCACATGGTCATTCATACTACATACTTCGGTCATACATTGAAAAAAAGAAGGACTACATCCTATACATATCACGTAATTCGACCTCTCAATCGCCATGAAGTTTTGCAGCTGACATCGATTTTCCAACCAGCGAACAACATAACACAAGAAAAGGGACAGTCGGCTATAAAAAAAAGGGACAGTACAAGAAGAAAATACCAATGATTCTGAATCGTAATTCACAATCTTCATACAAAACCAACATGACAGAACATTTTATTATATTCATCCATCATGGAAATACATTGAAAATGCTCAAGGGAAATACATCTTCACTGCTGCAATTTAAATTGAATGAAATAAAACCTATTACTTTAACTAGACTGTCCTATCTTCATGACGCCAAGTCTTCTAACGAGAAGCACGTCCACAGGTACTCCTATTGTGGCCCGTCAAGCCGCAAGCCATGCACCGCCTAGGCGCGAAACCAGTACCGCGTCGACGTTCGTCCAGTTGTCGCCGGATCAATGAAATTAGTCTGCCATGCATCTCAATTGTGGTCATCAAATGGTCGATCCTCCCAATAACTTCCATCATGCGGTTGTAGTGACTGCCACAAAAAAACAAATGAAATCACCAACTAGATATAAACTCACTAAAATACATGTACACATAGATTAAGAATATACTTACTCAAGGGAAATGGTGATACTTTGATTCTCGTCACCGGCGGACTGCTCAGATCCAATGCGTCCACTCTCTTCACCGGCGGGCTTCTCGGATTCATCAGCTCCGTCCATACTACCAAATAGAAAGATACTACTCTTTAATTGTAAACTAATCTGCTGCTGTATCTGGCGTCTAGGACGAAACGTGTAGGCCCTCTTTATAGGGCTGCGTGAACCGGTGATTAGCGAATTTGTTGCTCGTACCTGCCCACCTACAACCAGGGAATGCTTTATCTAAAAAAAACTCCATCGAATAATTAAAGAAGCTTCCGGGTTAACGGGTTCTGCCCACGATCGCTACATCCTACACCCGGCTGGATTTCTCGTACCTGCGGGACACGTGGAGACCAACGAGGGAGGGGGTAACTCTCCTGGTAGTAGATAAAATATGTCCTATAGGGAAATTCCATACTACTACCGGGGGTAGTTACCCCCTAAGAATCCACCGTAGATCTCAGCTTCCTGGATGGAGCGTGAGTTTTCTTGTATGTATCATTGCCAATGCTAACGGGCTAGCAGAAACTAGCACCCGACCCGTTTGCCATTGCTTCTAATTTATTTAATTTATTTATTAGGTGCTTATCCCGTCGTTTCTGTTGTTATCCCAAATTTTGAATTAGGCTAATAACCGACCAAGACTATTTCCTACGCAAAGCCATCCTTATCCAGATATTAAGAACCTAGGTTGTTGTTGTACGCGCTAACAAACTTTTTAGTATCTGCCAGGCCGTTTCTTTCATCGCCGGCTGGCGCCCGTGGATCGGCGCCGTCGCAAGTATTTTTCTGCCGCCGGCAAGACGGTGAAGAGAAGGGCTGGCCAACGATGGTCCGACCTGGTACGTGATGAGACAAGAGTTCCTACGTCCATGCAACTACTAATCCTTCTTATACATAGGCCTACAATGACTCGAAGCCTCATGCGTACACTGAGTTTTGTTTATCCCGCTGTAGGTATGGGCAAGCCCGGCGGTAGCGGTAGCAACTCCAAATCTGCATTTAGGCGAGCTCTTTCGAAAGTACGTACTAATAGGCAAGAACAGGGGTCTGCCAAAAAAGCTTCGGTGGCTCTCGCTCAAAGAAACGGAGCTCCGTCAAGAAGAAATCATGGAAGGACAAGTTGTACACCAGGTGTGCTCCTTCTATCATTGTAGATCTCTTGGAAGACCTAGGTGAGCAGCAGAGAAGGCTTGTAGAAGAGATGGGTTTTCAGGGATTATATAGTCTGAAGCTACACAAGCTGAATAAACCGATAGGAGCCTGGCTCCTAAGTAAATTTGATGCAGAATTGTTGCTTTTTTTCGCTGGGACAAGCAGGGAGCTCAAGATGACACCCGAGGATGTTAATCGTGTGAGTGGACTCCCTTGTTCCGGCCAGATCATAATACCTCCAAGCACACAGGATGTTAGTTCCATGAAAGCATATTTTTGTGGTGTTTTTAGAAAAGATTCATGGGATGAAATCACCATCAGTAGCCTTTTGAAGATAATTTCAAAAAAATATGCTGATCCGATGACAAATGATGAGATCCTCCAATTGAAGACCGCGTTTGCATTTTGTGTTGTTACCAAATTCTTAGCTCCACAGTCCCTTAATAACTTCATATCAACACGATATCTGAAACCGGTGTTTGATATGGCGAACATTCATACATACAACTGGGCACACTTTGTACTCGAGGAGCTCCGACAGGCCGCACTATCCCTGCAATTAAAACTTAAGCGTGCAAAAAACATTGGATACATCAATGGATGCATGTTAATACCTCAGGTTTGCCTAGTACTAATTAATACTTATTTTTATACGCTTGTTTCTGTACTGATATAACCAAGCTACATTTATTCATTCAGATTCACTACCTGGACAGCTTGAAATTGGCAAAGATTGCCCCCGACAACATTCTTCCAAGGTTTGCTACATACAACGATAGCGTGGTCGACAAACTCATCAAGCGTGACATAGTTCTGCATAATCGACTGCCTTTTCCGACGTACGGAAAATTAAAGGTAACATGTTATATATTTGCTACAAGGGACTGAAATATCATACTACATACTCTGACTAACTATGCCATTTACATTCTACGATACTCTCTTATCTACATAATTCAGCTTACTCCATTCAGCATACTACATACTTGTCTCATCAGACTACATTCTCTAATCAACATACTACATCCTACTCTACGACGCATACCATGTATTTTTTATAAAAACTACATACTATATTCTACACTTCCCATTGTCATACATACTCCTCTTCACGATACTACATGAAAACACCATTTGGTCCTAGCACGATACAACATACTCTTTTCTACATACTACATCCAAGTTTTTTTTTTACAAAAATATGTGCATTATTTATTATCCACGATTGTATATGCAGATACGAAATCCCCACAGCATCCGCTACGAGTATGGAGCAATTGCACAACAGTCAGCGAACACTCCTACTACTCATAGAACGTTTAATTCTCTAGTTAACTTGGAGACCCCAACCTTCAACATTGGATTGAGCCAATTTGAGCCCGACAACAGCATCTCAGTACGCAACCAAATCCCCCGAGTGTCTGCAAACTTATCGACGGAATTCAACATGGTAGCTGATACAGCCGTAGTGCCAGATACACCAGATCGGCAGCAACAAGCTGCACAAACAGGTAAAACCAAAATAAGTAAGGTGGTTGCACTCCAAACCAATATGAAGCATTAACACACATTATTTCACCATTTACAGATTTTCCTGTCCAAACTCCTACATCCATATCACCTCATTCTTTATTACAAGAAATGAGTGCGGCAAGAATATCGATACATGAGGAATGTGGTCTCCCAAAAGTTCAACCCAAAACAAGGAGGAGAATCATTGGAGAACCATCTGATATGCTTGTAAACATACCAAAGCGAATAATTAGACCCAGTAGAATGGTTCAGTCCCCATTTCTGTGCAAACAATACATAAGTGTGAGGGTCGATGTCAAGGCATTAGAAGATTTATACACATATACTATATCCATTACTAATGAAGAACAACTGAGGTCAGTAAACTTCCTTCCCTCATTATGTATTAAATTACTTGCTTTATCTTTATAAATTTAACCTTCTTTCCCACAGAAAAATCTGGGTACACATGTCTGAACCTGTGCCCAGGTTTTTGAAACTGAAACAAATACAAGAAGCCCTTAGTCAAGATGCTGAACTTCAAGATGATGCTTTCAATGTTGCTGTACAAGCACTGTTCGAGGATGAGATAGAAAGGTTTACTGGTAGCGATTTCTTAGGCTGGAGGCATTTCATAAATCAAGATTTTATGATGCGTACACTTCATAATTTCAGTTCTACAAATTGCACACATCTCACTCTCCACTTTTAATGTACACAGATGCATGCAACCGCTGGCGGGGCAGACTGGAACGCCGAGGAGCATGTCTACTTATTCAATGACATTCATATACCATACGACGTGTCAAAAAGCCGACTAGTATGTTCACCCACTTATCTTCACCCTATCCTCTATCGTACGACACTCATGTGTCCTACATACTCCACAATATTTTGAGCAATATACTACTCGAACTTTGCAGATACATGTCCCTTTGCACCAACCATTTCATTTCTCTCTGTACACATTCGACATGGAGAACGAGAAGATTCAAATCTTGGATCCCTTTAGGGATATAAGCAAAGGAGGGAAGGACGTAGAAGCTCGACACTCTAAGACGACAGACCATGTTGCTAGGGCATTACAGGAGTGCATGCTGCTTTCCTTTCCAGATTGGAAACGTGATATTTCAATCTGGCAGCATGAGTTCCCCACAAATATTCCAGCAATTACAAACAGGTGAGTACATTCATACACACTGCACAAGCATTTTAATAACGTTGGATTCCTAGTAATGATTTTACCTTGCAGGATGGAAACTGCTTTCCATGTACTGAGTTACATGAAAAATTGGGATGCAAGAACCTTGGTCAACCCACTACCCTGTGTGAGCATCCTTACTTCAATACATATATATAGAATTCAATTGTGTCCTACCCCAGGTTAATAATCAATTGTATTAATACACAATACGCAGGATTCAAGAGAGGCACGGAAGGACTTTCTCGCGAACATCCTATCCTTCAAGACTAACGAAGCAATAATCCCAGAGAATGTCGACCGGCTGGTGAAAGCACTCAAGAAAAATTAACACAACCACCTGCCGATACGAATAACTATGAAGAGCAGACAGAATACGCATTAAGCTCATACTGCATTACCTATTTTCTACACTCTGTAATAGAAGATATAGTACCATAAACTTATAGCATAATTTTATGTTCCATACATGGATTATTACCCTTCCCAACCGCCACTGTCATTCCTAATTGGCTACACTACATTATATCTGTGAACAGAGTATGTATGTGCCTCAACATCTACGTAGCTCATACCAACATACTACATACTCCATCTTCGGCACCACAGCCATAGATGTAATCTCGATCATCATTCTACATGGCACAACAATGGTCTCCAATGGGAAAAAAAATATTAACCAAATACGAACTGAGTTCACATACTACATACTACATACTAAGTACCTCCTATCAACCCTTGCCATCAGAACAACACCAGTTAAGTACTACAGGAGTATGCAGTACATATTCCACATACTACATACGAGACGGAACTATGCAGCCATCAACACATTGCAACAGAAGCACCGACCTCAGCGCACATACTGCATACTTCTTATACACAATCTCTTTTCAGCAATCACACAATACCCTGGACGATACAAAAAAAAACAAAATTTCCATTCTACATTCTCCCGAATGGTGAAGACACTACTTATAAATAATCTACCTAGAACGCAGAAACGATTAGCAGTACATACACAAAGTCATTACTAAAGACCGATTCAGATTTTCATCAAACGAGAATAAACGAAACAAAAGCAAAAAAATTGGTAAACAACAGGACGCACTATTAACTTGGTTTGAAATCGCAATATATTTCACCAACAAACGAGTTCATAAGTAGACAAATAACAAGCAGTATCAATCGTTCGACACACAAGTATCCGAGCAATTTTCGAACGTACATAATACAAAAACCTAAGTACAATGTCGCAGCATAAAATCCTCTTAAAATAAAAAGTATCGCCTCACATCACATTAGACACACTCCCTACTTTCTCTTGTAAGTAGAATCACGGCCACATCGTACTTTTATTGTGTCCTTGCTGACCACAGCTGCCACAATACCTAATTTGCATCGGTCTAGCCCCCGCAGAACTACTCCCAGTTTCAGCATTTTTCATTTGGGATACGTGTCCGCTTTTCTTACCATGCCGAGACGCCATTTCTGCCTTTGACTTGAACCTTCGGACTTTAGGTCGTCCCTCCCTCTTCTAAATTCTGGAGGAAGTATGTCACATCCAAATGGAGTTTCTACAAACTCCTGACCTTCTATTTCCTCATCAAACGATTCTTCACCAGCACCTTCTTCTGCCTCAAAGTCATCTACAAAGTTGTCGTCCAGCAGGTCCTCGTCGAACTCACTCGTCACATCAGCAGCAACTATCTTCCCTGATAATCTTTCACTCTTTCTACTCTCCTTGGTGCTTGTTTCTTCTGTGGCAGCCAGTATTTTCCAATCACTAATGTGCTTGCACATGACATCCATAGTCTTCCGACACGACTCCGTGTTCAGATCACCGAGCCTAACCATATCGAAAAGTGCCGTCGATACATCAGGTCATGTCGATAAGTCCTCGACGCAGCAGCTTCATTATCATTTACGTACTCTTTTAGGTGTTCTGGGATGGAATCTCTAGCACTTCTAGTCCACCTCTTCTTCACGTACTGTTCTGGTATCTCCCTGAACCCGAACTGCACCATAACCTGCACGCAAAGTTATTCCACCCAGTTAACATAATGTGAAACAAAAAACAATAAGCGTCACAAGTTTGCTCACAATCAATACTACCCACCTTCAATATGTGCCGGCATAGTATTCCCAAGTGCTCAAACAGTTTGCAGACACAAGAAAATTCTCGCTCACCGATATTTGCATACACATCATACTCTCTCCTGCCCCAGCTATCCTTTTCTTCGCCCATATGTATCACCATAAAATGATGTTCATCCATCGATGGTCTTATATCATACGAGACACTCCACACAAATTGTTCCTTGAACTTTTTGTAAGAACCTCTTGTGTAAACACGCAGCATGTTTTTCCAAAGGCGACTTCGTTGCTGTAATCACCTTGTCCTTCAATACCAAAAGTATACAATTCATTGTAAATCAGGAGTAATACTCATTCAAGCTTATTTTAAATCAACTCTACACATATTTAAAAACTTACATCAGATGTGTGAAACTCCTCCGCGTCTTCCTCCTGAATTCTGTCATAAAAGAAACTTTCATACTTTCTAACAAGCACATTCATTGGGGAAGATGGCCTCACATACTTCTTCAGAACATGATTCATGCTCTCACTTCTCTGAGTGGTCGACATTTTAGCAAAAAAATAAGACTTGAAGTAAACAGGAGCCCACTTCTCCTTAATATCCCACATCCGCTTCAAGTACACACTGTCCTCTAGATTATACCTCTTGATTAAATCAGTCCATCCTTTTTCAAACTCGTCTATTGTCTGCGGTTCATTTAGAACTCTATGAAACTCATCCTTGAATGTGCTCCTCTTGCTATATATGTTTCCAAGGTTCTCTTTAGCGTTCTTCAAAATATGCCACTTGCAAACTCTGTGATACGCACCAGGCCACACAGCTTTGATCGCCGCTTCCATCTGATAGCAGTTATCTGAATAAACAACTTCATAATCAGTTAAAGATACAAAATAAAAACTATAACAGAAGATACTTCCATCTGTTTTTCGGAATTAATTTAAAATACCTGTGAGAATTGCCGCTGGTTTCTTCCCATGCATCGCCTTACTAAAAGCGGAGGAACCATTTGAAAGATTCCACTGTTTCTCTCTCATCATTGCACAACCAAATACTATAGTTTGGCAATGATTATTCACCCCAACAAAAACACCAAGAGGCATGTTATACATATTTGTCTGATATGTTGTATCAAACGTAACAACATCACCAAAGTGCTCAAAACTAAGTCTCGACAGTGCATGCGACCAAAATAGATTTTTAATCCTACCAGCCCCATCTGTCTGCATGGTGTAATACAAGTTCTTGCTCCGACTCTGCAGCTCTTGAAAGTACTCCAAGGTTTTCTCAATATCATCCGCACACTCATCTCTCCGAATAGAATAGGCCAATCTGTTCACCGCCCTTCTTGTAAAAGGCGCCAAACCAGGGCCTCCATGCATTCCTGAAAGCAATCCGTACATGCCCGTCGGAGGCATCCCATTGTCTACCAAACCTTGCACGATACTCTTCGTGCCATCATCAATATAGTTGTGGGACCTATACTGATTAGTAATGCTTACTTTTTTTTAAGTTCGTGGTTATGAACACTGACAAATTTTGTCACCATCCATTGTTGCCTCTCTGAAAAACGGTTAAGCCTAATCATAGCTTTGCAACCAATCCTAGTTGATGCACCTTTCGTACTTTTGTCTATCCCCTGTTCAATATGAAAGATGCAAATGAATAAACAGAGGCATCTGTACTCAATCTACAAGTACAAATTTTACACACGCACCTGGCGTACACAGCAGAACTCTTGCATGCTTTTCACACCTCCATTCCTATCTCTTTTCTTGTGACGCCTAATACCGAAACCATGGAATCGAGCATAAAGATTATAAAATGCAAACCCATCTGTGTCTTCCTTGAATAATTGCCCTAATTTGGGCACTACTGCTGATGGTTGATAAAAGCAAATAGGAATGGGAGCATCAGCAACTTCATTATCAACTATCACCCTACATAGAAACCACGATCATCACTACTAGCAGGATTATTCATGACTACCAAAATAAAATATTAGTTTCCGTACAAGGATTACCTCTCGAGTGGAATTTTCTCTAGGCCATCTTCTGCGCCCGTGTTATGCTCCTGCTGAATGATACGTACGACAGCCCTGCCACCATCTGCGTCCATCCCTCCACCGACGACCGTGCTGCCGGTTTCCCCAGCCACCATGCTCGGCTGTTTCTTGGTTCCTAATGCGACGTCACTCATCGGATCTGGATCCATCAAACCTTCCCAAGCAACTGAGTCTACAAGACACTTTCTGCAAGCAACGGAATGGCTAGAAACGCGAGTTTGTTAGCGCACACCAACACAGAAGCACTACTAACTACTTCCCTTAATTACGCGCCTGGCAGCTCGCCAGGATAAACATCCCACAAAATTCTCAGCGTGCGGCCCCTACATGCATGGGTGGCCACCAGCCTCAACTACCCTGAAATTTCTCAATAGGATGCCACTCCGTGCGTGCCACAACTAACCTGAGAAGAATTCCCTCAAAAAATACCTGAAAAGAATTCTCAGCTAGTGCGACGAATTAAACTACACACTTCCAAACACATTGATTCTTACACATACATACTACATACTACATACACCTCCAGATACAAAATACTACATACTTCAGACTCAAACAGAAACAGCCGACTCCATACTACGTACTCCAACAGGAACAATCTTATTAATACTCCTTATAATTCCGTACCATATTTATAATTTCATCTACATGTATACTACTAATCCATGGTCGACTCTCTTCACATGGTCATTCATACTACATACTTCGGTCATACATTGAAAAAAAGAAGGACTACATCCTATACATATCACGTAATTCGACCTCTCAATCGCCATGAAGTTTTGCAGCTGACATCGATTTTCCAACCAGCGAACAACATAACACAAGAAAAGGGACAGTCGGCTATAAAAAAAAGGGACAGTACAAGAAGAAAATACCAATGATTCTGAATCGTAATTCACAATCTTCATACAAAACCAACATGACAGAACATTTTATTATATTCATCCATCATGGAAATACATTGAAAATGCTCAAGGAAATACATCTTCACTGCTGCAATTTAAATTGAATGAAATAAAACCTATTACTTTAACTAGACTGTCCTATCTTCATGACGCCAAGTCTTCTAACGAGAAGCACGTCCACAGGTACTCCTATTGTGGCCCGTCAAGCCGCAAGCCATGCACCGCCTAGGCGCGAAACCAGTACCGCGTCGACGTTCGTCCAGTTGTCGCCGGATCAATGAAATTAGTCTGCCATGCATCTCAATTGTGGTCATCAAATGGTCGATCCTCCCAATAACTTCCATCATGCGGTTGTAGTGACTGCCACAAAAAAACAAATGAAATCACCAACTAGATATAAACTCACTAAAATACATGTACACACAGATTAAGAATATACTTACTCAAGGGAAATGGTGATACTTTGATTCTCGTCACCGGCGGACTGCTCAGATCCAATGCGTCCACTCTCTTCACCGGCGGGCTTCTCGGATTCATCAGCTCCGTCCATACTACCAAATAGAAAGATACTACTCTTTAATTGTAAACTAATCTGCTGCTGTATCTGGCGTCTAGGACGAAACGTGTAGGCCCTCTTTATAGGGCTGCGTGAACCGGTGATTAGCGAATTTGTTGCTCGTACCTGCCCACCTACAACCAGGGAATGCTTTATCTAAAAAAAACTCCATCGAATAATTAAAGAAGCTTCCGGGTTAACGGGTTCTGCCCACGATCGCTACATCCTACACCCGGCTGGATTTCTCGTACACGTGGAGACCAACGAGGGAGGGGGTAACTACTCCTGGTAGTAGATAAAATATGTCCTATAGGGAAATTCCATACTACTACCGGGGGTAGTTACCCCCTAAGAATCCACCGTAGATCTCAGCTTCCTGGATGGAGCGTACATACTTATATAATACATACTACGCGTACATACTCTCCGATATGATAGATACTACCTAGAACGTACAAAACAAAAGTAGGAGTAACTACACCGGTAGTAGGAAAAATTTGTCATATATATATATATATATATATATATATATATATATATATATATATATATATATATATATATATATATATATACATAAACACTATTCTGATCACAACCTAAACTGCCTGAGTAACGCGCCTGAACTTCCCTTTGTACGAACCCGACCTTCGGGCTATCTTCACAACCGTGGCTTCCCCCGCGAATTATTCTTGTTAGTCATGTTCTATATGATGTTAATGTAATGTAGAAACGTTTTTTAGCAACTAAATACACGTTTTAAATAGGAATCTCGCTCATAGGCGGATTTTGCACTCGGGTCGTGATGAACTCGCGTTTTTTGCAATTTTACTGCCTGAGTTGTTCGACCTGAACTTCCGCCAACATTGCCCCAATGGGGCTTGCTATATACTGTTGGCAAGCTATGGACACCAGTATCATGACCCAAGTTAAATTTTTGGCAAAATGTAAGCGGTTTAAGAGCAGTTTTGAAAACCGTTTTTTCTTCATACAAAAAACATGAATCGTATTTTCGATCGCATTTCTAAACCGTTTATCGGAATGAGGCATATAATATGGCGTTGAAAAGCTGCTGGAAAACCGCTCCTTCCACGTGTTGAAAGTTTTCCCTAATTGCCTATGGTGAAAGAGTAATATGGAAAAACGTAAAATTTCGCAAACCGAACAGCCGAGTTCGTATTTATTATGTCATTTCTAAATGGCTAATCCAATTAAGGCATATGATATGGCGTTGTAAAGATTATAAAAATGCGCTACTTTTTCATGTTGAAAGATTTTGCTAATTCTGAACGGTTTAAGAGTAATTTAGAAAACAGTACAAGTCATACCGAGTTCATATTTTCAAGCTCATTTTTTAACCGTGCGTCCGAATGCAGCAAATGATATGGCGTTGGAAAGTGTGAACAAATGCGAAACTTTTTGGTATGTATTGCTTCTCCTAATTCTTTACGGTTTTAAGTCAATTTTGAAAATAGCTAAAAATTTATTTTCGCCGTAATTTCTACGAACTTTATCGCAATGGTGCAAATAATATACCGTTGAAAAGCTACGGAAAATGCGAAACTTTTTCATGTTGACAACTTTCTCTGATACCTAGCCGTTTTCAAGTAATTTAAAAACGGCGAGATCATTCGTTCTACCTTTATCGCAAAACAGATTCGTCGAAAATGCATCGCGTGAAGTACTTGAACTTCTGTGGCAGTTCTGTTTGAACTTCACTCTGTTTTTTGACCTGATGTTTTTCGCCCGTAATTCTCAAACCACTTACCGTAATTGAGCAAATGATATACCGATGGAAAGCTATTAAAAACACGCAACTTTTTTGTGTTGATGAGCTTTTTATACTCGCAACGGTTCAAAATATATTTTTGAATGCGTAAAACAACGTCGTTTCTGCCTGTTTTTTACATGTAACTGAAGATCGGACGTCTCACACTAGAGATCTCTAACTTCACCGGGAGTAGCACGTGAACTTCTAGCAACAAAATCTTTTAAGCTTTTTGTTTTTCATTCTTATTTTCCTATCTGAAACGCATTTCCTGTAGCAGTTGAACTTCCCGTTGTTTTCGTCTTGAACTTCTGTCATGTAATTTTGTTCAACCTCTCTCACAAGAATTTTTTAACTTCCCCGGACAGAGCACTTGAACTTCTAGCAACAACTTTTTTAGAAGTTATTTTATTTTTGAACTTCTTGTTTCCATTCTTTAATAACGAGATAAATCTGAGTTTTTCGATGATCATCAAACTTCTGCATATTTTTAATTTGGACTTCCTTATGTTATTTCTTAATTTTTTTCTATGAAATTTCGATGCACTCTATTTTTAAAAGTTGAACTTCTTGTTATTTTATTTTTGAACTTCTTGTTTCCATTCTTTAATCATGAGGGAAATCTAAGTTTTCTATAATCTAAGTTTTCTATAATCATCGAACTTCTCTATCTTTTTAATATGGACTTCCTGGTTTATTTCTTAATCTTTTTAAGAAATTTTGAAGCGCTCTATTTTTAAAAGTTGAACTTCTTATTATTTAATTTTGAACTTCTTGTTTTCATTCTTTAATAACGAGGAAAATCTGAGTTTTCTATACTTTCCATCTTTTCAATATGGACTTCTGGTTTTATTTTTTAATATTTTTATGAAATTTTGAAGCGCTCTATTTTAAAAGTTCAACTTCTTGTTATTTAATTTCTATAATCATCTGAACTTCTCCATCTTTTTAGTTATATCCTTTCATTTTAATTTGAATTTCTTCATTTTATTCTTTAGTAACAAGAAAAATATGAGTTTTTAAAACTTTGAACTTCTCTGTTATTTTAATTTGAACTCTTTAGTTTTATGCGTAGAAAAAATATGGTTTCCAAGTAAGCATAAAAAAAAATTCTTAAAATTGAACTTCATGCTTTTATTTTTCCTAAAAACAGAAAGAATTTAAGTTTTTCGTGTACATCGAACTACTCCATTATTTAATTTGAACTTCCTAATTTTATATAGCAAGGAAAATTTAAGTAATTTTTGAAATATCAAACCGCTCTATTTTCGCATTTTGGACTTCTTGCATGTAAATTAATAATGAATTTCTTGCGCAAGCAATTTCGATTTCAGCTTGAAGGAGCACGTGAACTTCTTGCAGCAAACCTTTTAGCATTTTATTTTGTTTTCTTCTATTCACATCTGGAATGCAAGCCGGGTTGTTTTGTTTCACATCAAACTTCTACCATGTGTTTTTGTTCATAATTCATCAATTGTTCGTTAGATTTACACAAATCATGTAGCTTCTGAAACTTGTGGAAAAGAAACAACTTTATTATTTTAATAACGAGGAAAATCTATGTTTTGTAATCATTGAACTTCTTTGTTATTTTTTTGAACTTCTTGATTTTTTTTTGGGTTTTGAACATGTACATACACGGTGAACCTTTCTCACTACAATTTTTTAACTTTTCCTGGCCGAGCACCTGAACTTCTAGCAACAAAAAAATTAGGATTTGTCAATTTTTTCTCTTTTTTCTCATATGATACACACACTATGTAGTAGCAGAACTTCCGGTTGTTTTGATGTTGGACTGCACTTTTTTTTTAATTTGACCTTCTTGATTTTGTAATAAACATTGATCTTCTCCTTGTTTAAATTTGAACCTCTAGTTTTTTAAAGGGAAAATGCATTTAAGTTTTTTAACTGCTCTATTTTTAATTCAAACTTCTTTGGGCTAATCTTTTAGTAACAGGGAAAATCTCAGTTATGTAATATACATCGAAGCGCTCAATTGTTTAAATTTGAACTCTGGTTTTATAAACAACCTCGAAAACCCCCATTTTTCATAAATTTTGTTGAACTCATTGTTGAAAATTTTTGACCTATGTTTTTTGTAAACATTAAGTTGCGTTGTTCTTTTATTTTAGCCTTCTTGGTTTTGTAATAAATATTGAACTTCTCCGTTTTTTAAATTTGAACCTCTAGCTTTTTTCGGAACAGGGAAAATCCACTTAAAAAATCAAACTTTTCCCTCAATTCCATCTCCAAATTTCCAAACATTTTGTACCGCATACTTCTCATGATTGTGTTAAATTCCCTTTTTGTTTCTGTTAACCCCATTTTTTTATTCCTGGACTCCCCTATTATTAGTGGTTGAACTTCATCCTTTTTTGTAATTTATTGTTTTTGCGTTAAAAACATATTGAATGCCGTAGTATTCTTTCATGTACGCTCAGGTTTTCGATGATATAAATGAAAATTTTAAAAATATAAATTAAATGGGCTTGGTTCTATACATGCATAAGTACAAATAAATGAACATTAAATCAGGAGAATACCTGATAAAATGTCTCTGTATTTTTTTCTTGCTTAGTATAAATGTAATATTCTCCTTTTGGGTCATAAACACGAACAACTGTGGTGCACACAAGTTGCTACAAAATCTGAAACACTTTTGGGTTCGTGTGTGACAACACGCATGTGCACTCGTACATGCATGCACCCTGCACATACTACTAGCACATCGCACACACTCACCACTCACGCGACATACTACTAGCACAACGCACACACTCATCACTCACGCGACACACCAACGGAATGCACGCACACAATGGCAGCAAGCTACAACGTTGCGGATTCGTCGTCGTCAGCGGTCGGATGCCATGGCCTTGCCCGACTACTCCGGCCAATCTACTCCGCCAGGTCCTGGCCCGTACGCCTCCATTTTTCCTCAAACTTATGCTCGTGTGCAGCGCGTGTGCACACACACAGAGAGAAGAATTATAGGGGAGCCACACACTGATGCTGCTGGACACCTGCTATTTCTTTTTCCTTCATTTAATATACACACTGAGCCACATAGTCTGCTAGGATGAACTTCCCTATCTTTCATACTGCTCGCATGGGATGGAGGGGTCGTAGTTCTTGTTTCACCTGCACATCACTCTTCATGTGGTTCACGAAGTAGTCTTCCTGGTAGATGTCACCGAACTGACTGGTAGAAAAAGGAGAGACACAACAAATACATAAGACAAAATTTGTCACCCTCGCCTTCTGCTGGGGACTTCTGCTCGCGATGGCATCGACCTCCCTGGCGCTACGGGGCTGGACTGAGATGGTGTTGGGTCATCATCGGGGAATTGGGACTTGGACGGCGCCTGCACCCCAATCTGGACTGCAACGGACCACATGGAGTACCCAGGATCTGGATTTTTGCAACTCCCTGGCGCTCTGCTGTGGCTGCATGAACGCTGGTGCCATCCAGCGGTGCCCCTGTTGTTGCTCCGAGAAATCCGTCTCTAGCATTGTAGTTAACATCTGAACTCCTGTGTCATGACAACGGTGCGGAGATGCAGCCGGGCGAAGGGGAGCTGCATCTCATCTAGGGCCACACCCATGGCATGTGCGAGGTCATGGCAATCCCAGGGATGCTTGTCGCGACGGCGGATGGGGCGGCGGTGTGTGGGGGCTGCCACGAAAGGAAAAGTAATGATGTTAGTAAAGAAAGATAGGATAAATTAAAGCATGTCATTTAGGAAAGTAAATGAAAGTTTGCTCTACATAGTTACTCTGACAAAATCAATTTATTCATTTTCTAGTACCTACTTTTTGTAATGCAGGTCGAGTTTTCAGTAAAGGTGCGCAATCATCCCAGAAGCAAAGCAGTACCTCAATTCTCTGTAGCTCAAATTCCACAAATCACTAGTCCCCTGTATTTCCAGTGCAAGTGAATATGTTGAACTGAGCCATCAAAAACTCTTTTTTAACCTGAAAGTGGCGAGGAAATAAGATAAACGGTTGTATATGAAGTGCAGACATAACTGGACTACTACTAGCTAGTAATTGAGCATATGCCCATGAAGAATTAAGAGCTGATCAAACAGCCACATGATCTGGTTTCACTCCTCTGAATGCAAGTGCGCAGTAGTTCAAGATGAACACAGACTGAAGAATAATACATCAGTTCTAACTAACAAGAAGTAATTCACCTACTCATTCTATAGTGGTATCCATGAGTGGATGTTTTAACTGCTCTGCTGGCGATGATGTGACTGTTCGCAGCACTGGATACGCATAATTCTTTTTTAAGAACATATGAAATGAATTATCGAATCAAAATCAAAAAGGGACTCTCTTTTTAATGCAGATGCAGACCCAATTGTTTATTTAACATACTATAAGATGAAGAACAGAGAAGCATTTATACTAACATTACTGACTTGCAAACAATATTGTAGAAACAAACATCAGAGCTACCTGTCGATAGTCCAAGTACACACCTGATGATGAAATCGATTCCAAGCTCCAAATGATGTAGCAGCCTATGTCAAAGCTAGCAGATAAGAATAGCTTCACCCAACAGAAGGGCACAACACAGAGCAACCCTAGTAGTGCAGCGGATTTAGAACGTTCAGATTTACATGGTCTTCATCTAGCAGCAGATTTACATGGAGGAGCAGTAGCAATTCAGACGTTCAAGCAAGAGATGATGGGAAGGTCGATCAGACACGCCAGAGAAGGTCACGTGCGATGGATGCTTAGGCAGGGGTTGCAGAGGCGACAACGAGAGTCCTCCACGGAGGAGCGCGAGCGGCTGGAGGAAGAGGAAGCCACCACTGGCTGCGTGGGTGAAGACCCGAGGTGGTGCAGGCTCTTGGCGTCGCCAGAGTTGAGGAGCGGCACCGTCGGTGGGATACGGGGCGTCGGCACGCTCCGGCGGAGGGAGAAGCGAGGAGGTGGCCAGGTGAGGCACGGCGAGCTATTCCTGGTGTCGGCGCCCCTATTCTGCTCCTCCCAGCACAGGTACCTCTGCCCTGTGTTCATCAGTCCCAGGGGGAGCTCGGGCAAGACCGGATCCGTGCGCAGAGGGGGACATCCAGGTGGTGGTGGGCGGCGACGGCGGCGTGGGATACTGGTGGTGGGCGGCGCCGCGGCGGCGCGCGTCGCTGGGGCTTTTGGATGCGGGAGAGGGAGGGGTGGTGGCTCGCTGGGGGGTGGCCTTAGGCGGGATGCAGGCGGCGGTGCGGATGTGGGCAGGCCGGCGCCGGCGGGGGTTTGGTTGGTGCCGCCGCGCGGGGAGTGGGTTGAGGGCTTGAGGCTAGTGTGGTCGGGGCTGGATGGATTAGATCTGGGTGAGTTCAGGAGGGCCTCCGCGCGCCTTATAGAGGGTGCCGTGATCCAAATAAAGAGGGCGCCGTGATCCAAATAACTATTCTGATCCTAGGATCAGAATAGTGTTGTTCTATATATATCAGGATCTTTCTAACACACAATGCTTGCCAAAGGATAAAGTGTAAAAAGGAAAGGTGAAGATCACCATGACTCTTGTATAAGGGTAGAAGGTAAAAATAAAAGATAGGCCCTTTGCAGAGGGAAGCAGAGGTTGTCATGCGCTTTTATGGTTGGATGCACAAAATCTTAATGCAAAAGAACATCACTTTATATTGCCACTTGTGATAGGGACCTTTATTATGCAGTCCGTCGCTTTTATTTCTTCCATATCACAAGCTCGTATAAAGCTTATTTTCTTCACACTAATAGGTCATACATATTTAGAGAGCAATTTTTATTGCTTGCATCAATGACAACTTACTTGAAGGATTTTACTCTATCCATAGGTAGGTATGGTGGACTCTCATGGCAAAACTGGGTTTAGGGATGTTTGGAAGCACAAGTAGTATCTCTACTTGGTGCAAAGAATTTGGCTAGCATGAGAGGGAAAGGCAAGCTCAACATGTTGGATGATCCATGACAATATAACTTACTCTGATATAAGAAAACATAACCCATTACGTTGTCTTCCTTGTCCAACACCAACTTTTAAGCATGTCATATTTTAATGAGTGCTCACTGATAATCCCCAAGTGCAAGGAATCATCGTAGCACTTTCGAAAGGTGGAAGTGATAAGTATGGAGTGTCGAACCCACAAGGAGCTAAAGGTAAGATCAATATTCTCTCAAGCCCTATCTGCCACTGATACGACTCTACATGCACCGAACGTTTACTTCCAACTAGAAACGAGAAATAAAACTACGTTGTGGGTATGAAGAGGATAACTTTGCATGGTGTCGGAGAGCTAAAACTTAAAAGTAGGTGCTGTTATCATAAAGTTAGAATATATTACTAAATAATATAAATAGCAAGTGTGGAATAATGGTGGATCGGTTGCGGAATTGTCCTAGGCAATTGTTAACAAGACCGGTAATCACTATTGCAGTTTCATATGAGGGAGAGGCATAAGCTAACATACTTTCTCTACTTGGATCATATGCACTTATGATTGGAACTCTAGCAAGCATCCGCAACTACTAAAGATCATTAAGGTAAAACCCAACCATAGCATTAAAGCATCAAGTCCTCTTTATTCCCATACGCAACAATCCCTCTTACTCGGGTTTGTGTTTCACCACTCACCAACCCACTATAAGTGAATCATGAACGATTGCAACACCCTACAGTGGGAATCCCTCACGCTATGCCGACACGGAAGGCACCATAGGACAGCACCAAAGTAAAACATACAACTCATACCAATCTAGATCATCAATCAACCCAAAGACAGAAGATATCTACTCAAAACATCATAGGATGGCAACACATCATTGGATCATAATATGTGGCATAAAGCACCACGTTCAAATAGGGATTACAGCGGGGTGCGGAAGAGTGGACCGCGTAAAAGAGATGGGGATGGTGATGATGGTGGTGATGTTGATGAAGACGATCACCGTGGCGATGATTCCCCTCTCGATGGCACTCCGGTGCCACCAAGAGAGAGGAGGAGAGGTTCTCCCTTGTGCTTCCTCCTCCATGGCATCCACCTCCGGTCCTTGGCCTTCATGGTGATGATGGCCCTCCGGATACTCCTCCATGGCCACGGATGATGGCCCCCCTCCGGCAGGTGCCGAGAGGGCCTAGATTGATTTCTCGTGGCTACAGAGGCTTGCGGCGGAACTCCCGATATAGGTTAATTTTCCGAGGTTTCAGATTTATAGAAATTTTTGCGTCGGTCTCACGTCAAGGAGGTGCCCGAGGTGTCCACGAGGCAAGCCCACGCTACTGGGGTGTGGGCGCGCCCCACCCTCGTGGGCACCTCGGGACTCTCTGGCCCAACTCTTTACTCCGAGGTCTTCTTTTGGTCCATAAAAATCGTCAAAATTGGCTCGTCAATTGACTCCGCTTGGTATTCCTTTTTTGCAAAACTCTAAAACAAGGAGAAAACAGAAACTCGCACTGGGCTCTAGGTTAATAGGTTAGTCCCAAAAATCATATAAAAGTGTATAATAAAGCCCATTAAACATCCAAGATAGATAATATAACAACATGAATACTTCATAAATTATAGATACGTTGGAGACGTATCACTCACAATCATAAAAGATGTCCAGGATAGTGTATTTATATGTGAAAACCTCTCTTTCTTTGTTACTTCTTATTAATTGCAACGATGACCAAAACTATGTTTGTCAACTCTCAACAACTTTTATTCATCATACTCTTTATATGTGAAGTCATTACTCTCCATAAGATCAATATGATCTTTTTATTTCTTTTTATTCTTTCTTTAATTCCCTCAAGATCATAGCAAGATAGCAAAGCCCTTGACTCAAAACTACTCTTTATTATATATAACTCACGGACTCGATTACATAGATAGAGATCAAAACAAAGCTCAAAGCTAGATCATACTAAAACTTTATTCTACTAGATCAAGATATAACCAAAAAGATCGAACTAAGAAAAATGGTAAAGGTAGAAGTGTGATGGTGATACGATACCGGGGCACCTCCCCCAAGCTTGGCAGGTGCCAAGGGGAGTGCCCATACCCATGTATTTATGTCTCTTTCTTCGGAGGTGGTGATGATAGAGTTGTTGATGACGTAGGCTTCTTCCTTAGCTTACACTTGAGGATAGAGTTTTGCTCCCTTAAGTCACCGATCTCCTGCTCAAGACTTAGTATCTTCTTAAATAGTTCCTGTTTATTTTCCTGCAAGAGACGAAAAGGGATAAACTCGATCTTAGGTTTCTTTGCTCTGTCAGGGAGACTTGACTTTTTTGAACTCCACATGCATGTCCCCAGGTTGAGGGAGTGGGACTTCATCTTCATCTGAACTTGTCTCCCCCTTTCCCTTAGGATCATAGTCTTCTTCTTCTTCCGTGGTCCAACCACAATGCTCCGAGTCCCCGTAGACTTTGGGGTATGCACGATAATCAACCACATAGCTTTCTCCTTCTGAATCCTGGGACAACAAGCTCTAAATCTGTGGCAGAAATAGCTCAAAACAAAAACAGAGGATTTGGTCGTGGTACGGTGGTCAAAACCTTCGGGAGATTATATAATAAATTTTTACCAACCAAAAGAAGTATCGGGCAAGAAAACGGAGTCCGGAGGGCACACGAGGTGGCCACGAGGCAGGGGGCGCGCCCTCCACCCTCGTGGATGCCTCATGTCTCTTTCGGACTACTTTTAATTTTCCTAATTTTTCAAATATTTCAAAACGGAGAGAAATTGCTATTTGAACCGTTCTGGAGTCAGTTTACTTACCGTAGCACATACCTATTCCTTTTCAGAGTGTGAAACGTTCTGGAAAGTGTCCCTTATGTACTCCTCCGGGGTTACGGTGTTAATAACATTGGTTTCAACATTTATGGGATTAACTGAGATATAATGTTTGATTCTTTGACCATTTACCACCTTCGGATTTGTGCCTTCGGCGTTGTTGATTTTTATGGCACCGGAACAATAGACCTCCTCGATAATGTAAGGACCTTCCCATTTAGAGAGAGTTTTCCTGCAAAAAATCTTAAACGAGAGTTGTATAGCAAAACATAATCACCTACATTAAACTCACGCTTTTGTATCCTTTTGTCATGCCATCTTTTAACTTTTTCTTTAAACAACTTGGTATTCTCATAGGCTTGGGTTCTCCATTCATCAAGCGAGCTAATGTCAAATAACCTCTTCTCACCGGCAAGTTTGAAATCATAATTGAGCTCTTTAATGGCCCCATATGCCTTATGTTCTAGTTCGAGAGGTAAGTGACATGCTTTTCCATAAACCATTTTATACACAGACACACCCATAGGATTTCTATAAGCAGCTCTATAAGCCCATAATGCATCATCAAGTTTCTTGGACCAATTCTTTCTAGATCTATTAACAGTCTTTTGCAAAATTAATTTAATCTCTCTATTACTCAATTCTACTTGACTACTAGACTGAGGATGATATGGAGATGCAATTCTATGATTAACATCATACTTAGCAAGCATTTTACGAAAAGCACCATGAATAAAATGTGAACCACCATCAGTCATTAAATATCTAGGGACTCCAAACCTCGGAAAAATAACTTCTTTAAGCATCTTAATAGAAGTGTTATGATCAGCACTACTAGTTGAAATAGCTTCTACTCACTTAGTAACGTAATCAACATCAACTAAAACATGTGTATACCCATTAGAGGAAGGAAAAGGTCCCATATAATCAAAGCCCCGGACATCAAATGGTTCAATAACAAGTGAATAATTCATAGGCATTTCTTGACGTCTACTAATGTTACCAATTCTTTGACATTCATCGCAAGGCAAGACAAACTTACGGGCATCTTTGAGAAGAGTAGGCCAATAAAAACCAGATTGCAATACCTTATGTGCAGTTCTATCTCCAGCATGGTGTCCTCCGTAAGCCTCAGAGTGACACTTGCGTAGGATCTGTTCCTGTTCATGCTCAGGTACACAACGTCTAATAACACCATCTACTCATTCTTTATAAAGGTGTATAATGTCTTAAATCATAGATTTTTTTTCTTTTGCTGGTATGTGAAACTAGGTGGTATAAATTTAGCAACAATGTAATTAGCATAATCAGCATACCATGGAGCAGTACGAGAAGCATTTATGACAGCTAATTTTTCATCAGGAAAGCTATCATTAATAGGCAGTGGGTCATCAAGAACATTTCTAACCTAGACAAGTTGTCTGCAACGGGGTTCTCAGCTCCCTTTCTATCAATAATATGCAAATCAAATTCTTTTAGCAAGAGAACCCATCTAATAAGTCTAGGTTTAACATCTTTCTTTTCCATAAGATATTTAATAGCAACATGATCAGTGTGAACAGTTACTTTGGAATCAACAATATATGGTCTGAACTTATTACAAGAAAATACGACTGCTAAAAATTCTTTTTCAGTAGTAGCATAATTTCTCTAGGCACTGTCTAGAGTTTTACTAGCATATTGGATAACATTTAATTTCTTATCAACTCTTTGTTCTAGGACAGCACCAACAGCATAATCACTAGCATCACACATAATTTCAAACGGTAAATTCCAATCAGGTGCTTGAACAATAGGTGCAGAAATCAAGGCCTTCTTAAGTATTTCAAATGCTTCTACACAATCATCATCAAAAATAAAAGAAACATCTTTTTGCAAGAGATTAGTGAGAAGCCTAGAAATTTTAGAGAAGTCTTTAATAAACCTCCTATAGAAACCAGCATGACTAAGGAAAGTTCTTATACCTTTGATATCCTTAGGACAGGACATCTTTTCAATAGCATCTACTTTAGCTTTATCAACTTCAATACCTTTTTCAGAAATTTTATGCCCCAAGACAATACCTTCATTAACCATAAAGTGGCACTTTTCCCAATTCAAGACAAGATTAGTTTCTTCACATCTCTGCAAAACTCGATCAAGGTTGCTTAAGCAATCGTCAAAAGAAGTTCTCTAAACGGAGAAATCGTCCATGAAAACCTCAACAATCTTTTCACAGAAGTCAGAGAATATAGCAGTCATACATCTTTGAAAGGTAGCAGGTGCATTGCATAAACCAAAAGGCATACATCTATAAGCAAAGGTACCGAATGGGCAAGTCAAACTGGTCTTTTCCGGCTCCCGCCCCCAAAACCCTCGCCGCCGCCGACTTCCCTGCCCGTCTCCGGTGGGATCCGGTCACCCTCGCCGGCGCGCAGCCCGGATCTGCCCCCTTCCCCCGCCCTTCCTTTCCCGCCCCTCCTTCCGCCCTCGCGACGCCTTCCAGGGAGACGACTGGGCGGCCCCCACGCCTCTACTCTCGGCTTCGCCCCCTCATCCTCTCCCCTGCTGTCGTCGGCGGCAGAATCTCCTCTCCCTGCGCGCGCGTCCTCCTGGCCCAGGGCAGGGGGGGCGGCGGCGGTGTCGCTCGGCTTGGTGGCGGTGTCGCGAGGCTTGGCGGCGGTCCGGTGACCTGGCGGGGTGGCCGCTGGTGGAAGTGGTGGCGGCGCTGCTCCTTGGCGGCGGGGCGGCTTGGTGGCGCGTCCCCGGCTCAGACCTGGGCCTTGCGGGCCCCATCTAGGGTATTAGCGGGTCGGTCCCCGCGTGGCTTCGTTGTCTTCAGCGTGGTGAGGCAGAGGTGCGGCTTGGACAAGGGCGGCGGCGCCGACGGCGTGCCGGCTACAGCGCGAAGGCGGGAACTTTACGGGTCTCAGAGATCCCGGCCGGGCCTGTGCGACCAAGAGCCTGGTATGTTCCTACTATTGCGTCCAGTCAGCTTTCGTCTTCGACGGTGGAGGTGGGGCCCTCCCGCGTGCCGACAGTGCTGCTGCCCTAGTCCCGGCTCCTCTTCTTCATTGTGCAGGTCTTGCTTCACGGTGTCGTGGTGAGACAGCGTGGGAAGCTTCGTGTCCGGGTTGGCGCATGGTGGGCTTGGTGGCGAGCTCCGGAGTGCCTAAGGTGTATGTTGGGATCGGGAGAAATCCATGTTGGCTTGGCCGACACCGACGCAGTGGCGCATGAGGGTGCCGCCGGACCTTCCTAGAGGGCGTCGGGGCTACCCTTCCTCTCTCCTCACCACGTACCGGGGCAAACCCTTGGCAGCAGCGTCGTCATTGTCGTGTCCCTTCTTGGAGGTGTTAATTGGTACCGGTACTTCGGAGGCTCGGAGCTTGGTGGGCGATCTCCGGTGGATGCAGCGGCCATGAGGCTTCCTCTTTTTTATCGATCCGCCGTTGTCGGCATTTGTTTCTCTTGTACTTTTTATTTCTTTTCTTTTGGGCGTGATTGTGCGGCTTCCGCCCCAACACCCATCGTTGGTTGTCTCAATTGGTTGCTTTGTATACAAAGCGGGGGGGGGACCCTTTTTCGATATGGTCTTTTCCTGATCCTCCTTTGACAGAGGTATTTGAGAGAAACCAGAATAACCATCTAGAAAGAAAAAATGTGTATGTTTGGATAGTTTTTCTAGCATTTGATCAATAAAAGGTAGAGGGTAATGATCTTTTCTAGTAGCTTTATTTAATTTGCGGAAATCAATTACCATTCTATAACCTGTAACAATTCTTTGTGGGATCAATTCGTTTTTATCATTAGGAACAAGAGTAATACCTCCCTTCTTAGGTACACAATGAACGGGGCTTACCCACTAGCGATCAGCAGTAGGATAAATTATACCTGCCTCCAGAAGCTTTAATATTTCATTTCTTACCACTTCTTTCATCTTAGGATTTAACCGTCGTTGAGGACCAACAACTGGTTTAGCATCTTTCTCCAATTTTATTTTGTGCTGACATCCAGAGTATATCCAATAGCAACACGGTGCTTCTTCAGAGTTTTCAATAATTTCTCTTCTTAATGCTCTAAAAGGTTAGCACTAATAATAACAGGATATATCTTCTTTTCATCAAGATAAGCATATTTAAGAGTATCAGGTAATTGTTTAAGCTCAAACATGGGATCTCCCTTGGGTGGAGGAGGATCTCAGAGAATTTCCACAGGAAAGTTGTGTTTCAAAATAGGTCCTTGCTTAAAGAATACTTCATCTATTTCCCTTCTTTCATTCATAAACATATCATTTTCATGGTCGAGCAAATATTGTTCTAAAGGATCATTAGGAGGCACGACAATAGAAGCAATACCAATAATTTCATCTTTACTAGGAAATTCTTTATCATGGGGTTGTCTACAAAATTTAGCAAAATTAAAATCATGAGACATATCCCCTAAACCAACAGTAACAAAATCCTTTTCGCAATCTATCTTAGCATTAACAGTATTGAAGAAGGGTCTACCAAATATAATGGGACAAAAGTCATATTGTGGGGAACCAAGAACAAGAAAATCAGTAGGACATTTAATTTTCCCACACAAGACTTCAACATCTCTAACAATCCCAATTGATGAAATAGTGTCTTTATTGGCAAGCTTAATAGTAACATCAATATCTTCCATCTCAGCAGGTGCAATATCATGCATAATTTATTTGTATAAGGAATGAGGTATTGCACTCACACTAGCACCCATATCACATAAACCATGATAACAATGATCTCCTATTTTAACAGAAACAACACACATGCCAACAACAGGTCTATGTTTATTTTTAGTATCGTGTTTAGCAATGCCAGCAGCTTCATCACATAAATAAATAACATGCCCATCAATATTATCGACCAAGAGATCTTTGACCATAGCAATACTAGGTTCAACTTTAATTTACTCAGGGGGTGTAGGTGTTCTAGTATTACTCTTACGAACCACAGTTGAAGCTTTAGCGTGATCCTTTATTCTAATAGGGAAATGTGGTTTCTCAATATAAGAAGTAGGAATAATAGGATCAACATTATACGTAATAGTTTCTTCTTCAACTTTAATAGGTTCTACTACTTTCACTTCAATGGGAGGATGATATTTAAACCACTTCTCCTTAGGGAGATCAACATGAGTAGCAAATGATTCACAGAAAGAAGCTACTATCTCATAGTCAAGTCCATATTTAGTGCTAAATTCACAAAAAGCATGGATATACATAAAAGATTTAACACAATCAAACTTAAGGTTTATACTTGACTCCTTACCTTCGTCGAGTTCCCAATCTTCTGAGTTGCGTTTAATTCTTTCCAATAAATCCCATTTGAATTCAATAGTCTTCATCATAAAAGAACCAGTACAAGAAGTATCGAGCATGGAGCGATCATTATGAGAAAGCCAAGCATAAATTTTTTGAATAATAATTTCTCTCGAGAGCTCATGATTGGGGCATGAATATAACATTGACTTAAGCCTCCCCCAAGCTTGAGCAATATTTTATCCTTCATGAGGCAAAAAATTATATATATAATTACGATCATGATGAACCAGATGCATAGGATAAAACTTCTGATGAAATTCCAATTTCAATCGGTTGTAGTTCCATGATCCAATATCATCACATAGCCTATGCCATGTCAATGCCTTTCCATTCAAAGATAAAGAGAAGACCTTCTTCTTGACAACATCCTCGGGCATACCTGCAAGCTTAAATCATCCACAAACTTCATCCACATAGATCAGGTGCATATCGGGATGTAATGTTCCATCTCCTGTATAAGGATTAGCTAGCAGTTTCTCTATCATACCCGAAGGAATTTCAAAGTAAATATTTTCAGTAGGTTTAGTAGGTTGAGGAGCAACTCTTTGCTCTTCTGGTCGGGGTGAAGATACCCCAAACAAGCCCCTCAAAGGATTATTTTCCATAGTAACAAGTGATAGTAAATTTCAGCACACTATATAAATGTTTCCTTACCAAAGGCGCTTCATTCCTCGGCAACGGCGCCAAAAAAAGTCTTGATGACCCACAAGTATAGGGGATATGTCGTAGTCCTTTCGATAAGTAAGAGTGTCGAACCCAACGAGGAGCAGAAGGAAATGACAAGCGGTTTTTAGTAAGGTATTCTCTGCAAGCACTGAAATTATCGGTAACAGATAGTTTTGTGATAAGGTAATTCATAACGGGCAGCAAGTAACAAAAGTAAACAAGGTGCAGAAAGTTGGCCCAATCCTTTTTTTTAGCAAAGGACAAACCTGGACGAACTCTTATATAAAGCAAGGTGCTCCCGAGGACACATGGGAATTATTGTCAAGCTAGTTTTCATCATGCTCATATGATTTGCGTTAGTTACTTTGATAATCTGATATGTGGGTGGACCGGTGCTTGGGTGCTGTCCTGACTTGGACAAGCCTCCCACTTATGATTAACCCCTCTCGCAAGCATCTGCAACTACGAAAGAAGAATATAGGTAAACCTAACCATAGCATGAAACATATGGATCCAAATCAGCCCCTTATGAAGCAACACATAAACTAGGGTTTAAGCTTCTGTCACTCTAGCAAACCATCATCTACTTATTACTTCCCAATGCCTTCCCCTAGGCCCAAATTATGGTGAGGTGTCATGTAGTCGACATTCACATAACACCACTAGAGGAGAGACAACATACATCTCATCAAAATATCGAACGAATACCAAATTCACATGATTACTTATAACAAGACTTCACCCATGTCCTCAGGGACAAACGTAACTACTCACAAAGCATATTCATGTTCATAATCAGAGGGGTATTGGATAGCATTAAGGATCTTAACATATGATCTTCCACCGAATAAACCAACTAGCATCAACTACAAGGAGTAATCAACACTACTAGCAACCCACCAATCTGAGGTTTTGAGACAAAGATCAGATACAAGAGATGAACTAGGGTTTTGAGAGGAGATGGTGCTTGTGAAGATGTTGATGGAGATTGACCCCCTCTTGATGAGAGGATCGATGGTGATGACGATAGCGGTGATTTCCCCCTCCCGGAGGGATGTTTTCCCGGCAGAACAGCTCCGTCGGAGCCCTAGATTGGTCCTGCCTAGGTTCCGCCTCGAGATGGCGGCGCTTCGTCCCGAAAGCCTCCTTATGATTTTTTCTAGGGCAAAAGACACAATATAGCAGAAGATGGACGTGGGGGTCTGCTAGGGGGGCCCACGAGGCTGGGGGGCGCGCCCTCCACCCTCGCGGATGACTGGTGGCCCCCTTCTGGTGCTTTCTTCGCCCAATATTTTTGATATATTCCAAATCTGATCTTCGTGGAGTTTCAGTACTTTTGGAGTTGTGCAGAATAGGTCTCTAATATTTGCTCCTTTTCCAGTCCAGAATTCCGGCTGGCGGCATTCTCCCTCTTCATGTAAACCTAAGAGAGAAAAGGCATAAGTATTATGATATAATGTGTAGTAGCAGCCCATAATGCAATAAATATTAACATAGAAGCATGATGCAAAATGGACGCATCAGTATCACGTGCAATCATTTCCCAGCGGTAGCACCCAATATCCATAAGCTTCCTATGTTCCGTATGACTGAGTAACGACCACCTACGGATCCAAGCAGACTCCCTGAAGATAACCTGCAAAAAAATTGTGACAATTTATCTGTTAAAGGTTACACCATTACAACAATTCCATATGATCCAAAGTAATGCACACACTCCTACTTGAATATGTGCCGTTGTCTTAGGTTCTACCCCATTTAACCATGTCCCAAATAAATTGGATAAAGTGCTAGGTGGAGAAACATTAAAGGATGCATGAATGGTCAACCATAATAACTTAGCTAGTGGGCAATGGAGATAGAGATGCTGCATTGATTCGTCCTATTTACAAAAACAACACCATTTACTACCCTCCCAACTACGCTTTGTCAAGTTATCCTTCGTTAAAATTACTCCTTTGTATACAAACCACATAAAGACCTTAATTTTTAGCGGCACCTTGACTTTCCAGATGTGAAGTGATCTTGGGATGGGACCGGTGTTTATCAAATCTATATACATGGACTTAAACGAGAATACACCTGACATGGACAATTTCCAATGCAAGGTTTCCGGTGCATCAGAGAGGGTAATTCCCATCAACCTATGCATAAGATGCAGCCACCTATCCCATCTTTCCCCCGCCGGCACTCGCATGAACTAAATATTAAAAGGAACTGGCCCTAGTACCGTACTAACAAAGGCATCTTTCCATTGTGCGATGTTATAAAGATAGGGATACTGTAAGGCTAGTGGTGCATAGGTGGTTAGGCCAAAGTTCTCCTCCTTTGCAAGCTTCATCGGCCAGCCCGTCGATTCGCCTCCTCTATGCCTGCTACTCTGGTGGCTGATGGCGGGGAGGGGAATCCCGGTCACTTGGCTCTGGCCTGTAGTTTAGGTTAGTGGTTTTTAGTCCTTGCAGGGGTGGTGCGTCATCTTCAACCTAGTCTTTTTGGCCTTCGATCCTCCTTGATTTTTTCTGTCGGGACGGACTTGACGGAGCTCCATTGTAGACTCATACTGTCTCCTTGGGGCGGCGAGGTTAGTATTTCTCGTTGTGCGTGCGCGACAACGACACCTGCTAAATGGTTCAACGGTGAAAACTATGACTCTAGGGCAGTGGTCCTTACGGGCACGTGTAAAAAAAATTCATGCATATCATAGACAAGGTCATACTGGCTCATGTATGGGAGCAATGACAGCGGCGCGTCGGCGACTCGTTCCGGCGCCTCGTTCTGGCGGTGGTAGTGGTCATTCGGTAGTCCAAGGGTTTGGATGTAACTTTTATTATATTTGATTTGAAGTGTGTTGCATTTCTGGTAAGTTTTATAAAACAGATATGGGTCTTCCGTGAAAATAACCCTCTCCCACAAGTCAAGAACCTGAGTTCGGGTGCCTTAGCAGGCTAAAGCCACCCACCCAACAAGGAATTTGACATACCACACGTCCACACACTTAACATACCATGGAGCTAAATACAGCTTACCAATGGCTTGTCTCACATGCAGCCAGGAACTCAAATGATATTTTGGCCCGTATATTCTAACACGGGTGCTCACAGCGCGCGTAGGTTTGCTGTAAAGTTCGCTCGCTCCGGTTTCTCATTTTTTTTCCTTTCTTTTTTCCTTTTCACTACTTTTCTTTAGTTATTCTTCATTTTACTTTGTTTTTTTGTTTTCTCATTGGAATTTTTTTGAGCATCAGTACAGACACGAGACGCTCATATACACGCGCATACACTCATCCCTATGAACGCACACACGCACACCCTACCCCTATGAGCACCTCCGAGAGACTGAGCCGGCATATCATCTTGAGATTTACGAAGTCACCGTAGGCGTCTCGTCGTCGACGGGAACGCCTCCTCCCACTGAAAGCGCATCGCCGGAAATCCTGAAATAAATCCAGGAATAATGCGAGCATCAGGATTTGAACCCTAGTGGATTGGGGATACCACTGTCCACCTAACCAACTCAACCACATGTTGATTCGCTCTCATTGGATTTTTTGGTTTGTTTCTTTCATCGCTATACTTTAGTTTTCTTTCTGTTCTTTGGTTTCATTTTTCTTTACTTTTTCTTTCTTCATCGGTTTTCTTTTCTTCAACACATGTCTAGTTTTTTCTCAGTACATAATCTTTTTCTTAGCACACACGTGAAGTATTTTTTTGATACACGTTAGACATTTCTTAAATACATGATGTACATTTTTATAAAGCCATGTTTTGAACATTTTTTTGAATAAACAGTAACATTTTCCAAATATGCATTGTATATTGTTTTCAACTACGTGAAACATTTTCTTATGTTATATAGATATTTTGAGGAATTCACAAACATTCTATATATATTTTTAAAATCACGAACAATTTTTCTACAAGCGTAAACATTTTGGTCATGTCACGTACATTTCTTTCAATGGTACGAAACATTTTTTAAGTTATGCAATTTTTTTACATTTACAAACATTTATTAAATGTCATAAACACAGAGACATCCCTCCTGTTTGCAATTCTGGTATTTCCGTTTTTCTTTCATCTTTTTCTTTTCTTTTCTTTTCTTTTCTTTTTAATTTTAATTTTATTTTCTTTTTCATATTCATTTTCCTTTTTCTTAATTTTTCATATTCTTTTTCTCTTAAAATTTATTTATTTTCAAACAAATAAGAAATTGAAAAATTCTCTGGATTCAAAAACTGCTCATCAAATTCAAATATTTCAAAAAATGCCAGCTTTCTTCATCAAAATAGAAATTCGTTCATAAGCTTCAAAAATGTTAGAGATTTACAAAAAGTTCATCTAATAAAAATTGATCATCTAAATGAGTTTTGACCAATTCAAAATTACAAATCATGAACTATTTTTTCATGAACATTTTTACAATTCATGAACATTTTAAAATTCATGAACATTTTTACAAGGAACTAATAGTTTTGAAATCATGAAGATTTTTCCAATTACACAAACATTGTTTCAAATTCAGGAACATTTTTCTATTCATGATCATTTTCAAAACCACGATCATTATTTGATGTCATGAACGGTTTTTAATTCCATGAATATTTTCAAATTCATAGACATTTTTCAAATTCAAGAGTATTTTTTGAACACACAAACATTTTTCCAATTAAAAAAACAAATTAAATTCTTCAACATTTTTAAATACAATTATAAAAAACCTGAACATTTTTTTTGAAGAAAAAATGAAAGAAAAGGAAACAGGGGGAATTTCGCCCCCACGTGTGCCGGCCTAAAGTCGCGTCTGGGCGAGTGACGTATTTCCTCGCTGGCCATCACATTGGTCTGAGACTGGGAGTAGAAGGTATGTCTTGCCCGTACCAGTTCCTCCTTTGAGGAATCACATTCAGGCTGGGCAATTAGCGTCGATCGCTCGCAGCCACTCTCGTGGCATCGTATGTTCACTCTGCCCTTGTTTTCTTATTTACACATATGCATGTGCGTTGCAACGGGATAAGTTACTGACATGTCCACCGGAACGTATATTAATGTGACACGACAACATCCGGACGGTGCCACCTGACTGCAGCAAGGATACGCACGCCAAGGTTAAAATGCTCCCTCCTTTGTTGTGGTTGTCTCAAGAAAGTCTTAAAAAATAGATTATTAATGCAAGATTGGTGGACTCCGGAAGGATTAATTCATTAATTATAGGTCTCCCCTCATAGCAACAATCTCAAAAATCTAGTCTTACTTACAAACCCGCTTAATTTATATTAACACATCTTCCCATGCTAGCTCAAATCCATTTAATTCCTTCTCTCCCTCTATTCCTTGGTTCTTGAAGTGGCTTCCCAATCTCCACACAATTTACAAATGTATATAAATTGATGTATTCTCGTGCAAAGAGTCGAGGTGGGAATTTTTTTATTAAATAATGAACCTATATTTTTTTAAGCACAAGCACATGCTAGGTCTGGTTGGGGCCTTTGCGGTCATGAGTTCCAATCCCACAAAGCACAAATATTTTTCGCTACTCCATAGTCCGCAGAAAAAAGGGTGCAATGCTAGCCCTTCTAAGATATTTCATTTAACATATGTAGCCAATTTAAATGGGATAAACACACACACACACACACACACACACACACACACACACACACACACACACACACACACACACACACACACACAGCAATTAATTAGGTTAATTAAGGTTATGCCCTAAAAAGAATTTTATATCAGTTAAAACGAACTACTAATGGCACAGTTGGAAATTAAGCACTTTTCTAGTTAAATTACATATACACATTATTTAATTCGAGTTGCGGTTGCAAAGTTATAGCATGATCATGTTAACATATTCTCTATAAATAATAAAGACCAGGTTCTTAAACGGGCTGAAAGCAGAATGAACTGGGCCTACTGCAGCTGAATGCGGAATATGAACCAACGCCAAGGTGCGGGCCACAGTGGCTCCAGAAGTTGGGCCGAAGCGAACAGATAAAGAGAAAGGAGAGGGACTTAATACTGGACCATGAGTTATTTGAAAAAACACCAATGGGATTTTTATAATACGTCTGATAGCGTACAGGCAGAAACACTCCATACTTTGTTAGTAGGTATAATTTTTTTCTTTTTTGCACTGGTTTTCTATGTTTTGTTTTCAATTTTTGGCTTTTCTATATTTCACCTTTATATTTTGGTTTTCTTTGCTTCTATTTTGTTTATTTGTCCGTTTTATCAGTTCTCTATTTATGTTAACACATGCCTAATTTTTGTCTGTACGTAATGTCTATTTTTCGCCCACACGTTAATTCATTTTATATACACGATGGACATTTTTTCAAATACATGATGTATATTGAAAAATTACAAGTTTTGACACTTTTTCAATACACGTTAACCATTACGAAAAAGACATTGTGAATATTTTTAAACAATGTGAACATTAATTACATTGTATAAACATTTTTAATATCACATACAGTTTTCGAAAACATTTGAATGCTTATTTCAAATGTCACATAAATTTTTAAATGGATAGAAATATATATTTTAAACCTACGCAACATCTGTTAAAATTATATAAACATTATTTCAAATGTCACAAACATATTATTGAAACGAAGAAATATTTATTTAGAATTTCAAGTCAATTTATAAATATTACGAGGTCTTTTTACCTTACGCCAACATTTTTACACTGTTAACCCATTTTAGTAATTCTTAATATATTTTTAAAATGCGGAACATTTCGTTAAAATGTCACATGCAATTATTAATCGTATGAATTTTATTAGCGTTACACAAACTTTTTTATTTATGTTATACACAATGAAAAACGTTTGTGTACATTTGTTTCTTATATGCGGGATTAATTTTTGATTGTAACGAACATTTTTAGAAGTTATCAACTTTTTTTAAAAGTGCGCTAACAATTTTGTACTACGTCTAGATTTTTTAAAATTCATGATTTTGAATTTTTTAAGTAAATTTAAGTTTTTGAAATATATGCGTTTAGAGAGGAAAAAACCAATTTTTTTTGCTAGGAAAAAATTCAAGTGATGTCAGCATGACGTCAGCGTGATGACCCATGTCCCTACTGGTCCGGCCCACCACCCTCCCTCTAGCATGCTCGTAGCACGAGGGAGCCGTCTGTCTCGTTATAAGTGAGGAGAGAACATCATATGGAAACCAAGTTTCAAAGAAAACTTCGTGGAAACAATATATGAATGTTTCAAAAATTCTGGATAAAGACGAGATGTTAAGAGGGTAATGATCAACTGGCATGCTAAAATCCAAGTTCAAACACATTATCAATTACAAGCTATGAAATATACTTTTTTGGCAATGAATAGTGATGTTTACGGTTCGGCACTACTCAAAGCTGATCTTGTTATTTTCGCATCTCGTAAATGATAAATAATGTGTTTGAACTTGGGAATTTTACATACTAATAGAACAGCACACTCTTAACATCCCATATTTATGAAACTTCTAAACATCGACTCCACATGGTTTCCACCCAAACTTGGTTTTCATGTGATATTCTCTCATGAGTGAGACATAGGGGCACGTCATGCAGTTTCCTAGCTGTTTTTCATGTTATTTGTATCAGTTTACTGATTTTAGTTAGTTTTTCATACATTTTTGTAAAACTTCAATGATTATTTATGTTAAAAGTGTTTATTTCCAGAATCTTGAATGTTTGAACACTTTTAAAAATCATCAATTATTTAAAAAAAACATATTTAAAAAATGACATTTTTAAAATTTGTGAACATTAATATTTTTTGGAACACCTTTTGCAAAGGAGGAAAAAGAAGTTCAAAAAGTTCAAAAAATGAAACCAACAAATAAAAATAAAAATGTAAAGAAAACAACAAAAAAAAAATTAAACTAGGAAGTTCACCATACTGGATTCCTTTAGAACTAATTGGACCGACCCACTCATCGGTTGCTCTGTGCAAAAGGTCGATTCCTTGACCCAAAGCAACAAATAGAAATTGTCTTCTTTTGTTTAGTTTCCTTGCGATTCACATCCATACTACCTGAAAGCACCAGGTCAAAAAATATGTGAAATCGAAAGCCACACCAACGTACTTCAATAAAAAAAAAAAATCCACTTTTTGATTTTGGGTCATCGAGATAATATTTATTTCTCCGTCGCGACTCGTTAATAGCATGGTTCATAGTATAGCCGCCCGTTGGCTATATGATGTTGCCATATCATTTATGATCAACTTTATAGTCATTACTATAACACTACTAGCGAAAACCCTAGCAGTAGCGCTGGTTTTGTCCTCACTAGTAGTGCGGGTAGGCGCGCTATTAATAAGGCGCTACAGCTACTGCTTAGCAGTAACGCGTGCATGCACGCGCTACTGCTAGGATGAATAGCTGCAGCGTTTGTTCACTCCCACGCTACTGCTAATGTAACTACTGGCAGCGTGTTTTCTCTTCATCGCTACTAGTATTTTTTTTTTCATTTTTAGTTTATTTATTCGCCATCGTACAAATATTGATACAATACCAGTTATGAGGTTTACATCATTATGTCCATAACAGTGTCAAATGAAGGTGGATTAGGTTCAAGTGGAGGCAATATGTGGTGCATGTCAAAAGTATACTACTAATCCAAACTTGATCTAGTTTGGACTAGTAGTACTTTCGATGTGCACCACATGTTGCTCCACTTGAATCTAATCCGCCAGACACAAGATATTTAATCATCATCATGGTCATTACCACCAACAGTATTTATTTAATCACCACTAACACTAGCTAATAATAATAATCATAGTCATTACCACCAACACTAGCTATTTTATCATCATAGTAATAGTGTAGCACATCATCATCCTGAAACTCATTTCTAGCTAGCTAATCACTCATGCTGCTCTCTCTTAGGTAAAACAACATAAAACATGCGTAGCTCTCCTCCTTGATCAAGTTGGAGCATGCAGATGAACCTGTCTCCTACTCGTGGGTAGCGCCTCTGTTTGCTGCCCCCTAGTACTTCTCTCCGCTCCCCCATCACATATTTGGTCCAGTCTTGCACTATTAAGCATCCGTCGCTAATCTTGAATGCACTAAAGTAATCTGTAGGATATCTTGGCCGTAAGCTGATAATACTCATGGTACCTTTAGTCTCGATCCCATAAGGCACAACATTCATCAGGAGTCCCTGTTGAAGAACATCGTATGGTAACACAGTTAGCAATGAAGTTTAGCTTAAAAAATAATGTATGGAAAAGATGCACTGAGAACAAATAGTAAATATCTTACCATCCTTCCTAAATAGATGTGACCGTAGTTCATTACGAACACTATTGGTCGCACGTTTTCAGTACTAACATTTCTAAATCCAGAAAGAAAATTTGTCTTGACAGTATCAAGATCCTCAAGCCATGAAACATAAAACTTGTCTACAGAAGGCAGGCCCAATATTCATAAGATCCACAAACATAGATTTGACCAATAATACACATGTACTAAGATCCACATACATAGACCCTAAGTAGATACATCCACTAGTAGAAAACAGGTCTTTGGTCCAGGCAGGGTAAGCCCGTTAATCCCAGTTCACTCACGAACTGGGACCCATGAGGGCATCGGCCCCGGTTCGTGAGGCCAGGGAGCCGGCCGGGCCTCAGGGGCCATTGGTCCCGGTTCGTCTGGCCCCTCTGGTCCCGGTTCCAGACACGAACCGGGACCAATGTGCCTCGCTCTTGGCCCACAACCATTGGTACTGTTGGTGGCTGGAACCGGGACCAAATGGGGTCCTTTAATTAGTCCCGGTTCCAGCCACGAACCGGGACCAAAGAGATGCCTATATATACCCCTTGCCTGCGAGCAGAGCAGTGGAGTGCTCTATTTTTTGCCCGGCCGTGGGAGAGATTTATGGTGCTCTAGCTCACCTCCTATGCACATAAGGTGTTCGATGAAATGCTAGAGCCACAGTTAAGCTTTCTCCTCTCGAAGCTCCTTATCCAAGCTCCATTTTCCTCAAGATTTGTCTAGGTTTGATGGTCCGTCCTGTCCCGTCCCCGTCCTCATCGCCATCGATCGCCCACGTTGATCTCATCGCCGACACCATCGTGGTGAGCCTCTTGATCTTATCTTCTTTCTAAAAGGAAAATGTTCTTACTTGTATGATTTAGATAGATACTTGTGTAATTTTCTTACTTTTATTATTGTTTGTTATTATATAGTGCGGTGGTTTTGGTATCCGCCTTCGTCGGCCCTCGTCCTTTCTATGATTCAGATGTGGTATATATATTATCTTTTATAACTCTTGTTTCATTTAGTGTTTATGACAATTATGCCGACAAACGTGACATAGATTTTTTATGCCGACAAATTGATATAGACATGAGATGTTACGGATTGTAAGAGATCTTATATTGTATATATATAGCTAGTAGCATGGGATAGATATACGAAAAATTGTTGTTCGACAAATCTCTTAGAGAAAGAGAGGTGCACTCCTCTCTGTATATGTTCATGACGATCTTGTGTAATTAATGATTCCTTCATTTTCTTACTAGCTAGCGTGTCGAGTTCTCTCTATACGTATAGTAGCTAGCGTCGACCAAGCACAGAGATAAGAGAGGTCACTTCTTTCTATTAGCTAGCTAACACAATATATGAAACCCCTAAATTAACCCTCCAAAACCCCTACCCCCCTTTAAAAAACAAAACCCCTACTCCTGCCAGCTGCTGATGCGTGGATGCCTTTTGGTCCCGGTTGGTGTTACCAACCGGGACTAAAGGTTCTCCTGCCTGGGTGCCCTGCAGCGGCCACGTGGAGCCCTTTCTGTCCCGGTTCGTAAGCGAACCGGGACTAATGGTTTTGGGCTTTAGTGCCGACCGTTTAGTCCCGGTTCCAGAACCGGGGCTAACGGGCCTCTGGAACCGGGACAAATGGCCCGTTTTCTGCTAGTGATCCTTTTGAGTAAACAATTAGTGTCCCTTTTAGAGAATGGAAAACCCAATAATTTTGGAGGATAAGTACTCTATAAAAGTTTTAGCTTCGGTGCCATTTGGAACAAAAGAATTGTTATTCTACATTGCGCCCTCAAGCTTTTCGCTTTTTGTGTACAATCTTGATGTGTTTACCTGTATGACTTCGAAGTGATAGCTTTGCAGTTTCATGTGGTTGTAATTCCTGTAGGAATACATGATACATCACATCCCAATTCCCACACATTCCTTTCAATTCTTGTGTTCAAATGAGGCCTAAGCATTTTAAGACATTATAATCTTGAAAATTATACATTAACTATCAATTTCTAGGAGAATATGTTGTGGCACATAAAATGAACCATACAATATAGAAATATATTTAATCGTATATTTGTTAATACTCCCTCCGTTTCTTTTTAGTCCACATATAAGATTTGGTCAACGTCAAACTTTGTTAACTTTGACTAAGTTTATAGAATAAATATCGAGATCCACGGTATGAACTCAATATTGTTAGATGCATCATGAAATTAATTTTCATACCATATAGCTTTAGTATTGTAGATATTGATACTTTCTCTATGAAGTTTGACTTTGACCAAATCTTATATGCAGACTAAAAAGAAATGGAGAGAGTAGATTAGAAATGATCTCTACACTCATGGTTATCACCGATATCTCTACTTTTTAGGCGATAAATATCTTGCAACGAGATAACTAGAAAAAAAATACACAAATAAAAATATAGGGCATCGAAACAAGATACCCACGAGTCAAGAACACGAATTTATCCGAATTTCACACCCTTGGGGTGGCTGGGGGGGGGGGGGGTGCTGGTAATCTCCCTTGGGCAGGCGTGGGGAACACGAAGATATTCCAACTGACACAAAGTCTCACCTTTTTCTTGTCTAGCCTCCACCAACAAATATCTGAGCTCTATCACTAAGTGGCAGACCTTGATATACCCTTTACAAACTTTTCTAGATGAAAATTTACAACTTCAGAATCTTCCGATCAGCACCAACGAACTAGGGATTCCCAAAATCCCATGCGCAACAAGCAACATGATGAACTCAAGGGGGACTCTTGGGCTAGTGGAATGATACATTGGGTGCTCCTCTTTCTTTTCCCTTAAAGGATCAATAGATTTGGGGAATAATGGGATGAGCATATGAAGCTTTTGGTGCAGAGAGGGAGTGAAAACTTATTCAAGTCAATGCCATTTTGGGGAAGAAGGGTTAAGACTATTTATGACCCACTCAAAATCTACCCATCATGTTTCATTTGATGCTCTCTGAAACTTTAGGGCATACCAGACTGGATAAACACGGAACCTCTGAGTGAGTTCAGTAGCTCCTAGAACCATCCAGAGCCTCGCTCATAATACCATCTAGAGCGTCACTCAGAATACCATCCAGAGCTCCAGTCCACCAGGTGTGTTACACAGAGCCTCCGGATGAAGCCTTCGGGTCAGATAGCTAATTCTTTAAGGCTTCTCAGAAGGTTTTCTCTCTCAAGCGAGTATATGACATGTTAAGATGTTAACCCCCACACTTTTGTCCATCACAAAAGCTCGTCTTAATACTCCAACTTTCTTATGAATCTACATAAGATAAAATACGACAATTTAAATTGGTCCACTCATTTCTCCTTTACCATGGGGGGGTGTTCTTACCAACTTGTCTACTTAAACATGAGACTAATACCCGAACATACAAGGTGAAGGTCATTCACAAAAACCAACTTAGATGTTACGATTTCTCTTCACTCTCCCTCCACACCCGAGCTAGTAGACTCCATGACTAGAACAATTTCTTGACCCCTGCTTCTCGGGGTGGCACAACTGGTCAACTTTATGTATGGTGTAATACCAATAAAAGAGGCATGCCAGATCGAGCATGACACCTGCCTGAACCGCGTTGCCTCACATCGTACCATTTGAGGAGCAGGATTGGAACCACAAGCACAAAGTGGACGACGAGGAGGAGAAGGCCGCCAATAGCCACCCTTGGCACATGAGAGGAACCACTCTCCTCTTCTTCAAGCCAGCTACAACACCCTGCCAATCATACCTGGCCTCCTTGCCATAAGTTGTACTGACAATACCATCTCAGGAACCTCTCGAAATAGGCTTTTTCCCTGCTTTATATATAAAGCAACACATCAAAGTACACGGTCGAACCATACAACACTACTAGGGAAAAACCTATACACAGAATCTTACCAGCAGCGCGCTTTAAAATAAGGCGCTGCTGCTACGTAGCAGTAGCGAGCTCAAGCTTAACTCACTGCTGAAATAAATATAGCAGTAGCGCCCGCTAAAAGACGCGCTACTGATATAATTCCCACGAGGCCGCCGCGAGGCTAGTTCTAGCAGCAGGGCGTTATCACCAAGAGCGCGAAGAGCGCTACTGCTACGTAGCATAGTTTCACTAATAAGCGCTACTGCTAAGTTTACTACAAAAATTTAGTCCCACCTCGCTCCATGAAGAGAGTTTATACCACCTTAAATATGTTACTTCTCAGACTTTGACAAGCACTTGGTCTTCATTGAACTCTATGTGTAGAATTTGTGGCCTCAATATGAGTCCTCACCGGTTCCTAAATCAGATTGTACACAAAAAGATCGTTGATGATCAATGTATTTTTGATACATTGAAGTCTATTTTTACATGCTGACACATAGCAGTAGCACTTCTTTGTGAAAGGCGCTGCTGTTAGGTAGTTTAGCAGTAGCGTCTTTCTCTATAGCGCGCTACTGCTAAGCCATTCCATCACCCACCCCCCTCTCCTCTATCCGATCCACTCACACTCACACACTCACTGGATACCCTCTCAACCCCCCGCGCCGGTCCTCCCCCGTCGCCCCTCCTCCCTCTGCGCTGCCGTCACCTCCTCCTCCTTGCTGGACTCGGTACCGGCCTCCTCCTCCGTCCTCCCTCCACTCGCCGTTGACCTGCCCCTCCTCGCTCCGCCTTCCTCCTTCGTCCTCCCTCCACTGGCCGCTGGCCGGCCCCTCCTCGCTTCGCCTTCCTCCTCCGTCCTACTCTCTTCTCCCTCCTCGAGTCGCCCCTCCTTCTCCCTCCTCCCTGCTACATTTTGATTTAGTAGGCTAGTTCATATGCAACATTTTGATTTAGTTGATTTAGTAGGCTAGTTGATTTAGTTGATTTAGAACATTTTGACTTAGTTGATTTAGTAGGCTAGTTGATTTAGAACATTTTGATTTAGTTGATTTAGTAGGCTAATTGATTTAGTTGATTTAGAACATTTTGATTTAGTATGCACCATTTTATTGTTATTTTTTCTGTACATGGATAGGTAGATGCTTTTGTTTTTTTGTAATAAGTTACTTTTTAGCAAAATGTAGGTGGTACCTTGTCATCTAATATGTTACTAGATCTGTGCTACTGTTTTTCTTTCCTGTGAAGTGGATCGTTAATCCTTTGCTCATATTGCTTTAGGAAAAATGGCGCCACCACCACCACCACTATGTCGACTGTGCAAGTCAAGGTGCGCCAGCAGCCTTGCAACTGGCAAGCTGTTCGGCATCTACTTCCAGCCGAGTTTTCATCATGCGGCGGTAAGAAATTAGATGAAATGTAATAAATATTTTATTTTTAGTGTTGGCATTACTGCATTGTGTCATTTTGCTTATTTTACACAGATCGTCCCATGCAATGTGAGGTTGAAATTCAACAAGCTGACAGGAGACACTGTGACATTTGAGGCTCCTGGGGGGCCGTACACTATGGAGGTCGAGAAAGACGCAATATGTTGCAGATTGGAGGAGATGGATGGGCCTGTTTCGTCGCCCGCATGCGTCTTATTGGTGGTGAGTTGATCAGCTTCTCCTTCAGGGCAGAAAGACCCAAGCTGGCTGTCATTTATCTCAACCTGGTGGAAGATGATGAAGACGACGAATATGATGAAGATGATGAAGATGATGTAGATAATGAGGACCCACTCAATGAAGATGACGAGGACCCACTTCATGAAGCCATCGTAGCTCAAAGAACAAGGCTGAGCGAGGAGGAGGTGTCCAACCTGTGGGACATAATTCCGCCACGTGCTGACTTTGTCGCGGTGCCATTCGTGACCCGCCTGACAAATACCATGGTTGATCGACATGATATGGTATGTTATACTTACAAATGCAAATTATCCGATGAAATACTTAGTGTACAGTCCAATGAAATGGTATGTTGTGTGGAATCTAGTCGATGATATGTTTTAGTATAGAGTTCGATCACATGCTTATTAGTGTAGAATCTAAGGAACTATTAATAGTGTAGATAATCCATATGTACTTATTTGCCAGGCTATTTATTAATTGATATGTTTTTCTTATTCAAAAATTGGCAAAGAGCATATCTGTGAGTTATGGTATCGAGCCTGATGAAGAAGGCTCAGCTGGACTACGCCTTACTGCAAGGGGCTCCGTCACAACCTGTACTTACCACGTGGACACGGACGGTCGTACACACTTAAACTCGATTGGGTGGAAGAAATTTCTCGATGTCAAGAATCTTCGTGTTGGACAGGCCATCCTAATTACTATCAGGAACACCAACCGCCCAGGCTTGAGGATGATGATTGTCTTCGATATCATCTAGAACTATATATGTGTGTGTGTGGCTATATCATCTAGAACTACATATGATGATCGTCGTCGATATCATCTAGAACTACATATGATGATCATCATCGATATCATCTAGAATTACATATGATGATCGCCGTCGATATGACCTTGTACTGCTTGAGGATGCATCTTAACTATGCATGAAATTGTTATCTAGTACTCCCTTCGTTCCAAATTACTCGTCGTGGTTTGAACTAAAACCACGACGAGTAATTTGGAACAAAGGGAGTACTACCCAGTACTTATAATGGTTTATGAATTTGATATCTAGTTGCAGTACCTAGTATCTAGTATCTGAAAGGGAAAGGGGTATAGGGGGAAAATGATGAAAGATATAGCAGTAGCGAGGGACTGCGAAATCGCTACAGCTAACTAATAGTAGCGCGTTCGGCAAAAGCGCTGCTGATATCGTCAACAGTAGTAGCGCGGGTACCGACCGTGCTACTACTATAAATTAGCTGTAGCACCTTATTAGTAGCGCGACTGCCCGCGCTTCTGCTAGCCTCAAAACCCGTGCTACTACTAGGGTTTTCCCTAGTAGTGCAATATGGTGAGGAGGCCCCCTTAAAAAGTAGATCAAGAGATACAACATGAACCTAGAACAAGCCAAACACCACACTGCCTGATCGAAGACTCCTGAGCTCCACGACAACGCCACTAAGAGGGTAACGACGTGAAGCATCGCCGCTGCTCAGTCCGAACAAGGGGACAAAAGTTTTCACCCAGAGCCTTGGTGCAAAAAACGAGACCCATGACTACATCTTCAGGAAGCAAGCGACACCCACAAGCGCCGCCATCGCCGGCGTTGGAGACGCGAAGCTTTCGATCAGAAACTCGCCTACACCGCCGGGAGGAGTCCTAATCATCACCACAATGAGGGCCAACCCATCCACACGGGATCTGGGCACTGCCAGAGCAGAGTGGAGCCTCCCATCACTACACCCCTTGTCGCCCACACGACCAAGAAGTAAAGCCACCACTGCCACCATGGAGCCTGCAGGAAAGCCAATCATCAAGCCCGCCATCCACAACTGCTGCCCTGGCATCCATGCCCCCCGTGCACTGCCAATCATCAATAGCACAACCACCTAACCATGGTAGGAGGAGTGAAAGGGACCTCCTTTCACTCCTAGCCCGACATCAGCCACCGGGTCTGGGTCGGCGCTCCCACTGCAGGAAGCACCCACACCTATGTCCCCAGCCGGTCCCGGTGGACCGGGGGTATACAACCTAGTTACTACCGACGGCCACCGAAGAGCACGCTCGTACGTCGCCATATCCATGGCCATCGGTCCCGATCTGTCAAACGACACGTCAACACCTTGAGAGCCCGACTCGAACCGATGAGCCAAGCAGGCAGCAAGTAAGAAGGGCGCAACGCGAAGGCAAGCAATGCAGACCAAGTCAGCCCTCATATCTGCGTGCCGTCGGACATCGTCCACCGTCACGAGCAGGATCCGTGCCGCTCGTCGAAGACGCCAACAACCCGGATCGCACATCCGCTGAACTAGAACAGCCATGTCACCCCATCGCCACCCAGAAGACCCGAGCAGCGCCACCGCACCGGGCCGAGATGCCTCGCTAGATCCATTGCAGATCAACACCGCCACCACATGCCCACTGCGCCAACCTCGCGCCGCTCAAAGAAGACACCACCCCGAGCGCCGGAGCGCCGCTGCCACGAGCACACCACATCCACTAGAGCCCGCCAAGTCAGCCCCCTCCTGCTCTCGAGGACGCGCCCGCCCAAGGAATGCAGAGCACCACCGCCGTGCAGGCCACCATAGCGCACCGTCGCAAGCAGCAGTACAGCCCAAGCGAGAACGGCCGACCCCTTCGCCACCACCTACAGCCGAGACCCGCCACCACGCTGCTGGACGTCAAGGGCCACGCACGCCCGGGCCACTACAGGTTCCCACCGAGATCCGCCGCCTTAGCCCGAGCGGGAGTCGCGAGGAGCCACCCCTCCACCCCCGTCGGCCGCATGAGCTTCGCCTGGCGGCGGCGCGGGGCAGGGAAGGATTGGCCGGCGGCGCTCTAGGGTTAGGGAGACGCCCCCTGAGTCGCCCTAGGCGAGAGCGATATGGTGGTGGTGGTGGGGGGGTTCTATCTCTCGGATTTTTCCATTTACTCCCTCATCTTAGGAACTTGGCCTCCTAGTCATGCCTTATAGCGTTCAATGAATAACCTGGTCCCTGCCAATGCAATGTGCTTCCAATACATTATGTGTTAGTCCCTGTGCCCTAGATGATTTGTATTAATAAGTATAAACTGCTATGTGAAAGTGCGTTATATCGACTAGAGGGGGGGTGAATAGGCGATTTTTAGAGAATTTTACAAATTCTTCACTGAGGAATTTGCTGGTGAGGAAATTCCTTAGCGAAGAAATACATGCAGCGGAATAAGTACTCAGAAGTAAGCATAGCAGATTACAGGCACAGTCATCATGATGAAATGAAGACAATCACAGAGTCTGTAAAGCGTAATCACAGGATAACACAAGATGAAGACAAACAGATCAAGAAATTGAACTGAGGAAATTGAGAAAGTCTTGACCAAAGTCTTCAAACACAGATATGACAAACACTCAGACAGATTATGAGGAAATGAAAGGGTTGAGGAAATAGAACCAGTTAGGTTGGTGAAGACAATGATTTGGTAGACCAGTTCCAACTGCTGTCTCGGTTGTACGTCTGGTTGGAGCGGCTGAGTATTTAAACGCGAGGACACGCAGTCCCGGACACCCACCACCGAGCACGCAGCTCAGACACCAAGTCCTCACCGTATTCTCCTTGAACTAAGGTCACGCAGACCTCGCCCAATCACTCGTGGTAAGTCTTCAGCGACTTCCAAACCTTCACATACTTGGTCACTCGGCGATCCACAATTCCTCTTGGATGCTCTAGACCGTGACGCCTAACCGTCTGGAAGAAGCACAGTCTTCAAAGGTAAAAGCGCCGGATCCACGCAGGATCAATTTCTTGATGATGCTCAATCACTTTGGGTTTGTAGGGGTTTGGTTTTGGGTTTTCCTCACTTGATGATTTTCGCTCAAAGTCCTCGAGAGGATGGGTTGCTCTCAAATGACAAGTGTCAAGTTCTCTCGAGCAGCCAACCAACTAGTGGTTGTAGGGGCGGCTATTTATAGCCTAGGGAGCAGCCCGACATGATAAGACATAAATGCCCTTTAATGATATGACCGTTAGGTGGATAAGATATTTGGGACAGCCAGCAGAAGACAAGAACGGTCGGAAATTTGAACATCAAATTCCTCGGGGCTATCATGTTCCTCCTTTGTGTAGGCAATTCAGATGGCGAATTCCTAACTCCTCGCCGAACAAATTCCTCAACGACTGGAAGAGCTTCGTCTCATCCATCAAGAAATTGACTGAACTGTATGAGATTTCCAAAAGCTTCACTCAAGGGATTGGTAGGTGTAGGATTTTGAGTTGAGCATCAAATGGAAATTTTCCTTAGTATTTCCTCGACCCCTTTAACAAAGACGGTGTTTCCTATGACTCAAGAAAGAGAAAATGAAACTACGAAAACAAAAGTCTTCACGCTTCATGTTCCTCAAATGAATACCAAGTCTTCAAGGTCACACCAATTTCTTCACTTTCAAAGTCTTGTAAAGTCTTGTAATATCAAAGTCTTCATTGAAGAACTTCATTTTTAGGGTCGACTTTTACTGTAATTATCAAACTCCTCATAGACTTATAGACCTGTGTACACTCACAAACGCATTAGTTACTTAACCTATAAGTCTTCAATACACCAAAATCACTAAGGGGCACTAGATGCACTTACAATCTCCCCCTTTTTGGTGATTGATGACAACATAGGTTAAGTTTTCAACGGGGATAAATATATGAAGTGTAAATACTGATAATGAGGATTTTGATTGCAAGATATAGAAGAACTCCCCCTGAAGATGTGCAGAGTGAGGAATTTGCTTTAGAGGCAATGCACATTTGAAGAATTGAATCATGGAGATCTCCCCCTATATCTTGTAATTCATACACGCATTTGACATATAATATGAGGAATTTGAAATGCATGATGAAATATGGTGCTTGATGCTATGCAATGCATGCATAAAAAGTATCAGAGCCCAATGCGTATGAGGAATTTGAAACTTTTCATGAGTATCAGAGCCCAAATCGATTTGAAGATTTTCAAAGGGCTCAGCATAACTACTATAATCAGATCATAGAGCAAGAGCATAATGCATCAAAAGTATCAAAGCACCATCGGGTTTAAGATTACAACTCGATCCAATAAAAGGTTTCAGAAGAACGAGAGTTGTAACTTAATAAAATACTGTATATAGACAAAAACGAGACCCGCTTGAAGACTAACTCAAATTTCTCCCCCTTTGTCATCGAATGACCAAAAGGATCGAAACTGAGGACTAACGCTCTTGAAGAATTTCAAGTTGAAGACGGAGCGCCAGCATTGTCGGGGTTGTTCGTTGAAGTAGGACCAGCAGCAGTGTCTTCCAAATCTTCATTTTCATCAGTGTCGCGAGATGAAGAATAGGAGCTGGCCACTAAGGAAGGAACTTTGACTTTCTTGAATTTCTTCGGAGGAGGTGCAGACCAGTCAAATTCTTCCTTGAGTCCCATTGATTGCAGTTCTTCTTCATTGTAGACATGTGAAAGAACAGCCCAGGTGCGCTTGAAGGTTTCATGAAGATAGTAGTGGTTTTTCTTCACAGCATTGTGTGTTGAGGTCATGTTGTAAAGAAGAGTACCAAACTGACGTTTGACCCACTTATGATTGCGATCAACCTTCTGATGAAGACTGAGGAGTAACTCACGATCAGTCATCACCCTGGGTGCAGTTCCTTGAGGATTTTGCTTGACAGTGGTATTTTGCTCCAAGGTCATTGTGTGCAGAGTCATCATTGGTGGAGTAAGATGCTGCTTGCGAAACTGTCCATCCAATGGACGAATGCCTTCATCTATCACAGCAGTAGCCTTTCCCTTTTCATCGGTGAGGTAATTGGCCGCTTGAGGACTTCAATCGGGGCGGTAGCTGCAGTGGTTCAAAGTATCACCTTGTAATTCGGTGAAGATCTTGACCGATGAATCTCATAATCCAAGGTGCATAAGGCTTCAGCTCAAAAGGTGACATGGCAATGTTAGCCAGAGTCCTCATGAAGAAATCATGGAAATTGACGGCAACGCCATGGATGATGTTGAAAAGCATATTCTTCATGATGCCAACGACTTCTTCATCGTTCGAGTCGTGACCTTTGATAGGACTCATAGTCTTCGTCAGAATCCGATAGACTGTTTGAGGCACATATAATAATTCCTTGACGAGGAATTTGGTCCTTGGGGCTTGCCTTGGCTTCAAAGGCTTCATCAGCACTTGCATATAGTGATTTGAAAGTTCTTTTCTTCATAGATACGACGTGCACCATCAAGCGGAGGATCGAGTGGTAGGGCACGAAGCAATTCACTTCTTTGGTGCCTTGTAGTGAGTATTTTCGGTCATCCAATCTAAGACCCATGAATTTACGTCTTGAGATCTCCAAGTGATGTGCAGGTTGCATAGAATCAAGAATTAGCTCTTCGTTCGATCCACAGATATCGCAGCAGAAATTTAGAATCTGCGTCGTGAAGAACACCGAGGACTGGCTCAAAGCTGGCAGCGACTCCATATCCACATGAGGAATATGAGCATGATCGAAGATTTTGTCCTTGTTGAAAAGCACTGAGGAATAGAAGTTGGCTTGGCTGGCAGTCCAGAAGCGCCTCTTCCTAATTCGAGCAGAATCATAAGGATTATATTCAGTGAAGAACACATGCTCGGCAAAGAAATCTTCAGCCTTGAACTTTTGGTTGGTCGAGAACGGATTCTTTTGCTTGGGCAGAGGGGTGTCAGTGAGTTGCATCACCACCTCAGGAATCGTAAGTTCAGGTTCTTCAGCCTGAGGAATTCCTTGTTCCTCAACAGGAGCAGTCTGAGGATTAGCAGCAGCAGCAGTTTCATTAGCACTAGTGGCTGGAATTTCTTCATGCATAGAACCAGTGGGTTGATTTTCTTCAGAGTCTATTTGGACAGTCTGTGCAGGGGAGTGAGGAACTTGTTGGAGCGGGGTGAAGAGAGGAGTATTGGGATGCTGACTTTCCCAAAAGTCATCATTGATCACTGGAGTGGTGCATCCAATATCCACATCTTCATTTTCAATTTCCTCGGACCAGCTTGGGGAATTTCATTGGTCTGATGAGGAAATAACTGGGTTGAAGGGATTGCTTCCACTTCAATTTCTTCATCAATTTTCTCTGATGAAGCAGCAGATTGATGTTCTTCATCAGATCCGATTGGGATCTCATATTCTTCTCCAAAAGGAACGACTTCCTTTGATGGTATGGAGGTAATTGGAACAACATCAATTGGGTTTTCAAATGAGCTGGTCATTGGCTTCATTTTCTTCGCAGCCGAAGAATCTGACGCAGCTGATGCTTTCCTTTTCTTCACAGCAGCTCGTTCTACAGCCTTGGTTTTCTTCACATCAGAAGCAGATGGAAGAATTGGAGTTGGAGTTGGCGCAGGAGGAGCTGAGGAATTTGGTGCAGTTTCTTCAGGAGGAACTGATGCAGTTCCCCTGTCTTGAGCAATTTCTTCAGGCGCACCACTAGTGGGTGCCCTGGCAGTTTCTTCAGCGGCTGGGATGGGATCATCAGCCCTGGAATCAACATTTTCTTCAAAGAGGCTGAACCGAGGCTTCACACGAGGAATTTCAAGTTGCACAGTGCAGCAACACTTGTGATTTTCTTCGTCGGATCGATTTAATCTGGTCTTGACTACTTGCCAATCAGCATAGTATGAGTCGAAGTTCTTGCTGAGGTTTTGAATTTCAGTTTGGATTTGGAGAAGTTCCTCAGGTGTCATCTTGACAACGTTTTTCTTTAGGAACCTCTCCTTCCTGTATTGAGCCTTCTTGATTTCCCTCGCCTTCTCAAACTTCCATTTTTCTTCAGCGATGAAGTGAGTCAGCGCATGACTTTGACCAGGCGTCAAAGGAAGATCAGCAGAGGGGTATTGGGATCATTGTGCGAGGTCAATGAAGTCGAGGACTTTCTTGGATCCGATGAGCGAAAGGCACAGATGTACCCTTGGCTCTAGCGGCCCTAACTTGGTGGTCTCTGATGATTTCTTCAAGTTCTTCATCAGATGCCTCATCATCAGATGGCACGTGGACTACAAGTTGTTTCTTCCTTGGGCTAGGCCGAGGACCACGTCCAGCTGTTGCTTTTGTCTTCAGCAGAGTCGGGCCAGATGAAGAATTGAGGGCAGCTGAGGAACTTGCAGAGATGCCTGAGGCAATTGAGAAACCAGCAGTCCTTTGACATGTAGCTAGGTGCACAGGAACTGAAGGTTTGGACGGAGCAGTTGAAGACTTTGGTGGAGCAGCAGCAGTGTGAGGAATTTGCTTGGAGGGTGCTGCTGAGGAACTTGGCCGTGAGGGCGCAGATGATGAAGCACTTGGCTTATTAGCAGGCTTCTTTTGCATTGATTTCCTCGGTTTGACCGAGACCTCAGTGGCAGCAGCAGCGGAAGAATCCTCATTGAATTTCTTCACTGCTTCCTTTGCTCGCTTTGCCAATTTTGCTTGGCGTTTAGCCCATTCATCGTGAAAGTCCTCACGCGTTTGATGCTAGTGGGATCAGCTATTTGGCGGTGCCAAAGGAGCTCTTGGGCATGGAGGATTCAAAGCGAATTTCTTCATGTACTTAGGAGTTACATATCTGTATTCCTTCCATTCCGTGCCCATCTCCGCTCAATCTTCGAATCGCACCTTGCGTTGATTTTTGCTTTCTTCATCCGGAGTGCAATAGTCAGCATATATTTCCTCAGGGATTTCAAATGCTGTCATAACCTCAGGTTTCTTTCCTCCCTTCTGCGGCTTCTTACCATCTGCCATTTTCTTCAGGTGAGGAAATTGAACAATTGAGTTCATCAAGAAGTGTGCAGTTTTTCTTCGAGGAACGCTGCAAATGAGTTAAGTTGATGAGAACCTAGGGATTCAGCAGCGGACATTTGTACCTGTGAACAGAGTATAGGTGCGAGGAATTTGGAGAGGTCATATGCGTTCTCAGAAGGTTTTTCAAAAAGAACAAGTTTTGAGGATTTTGACCAGATGAGCCTTGAAGAATTTCAATAAGCGTTCTTTTTTAGGTTCCGAGTTGTATAGATCAAGATCCACACAATTGAGGAATCTTGAAGAAAATCATTGCTTAGAGAAACGAATCAAGAGATTTGAGGTGTTCATATGTGTGAAGATTTGAAGAATAAACACCTTTGAAGAATTTGAAGAAAATTTGAGGATCAAAGCGAGTAATAAAAGTAACTTTTAATTTACCCGAAGTGAAGAACACGACGAACTGAGATGAACAGTTGAGAAGTTCGTCCGTTCAGATCTTCCCCGCCCTAACTTGGCAGAGGAAATCAGCTACGGCGACGGCGGAGTGAAGATTTTCCACGGTCGGCGCGAGTACGTCGGCGAAGAGGTCAAGGCAGTGAAGCTTTTCCTCACCGGCTGACGATGGAGTAGCGGCGGCGCTTAGGGTTTCGAGGAGCTCGGCGGAGAGAGAGATCGAGCGAAGTAAAAGAGTGAGGAAGGGAGAGAGGGGTATTTATAGACACGGTGAAAACGGATCGTCCGAAGATTTAGGACGAACGTGCCCCTGACCGCTTCCCTTCTCACGACATGTGTCACACACGTACTGTGTAGTGGAGATCGTGTGTGATCGTGGGTGAATATAATAATGCATCATGGGATGCGGAACGGTTTGAGCGGCAAAAATGAAGGTTTGAATAAGATTCGTTTTAAAAGTTCCGTTGCAATTTCTTCAGCTGTCAAGGACACAGTGAAGAATTTGAACGAGTTTCAAAGTAGAGCGCACATGAAGAATTTGTGAATAGATTGGGTTGAGTATAGCATAGAGGGGGAAGGGTCCGATCACATTCACTTAGCAGAAAAAGCGACTGGAAGAAATAGCCATAAGTGAATGCTGTAGAGGACATAAATCCATATATATATATATATAGTCAATGAAGAAAGACGACGGAAATAGTGAAGATTTTGCAAAGTTGAAGAATTTGAAAAACTGAAGAATTTCAAAACTGAAAAACTCAAATTGAAGATTTTCAACTTTGGTGGTGGCGTGACCCACCGGATAAGAATGATGATTTCAGACACCGCGTACAATTGTCGAGGGTTCGAAAATCAAATTCTTCATTAATTTCTTCACACTTAGAGTGTTATTCTTCATTGATTGAAGAAAAACGTTTCTTCATGTGTTGCACATCCAAGTCATCAATTTTGCATAAGTGTTAGGATGTGTGTCTTTTCAAAGAACATTCGAAGATTCTAAGATATTTAGCTCACACCGCAACTTGCTAAATCTCTTCTCATCCAAGGGCTTAGTGAAGATATCAGCTAGCTGTTCTTGAGTCTTCACATGCTCGATGGAGATGTCGCCTTCAACACATGATCACGAAGAAAATGATGACGAATTTGAATGTGCTTTGTCTTCGAGTGCTGAACTGGGTTGTGAGCAATCTTGATGGCACTCTCATTGTCACAGAGAGAGGCACATTCTTCACGTTGATGCCGTAGTCCTTGAGGGTTTGCTTCATCCATAGTAATTGAGCACAACATGAGCCAGCAGCAATGTATTCAGCTTCTGCGATTGGACGGTGATACGCAGTTCTGCTTTCTTCGAGGACCAACAGACCAAAGATCGTCCGAGGAAATGACAAGTACCAGATGTTGACTTGCGATCCACACGATCACCAGCATAATCAGAGTCAGAATATCCAATGAGATCAAAAGTAGAGCCCTTGGGGTACCATAGTCCTAGTGTTGGTGTGTGAGCTAGATATCAAGAATATGCTTCACAGCCTTATGGTGTGATTCCTTGGTGTAGCTTGAAATCGGGCACACATGCAAACACTAAGCATTATATCTGGCCTAGATGCACATAAGTACAATAAAGAACCAATCATGGAGCGGTATACCTTGTGATCAAGTCAATACCATTTTCATCGATTGCATAGATGGCCATTTGTGGGCATAGGAATTTTGACGCCTTTGCAATCTTGCATGCGAATTTCTTCGGGACATCTTTGAGGTATTTCTCCTGAGATATGAATATGCCATTGTGTTGTTGACGAATTTGAAGACCTAAGAAGAATTTTAACTCTCCCATCATAGACATTTGATATTCTTCACTCATCATATAGGCAAATTCATCACTATAACGTTGGTCAGTACAGCCAAAGATAATATCATCAACATATATTTGGCACACAAACAGTTCACCATCATAAGATTTAGTAAAAAGAGTAGGGTCGAGTGAACTGGTGTGAAGCCATTCTTCACGAAGAATTCCTTCAATGTATCATACCACGCCCGAGGGGCTTGCTTGAGGCCATAGAGGGCCTTATTTAGTTTGAAGACTTTGTCGATTCTTTGGATCTTCAAAACCTGGGGTTGAGCAACATATACTTCTTCCTCAAGCTTACCATTGAGGAATGCACTTTTCACATCCATTTGATATAAAGTGATATTGTGATGGTTAGCATAGGCGAGTAATATGCTGAATAGACTCAAGTCTAGCAACAGTGCAAAAGTTTCATCGAAATCAATTCCTTCAACCTGCGTGTAGCCTTGAGCTACTAGTCGTGCCTTATTCCTCACCACAAGACCATTTTCATCTTGCTTGTTGCGGTAGATCCACTTTGTGCCAATGATATTATGCTTGCGAGGATCTGGACGTTTGACCAGTTCCCAGACGTTGTTGAGCTCAAACTGATGTAATTCTTCTTGCATGGCCTGAATCCACTCCGGCTCCAGAAATGCTTCATCTACCTTAGTGGGCTCTGAGATAGAGACAAAAGCATAGTGCCCACAAAAGTTAGATAAGTGTGAAGCTTTTGAGCGAGTGAGAGGACCTGGCGCTTCAATGTCATCGATGATCTTGTCAACTTGCCGTACCCAAGTATAAAACCTTCATGTGCTATTGGGTTTCTTGTCTGTAAGGAGCTCATAGGCAGTCTTCTTGAAGAATTTGTGAAGATATACTCTGTTGATGATGTGGCATGCAGTGTCAATTGCTTCAATCCAGAAACGACTAGGCGTTTTGTATTCATCAAGCATAGTGCGAGCCATCTCAACCAGAGTTCTGTTCTTGCGCTCCACGACGCCATTTTGCTGAGGAGTATAAGGAGCAGATAACTCATGAGTAATACCAAGTTCATCAAGATAGTCATCAAGACCGGAATTCTTGAATTCGGTTCCATTGTCACTCCTGATGTGCTTGATCTTCACACCAAAGTTGGTTGAAGCCCTCAAGGAAAATCGTTTGAAGATTTCCTGCACTTGATTTTTGTAAGTAACAATGTGTACCCATGTGTAACGAGAGTAATCATCAACAATAACAAAGCCATAAAGAGATGCATCATTAGTGACAGCTGAGTAATGATTGGGACCAAAGAGGTCCATGTGAAGCAATTCAAGGACGAGTAGTGGTCATGATAGTCTTATTTGGATGCTTGGCCTTGGTCATTTTTCCAGCTTCACAGTTCGCATAGGTGATCCTTGAGGAATTTGACATTTTCAATGCCAATGACATGCTTCTTCTTTGCAAGCGTGTGCAAATTCCTCATGCTGCGTGACCAAGTCGTCGATGCCATAGCCAGCCTTCGAAGCTTTTGCAAGTAGGCACACGGCTGGTTGTGGTCCCAGAGAAGTCAACAATATACAAGTCTCCTCTCCTAAAGCCTTCAAGACTTTGGAATTGTCGCTTCCATAATCACAACACAACGATACTTGCCAAAGATAACTACCATATCAAGATCACAAAGCATTGAGATCGACATGAGGTTATATCCTAAAGACTCAACAAGCATGACTTTGTCCATGTGCATGTCCTTAGAGATAGCAACCTTACCAAGTCCCAATACGACTTTTGCCTTTGTCAAGCAAAGATGATATGCTTCAGATGTGACGGTGATAAGGAGCATCCATCAATAGATTCTTGTCACCAGTCATGTGATTTGTACATCCACTATCGAGAACCCACTCAGTGGCTTTGGGTTGATCATCCTGCAGATGAATTAGTACAACTTACGATCTCATAAACTTCATCAGTGAAGAATATGATATCAAGTTCATCAGATGAATTTCATCAGTCAGTATCAATCAGATAAGCAAGTATGAGGGCGTGTGAAATGAAAGTTCATTTCATCATGATTAACTGCGTCCTTTTCAGGCATTTTTGTCAAGCCCCCAGCAAATTCTTCAGACGTTAAGGCACGTCTGGAGACCTGACCCTGCAGAAGAGATTAGTTCTTTTTCTTCACCACCCACATCTGAAGGGGTGGCAAAGAGTTCATCATTCTGCGAGCACCATATGAGAATGGTGGCATAGAGGCCAAACCATTTCGTTTCACATAAGAGGGTTTAGGGTAAGCATATGAATAAGCAGAGAAATTCTTCGAGGACTTATGAACATATTGGTTTGAAGAATAATGCACATATTCATAGCCCTTAGCTCTACCCTGCGAAACAGAGTTGTTAGCACGATGATGATCATATGAGGACTTTGATCCTTTTGAGGAATTTGATCCACGTGAGGAATTTGGTCCGTATGAGGACTTGGATCCATATGAAGAATTTTGTCCATATGAAGAATTTGATCTGGGGTTCCTTTTCTTCACAGGTGGTGTCATGAGGACATTCACCTGAAGACTTTCAAGGCGTTTCTTGGGAACCCAGATTTTCTTCATAGGGGAACCGTTCCTGCAGTTAGTGCCAACATATCTAGCAAATACTTCACCATTCTGATTTTTGAACAGTTTATAGATGGAGTCAAATGACTCATCAGCAGAATGAGGAAATTCACATGAAAAACCAGATAAGGTAGATGGATCAACTGGAGGTCCCTTTGCAGCAACCCATGAGGTTTTGGGGTACTGCTCAGGCTTCCAGTATGTTCCATCGACATTTAATTTCCTTTCAAAGGCAATACCCTCTTTCCTAGGGTTCCTGTTGAGGATCTGCTTTTTAAGCACATCACAAAGAGTCTGATGCCCTTTGAGGCTTCTGTACATGCCTGTCATGTACAATTCCTTCAGCCCTGCATCGTCAGTGATACTAGCAATGTCCTCAGATGAGGAATTAGTGATAATAGAGGCAGGTGAAGAATTTGTAACAGTTGAAGCATTTGAACATTCAGGTGAAGAATTAGCAGATTCACGTTCAATGCACTTTAAGCATGGAGGAATAAATTCTTCTTGAGAAGCACTGATTTGTTGAGCAAGTAATGAATCGCGCTCCTTCTGAAGATCTTCATAACTCGCTCTTAGCTTCTCAAGATCTTGCTTTCTTTGAAGAAATTCATAAGAAAGTTTCTCATGATCAGATAAGAGAGTGTTATGATGACCTTGAAGGCTGTCAAGCCTAGACTGAATTCTCTGAAGATTTTCAGTCAGGGCTTGAGTGCGATCCATTTCTTCACCTAACATATCATCACTCTTATCTAGCATATTTTGAACCTTTTCAAAAGCCCTTTGTTGTTTTATAGCAATCTTAGCAAGTTTAGAGTAGCTGGGCTTGAGATCCTCATCGATTCATTTTCACTTTGGATTCGGAGGAGGGGAAATTGAGTACCTTGGCACCTTTTGCCATGAAGCAATAGGTGGGGCGTAGTCATCATTTTCCTCATCAGGTTTGTCGGTGAGTCAGTTTCTTCAGCGTTGAAGATGGACTTGCTAACATAAGAAGTAGCAAGAGCGGACTAGCCACACCAGATTCGGATTCTTGGACTCCTCCTCTTCCTCATTTTCCTCAGATTCAGCTTGAGTCCATTTCCTTGCCAATGAATGCCCGAGCCTTTTGGAGCTGCTCTTCTTGTGAGAAGAAGGCTTTGAGGATTTTGATGATTTCTTCTTCTTCTTCACGTCATCAGAACTGTAATCCTTGTGTTTCTTCTTTCTTAATTCCTTTTCCCACTGAGGACAATCTTGGATATAGTGACCATGTTTCTTGCATTTGTGGCAAAGTCTTCGCTTATAGTCACTAGATGAGGAATCACTGCTTCTTGAGGATTTTCCAAAACGACCACGTCTTGTGAATTTCTAGAATTTCTTCACGAGCAGTGCTAGCTCCTGGCCAAATTCTTCAGGATCTCCAAGGCTACTACCAGAGTCTTCACTCTCAGATTCAGATTCAGCCTTGGCCTTGAGGCACGTGTTTTCCATACCGAACCATAGAGATCTCTTTTCAGCAAGCTGGAACTCGTGAGTGTTTAGCCTTCGAGGATATCAGCAGGATCAAGAGACTTGTAGTCAGCTCGTTCTTGTATCATCAGTGCCAGAGTGTCAAATGAGGAATCAAGCGATCTTAGCAATTTCTTCACCACCTCATGGTCGGTGATGTCAGTGGCACCCAGTGCTTGAAGCTCATTTGAGATGTCAGTGAGGCGATCGAAGGTTTGTTGAACATTTTCGTTGTCGAGTCTTTTGAAGCGGTTGAAGAGATTCCGAAGAACATCAACTCGAGAGTCACGCTGAGTTGAAACACCTTCATTTACTTTGGACAGCCTGTCCCAGATGAGTTTGGCAGATTCCAAAGCACTCACTCTTCCATATTGACCTTTGCTCAGATGGCCACATATGATATTCTTCGCTTGAGAATCGAGTTGCTTGAATCTCTTCACATCAGCATCATTCGAGAGAGGTGTGGTGAGGAAACACCTTTGTCACAACATACCGAGATCGTTGTCAATTGCTTCAAGATGCATTCGCATTTTGTTCTTCGATGAGGGGTAGTCCGTCCCATCAAGGTAGGACACCCTGCTGAGACCTTGATCATACCTGCGGTCGACATAACTAAAACTCCAGGTGGTTAAACCAAAATCACACAGAACAAGGGAGTACCTTGCTCTGATACCAATTGAAAGTGCATTATATCGACTAGAGGGGGGGTGAATAGGCGATTTTTAGAGAATTTTACAAATTCTTCACTGAGGAATTTGCCGGTGAGGAAATTCCTTAGCGAAGAAATACATGCAGCGGAATAAGTACTCGAAGTAAGCATAGCAGATTACATGCATAGTCATCATGATGAAATGAAGACAATCACAGAGTACCGAAAGCGTAATCACAGGATAACACAAGATGAAGACAAACAGACTGAAGAAATTGAACTGAGGAAATTGAGAAAGTCTTCAGTCAAAGTCTTCAAACACAGATATGACAAACACTCAACACAGTTATGAGGAAATGAAAGGGTTGAGGAAATAGAACCAGTTAGGTTGGTGAAGACAATGATTTGGTAGACCAGTTCCAACTGCTGTCTCAGTTGTACGTCTGGTTGGAGCGGCTGAGTATTTAAACTCGAGGACACGCAGTCCCGGACACCCAGTCACTGAGCACGCAGCTCAGGACACCAAGTCCTCACCGTATTCTCCTTGAACTAAGGTCACGCAGACCTCGTCCAATCACTCGTGGTAAGTCTTCAGGCGACTTCCAAACCTTCACATACTTGGTCACTCGGCGATCCACAATTCCTCTTGGATGCTCTAGACCGTGACGCCTAACCGTCTGGAAGAAGCACAGTCTTCAAAGGTAAAAAGCGTCGGATCCACGCAGGATCAATTTCTTCAGTGATGCTCAATCACTTTGGGTTTGTAGGGGTTTGGTTTTGGGTTTTTCCTCACTTGATGATTTTCGCTCAAAGTCCTCAGAGGATGGGTTGCTCTCAAATGACAAGTGTCAAGTTCTCTCGGAGCAGCCAACCAACTAGTGGTTGTAGGGGGCGGCTATTTATAGCCTAGGGAGCAGCCCGACATGATAAGACATAAATGCCCTTCAATGATATGACCGTTAGGTGGATAAGATATTTGGGACAGCCGGCGCGTAGCACAGCAACGGTCGGAAATTTGAACATCAAATTCCTCAGGGCTATCATGTTCCTCACTGTGTAGGCAATTCGCACTGGCGAATTCCTAACTCCTCAGTCAGAACAAATTCCTCAGCGACCAGAAGAGCTTCGTCTCTGTCACTGAAGAAATTGACTGAACTGTATGAGATTTCCAAAAGCTTCACTCGAAGGGATTGGTAGGTGTAGGATTTTGAGTTGAGCATCAAATGGAAATTTTCCTTAGTATTTCCTCGACCCCCTTTAACAGTACGGTGTTTCCTATGACTCAAGAAAGAGAAAATGAAACTACGAAAACAAAAGTCTTCACGCTTCATGTTCCTCAAATGAATACCAAGTCTTCAAGGTCACACCAATTTCTTCACTTTCAAAGTCTTCAGAAAGTCTTCAGAATATCAAAGTCTTCAGTTGAAGAACTTCATTTTTAGGGGTCGACTTTTACTGTAATTATCAAACTCCTCATAGACTTATAGACCTGTGTACACTCACAAACGCATTAGTTACTTAACCTATAAGTCTTCAATACACCAAAATCACTAAGGGGCACTAGATGCACTTACACTATGCTATGCCCTAGATGGTTTGCATTATGTAATTGTTGTTTTAGCTTGATTATCTCTCTGTTTTTGGACGGATGCGTTAGTTGCTTTGCCCTAGCCGAATAGCTATATATGTGATTAGTGCGGAAACTGAATGGTTATGTTTGTGTATATGAGAGGGTCCGACTTCACACCTCTTCTCTATCGTGATTTTGGTGCACTACACAAGGCACATTTTTTTTGAAGAGTGTTCTATAAATTGTGATCAAAATATCACAACAGTGATGCTGCTCTATTTTTGTGATACAAAACATACAAAACTTGATTTCCTCGTCTCACGGATGAAGCAACTAGCGAGATGGTACAAAGATTGTCGCGCGGAGAAGGACAAAGCACGTACCTGTATAACTATGTACGTATCAGATATTGCAAGCTCGGTGTAGACCCGAAAAAATTAGGTGTCAATTTATTTTGCTTGATCTTTCACTCTCGTTAGTCCTTGTATGTTTGGACAGGACAATGAGTCTTGTTTGTGGGGAAAAGAGCCTTATGTGGCAAATATGAAGAATGCATGTTTCATGGGCTTCCAAAGGGGAGCACACTCATCGACGTCAGCAAAAATTAATCTAAATCTTCTGCAGAAGCTGGCCATGGAAAGGTTGATGAAGGCAAGAACAAGGAGAAGCCAACATATCCAAGAAATAGGTCAAGAGGAGTTTTATAGGAGACCTAACATTGTTTTTCGTATTGAAACTTTCAACAGGACTACCATTGATATGTGAACCACAATGATATTATCTTTGTTGTGTGTCAAATGGTCTAAATGTACTTTCTTTCAAAAACACAGTACAGACATAGGTGCTATGCACAGACACACACCCTACCCCTATGAGCACCTCCGAGAGACGGGGCCGGCAGATCTTGAGATTGAGGATCGCCACAGATGCCTCATAGTTGACAGGCACGCTGTACTGCTGAACAAGTAGGGTAAAAAATCCTCTTATTAATTCAAGATAATGCACCGAAAAGACTAGGCAGGTTCCACCACAAGGAACCTCGAGTTGTGTTCTCTCTCACATGGTCTCTGATGGGTAGATCTTTTCGCCGGTCCACATGCATGCCTCATATGGATAATAAAGTGTCACAAAAGGGTTTTTTGAACTGCCGGAGAGGACCTGGTCTGTGCTAGTGCTACATCCACGCACCAGCCGTGTCTATAAATTGACCAAAACTACGGCCAGTTTTGTCACGCATGTGTACACGAGGCTTTCTGAATAGATAGGCAAGAAAGCAGCTCCAAGGTCCCCAAGACGCCATGGCCACGAACCCCGGCCTCTTGAGCGAGTGGCCTTGGAAGAGGCTTGGCAGCTTGAAGGTACGTGACGAACAAACAAATTTTGTTTACAGCATCACCACCACCTTACACTAATTGACCATCCGGGCACACATGCGCAGTACATGGTGCTGGCGCCATGGACGGTGCACGGCCTGCACCTGGTGGCGACCAAGGGGTGGCGCGAGGCCGACCTGGGCTACATCCTCATCCTCCCGTCCATGGTTCTCCGGGCACTCCATAACCAGGCCTGGATCACCGTGTCACGCCTCCAGAACGCGCGCGGCAAGCGCCAGATTGTCGACCGCGGCATCGAGTTCGAGCAGGTCGACCGAGAGGGCAACTGGTAGGTATTTGTAATGGTTGGTAGTCGTGATCGATCGACGCAGTCTATGAAGGCAAATTGAACTATGTCGTGTGTGTGTATGTGCTGCGTGCAGGGACGATCAGATCATCCTGAGCGCCATCCTGCTGCTCCTGGGCGCCATGTACCTGCCAGGCGGGCAGCACGTGCCGCTGTGGAGGGCGGATGGTGCGGTGCTGCTGGCGCTAGTACATGCCGGCCCCGTGGAGTTCCTCTACTACTGGTTCCACCGCGCACTGCACCACCACTTCCTCTACACACGCTACCACTCACACCACCATGCCTCCATTGTCACCGAGCCTATCACATGTACTCTATTTGTCCCTCTCAGATTAATTCTCTTAGGTCATGTAGTTAGCAAATAACCAATATGCTGAAATTCGAATTAGTACAATCAATACAGCTGTCTCAAATGGAGGTTAAACATAGGGAAAGTTGTGGCTGTGTGGCCATGTAGCTTCACCTCTTATCTAGACGATCCATTTCTTAAACATATAGTGCCATTTGATTTAAAATACTAGTGTCCAACCAAAGCGACAAAGAGAAGCAGGTAAGTTTAGAACTGTTGCAGTGATTCAGGGGAAGTGTGACTTTCAGGGGAAGCATATCATTATGAAATTGGATGATCTTTCTTTCTAACAAGTACATCTAAGCCATCATCTTGTTATGTCCATGCAGCTGTTATCCATCCATTTCCTGAGCTTTTGGCCTATCAACTTCTGTTCTCAATCCCAATGATCACATGCGCACTGACCGGAACTGCTTCCATTATCGTGTTGGAGATCTATGTTATTTATATTGACTTCATGAACAACATGGGCCACTGCAACTTCGAGTTGGTCCCTAATTGGCTCTTCAAATGGTTCCCCCCTCTCAAGTATCTCATATATACGCCATCGTAAGTGTTTCCTCTACCTTGACAAAGAACTCAGCTGTTCTTTAATCCTACTCTAGCCTAATCAGATAGGCAAGGTTTTATTACGCAAAATCAAAGTTTTAAAATAGCTGGCTGTAGACCTGTTATAGCCATGCAATAGTGGTTAGCAGGGTGTCACTACACTATAGTTGTTTGAGCAGGGTGCTGATATTTGGCATAGCCCGCTATTTACATCTATGCGAAATTAAGCTTATTTTCATGATTATGTATTCTATGTGGTGTTATGAATTTATAATGTGAACTTTTACTTCTTAGGTTTCATTCTCTTCACCATACTCATTTCCGGACAAACTACTCTCTTTTCATGCCATTCTATGACTACATATACAACACCGTGGACAAGTCATCGGACACGCTCTATGAAAACTCTCTCAAGGAAAAAGAGAAAGAAGTAGATGTGGTTCACCTCACTCATCTTACCAGCCTTCAGTCCATTTATCATATAAGGTCTGGGTTTTCCCAATATGCCTCCAAGCCTTATACTTCCAAGTGGCAACTATGGATCATGTGGCCTGTGTCATGGCTCTCCATGGTCCTCACATGGCTATATGGTTCTTGGTTCACTATTGAAAGAAATGCCATGATGAAACTCAGTATCCAGTCATGGGTCATACCAAGATACAAGTTCCATGTAAGAATTATGTAAAGTTCACAAGACCTTGTTAACAAAATATATATAGAATGTTGTTGTTGAGAGATAGCTTCTATAGATTATAACCACCAACCTTTTCATTTCTGTAGTATGGCTTGAAGTGGGAGAAGGAAGCAATTAATAGTCTGATTGTAAAAGCCATATGTGAAGCCAACAAGAAAGGCGCCAAAGTAGTTAGTCTTGGACTTCTGAATCAGGTATATTTCTTCAGCTGCTGAAACTTCAAAAACTATTCTTCATCGTCAGTTCACACGAGCATGCTTTAGAAAGTACTAATGCATTGTAGCTACCGTTGTTGAGGGATTCCTTGATAAAAAGGATTTGTAAAACATATGCATAGGAAAACACGGGTTTGGATTATCATGTCATCTTAATAAATGGCTATGTGCATCGACAGATGCGGAGACAGGGAATTTTAACCTCCTTTATGGGAAAAAAAATCATGTACAATACTACAGGATTGATTTTTTTTATTACACATAGGAAATTCAAAATGTAGGATTCTTTCCAACATATTAGATTAGATGAAGATTTTCCTTATAAACTCGTAGAAATGAATCATAAGGAAAAATTGTTGTGGTTTGCAGTCGTATGTATCGAACATCTCATGTAGCAAAAATCCCTAAGGACTATAAAGATCCTTTGAATCAAAGAGGCACTAAAATTACATAGTCGATGCCCATAATAATATGGAAGTATCTTTACCCAACAGGGTCAGCGCCTCAATGGAAGTGGGCAACTATATCTTCAAAACTACCCAAACATGGGGGTAGCACTGGTGGATGGCACCAGCCTAGCTGCTGCAGTCGTTGTCAATAGTATCCCCCAAGGCACAGATCAAGTAGTTCTTGCAGGAAATATTTCAAAAGTGGCTCGTGCTGTGGCTGCAGCATTGTGCAAGAAAAATATCAAGGTCAGGTTAAAATATTTGGATCTCCTTCAGTCACATGGAGATATGATGTTTTCTTGTACCAACAAGCAACACCTCTGTGCAGGTCATAATGTCAAACAAACAACATTATCATATCCTTAAGCCCAAAATACCAGAAGATGCAGCTTACAACCTTTTATTATCAAAAACTGGCACTGCAAAGGTAAGAAGATATGCTTGTATGCCTGGAGGGACATTATGGATAACCATGTAATGGAGTCTAGACTAATTTTACAGGTATGGGTAATTGGAGAAAGTTTAAATGCCTCTGAACAGCTGACGGCAGCAAAAGGGACAAGGTTTATCCCATACTCACAGTTCCCACCAAGAACGATACGGAGGGACCGCTACACCTACTCGATCACTCCATCAATGGGTGTTCCTAAAACACTGACAAATGTTCATTCATGCGAGGTAATAATTAAGGCCCCAGTGAACTGGAATTGTGCAACAACTACACTAGCTATATGTCCTTCTTAGGTTAACCAACTTCATAACATTTCAGAATTGGCTGCCAAGGAGGGCAATGAGTGCATGGCGTGTTGCTGGTATTGTTCACGCGTTGGAGGGATGGAAAGATCATGAGTGCGGAGACACGGTGCTGGACATGGACAAAGTTTGGTCAGCTGCAATTTCGCACGGGTTCCGCCCAATTGCTGAAGCTTGATGCTCTGGTTGCAAGTCATCAGCCGGAAGAAGACTTACATGAATGGAGATGTGTTAAGCCCGCAAGCCTTGCTAAGAAGATACATTGTCTAGCATAAGTGTGGCATGAAATTTAAGTAGTTTGATCTACCAAGGTTACTTGGCGTGCTATTACTACCTTAGACATCTCCTATAATAATAAATTAAATAGCAGTATACCCACGCATTTGCACGGCTAGGTCCAATGCACGTATATTTAATATTATTTCCTCTTAAAACTATTTGGTCCACCGCAGCCTAGCTAAATATAGCCAAAATATATGTCTTGCTTCCAAATGATTGTAATTAGTTCTAAATATTTTCATCAAGTGTATTGCCTCCTTGCTATCAACACAAGATCGATCTGACTGAAGGCTGTGGCTTGGAATGTAACACTATTAATATTGGTTTAGGTGTCTATATTAGTTTAGATTTCCTTCATTGTACTCCTAGTCTATTGTAAAATATATTGCCCCTTGGGTGATGCAATAATCTAAGTAGGCCCTTTCAAGAAAATCCATCACGTGAGCGCCTCCTAACCCTAAGATGCCCCTACCAGCCAATCCTTAAGCCCGCCTCCTACCTCCTTGTCCTTCTTCCCACTCGCCGCTGCTAGAGACTAGTGGTCGAGCTAACCCTCGACACTAGTTTATGAACGTGGCAGTAGGAAGGTTGTCGGTCAGATAGCCTTAGACTATGAGACGTGATCTATGTGCGGCGGCTGGAGACATAAGTATGGCTGGACAGTGGCGGTGTCGGAGATATTCCCCACGACCAAGACCCGGCTCATAAGGTTAAGTCGCCCTGATGTTAAGTCATTATGGACTTAAGCGGCCATGTTAACCCGTCATCTTAACCCGCCATGATGAGTCCCGGAGATGAGTCTTGGAGATGAGTCCTGAAGATAAGCCCTAAAGGTGAGACCTGGCAGATTGTAAGCCGGCAGATTGAGACGCGGCAGACTGTAAGCCGGCATATTGTGACCCGGCAGATTGTAAGCCGGCAGACAGTTATGACCCGGCAGACAGATTATGACCCGGCAACCAGATTGCAACCCGACAAGTATTTAGCCATGAAAATGAGTCGGCTGGAGTTAAGAAGCCCAAGGCGTTAAGAAGCCCATGGTGAGAAGCTCGTGATGAGAAACCCGCGATGGGAAGTCATAATAGGCTAAGTCTTAATCCGACTTGGACTCTACATGTAAGCCGCCCCTTCAAACTTATATAAGGAGGGGCGGGTCACCCCTAGAGGGTCAAGTTTTTCTAGACGTCTCAATAGACAGGTTTTAGATAGACAAGTCTTAGACAAGATCAAAGTAGATGCTCTCGAAATAGAGGTAGCGAAACCTCTCCCTTGTAACCGAGATCATCATGATTATCAATATCAATCAAGCAGGATGTAGGCTTTTACCTTCACCGTGAGGGGCCGAACCTGGGTAAAACCTCGCATCTCTCATCCCGCTCAACCCCTCTCAAGCTACCACCTAGTTGCGTTGACCGCATGACTAAGTCCTCACACTAGGACATATGCCATGACAAAACCACGACAGTTGGCTCCCACCATGGGGCCAGCGCACTGTGGTATTACGTTTCTTGAAGGGATCTCTTTTAAGGATTGAGAAGCTCGCGATTGACCGGATGAAGAATACCCAGGGAACAATCGCGTAGGATGATCTGACATAAGACAGCCTTGTGGCAGAGTCGAAAAGTTCATCGTTTGCGATCAGAATCATGGTTAATTCTGGAGCTGGCATATTCAAGGTTTTGGAGAAAAAATTGCCTAAGATGAATCAGTGTAAAGGATCATAATCGAAGGCAGTTGACGGCAGGTGTCTAGCCAACCATTGATTTGTCCAGCATAGGGACCGAGGTCAAACACATCCATTGAGTACTTGAGTAGTAACCACGCGTGGAGAACGACGTCTGGCCTCACCACCGACGCACAGAAACAGTCAAGCCTATCCACGGCCCTACATGGACCAATTTTTGGGAAAGCCATCAAGCACCTTTCCATGACTCACCAGATTGGTCCAAATTTACAAAGACACTAGGGAAAATTATCATAATAAAAAAAGGAAAACGTTTGCAGTCTGTCGGTGGGAAACGACACCTATGCGATAACTGGAATCCCTTCTACGGTTGCGGGGCACGGGGATCGTGAGAAGAGCGGGACTAGTAGACAACACAAAGGGAATTTACCCAGGTTCGGGCCGCAAAGATGCGTAAAACCCTACGATCCAGCTTTGGTGGATGTATTTAGTGTTCTTGAGCCCTTGAACTAGCTCTAGGTGCTGCTAGGTTCCAAAGAGCCGAATCCTTCTCCAGTGCGCCATGGGCCTCCTTTTATAGGCGAAATGGGCTGCCACAGTGGCACACAAGAGGTGGAAAGTGCTACAGCGCTGTGAGATTATCGCTGGTGTTACAGGACAAAGCGCATTTAATACGAGGCTTAGGTGTCCCTTCGCTTTATCGGGGATGGGAGCGAGGCCCGTCCCGTCCGTCGCCGCTCCTCCTTGCTTCGACACGCACCCTGGCCAGCGATGCATGCGGTGCCATGTAGGCAGGCAGGCAACTGAGGTGGCGCGGTGGTGGAGCCTCCACGAAGGGTTGCATGTTGCCACGCAGGTGCCTCCCCAGCTGGTTGGGTCGGCAGCTGCATGCGAACTGCGGCGGAGACTTGGCTGGTGCGGGCCTGGCAGTGGCCCTGCTGGCACGCTTGGCGAGGGTCTTGTCGGGTGGCCCGGTAAGGGTCTTGCCGGGTGGCCCGGCAAGGGTCTTGCCGTGGCGCGCAGGCGTCCGACAAGGATCTTGCCGGGGGTCTTGTGGGTTTCTTCGGTGAGGATGGTTGCTGTCGGTGTTAAAACCGGCGGATCTCGGGTAGGGGGTCCCGAACTGTGCGTCTAGGCGGATGGTAACAGGAGACAAGCGACACGATGTTTTTACCCAGGTTCGGGCCCTCTCGATGGAGGTAATACCCTACTCCTGCTTGATTAATATTGATGATATGGGTAGTACAAGAGTAGATCTACCACGAGACCAGAGAGGCTAAACCTTAGAAGCTAGCCTATGGTATGATTGTTGTTCGTCCAACGGACTAAAACCCTCCGGTTTATATAGACACCGGACAGGGTTAGGGTTACACAGAGTCGGTTACAATGGTAGAAGATCTACATATCCGTATCGTCAAGCTTGCCTTCCACGCCAAGGAAAGTCCCATCCGGACACGGGACAAAGTCTTCAATCTTGTATCTTCATAGTTCAGGAGTCCGGCCAAAGATGATAGTTCGGCTATCCGGACACCCCCTAGTCCAGACTCCTCAAGAGCCCTGAACCAGGCTTCAATGACGACGAGTCCGGCGCGCACATTGTCTTCGGCATTGCAAGGCGGGTTCCTCCTCCGAATACTTCATAGAAGGTTTTGAACACAAGGATAGTGTCCGACTCTGCAAAACAAGTTCCACATACCACCGTAGAGAGAATAATATTTACACAAAATCAATCTGCTGGCGTATTCCGCAGCGTGTAATCACGCCACGGCCAAGTTTTTATTCGAATCGTTTTTACTATACCACCTCAGCGCGTTTAGCAAGGCGGTTTCCTTGGCACGTCTTGTCAAAGTAGAGATCATGTCCCCCTTATTCCGGGATCCTCATCAATACGGACGTGGGTAACCCAACTGTGCCCGTCGGCACGCCTCCTCTATCGAAGGCGAGTCCCAATCGGCCACGGGGAGGGCTCTTGGTATTCAACCTCTTTATAATGAGACCAAGGCCCTCTTCTTTTTTCCACCCTCCATCGAATCCGCCTCGCGCTTCGAGTTCTAACACCCAAAGCTTCAGATTTAGGCGCTTCGGACCTTCGACGATGTCCAGCTCCGACCAGCTCGGCCGATGGATGTCTTCTTCCGTCACGGAAGAAGATGTGCTAAAGCTGCGAGACGCCAGATATCTAACCGACGAGATTTTGCATAGGCTGCCTGCTCCAGGGCAGGTCATTCCCACTCCCGAGCCCGGCGAGAGCGTGGTGTTCGTGTCTCACTTCCTTCGGGGTTCAGGTTTCTCGACGGATCCCTTTGTGCGGGGGCTCATGTTTTATTATGGGCTGGAATTCCATGACTTGAATCCGGAGTCCATCCTCCACATCTCGTCATTCATTGTCGTATGTGAAGCCTTCCTGCATATTACCCCTCACTTTGGATTGTGGCTCAAGACCTTCAAGGTGGAGCCGAAGAGGATCGAGGGGCAACAAGCAGAGTGCGGAGGGGCGGTCATAAGCAAGTGCGCTGATGCTCCGTGGCCCGAGGGCTCTTTTCAGGAGGAGCTTGGTTTGTGGCAACGGGAGTGGTTTTATATCACCGCTCCCAGGGGCACCAAATGGGTGGCGCCACCCGCCTTCCGCTCAGGTCCACCACAGCGGCTGGCATCATGGATTAACCGGGGGCTCGACTGGGGGCCGTCCAAGGACGTTCCTATGTTGCAGGGCCGTATTCGAGACCTCCAGAAAAGAGAGATCAATCTGGTCGTGGCGGCGCAGGTTATGCTAATTCGGCGCCTTCTGCCCTGCAAACGTCGCCCCCTCCGTCTGTGGGAGTTTAATCCGGAGGGACCACGAGCTCTCCAACATTTTATGGGCGCGACGCCCGTGGAGATGTATAAACTGTTCTTCGGATCACAAGAGAAGTGTCCGGACTTGACCGAGGACGCATGACTAAGCTGCAATCGCCTAGACATGCTGTTCATTCATTTATCATATATATGCCCTTTAAGGGAGCCGTTTCTTGAACAGGAGTGGATAGCCAAGGCAAAGTTGATAAGGTGTCCGGCTCCCCTCCCAGAGACCACGCCGGATCCTATGCTGACCAAGATGTTGAAGGCCGCGCCTTTTGGAGAAGGCGAAGGGGGCAGCAGGGAAACAACTGCCTCCATGAAGGAGGCTTTCAAGGAAGGAGGAATCAAGGATCCTACCCTCCAAGGGGAGAAGAGGACCGCCTCCGAAGACCCGGAAGCCAAGGCCTCAAAGCGGGGAAAGAAGTCTTCGTCAGACAGTCCGCACTGGGAAATACCCCAGCCGCACTATTTCCCCGAGGGGATCAGCCCTCCAGCGAGCCGTAAGTAAAAAGAAGGGGTCTTGTGACTAAAGGATATCCCTGTATTTATTTCTGAAGATAACCGAAATTGTACCTTGTAGTTCGGATCTCAGCCCTTCTCAGCAGAGCTCGTCTTCGGGGGATCTTCGTCCGGAGATGATAGAGAGCGAAACGCCTCCACCTATCGCGCCTTCATGCGAGGCGGGGGACCCTGAGGTGTCGTCACGGAGAGTTTCCCCGAGTCCGGCGGGGCCGGAAGGTCCGGCGCCAACTGGCGCGCGGTCGGAGGACCTGAAGGACCTACTCGGGCGAGTGTCTATCCTTCTCCTGGGCCAGCTTCAGAGCTTGCCCGTCTAGTTCCTTCACCTTATCGGCGTAGGCCTGAGCCTGGGCGTTGAGTGCCTCCTGATGCCTCCGCTCCAGCTCTTGGGTCCGCTGCAGGACGAGCTTGCCCACCTCTTCGTCCTTGCCGCGGAGCGTGGCGGCAAGCTTCTCCTCGCGCGCGGCAAGGTCCTCCTCTTGGGTCTTCAGTGCGGCCCCGTGCTGGGTCCGAACGGCTTCGGCTTCGTCGGCCAACTTCTTCGCTGTCTCCTAGGCCTTCTCGATGTCGGCCAGATTCAGGGCAAGCTCCACCTCACGGTTGGCCAGCTCGCCCTGGGCGGCCTTCAGTTCAACCTGGGCCTGGCGGAACCAGTCTTGCGCCTCGCCGACGCGCCCTCCAAAGTCCGCCTCCGCCTTCTCCACCAACGCCATCCTGGACTTGGCCTTGTCCAGACGGGCGCGGTGGAGCGCCTGAACCTTCCGGAAGCTGGCACCCATGTGCTGGAGCAGCCGCTCCTCCTAGGAGCCGACGCCACCGACGCCCGACTCATCGATGACCTTGAGCCCGGCGGCGGCAAGCGCCTCCTCGTCGAACACCTCTCCCTCAAAGGGAGCCCTGGTGCTCGACGCGCCAAGCAAATGGACGAAGGGGTCGTCGCTTATCCTCAGGTACCTGCCGGAGCCAGAGGCAGCGGAGGAGGAGGGCAGATCGTCAAACGCCACCTCCTCGGCAGTGGCCTTGCCGGCTTCCCCGGCAGGCCCCTTGCCGGGCTCTTCGGCGGGCCCCTTGCCGGGCTCTTCGGCGGGCCCCTTGGCGGCATCCTCGGCGGCGCCCCTAGTGCTCTCCTCAGCAGCAATCCTCTCCGCCTCCGCCACGGCATCCGCGGTGACGTCCTTGATGGTAGTGTCGACGTCCTCCGAGGAGGGGTCTGGAGCCAAGAAGGAGACACGGCGGAGCCAAGATTGAAAGCCAGTAAGAAAAAGAGGAAAGAAAAAAATGCAAACAGAAGTGGAAAGCGAGTGGCTTACACGTGCCGCGCCGTGAGGCGGGAGTCCCTTCTCCGCCAAGGTCTGGCGTCGAGGCGAAGCTACCGGCGCCCGTGTTCTCCCCCTCCTCCTCCGTGTGCATGGCCTCGGCGCTTGGTGCTCTTGCCGGGGACGCCCCTCGGGGCGGCGTGGTCGACAGGGGCGGCACGATGGGAGAAGCCCCCTGTGGCTCCCCTTGGTGTTGCTCCCCTCCTACATCCACGGCAGGGTCAGTACCAAAGCGTCGTGCATTACGCACGTTGACAAGGGATGGGTGATGGACTTACGCTGGGGGCTGGGCTGGGGGCTATTGTCCGGGCTGCTCGACACCACCAATGGCATACTGGAGGTGCCTGCCAGGGGCTGGCCACTCGCCGAAATCCTGGCCCTCTTTATCCTCTGGGCCAGCGTCTCCACATCCCTGCAAGATGAGACAAATTAGCAACGTCATCGGGGGAAGTGTGAGGAATGAGGGAGGAAAGCGGAAGCTTACTCTTCGTTCTCTTCCTCCTTCTCCTCCGTTGCTTTCCTTTTCCTCCCCGGGCTGAGAGGCCTGGGGTCTCTCTCTGGGCTCAGAGCCCCGAAGTCAAACGCAATCCCCGCGCCGATGTTTTCCGGCGAGGGGGAAGGCGATGGCGTCCGGGCGCGCTTGGACGACGAAGAAGCAGATGTCTTCTTCTTCGATGCCACGGCTTTCGCCGTTTTCTTCATCGGCACCGCCCTCGTCTGGCGCACGAGCGCTTCCTGGGCTTGCCGCAGCTGCACGGCCCGGTCGAGGCGGACAGGCTCGCCGGAGGTGGCCCGACGCAGGACCCGCCTCTTTCCAGTGGTCGTGGGATCAACAGTCGCGGTCCTCTCCTCCTCGCCCTCCTCCTCCGACGACCCGTCGTCGGCGCCTTCAACGAGGGGAGCCCCGGTGTCGACGCCGCTGGCCTCCCCAGCGGCAGCTGCCCACCGGGCGAGCTCCCCCTCCTCCGCCTTCGCCGCGGCCTTGTCCACCACGCCGCTGCCGCTGCCGGCCTCCTTGACAAGCTTTGCCTCCTCCTCGGCACGCCTAGCCTCCTCCACCCTGGCGGCGATATAGTCCAGCTCCGTCGGAGAGGTGTCCTAGATAAGTGTCACGACCGGTTTTCAATAAAAATATTTATTGAACAACCGACCTATGAAGTCCAATATGAGGAAAATCCTTCATACCGGTTGACAAAACTTTGATACAATAAGCCAGTAGCATTATGATATTACAGGGGTCGGACTGAAGATGCCCAACCATTTATTACAAACATGCCGATAATTACACATAGTAGCGAATATGACTCAAAGGGGGTGGGGTGGAAATACTACTGACTCGAGATATGAGTGGTTGGTGGAATAACACAACGGGTGGTTAATAAGTCTACTGCACTGGCGGCTCATCGAGCGTCGAGGTGAGGCTCGATGAATTTATTTGGGTAGCGGAAGAGGATATATCACAATGACTATTCCAGGGTCGCACGAGACTGACTGGGATTCCTCTAGGCATCGGACTCGCTATCGAATTCTTCATCCATGAGATCGCTTTCACAAGATCCGCCAAATCAACAAGCCAGGTGAGTACTTTGAAAGTACTCGCAAGACAGTTCGGACAAAAGATATAACAAATGAATGCATGAATGCGTCATGATTAATTTTAACAATGCCCAATTAAATCAGCATAGAAAAATAAATAAGAAGGGAATCGGCGGTAGTCCACTCGAAAACCCGAAGAAGATAAACTCAAAACCGATCGGGTGTGTGAAGCGACGCCTCGAAGAGTGAACAAATAAGTAAAACATGCCACAGTCGGGCGTCTAAGCGACACCTCATAAAGGGCTTATAAAGAAAATAAATAACAACAATGCCGCAGTCGGACGTCTGAGCGACATCGCAGAAAGGGCTTATAGTGAAAATAAATAACAACAATGCCGCAGTCGGACGTCTGAGCGACATCACAGAAAGGGCTTATAATGAAAAATAAATAACAACAATGCCGCAGTCGGACGTCTGAGCGACATCGCAGAAAGGGCTTATAATGAAAATAAGTAACCACAATGCCGCAGTCGGACGTCTGAGCGACATCACAGAAAGGGCTTTCATCACAAGAAATAGCACTCATAATAAATATTCAACACCGGAATATAAACGGGTTAGTCCATCCACAGAAATAAACATTTATCCGGACTTAGTACTCATGTGATTCACCGGATCATCTGTCACCAAAACTGACACTTGTCAGGATAAGACATAGTGAACTTGGACATGGATAAGATGAATTCAAGAATTTTGACTCTGCAGAGTTTGTACGAAAATTTGTCCACAGCCAACGGATTTCCGTTGTCACGAAGGACTAGTTCCATTTACGGTATTTCAGAGGAAACACAACTAGCTAGTACACACCCATCACACCTCACGTTGCCAGGAATCACCCTAGACAGCGTTTAAGAAAAACTTTGAGGCGGGGAGATCACAATCTCGAATAGCACGGGATCAAATTTATATCTGGGCGCTTCACGGGTGCCCCTCTCGGTCCCAACCGAAACACCCATGCCCCTGACCGGATGAAAGGCTTTAATCCAGGGCCATGGAACCTTCATCCCGCCTCTCAATTTGGTGTGTACTAGGAAGTGGTTTGCAACCTACTAAGCCGTATCCCTTGCGGGAAACAGGTGGTAGTACGAGAAGGAAGACGGACGGGAAACTGACCGATTTATGTTGACACAGGGTCAACGACATGGCATAAGCCTGGCATGCTACAACACTGCCATCTTACCCATACTCATGCCAACTCATGGCCATGCAACAAGTTTCCAACAACTCACGGATTTACCGAGCTCATTTTCCTCAATGCTCACGAGATAAACTATCATCGAAAATGCTCATGAACGTGCCATGATAATTTTTTTTAATGCAAACATGCTCAGACACTCATCATATCAAAAGTTCAAACTTTGCTTGCCTGGTTCAGAGTAGTCGGGGTCTAGCTTGGTGAAGTTCGCGGTTCCGTCACCTCCTTCGGTATCTATGGTAAACAAAAATACACGCGCTAATGTAAATACCGTGGAGTACAGAAAGTTGGTCCAAATATTTTTCAAATAAATATGATAAAAAACTAGACAAAAATTTGAGGAGGACAGAAAAAGAATCACTCAAAAATTCCTTTATGTTAAAAAGTTATAAGGGTTTTAACCCAAGGATCCATCTCAGAACTAAATGAAAGTTTCAGAGGGTTCTCATGAAAAGTCCAGATAACGCTTCGCTTAAAAGAAACACCGAGAGGCTGACAGCGGGCTCCACCTGTCAGGTTTGAAAATTTGAAAGAGGGAAACAGGCGCGACGGCGCCCGAGAATCTTGATGGTCGCCGGCGGCGATCCACGGCGAGGTAGAGTGATCGGACGGTACCTTCGTGATCAGCACGTCCTTTCGCGTCTGTGGGAGGAGGAAGTGATCGCCGGCGAGTACCACGTCGATGGTGATGCTTGCTCCGGCGGACGGTGGTTCGGACGGTCATGGATCTCGCCGGAGAGAGCTGCGGGGCCAAAATTGAGGTGGGGGTTATCTTACTAGAGGTGGTACGAGGCTACGGGCGAAAGCAGGGTGGCGGAGGAGTTCTCACCGAGAGAACGATGCCGGAGCCCGAGGCGGACGGAGGTGGCCGGAGTCGAGGAAGAAAGGCTCCTCGAGGCCCCTCCAGTGGCCAGGCGGGGTCTGATGAGGTGGTGGAGTCGTGCGGGGGCGAGAGCAAGCTCGGGGGGCTATATATAGCCGCCCCGAGGCGGTTGCCGAGAACGGGGTTCTCCGGCGAGGTGATTACGGCGGCGCTGTGGTTGCACGGGAGGGTTAGGAGCTTGAGCATCACCTAGGAGGGGTAGTGGTGTCATTTTAGGGTCCAGCTCAGCACGGGGGGAAGGTTTATGGCTTGCCCTCGACGGAACGGCCACACGGCCTGTCGGCGGCAGAGAGCGCGCTCTGCGCGTGCCAAGCCACGGCGACGGTGCCGCATGCGTGCGCTGGCAAGGAGGTGGCCACGCGGAGCCACCAGGGCACTTGGGCGGCGCCGAACGGCGTTGCGCCGCAGTTTTGCCTCCTGTCGCCGTTACGGTGGTGCAGCCGCCGCAAAGCACGCCGGCGCAGGCGGGCCAGGGCGCCACCGACGCCAGGAAGGTGCCAAGTGTGCGTGTGGAGCTTCGGACAAGCAGGCCAGGCTGTGAGCAACGTGCCAAGGGCACTGTGGACTCGTGACTGAAGTTACTGACGGAGAGTGACACTGAACTTTCTGAATTTTCTGAATATGAACAAAACAGTGCATGCCAGGTGCTCGACAAAATGATTGTGGTATCCAGGGATTTTTCCTTGAGCTGATTTTTGGTGGAGTGGTCTCTCATTGCAACTAGAGTTTGCCTGAATTTTTGTGGAATTTTTGGAGAAGTGTAGATATAAATTTCACCAAATTTGGCAAATCTGATCCAAACTTGTAGTGAGTGAAATTTGAAATATTTGAAAAGAAGAAGAGTGTATCAAGATGGTTCTGGGTTGTGGGTACCAAGGACTATCTAAGGGAGTTGGTTTGAGGTCAAAAATTAAGAGCATTAGGGTACTTGCTTTGCAAATCACTTAGGCTCAAAAGAAAAGACATAATTATTTTGGGAGAAGAAATAATTGGAATAAAGTCCAAAAATGGATTTTACTAGTTTGGACCGAATGTTTGAGTTGTACCAAAGTGGAAGGAGAGATTTTTGGGAAGGTTTTTACCATGTGGTGCATGGAAGAATCATGAATGATTTCAATATGGGAGAGGATGACAAACTCCTAGAGTTTCTTTTTGAAATAAAATAAATTCCAAAGATTCTCCTTGAAATTTTGAGAAGAGGGGAAAATCAGAAGAAAATTTAGAACCAAACACTAGAGTTGAAGGAGATGCAAAAATAACATATTTGCTAAAGGGAAAAGCTTTGAGAGAGATTTTTGGAAGGGTTTTGGAGACCTCCTTCAAATCCAACAAATTTTGAAGAAAACCAAAGGAAAATTTTTGGAGTGTCACAACACCTACCCCCTTAGGAAAAATCTCGTCCCCGAGATTCCAGTTGATCCTCAAATAATTGTGGGTGCTCTGTTCGAAGGAAATCCTCTCTTTCCCAAGTGGCTTCACTTTCGGTGTGGTTGCTCCAATCGAACTTTGAAGAACTTGGTGGTTTTCGTCGGGTTCTCCTTTCTGACTCTTCCAAGATTTTTATCGGATGCTCCCGATATGTAAGATCTGGTTGCACGTCAATGTTTTTATGGGGTACTTGTTTCTCTGGGTTGCTTACGCACTTCCTCAATTGGGAGACGTGGAATACGTCGTGGATGTCGGATAATTCTTCGGGTAAGTCTAGCTGGTAGGCCACCGTGCCTCTTCGTGCTACTATGCAGAAAGGCCCGATGAATCTCGGTGCTAGTTTTCCTTTAATCTTGAATCGGTGCAGGCCTCTCATCGGTGATAATCGTAGGTACACAAATTCACCGGGTTCAAAATGGACTCCACGATGCTTCTGATTGTAATAACTCTTTTGTCGACTTTGGGCTGTCTTGAGCCGGTCCTTAATTTCTTTGACTTTATCCTCAGCCTCCTTGAGCAGATCTGGGCCGAAGATATGACTGTCTCCGGTTTCCGACCAATTTAGCGGGGTATGACATCTTCGTCCGTACATGGCTTCAAATGGTGCCATTTGCAGGCTGGACTGGTAGCTGTTGTTATATGCGAATTCTGCGTATGGTAAGCTCTCCTCCCAACTGGTCCCATAGGTGAGGACACATGCTCTCAGCATATCTTCTAGAATTTGATTTACTCGCTCAGTCTGCCCATCTGTATGGGGATGGTATGCGGTACTGAATGCCAGCTGAGTTCCCATAGCTTGTTGCAAGTGATCCCAAAACCGGGAGACGAATTGAGTGCCTCTGTCCGAGATTATTTTCTTTGGGACTCCATGTAGGCAAACGATACGGGAGAGGTAGAGCCTAGCAAGTTTCTGAGTGGTGTGTGTTGTCTTCACGGGGATGAAGTGAGCTACTTTAGTCAGTCTATCTGTGATTACCCATATGGCATCATGTCCGTGTCGTGTCCGAGGTAGTCCAACAATAAAATCCATTCCAATTTCGACCCATTTCCACTCGGGTATCTTGTTCGGTTGTAATAGTCCGGCCGGTTTCTGGTGCTCGGCCTTGATGCGTTGACAAGAGTCACAACATGCAATAAACGTGGCTATGTCTCTTTTTATACCATGCCACCAAAATGTTTCCTGAAGATCTTTGTACATTTTTGTTCCTCCAGGATGGATTGAGTATGGAGCGGTGTGGCTTTCAGCCAGGATTTGCTGTTTAAGGTCATGGATATTTGGTACGCAGAGCCTATTCCCGTACCACAATATTCCTTGCTCATCAATACTGAATTCTGAGGCCTTGCCCAATTTCATCTTACGCTTTATGCCTTCAATGCTGGGTTGTCCACGTTGAGCCTCTTTAACCTTCTCTATCAGGGTAGGCTGTACTTCTAAGTTTGACACACTGCCTTCGGTGACTACCATTAGGTTGAGCCTTACGAATTCCTGCTGGAATTCAGGTCTTAAGTCTGGCATGCTGTCGTTGTCTGGACTGGGGTTCCGACTCAGAGCGTCTGCTACAACATTTGCTTTGCCCGGGTGGTAGTGGATCCCAACATCATAATCCTTTACTAATTCCAACCAGCGTCGCTGCCATAAATTTAGTTCTAGTTGTGTGAAAATATACATGAGGCTTTTGTGATCCGTGTATATTTCACAACGATTACCAAGTAGAAAGTGTCTCCATTCCTTGAGTGCATGTATCACTGCTGCTAATTTCAGGTCACGGGTAGGGTAATTTTCCTCATGCTTGCGAAGCTGTCTAGAAACATATGCGACAACCTTGCCTTCTTGCATTAATACGCACCCGAGGCCCTTTCGATATGCGTCACAAAATACTTCAAAATTCTTGTGTATATCTGGCACAATTAGTACTGGTGCTGTCGTTAGTTTCTTCTTTAGTTCTTGGAAACTTTTCTCACAGGCTTCCGTCCATTCAAACTTCATGTCTTTCTTGAGTAGTTGCGTCATTGGCTTTGCTATGGTGGAGAATCCTTCAATAAATCTTCGGTAGTATCCTGCCATTCCCAAGAAACTTCGTACATTCGTCACACTGGATGGTGGCTTCCAGCCAAGTACGGCCTTGACTTTTTCCGGGTCTACGGCGATACCTTCTTGAGTTAGTACGTGGCCCAAAAAACCTACTTGCTTTAGCCAAAATTCACACTTGCTGAATTTGGCGTACAACTGATGTTTCCTGAGTTCTCCTAGTACAATCCGGAGATGTTCAGCGTGTTCTTCTGGTGTTTTGGAGTATACCAGAATATCATCGATAAATACCACAAAAAACTTATCCATAAACTTCATGAATACTTTGTTCATGAGGTGAACAAAATATGCGGGGGCGTTTGTTAGTCCGAATGGCATCACGGTGAACTCGTACAGTCCGTATCTGGAGGTGAAGGCGGTCTTGGGAATATCCTCGGTTCGTACTTTCAGTTGATGATATCCCGATCTCAAGTCAATCTTTGAGAACACCTTGGCCTTAGCGAGTTGATCGAATAAATCATTTATTCGCAGCATCGGATATTTGTTCTTGATTGTGACCATGTTTAGCGCTCGATAGTCTATGCACAATCTCAGTGTTCCATCCTTCTTTTTGGCGAATAAAATTGGTGAACCCCAAGGTGAGGAACTGGCTCGTATGTATCCTTTTTCCAACAGTTCCTTTATTTGCTTCTTCAGTTCCACCAATTCGGAAGGTGCCATTCGGTATGGTTTCTTGTATATGGGAGCGGTTCCGGGTGCTAGCTCAATGCTGAATTCTATCTCTCGATCTGGTGGCATGCCTGGTAGTTCTTCGGGGAATACATCTGGAAATTCACATACTACTGGAACTTTGCTCAATTCAGAAATATCCACCTTGTTCAATCTCGGTTGCCTGGATATTTTTCTTTCCTTGGCTGAAACCTTTATGGTCTCCCCGTGGTGATGGGTGAGAATTACGGTCCTGTTGAAGCAGTCAATAAAACCTTTGTTGGTGGTTAACCAATCCATCCCTAAGATAACATCCAGTCCTTTATTTTCCAATACGATAAGATTTGCGTGAAACTTCAACCCTTCAAACTCGATGACCACACCCTGGCAATAATTCTGGGTAACTTGCTTAATTCCAGGGGACTTGATGATCATAGATTTTCCCAAGGGAAGCATCGAAAAATTATTTTGCAAAGCAAAACTTTTCGAGACGAACGAGTGAGAAGCTCCAGAATCAAACAAAACCATGGCAGGTATTGTGTTGACAGGAAACGTACCGAGTACGATATCTGGGGCATCTTGTGCTTCCTCTTTGGTCACGTGGTTCAGATGACCCTTCCTGTGGTTGTTATTTGGGTTGAAATTGTTGCGCTTTGGTGCCGAATTATTGCTTCCGTCGTTCGGCCCTGGTGTCGAGTTCCTTGGCTTGGGGCACTGCTTGGCATAGTGCCCTTCTTCTCCACAAGCGTAACAGGTAACGCCTGGGCGGTATGTGAACTCCTTGTCCCTTGCGTGGAAATTCTTGATTGGGCGTGAGACGCTTGTCGTGGGTTTGGGTGTCCAGTTTTTCTGAACATCTGTCTTGCTGCGGTGGTTGCGGGTGTGTTTAGTCTGGTCCCTCTTCCGCTTGCGGAAATCTTCTGAACTGCGTCTCTCATTTTCCAAGGTAATGGCCTTATCCACCAGCGTCTTAAAATCTGGAAATGTGTGTACGACCAATTGACATTTAAGCGCGGGTGTCAGACCGAAGCGCGCCCGGACGCCATCGCCTTCCCCCTCGCCGGCAAACATCGGCGCGGGGATTGCGTTTGACTTCGGGGCTCTGAGCCCGGAGAGAGACCCCAGGCCTCTCAGCCCGGGGAGGAAAAGGAAAGCAACGGAGGAGAAGGAGGAAGAGAACGAAGAGTAAGCTTCCCCTTTCCTCCCTCATTCCTCACACTTCCCCCGATGACGTTGCTAATTTGTCTCATCTTGCAGGGATGTGGAGACGCTGGCCCAGAGGATAAAGAGGGCTAGGATTTCAGCGAGTGGCCAGCCCCTGGCAGGCACCTCCAGTACGCCATTGGTGGTGTCGAGCAGCCCGGACAACAGGCCCCAGCTCAGCCCCCAGCGTAAGTCCATCACCCATCCCTTGTCAACGTGCGTAATGCACGACGCTTTGGTACTGACCCTGCCGTGGATGTAGGAGGGGAGCAACACCAAGGGGAGCCACAGGGGGCTTCTCCCATCGTGCCGCCCCCGTCGACCACGCCGCCCCGAGGGGCGTCCCCGGCAAGAGCACCAAGCGCCGAGGCCATGCACACGGAGGAGGAGGGGGAGAACACGGGCGCCGGTGGCTTCGCCTCAACGCCAGACCTTGGCGGAGAAGGGAATCCCACCTCACGGCCCGGCACGTGTAAGCCACTCGCTTTCCACTTCTGTTTGCATTTTTTCTTTCCTCTGTTTCTTACTGGCTTTCGATCTTGGCTCCGTCGTATCTCCTTCTTGGCTCCAGACCCCTCCTCAGAGGACGTCGACACTACCATCAAGGACGTCGCCGCGGATGTCGTGGCGGAGGCGGAGAGGATTGCTGCCGAGGAGAGCGCTAGGGGCGCCGCCGAGGATGCTGCCAAGGGGCCCGCCGGAGAGCCCGGCAAGGGTCCTGCCGGGGAAGCCGGCAAGGCCACTGCCGAGGAGGTGGCGTTTGACGATCTGCCCTCCTCCTCCGCTGCCTCTGGCTCCGGAAGGTACATGAGGGTAAGCGACGACGTCTTCGTCCATCTCCTTGGCGCGTCGAGTACCAGGGCTCCCTTTGAGGGAGAGGTGTTCGACGAGGAGGCGCTTGCCGCCGCCGGGCTCGAGGTCGTCGATGAGCCGGGCATCGGTGGCGCCGGCTCCCAGGAGGAGCGGCTGCTCCAGGACATGGGTGCCAGCTTCCGGAAGCTTCATGCGCTCCACCGCGCCCGTCTGGACAAGGCCAAGTCCAGGATGGCGTTGATAGAGAAGGCGGAGGCGGACTTTGGAGGGCGCGTCGCCGAGGCGCAAGACTGGTTCCGCCAGGCCCAGGACGAACTGAAGGCCGCCCAGGGCGAGCTGGCCAACCGTGAGGTGGAGCTTGCCCTGAAGCTGGCCGACATCGAGAAGGCCCAGGAGACAGCGAAGAAGTTGGCCGACGAAGCCGAAGCCGTTCGGACCCAGCACGGGGCCACACTGAAGACCCAAGAAGAGGACCTTGCCGCACGCGAGGAGAAGCTTGCCGCCACGCTCCGCGGCAAGGACGAAGAGGTGGGCAAGCTCGTCCTGCAGCGGACCCAAGAGCTGGAGCGGAGGCATCAGGAGGCACTCAACGCCCAGGCTCAGGCCTACGCCGACAAGGTGAAGGAACTAGAGGGGCAAGCTCTGAAGCTGGCCCAGGAGAAGGATACGCTAAACGGCGCTCTGACGGAGGCGCAGGGCGAGGTCATCAGCAAGGCAGGAGAACTCTCCGAAGCCAACACCTCCATCAAAGATCTCAAGCTGAAGCTGGGAGAGCTCTAGGGGATGTTGTCGGAGGCCAGAACCCGGGAGGGGATCCTGACCAAGGAGCTGGAGACGGAGAAGCAGTTGCTGATGAACGAGACCGCCAACCTCAAGGACCACGATGCGGGCGAGAAACGTTGGCTCGAGCGCCTTGCCGTCATTGCAAACTCGGCCGCCGATCAGCTGGCCACTATGGGGATGCCGGAGATGAGGTACGCCCCGGAAGCGAGCCTGAGCCCCAACGCTAATCTGACCATATACTTTGAGAAGGTCGTCTGCGCCCTGAAGCGGCTTCACTCCAACCGGGCGGCCTCCCTGGCTAAGGAATCCCAGAAACTCTGCCGGGGGACCATGACCAGGGTGCTCACCAAGATTGCGCACTGGCACCCAGACCTCGATTTCGAAGCTGTGCTGAAGAGCTTGCCGGAGGACGCCGACATCGCGGCGCTCAATGAGCGTAACCAGCCCATCCTCAGCCGCATCGACAAAATCAAGAGGGTGGAGGGCCAGCGTCGGGACTAGGCACCCCGTTCTCCGTCGCCGCTGCAGGTTCATGACCAAGACAAAGCTATCTTTAGTTAGAACCTCGGCGGCAATTTGTGTAATATAACTCTGCAGTGCCCCTGAAACTATGCATGTTATTTTCCTGTTCGATTTTCCTGTATGTTCGCCCCACGTCGATCGGGTAAGCTTGCCAACACGTAAACCCAGGGCGGCACTTTGAGGACGGATCCTCGTTAGCCTGCCGGGTGTGCTTGTTGCCGGGCAAAGCACCTTACCGCCCTTGGTGCGGCCGCTCGATCTGTCGAGCTTGACTCGAGCCAGAACTAAGAGCGTTGCCGATGGCGAAAGGCTACCCTGCCGCTCTCGACGCGGCCGCTTGAACTGTTGAGCGGACTCGAAACAGAACAAAGGCGTTGTCGATCGCAGGAGGGCCCCTCTGCGTACAGGTTCTCCATACATAGGCCGAACCGTCGAGGATAATAACCTTATATTTAAGGAGATAAACTTAAAATTCAGCATGACTTAGCCCTCTCGTCGCCGCCTCGGCGTCCTTCGCGCCAACAGGCAGTGCCGCCTTCTTGGCCGCCTCCTCCGCAGGAGCCGTGGCGATGAAGAACAACTAGGTCGAGTGCTAGACCTGATTCTCACAATTGAGCGCCCCCTACCTGGCGCGCCAAAGATGTCGGTGGGAAACGACCCCTATGGGATCACTGGAATCCCTTCTACGGTTGCGGGGCGCGGGGATCGTGAGAAGAGCAGGACTAGTAGACAACACAAAGGGGATTTACCAGGTTCGGGCCGCAAAGATGCGTAAAACCCTATGATCCAGCTTTGGTGGATGTATTTAGTGTTCTTGAGCCCTTGAACTAGCCCTAGGTGCTGCTAGGTTCCAAAGAGCCGAATCCTTCTCCAGGGCGCCATGGGCCTCCTTTTATAGGCGAAAGGGGCTGCCACAGTGGCACACAGGAGGTGGAAAGTGCTACAGTGCTGTGAGCTTATCGCTGGTGTTACAGGACAAAGCGCATTTAATGTGAGGCTTAGGTGTCCCTTCGCTTTATCGGGGACGGGAGCGAGGCCCGTCCCGTCCGTCACCGCTCCTCCTTGCTTCGACACGCGCCCTGGCCAGCGATGCATGTGGTGCCATGTAGGCAGGCAGGCAACTGAGGTGGCGCGGTGGTGGAGCCTCCACAAAGGGTTGCATGTTGCCACGCAGGTGCCTGCCCAGCTGGTTGGGTCGGCAGCTGCATGCGAACGGCGGCGGAGACTTGGCTGGTGCGGGCCTGGCAGTGGCCCTGCTGGCGCGCTTGGTGAGGGTCTTGCCGGGTGGCCCGGCAAGGGTCTTGCCGTGGCGCGCAGGCGTCCGGCAAGGATCTTGCCGGCGGTCTTGTGGGTTTCTTCGGTGAGGATGGTTGCCTTCCTATCCTCATTTGATCTTGACTATTCTTTGTCTTCACAAAGATCTGCATGCCACCACGGAGGTGCCTCCCGAGCCCTGTCCCAATGCGTTTGTCGAGCGTTGGTGGGCTCAAGGGTGGCTCGCTCGGCTGGCGTGGGCGAGCTGCCCCGGCAAGGGTCCTTGCCAGGGAAACCTGCTTCGTCCATCTGGTCTTTGTGGCCTTGGTCCTTGTCGTTGCTTTGCTTTTGTCTTGTGCCTTCGGCTTCTCTCCGGCTTCCCTTTCCTATCCTGTAATGCGTGGTCATGGCGGGTGGCTCTCACTGCCCGTGCACAAGTAAAGGGGTCAAAAGGAGAGCCCCTACTTTTGTACACCGACACAACCGGACTGTTGGCTGAACCGTTGCGCCAGTCCACGCCGGGCCGCCCGATTTCCTGTGATCGTGTGTCCAGAAAACTATACCACGCGCGCATCGCCTATGCCAAGCACGTGCTCCTGGGCCCAACGCACCTACATGACAGCTTAGTCTCCTTCCCTTATCTTCTCCTCTGGGTTGTCCTCGGCCATTCGTTTGCCTTCTCTTCTTTTTCTCCGCTGCGACGGCCATGGCATGGCTACTTGCTTTGGGGAGCAACGTTCAGATGGCTTTCAAGGTGAGGCCGCTGCAACAGCACGGTGCCGGTGCCGGCGATGCAAGGACGGCGGCAAGTTCTGACGAGGGATGGCGGCCACGTGAGGCTTTCTGCTAGAGGTGAGGGCCACCCGGAGGAGCTGCAACCGGCTAATGCGATGCTGCCTCCGCCCATGTTTTTTGCTAGAACCGACGGGGTGCGGATGTTGAAATCAGCTATGTGGAACATGCTGGAACCGGCAAGTTTTTTTTTGCTGCATCCGGCGTTGGATTTTGCTACTAGCAGTGGTATTTTTTTGTTCGAACCGGCGAGTGTTTCTTTTGCTGGGAACATGCAATTGGATGCTTTTTGCTGCATCCGGCGTTGGATTTTGCTACGACCGACGGTAATTTTTGTTCGAACTGGCGAGTGTTCTTTTCATGGGGATATGTAGTGGGATGTTTTTTGCTGCATCCGGTGTTGGATTTTGCTACGACCTGTGGTAAATTTTGTTTGCACCGGTGAGTGATTTCTTTTGCCAGGGATACGCAATGGGATGTATTTTTTGTTGCATCTGGCTTTTGATTTTGCTACCACTGATGCAATTTTTTTGGAAAGGGGCGATGAATTTTTTGGCTTTGGGTTTGCCGGAAGCAAAGTGCCCAAAATGATTCAACTGTATTTGGTTTTTGCTGGAACCGGTGCAAAAAATGCTACCACCATCTTTTTGGTTGCAAGCCATGTTGTTGTCTGCCTCATGCTGCAACAGGGAGCGGGCATCCCTAGCGAGGAACGGTTGTGTGGTTGGCGTCTTCCTCAACAGCGACAGGAGACAGCGAGCCTAGGGCAGCCGGCAAGCGCACATGGACGAGGGCGAGAGCGGCGGTCGAGGGCGTGCACGCGGCGCCCAGGGTTTCTCGTGTGATTTTCTCATATCGAAGGAAATATGCGAGGGGATGAAAGAGACGTTGACCCATATCTGACCTTACCTAAAGATCGAATCTGACGGCTCCTGGCCGACAGACCGAAAAATTGGGCCTGCGCGCTGGCGCCTAGCGTTGCCCATAAAAAAGAGAAGGGAGTCCACGACCCGGAAGACACGGTGTGGATGGCCAAACCAAGAACGACCAGGACGAGGACATCGACAGGGGATTTTCTGTCTCTGCTGCCGTGACCATGTTCCGAGTCGCCCCCGCGCGGACCTCACGTTGTGCTGCTGGCTTTTGCCAGTGCGCCTCCGCTGCCAAGACGCCTTCGCTGGTCGCCGCTTTCACCTGCGAGTTGTTGGGGAACGTAGCAGAAATTCAAAATTTTCTACACATCACCAAGATCAATATATGGAGATTCTAGCAACAAGAGAGGGAGAGGATGAGCATCTTCATACCCTTGAAGATCGCTAAGCGGAAGCGTTACAAGAACGCGGTCGGTGGAGTCGTTCACGAAGCGATTCAGATCGCGGCCAAATCCGATCTAAGCACCAAACAACGGTGCCTCCGTGTTCAACACACGTACAGCCCGGGGACGTCTCCTCCTTCTTGATCCAGCAAGGGGAGAGGAGAAGTTGAGGCAAAACTCCGACAGCACGACGGCATGGTGGTGATGGAGCTCGTGGTTCTCCGGCAGGGCTTCGCCAAGCACTACGGAGGAGGAGGAGATGTTGGAGGAAGGAGAGGGCTGCGCCAGGGGAAGGGTGCAGCTGCCCTCTCTCTCCCTCACTATATATAGGGGGAAGGGAGGAGGGGGAGGCGCCCTAGGGTTCCCTAGGGGAGGGGCGGCGGCCATAGGGGATACCCTAGATGGGTTTTGGCGCCCCCACCCCCTAGGAAACTTGCCCCCAAGCCGGGAGGGGCGGCTGCCCTAGGGGTGGCGCCCCCACCTCTCCAGGTTACGTGAGATGGGGTGGGAGGGGCACTCAGCCCCTTAGTGGGCTGATGTGCCCTCTCCCCTTGGCCCATAAGGCCCCCCAACGCTTGCCGGGGCCTCCGAAACCCCTTTCGGACACGCTGGTCATCACCTGGTACCCATGGAACAATTCCGGACTCCAATACCCTTCGTCCAATATACCGATCTTCACCTCCAGAACATTCCGGAGCTCCTCGTCATGTCCGGGATATCATCCGGACTCAACAACCTTCGTAACCACATACTATTTCCCATAACAACTCTAGAGTCACCGAACCTTAAGTGTGTAGACCCTACGGGTTCGGGAACCATGCAGACATGACCGAGACGTTCTCCAGTCAATAACCAATAGCGGGATCTGGATACCCATATTGGCTCCCACATGTTCCACGATGATCTCATCGGATGAACCACGATATCAAGGACTCAAGCAATCCCGTATGCAATTCCCTTTGTCAATCTGTATGTTACTTGCCCGAGATTCGATCGTCGGTATCCCAATACCTGGTTCAATCTCGTTACCGGCAAGTCACTTTACTCGTTCCGTAATGCATGATCCCGTGACTAACTACTTAGTCACATTGAGCTCATTATGATGATGCATTACCGAGTGGGCCCAGAGATACCTCTCCGTCATACGGAGTGACAAATCCCAGTCTCGATTCGTGCCAACCCAACAGACACTTTCGGAGATACCTGTAGTGCACCTTTATAGTCACCCAGTTACGTTGTGACGTTTGGTACACCCAAAGCACTCCTACGGTATCCGGGAGTTACACAATGTCATGGTCTAAGGAAATGATACTTGACATTAGAAAAGCTTTAGCAAACGAACTACACGATCTTGTGCTATGCTTAGGATTGGGTCTTGTCCATCACATCATTCTCCTAATGATGTGATCCCGTTATCAATGACATCCAATGTCCATGGTCAGGAAACCATAACCATCTATTGATCAACGAGCTAGTCAACTAGAGGCTCACTATGGACATGTTGTGGTCTATATATTCACACATGTATTACGGTTTCCAGTTAATACAATTATAGCATGAACAATAGACAATTATCATGAACAAGGAAATATAATAATAACCCTTTTATTATTGCCTCTAGGGCATATTTCCAACAGTCTCCCACTTGCACTAGAGTCAATAATCTAGTTCACATCACTATGTGATTGTAATGAATCCAACACCCATTGGGTTTGATCATATCTCGCTTGTGAGAGAGGTTATTAGTCAACGGATCTGAACCTTTCAGATCCGTGTGTGCTTTGCAAATCTCTATGTCATCTCCTAGATGTAGCTACCACGCTCTATTTGGAGCTATTCCAAATAACTATTCTACTATACGAATCCGGTTTACTACTCAGAATAATCCGGATTAGTGTCAAAGTTTGCATCGGCGTAACCCTTTACGACGAACTCTTTTACCACCTCCATAATCGAGGAAATTCCTTAGTCCACTAGTTACTAAGGATAAGTTTGACCGCTGTCCTGTGATCTATTCCTGGATCACTCTTGTACCCCTTGACTGACTCATGGCAAGGCACACTTCAGGTGCGGTACACAGCATAGCATACTATAGAGCCTACGTCTGAAGCATAGGGGACGACCTTCATCCTTTCTCTCTCTTCTGCCATGGTCATGTCTTGAGTCTTACTCAATATTCACACCTTATAACACAGCCAAGAACTCCTTCTTTGCTGATCTATTTTGAACTCCTTCAAAATCTTGTCACGGTATGTATTTATTTGAAAGTACTATTAAGCGTTTTTGATCTATCCTTATAGATCTTGATGCTCAATGTTCAAGTAGCTTAATCCAGGTTTTCCATTGAAAAACACTTTTCAAATAACCCTATATGCTGTCCAGAAATTCTACATCATTTCTGATCAACAATATGTCAACAACATATACTCATCAGAAATTCTATAGTGCTCCCACTCACTTCTTTGGAAATACAAGTTTGTCATAAACTTTGTATAAACCCAAAATCTTTGATCATCTCATCAAAGCCTATATTCCAACTCTGAGATGCTTACTCCAGTCCTTAGAAGGATTGCTGGAGCTTTGCATACTTATTAGCATCTTTTAGGATTGACAAAAAAAACTTCTGGTTGTATCACATACAACCTTTCCTCAAAAATCGTCGAGGAAACAATGTTTTGACATCCTATCTGCAAGATTTCATAAATAATGCAGGAACTACTAATATAATTTCAACAGACTCTTAGCATCGCTACGAGTGAGAAAGTATCATCGTAGTCAACTCCTTGAACTTGTCGGAAAACATCTTAGCGACAAGTCGAGCTTTCTTAATGGTGACACTTACCATCATTGTCTGTCTTCCCTTTTAAAATCCATCTGTACGCAATAGCCTTACGACCATCAAGTAGTTCTTCCAAAGTCTACACTTTGGTTTATACATGGATCCTCTCTCGGATTTTATGGCCTCTAGCCATTTGTCGGAATCCGGGCCCACCATCGCTTCTCCATAGCTCGTAGGTTCATTGTTGTCTAGCAACATGACCTCCAAGACAGGATTACATACCACTCTGGAGTAGTACGTATCTTTGTCGGCCTACGAGTTTTGGTAGTGACTTGATCCAAAGTTTCATGATCAATATCATCAGCTTCCACTTCAATTGGTGTAGGCACCACAGGAACAACTTCATGTGCCCTGCTACACACTAGTTGAAGTGATGGTTCAATAACCTCATCAAGTCTCCACCATCCTCCCACTCAATTCTTTCAAGAGAAATTTTTCCTCGAGAAAGGACCCGTTATTAGAAACAATCACTTTTGCTTCCGGATCTGAAATAGGAGGTATACCCAACTGTTTTGGGTGTCCTATGAAGATGTATTTATCCGCTTTGGGTTCGAGCTTATCAGGATGAAACCTTTTCACATAAGCGTCGCAGCCCCAAACTTTCAAGAAACGATAGCTTCGGTTTCTCTAAACCATAGTTCATATGGTGTCATCTCAACGGAATTACGTGGTGCCCTATTTAAAGTGAATGAGGTTGTCTCTAATGCCTAACCCATGAACGATAGTGGTAATTCGATAAGAGACATCATGGTATGCCCCATATCCAATAGGGTGCATCTGTGATGTTCGGACACACCATCACACTATGGTGTTCCAGGCGGTGTTAGTTGTGAAACAATTTCCACAATGTCTCAATTGTGTACCATACTCGCAACTCAGATATTCATCTCTATGATCATATCATAGAAATTTTATCCTCTTGTCACGAAGATCTTCAACTTCACTCTGAAATTACTTGAACCTTTCAATAATTCAGACTTGTGTTTCATCAAGTAAATATACTCAACATCTACTCAAATCATCTGTGAAGTGAGAACATAATGATATCCACTGCATGCCTCAGCACTCATTGGACTGCACACATCAAAATGTGTTACTTCCAACAAGTTGCTTTCTTGTTCCATCTTACTGAAAACGAGGCTTTTCAGTCATCTTGCCCATGTGGTATGATTTGCATGTCTCAAGTGATTCAAAATCAAGTGAGTCCAAACGGTCCATCTGCATGGAGTTTCTTCATGCGTATATACCAATAGACATGGTTCACATGTCTCAATCTTTTCAAAAACGAGTGAGTCCAAAGATCCATCAACATGGAGCTTCTTCATGCATTTTATATCAGTATGACTCAAATGGCAGTGCCACAAGTATGTGGTACTATCATTACTATCTTATATCTTTTGGCATGAACATGTGTATCACTACGATCGAGATTCAATAAACCATTCATTTTAGGTGCAAGACCATTGAAGGTATTATTCAAATAAACAGAGTAACCATTATTCTCCTTAAATGAATAACAGTATTGCGATAGACATAATCCAATCATGTCTATGCTCAACGCAAACACCAAATAACAATTATTTAGGTTTAACACCAATCTCGATGGTAGAGGGAGTATGCGATGCTTGATCACATCAACTTTGGAAACACTTCCAACACATATCGTCATCTCACCTTTAGCTAGTCTCCGTTTATCCGTAGCCTTTTATTTCGAGTTACTAACACTTAGCAACCGAACCGGTATCTATTACCCTGGTGCTACTAGGAGTACTAGTAAAGTACACATTAGTATAATGTATATCCAATATACTTCTGTCAACCTTTCCAGCCTGCTCATCTACCAAGTATCTAGGGTAGTTCTGCTTCAGTGACCGTTCCTCTCATTTCAGAAGCACATAGTCTTGGGTTTGGGTTCAACCTTGGGTTTCTTCACTAGAGCAGCAACTGATTTGCCATTTCATGAAGTATCCCTTCTTGCCCTTGCCCTTCTTTAAACTAGTGGTTTTACTAACCATCAACAATTGATGCTCCTACTTGATTTCTACTTTCGCGGTGTCAAACATCGCGAACAGCTCAAGGATCATCATATTTATCCCTGATATGTTATAGTTCATCACGAAGCTCTAGTAGCTTGGTGGCAGTGACTTTGGAGAACTATCACTATATCATATGGAAGATTAAGTCCCAGTCAATTCAAGCGATTGCAGTACTCAGACAATCTGAGCACATGCTCAACGATTGAGCTTTTCTCCCTTAGTTTGCAGGCTAAGAAACTCGTCGGAGGTCTTATACCTCTTGATGTGGGCACGAGCCTGAAATCCCAATTTCAGCCCTCAAAACATCTCATATGTTCCGTGACATTTCAAAATCGTCTTCGGTGCCTCAATTCTAAACCGTTTAACATTACTGAACTATCACGTAGTTATCAAAACGTGTATGTCAGATGTTCGCAACATCCACAGACGACGTTCGAGGTTCAGCACACCGAGTGGTGCAATAAGGACATAAGCCTTCTACGCAGCAATGAGGACAATCCTCAGTTTAGGGACCCAGTCCGCATAATTGCTACTATTAACTTTCAACTAGATTTTCTCTAGGAACATATCTAAAATAGTAGAACTAAAGCGCGAGCTACGACATAATTTGCAAAAACCTTTTGACTATGTTCAGGATAATTAAGTTCATCTTATGAACTCCCACTCAGATAGACATCCCTCTAGTCATCTAAGTGATACATGATCCGAGTCAACTAGGCCGTGTCCGATCATCACGTGAGACGGACTAGTCATCATCGGTGAACATCTTCATGTTGATCGTATCCACTATACGACTCATGTTCGACCTTTCGGTCTCTTGTGTTCCGAGGCCATGTCTGTACATGCTAGGCTCGTCAAGTCAACCTAAGTGTTTTGCGTGTGTAAATCTGGCTTACACCCGTTGTATGTGAACGTTAGAATCTATCACACCCGATCATCACGTGGTGCTTCGAAACAACGAACTTTCACAACGGTGCACAGTTAGGGGGAACACTTTCTTGAAATTATTATGAGGGATCATCTTATTTACTACCGTCGTTCTAAGCAAATAAGATGCATAAACATGATAAACATCACATGCAATCAAATAGTGACATGATATGGCCAATATCATTTTGCTCCTTTTGATCTCCATCTTCGGGGCTCCATGATCATCATCGTCACCGGCATGACACCATGATCTCCATCATCGTGTCTCCATGAAGTTGTCTCGCCAACTATTACTTCTAGTACTATGGCTAACGGTGTAGCAATGAAGTAAAGTAATTACATGGCGTTATTCAATGACACGCAGGTCATACAATAAATAAAGACAACTCCTATGGCTCCTGCCGGTTGTCATACTCATCGACATGCAAGTCGTGATTCCTATTACAAGAACATGATCAATCTCATACATCACATATCATTCATCACATTCTTTTGGCCATATCACATCACATAGCATACCCTGCAAAAACAAGTTAGGTGTCCTCTAATTGTGTTTTCATGTTTTACGTGGCTGCTATTGGTTTCCAGCAAGAATGTTTCTTACCTACGCAAAAGCCAGAACGTGATATGCCAATTGCTATTTACCCTTCATAAGGACCCTTTTCATCGAATCCGATCCGACTAAAGTGGGAGAGACTGGCACCCGCTAGCCACCTTTATGCAACAAGTGCATGTCAGTCGGTGGAACCTGTCTCACGTAAGTGTACGTGTAAGGTCGGTCCGGGCCGCTTCATCCCACAATACCGTCGAAACAAGATAGGACTAGTAACGGTAAGCATATTGAACAAAATCAACGCCCACAACTACTTGTGTTCTACTCGTGCACATAATCTACGCAATAGACCTAGCTCATGATGCCACTGTTGGGGAACGTAGCAGAAATTCAAAATTTTCTACGCATTGCCAAGATCAATCTATGGAGATTCTAGCAACAAGAGAGGGAGAGGATGAGCATCTTCATACCCTTGAAGATCGCTAAGCGGAAGCGTTACAAGAACGCGGTCGGTGGAGTCGTTCACGAAGCGGTTCAGATCGCGGCCGAATCTGATCTAAGCACCGAACAATGGTGCCTCCGCGTTCTACACACGTACAGCCCGGGGACGTCTCCTCCTTCTTGATCCAGCAAGGGGAGAGGAGAAGTTGAGGGAAAACTCCGACAGCACGACGGCATGGTGGTGACGGAGCTCGTGGTTCTTCGGCAGGGCTTCGCCAAGCACTACGGAGGAGGAGGAGATGTTGGAGGAGGGAGAGGGCTGCGCCAGGGGAAGGGTGCGGCTGCCCTCTCTCTCCCTCACTATATATAGGGGGGAGGGAGGAGGGGGAGGCGCCCTGGGGTTCCCTAGGGGAGGGGCCGCGGCTATAGGGGAAACCCTAGATGGGTTTTGGCACCCCCACCCCCTAGGAAACTTGCCCCCCAAGCCGGGAGGGGCGGCTGCCCTAGGGGTGGCGCCCCCACCTCTCCAGGTTACGTGAGATGGGGTGGGAGGGGCACTCAGCCCCTTAGTGGGCTGATGTGCCCTCTCCCCTTGGCCCATAAGGCCCCCCAACGCTTGTCGGGCCTCCAAACCCCTTTCGGACACGCTGGTCATCACCTGGTACCCCGGAACAATTCCGGACTCCAATACCCTTCGTCCAATATACCGATCTTCACCTCCAGACCATTCCGGAGCTCCTCGTCATGTCCGGGATATCATCCGGGACTCCGAACAACCTTCGGTAACCACATACTATTTCCCATAACAACTCTAGAGTCACCGAACCTTAAGTGTGTAGACCCTACGGGTTCGGGAACCATGCAGACATGACCGAGACGTTCTCCAGTCAATAACCAATAGCGGGATCTGGATACCCATATTGGCTCCCACATGTTCCACGATGATCTCATCGGATGAACCACGATATCAAGGACTCAAGCAATCCCGTATGCAATTCCCTTTGTCAATCTGTATGTTACTTGCCCGAGATTCGATCGTCGGTATCCCAATACCTCGTTCAATCTCGTTACCGGCAAGTCACTTTACTCGTTCCATAATGCATGATCCCGTGACTAACTACTTAGTCACATTGAGCTCATTATGATGATGCATTACCGAGTGGGCCCAGAGATACCTCTCCGTCATACGGAGTGACAAATCCCAGTCTCGATTCGTGCCAACCCAACAGACACTTTCGGAGATACCTGTAGTGCACCTTTATAGTCACCCAGTTACGTTGTGATGTTTGGTACACCCAAAGCACTCCTACGGTATCCGGGAGTTACACAATCTCATGGTCTAAGGAAATGATACTTGACATTAGAAAAACTTTAGCAAACGAACTACACGATCTTGTGCTATGCTTAGGATTGGGTCTTGTCCATCACATCATTCTCCTAATGATGTGATCCCGTTATCAATGACATCCAATGTCCATGGTCAGGAAACCATAACCATCTATTGATCAACGAGCTAGTCAACTAGAGGATCACTATGTACATGTTGTGGTCTATATATTCACACATGTATTACGGTTTCCAATTAATACAATTATAGCATGAATAATAGACAATTATCATGAACAAGGAAATATAATAATAACCATTTTATTATTGCCTCTAGGGCATATTTCCAACACGAGCCGCCTTTAAACCGCCTAGGGGGGTGAATAGGCGCTTTAAAATAATTATGGTTTAGGCTTGAACAAATGCGGAAGAAACCTAGCGGTTAATTTGTCAAGCATAAAACCTACAACAACTAGGCTCACCTATGTGCACCATCAACTTATGCTAAGTAAGATAAACAACTAAGTGATAGCAAGATATATGACTTGAAACAATATGGCTCTCACAAAGTAAAGTCCATAAGTAAAGGGCTCGGGCAATAGATAACCGAGGCACGTGGAGACGACGATGTATCCTGAAGTTCACACCCTTGTGGATGCTAATCTCCGTTTGGAGCGGTGTGGAGGCACAATACTCTCCAAGAAGCCACTAGGGCCACCATAATCTCCTCATGCCCTCGCACAATGCAAGATGTCGTGATTCCACTAAGGGACCCTTGAGGGCGGTCACCGAATCCGTACAAATGGCAACCCTTGGGGGAGATCACCGAACCCGTACACTTTGGTAACCCTTGGGGGCTGTCACCGGTACCCGTCAAATTGCTCGGGGCGGTCTCCACAACCTAATTGGAGACCCCGATGCTTGCCCGGAGCTTTACACCACAATGATTGAGCTCCGAGCATCACCAACCGTCTAGGGCGCCCAAGCACCCAAGAGGAACAAACTCAAGGGTACCAAGCACCCAAGAGTAATAAGCTTCTCAACTTGTAACTTCCACATATCACCGTGGAGAACTCAAACAATTGAACCAAATGCAATGGCTAGGGCACACGGAGTGCCCAAGTCCTTCTCTCCCAAATCCCACCAAAGCAACTAATGCTAGGGAAGAAAATGAGAGGAAGAACAAGAAGTAAAACACCAAGAACTCCAAGATCTAGATCCAAGGGGTTCCCCTCACATAGTGGAGAAAGTGATTGGTGGAAATGTGGATCTAAATCTCCTCTCTCTTTTCCCTCAAAAACAAGCAAGAATCCATGGAGGGATGGAGAGATATCAAGCTCGAAGAAGGCCAACAATGGGGGAAGAACACGAGCTCAAAGGATAAGGTTCATTGGGAAAGAAGACCCCCTTTTATAGGTGGGGAAAAATCCAACCGTTATGCTCACAGCCCGAACAGAGCGGTACTACCACTCATGGGAGCGGTACTACCGCTAGGGTGGTGGAAGCCCTTTGAAAAACAATAGCGAGGAGGCAAAAGTCCGGTTGAACTGCCGGAGCGGTACTACCGCTTGTCCTCACGGTACTACCGCTAGCGGTAGCAGTACTACCGCTAAGGGTAGCGGTACTACTGCTTGCGAGTGGTACTAAAAAATACATCCGTACCTCCCACCGCTGGACTTATGACGAGTTTTTGGTCTGGAGCGGAAGTAGCCTTCGAAGTATCTGTGGTAGTAAAAACATTACATCCTCTCCAAGCGGTAGCACCGCTCCCGTGAGCGGTAGAACCGCTACAGCCTTTTTTAGGACACCAAAACTAACACAACTTCTGCAAACGGACTCCGAATTCAACGAAACCAAGTTTGTTGGAAAGCTAGCGAAAAGGCTAACACAATATTGATAGAAATAACAATAAGAAGGAAACTAGAAAAGGCCCATAAGAAAATGGTGAGAACCCTTCCTCGAATAAGACCGGTAAAACCTCCAACACCAAAAACGCAATAGAAGAAGCATGTGAACTCCGTTTTCGATGAACTCAAGCTTGTCAAAAAGATGACCATAAGCTCCAAATCTCACAAGAAGAAAACCAAACAAGAACCAAGAAAGATGATGCAAGCATGCAATGGGTTGAGCTCTCTACAAACGATTCGATCAAGCTACTCACTTGAGAGCCCCCCTTGATAGTACGGCAATCGATCCTATAACCCGGTCTCCAAACTACCACCATGAGACCGGTAAAATAGAGAACCTATAAAGGCCAAACCTTTGCCTTGCACAAAGTCCACTTGAGCTAGATGTAGACGATCTTGACTTCCTCAAGTTGGACCACCTTTCTTGATTGCGTTGGTTCGGTGAAGACTAGTAGATTGCTCCTCCATACGCCACACATACGCCACAATGGGTGAGCCACTCTTCAGCACATCTTCACAAGTCCGTTGTCATCACAATGGACGGCAATCTTCAAGCACTTGATCTCTTCGTGATGCATCACTTGAACGTGCACACTGCAACCTAACCCCACAAATAACTCTCACGATGACCATGGGTAGTACACAAAGCGTCATTGACAATGCTTACCATACCATGAGATCACTTGATCCCTCTCGGTACATCTTCTACGCTTTGTGTGTTGATCAACTTGATTCACTCTTTGACTTAGTCTTGATCAGCCTCTCACATGACCAATCTTTAGGTAATTCCTTGAAGAGCACCTTGGTCATCACAAACTCTCCTTGAAACCAACAAATAGACTCCAAGAAAAGCCTATGGACAAATCCTTCAAATATAACACAAGGCAACCATTAGTCCATAGAGATTGTCATTAATTACCGCATGTTCTTTCAGTTTCCTTCCTGGATGTGTTTGTACCAGAGAACCTTTCTCGTTTTCCTTGTTAGTATGTCAAGAGATGCTTAGTGTGGATGGTTGTTGATGTTGCTCATCAATCTCCATTTTCCCAGTTGCAGTACTTTTTCACTTCTTTCTCCGCCTAGGTATAGATTAGGTCTTGTATGGATTTGCTCTTTTCTGGCATAATTTTGTGTGTGTGCACTGGTGTTGGCCATGTTCATCTTAGTCATGCAAAGGTCTGTTGTATACTCATTGTGTTTATATCCACTGATGCTTCATTTTGACTCAATAATATCCAGCCTTTGTCGAAAAAATGCAATGCATCTAATTTGTTCCTCTAACAAAATCCAATAATTATTTATTTATGGTTACATGGTTGCCGGAAGAAAATATGCGGGCTAATGCTTTGCATGGCGTATCTTGCCAATTCAGGTGCACATGTATTTCAATAAACATCTTTGGCCATTAATTGGGTCAATTAGATGGAGTTATATGTTTAAGAGAAGGTTTCAATGGCATAACTTTTGTGGCATATTATTTGTATTTTGTAGTCCAAATTAATAGTTGCAATCTTCATTGAAATGCCTGTGAGCCTTATAAACCTATGGCTATGAATATCTCAAAGGTAATATAAGATAACACAAACTAATATGCATCTAGTCACTCAAATATGTATCTGAAAAATTCCCTACATTTGAGTTTATTGGGACTGCCGGCAAAACCAAAGGAAAGCAAGACACACTCGATTTAATCCTCAGTGACTGCATGTGGTTCTCGAAACACAATGAACAAGTTGGCTTCTCAGAGCAGTAAAGCCAAGTGTTTTGCTATATACCATTGTCATGTCAAGTTGTCAACTATAGTCAATCGCCCGCGCAAAAAAAACTATAATCAATCTAATATCACGCTCATATAATAATTACCTATAAAAATATATTGTCACATTAATATCAAGCACACCTCACTCAAAGTTTTTTATAGCCCGCTTTTTTTTTCTCTCTCTCCTTCAACTCAACATAAACCTGAAGTGGTAACTCTTATAAACTACTTATGTCATCTTTTTATACTTGCTCCCATCTTCTCTCACACCCTACATGCACCAAGCACAGCTCACTCCATGCTCACGTATGTGTTCTTGCAAGCCCTGTGCAATTATGGGTCACGGCCTTAAAATTCTGGACTGAACTAAGTGGCACTCCGAATAGTAATCCCGCATGGAGGGAGCAGATCTTGTCGGAGGAAGCATGTTTTCCTTTAAGAATGCTATATGCGTACGCAATAAAAACTAATTGCGGCATATATAGACCTACTATGTGGCTCCTAGCTAGTTCAATCTGGGTGGTTGTATCACGCTTAATTAGAACCCATTGTTTAGACAGCATTTTCATTGATGGGATGAGATAGCAAGATGACAACATATAACAATAGTAATGAAAAGGACCGCGTCTCGTCTCTATCAATACCTTCGTACTGCTATATATCTAGTAAAATTATGAATAACAGCAATAATTAAGAGTGGTGGTGTCTCGTCTCTATCGATCTACGTACTCCTATCTACCTAGCTACGTCCTGAGCATCCCCCTCCCCGTACCTCTCTGGTTGGAATCAAGAAAGACCACGACTCGCCTCTATCGACCTACTCCCTCCGTCCCAAAATTCTTGTCTTAAATTTGTCTAAATACGGATGTATCAAGTCACGTTTTAGTATTAGATACATCCGTACGTATCTAGACAAATTTAAGACAAGAATTTTGAGACGGAGGGAGTACATACTCCTACCTAGCTAATCAACTAGGTCCTGAGCTACCCATGGTTGGAATTTAAACCAGCTGCTTATGGCATGTCAGATGCAAAACCCTAAAACGGACACTGTATTTGTCCGCGTCCGCAAACAGCGATACAAGAGCCGGCCATCCAATCATGCCCGCATACGTTCGAAAGTAAGTTTAAACAAGACAGATGAATTTCAAGCAAACATGATGATTTTCATTTAAACCGAACCAAATTCATTACATTGTGATATATTTTAATTAAACAAAAGGCGGATGATATTTTCTTAAATATATTCTAAATGATCACTTGTCATGGCGACCTAGCTAGCTAGGTCCGGAAATACCCACGGTTAGAATCTAAATCACCTGTTTAGGGTATGTCGAATTCAAACTCCTAAAATGGACACTGTATTTGTCAGCGTCCCCGTCCGTGGACAGTGATACAGTAGCCGGCCATCCAACCATGCCCGCATACATCTTAAAGCAAATTTAAACAAAACGGATGGATTTCATGCAAATTTTTATTTAAACCGGACCAAATTCATTTCAATTAAACAAAGGTGAATGATTTTTTAATATAATCTAAATGATTGTCTGTCGTGAAGGAGTCCGTGTCCCACGTCCTGTCTTTCCCATGTCCAGCAAGCTCACCGGCTGTGAGCAGCGACGCTTGGACTGGTACATGTCTTGCTACTCATCTAGAAAGCTCGGATCCTCCACGACCATGACCATGACGACATCATTGTTCACCCACTCGCTGACAATTTTCCCCTCCACGAGCAGGTGCTTGTCGAGGAGCCAGAGGTTGTAGCTTTAGTCCTCCTGTGTTTGTCAGAACATCGACACCGGCGGCGCCCGCTGCTCATCCGTCATTACGGCGTCGAAGTGTGTCTCCAAGGCGATGCCGGCATGGACCGGCGAGGGTGTGACACGGTCTCATCGTTGTGCGCTTCATCCATCGTCTCGTCAGCGTCGCTGCCCTTCCGCGACCTCGCCGGTAAGGCGGCCTCTACTGCACTCAATGTATTGAATGTAATTGGTCTTGATTTTCGTGTGATGAGAGTGGGACATATTTTCTACTTTAAAGTACATTAAGAATATAGAAGTACTCGTTTTTATGGACAATTTTTTAATGCTAAACGTCCATTTATTTAAGGAAGAAGGAGTATATCCTGAGCCCCGCTCCCGAACCCCAAATAAACCATCCGTTTTGAGATGGATGGACGCAGGGATTAGCTGCCCTTCAGACGTTAGATTATGCACTGCTTATCGATGGAAAATCAATCGCTGCTTAATATCCATAATGTGGCTGGATGCATGCCCCAGCCTGGGTTTAAAAATGTGGCTGATAAGTGGGACAAACACAAGTCACTACAAGATGAAAATATGCTCATTTCAGCTACTCTCTGGGTTATCTGGAGAAGTAGGAATGATTTGTGCTTTAATAATGCCTCATGGATGGGTGTGCAGGTGATCTTGAGGAGAATTGCAGGCTTCTGCAATCAATGGAAGATCCTGTACAAGGAGGCTGCAAAGGAGCGCATGGAGAGGATGATATCTTCTATATGGGAGCTGTCCAGGCAACCACCTCTGCTGCTTTGGCTGAGGAAGAAAAAGCTGTGGATGAAGTACTATATGAAGAAGAAAGCAGAAGGCTGGCTGGGCATTGAGAGTGGGATGCTCGTTGGATAAAGAAGGAGAATCCCCATGTATCAGGCTTTCTGCTACGTAGATGGTGCATTGAATTAAGTCTGATTTTAGATTTTTTTAGGCCGGAGGGGAGCAAAACCCTCTCCCGCGGGCTGTAACGTCACATGGATTCTGTGGTTTCATTTTAAGTAATGGGACCGGGGGTGAGCCCTTTTGATCTAAAAAAAATTTCACGGTCTTTGGGGAGATCTGTTTCATAAGCTCACGCAGACATACCTTTTGCCGGGAATAAAACTCGGCAAACGAAGTAACTCGATAGAGTTTGCCGAGAGCCACATTGATTGAACTCGGGTAACAAAAAGACGTCTTTCACCGAGAGCTCACCCCGCTCTCTGCATCAGGGTGATGCACTCAGCCATTTTAATAATTATTCATCAAGATTTTATGAAGTAATACACTAATATGTCTCAAGCCATCATCTTATCGACATCTGTCGCCACTTCTATCCACTTGATGAAGGGATGCAGATTATTGGGGGCGCATATCTAGACCTCACACTAAAGCACAACATCTCAAATCAGAGGCCTCAATCAAGTTGAATTGCCGGGTCTATCACAAGCCGATCTGGTGCACTCTTAACGGGAACCGCATGCGCACGCTGCAGAGGCCGTCGTCACCATCTTCCACCGATCCATCTTCAGAGCAGATACTGACGCATCCATATTACCAGGCCTACCATCGACTCCACCACGACGTCAAGAGCTCGAGACATGGAAATCGGTTACAAGGTGCCACGTGGCACAACCATTCGGGTTTGATGGCTCCGTGACGTCGCGGATGAATATCGCCCAGTACGCCACACTCGGGACTCCGCACGATTGAAATTCCTTTTCTCTTCATGGAGAAAAGCTTTACCGAGTTCTCTCACGAGGCACTCAGTATTGTTTTTTTTTTTGCGGGGAGGCACTCAGTATTGCTGTAAAACTGTTCCCACGTGCCACCACATGGACTATTTTTCTGAGTTCTGCAGCTCTCCGCAAACAATTATATTTTATTTTTAACTACGGAAATACTTTGCCGAGTTCCTGTGCTGCAAAGCTCGACAAACAACCAATTAGAGCTGGCAGTGCAATCAGGTGCTGCAGCTGACGAGAGCGGTAAATGTTACCTTTGTTGAGTCCGAACTCGAAAAAGCTCCGTGAAGCACTTCTAATGATTGAATTTCCCTCAAGCATTCAAATGAAAACATATTTTTTTTAACAATCTAGCAACCTAGTCACATTTGGCTGTGTGCATCCTAGTTATGTAGAAGCCGGGTGTTACTCATAATGCATTGTATCCTTTTGATAGTACATTTTGAGATAATAAAGCGTTCTTTATTGGAAAAAAAGCAACCTAGCTAGTCACACACCAACAAGTCCACAAGTTCCGCAAAGTGGTTTCTATCCATACTAACATATTCACAAGTCAAATAACAAGTTTGATATAAAGTTTTTCACAACTGTAACAAGTTTGATAACAAGTTCACAAGTGACATAAAAACAAAATCATCATACAATTTGCCGACATGACGTCTGCGCTGAACATACACCAAAGTTATAAATCTGGCAAATAAGAACTTCAATATAGGAAAGTGAAAAGGACTCTGAGATGTTATGCCCGATAAATATGTGCATCCCTTATCGTCGAACATTGAAAGAACTCGGTAGCATATGTTCCCATTAGTAATAATAAACCAATTGGTTTTACACCATCATCAGGTGTAGGTCATCTTGAATCAAATTCAGATTAGTTTCCTATCAATTCTTTTCGGAGGGACGACCAAAAAGTGGTCTGTCAAGATCATATGAGAGGGAGGGAAAGAGAAAAAAATGTTTATTAGTGATGTGTTTTTATTTAGTTTTGTTGAGGGTGGGAGTGAAGAATGGAAGGGACTAAGAAATGCTACTAGGTATAGTATATGGCCTTCTCCCCTGTTGCCAATAATCTTGCTTTAATGTTATAGTGTCATGTGGTAAGTCTTGTTAGGTGTTCTTGTTATATTGTCTTGTTATAGTATATGGCCTTCCCTCCTCCTTCAAAGATCATCTCTCTCTCTCTCTCTCTGAGGATTTTTTGCAGGTCCGCTCTGGTGCACTGAATAAGTATTACGCATAAAACAATTATAGGATAGATCGGGTAACCACTAGGAAGAGCCGAAGAGGTTGGGGCGCCACGTGTGCACAAAGAAAAGATGTGCCTGGTGCTAGGGCTGTATATAGAAACTAGATGATACACCACATGTTGTTGCGGGAGTGGTGGCAGTATATGAGATTTGAACCATAGATATCTGACTTAATAAAATGAACTAAAATTAAATTACACATGCTTTGTTAAACGTATTTATTGAGTAGACATTTTTTCATGCATGTTTGCAAGTTTAGTTGGTTCTTTGCCCATGCGTATTTGCATGTTGAGGTGGCATGCGTGGACACTGAGAGAAATATGCTAGCGGTGACCAATTATTTAGTTATTTTGCATGTTAAGTTAGCCCCCCCAAAAAAAGTCTTTTCCATGCATATTTACATGTTAATCATGTCAAGGTGCATATTTAGATAAATAGGTTAGTAAAGATCAACTATTTGATTATATAGCGATTGGTGTTGTCCTGTCGCTTCTATGGAGATCGTTGAGCCACCGAGTTCTCGTGGGAAGGGACCAATGGCCATTGGCCAGTCCTAGCAAAACGGCCGCCATGACATGTAAGAAGAACATCCACACGATTGTCAAACAATTACTTGATTTCATTATAACAAGAACACCTAACAAGTAAGATGAACATCCACCGAGTAATATGTGTTGCCGGCCATAAAGAGGCTATGTTTGGCGTCTGAGATATTCTCTCCAAGTCTCAACTGAGCCCTACATTCATCCATGCATCTCCCAACAGATGATTTATTGGGGCGGCAGGAGTCAACTAGCTAGACATATGAAAATATTACGTAGGGTAGATTTATTGGGGCGGCAAGAGTCAGGTAGCTAGACATACATGAGGTATACGTATGTAGAGAGAGACGACACGCCTCCTTTACTCATCAACATCCCTTGCATGTTAACCGTTTCGCTCCACAAGAAAAGCGACCGTGGAGGCGATCGCATCTGAGGCCAACTTCACCGGCCGCCGCCGGTCCCTGCCTCTTCCGTTTGGCCACTCCGGCCACGTGAGGAGGTGGGGATCACGGCACTTCGACGCCGGCCTGTAGTTAGGGTTTGTCTAGTGTCTCCTTAGGGCGCCGTTGTGGTGGTGGGAGCAACGTCCGGGCAAATAAATCTGCCTCAACTTCACTCCCACACCGGCGGCGACCTTCACGGCGGCGTCTCGGAGTTGATGGCAACGTATGTTGTTCGGTCATGTAGATCGGCAGCTTGGTCTTCTCGTCGTTCTTCAGATCTGGCGATGAATAAAAGTATTTCAGTTTCTTCTCCGATGCGGTGTTCTACACTGTGGTCGGTGAGGGATCTGGACGGAAGTGTGTCCAAGCGGGGATGGTGTGGCGGCGGTATCTTCCCCGTGGTGGACTTGTGTTCTGGGGCTTCGTCGTCGCGACGATGTTTTCTCCAACGTCGGAGTGGAGCCCAGGAGATCGTCCAGGAGTACGCGCAGACTGCTGTTTGCGCATGTCACAGCTGGAAGATGGTGTATCCTGTGCTGGTTTTGTGGTTGGAGGCTGACAGTTTTGGTTTCTTCCTCCAACGTTGTAGTCGTGCGGGGATGTCAGTTCTGGAGCTTGATGGCGTGTCCGGGGACATATTGCCCCGGTCTGATTCGTTCAACGACAATGGTTTTGCTTCTGGCAAACGACTTTGAAGGTCCATAAAGCTGTTGATCAGCGATGGAGCCGCGTCGAGCTCGGGTGTAGAGGTGATCTGTCTTCCGTCCCTTTGGTGGTCGCTTCGGTGGTGTCGAAGGAGGGAGATAGGCGCTGGTTTTTTGCATAGGTTTATCCTATCTTTTCAGGTCTATAAGGTCGGTGTGTACGTGCCTTATAACTTGATTTCATCTTATAAATGAGACACGTATTACCATGCAAAAAAAAACATCCCTTGCATGTTGACCGTTGTTATGCTGTCACACTTAGCTACCTCATCCCATTATGTTATGTAGTAAAGCAAGTGGTTTATACTCTAAGATTATTTTTTGGAAAAAGAGGACCAGTCTCTGGCCTCTGCATCATAATGATGCACACAACCATATTTTAATTATTCAATATGAATGAGTTACACATGTCACCGTGTTTGCCTAAGAATTTGGTGTTTGCCGAGTGCCTTGCTCATTTTTTATCAAGGTTTTTCTTGCGTGTTTTTTTCTTGGTTCTCAGCAAAGGTGACGCTTCGCGGAGTGTAACATTTTTGCCCAGCATTTTTCTTCAGGCACTTGGCAAAGCCATTCTAAACGAGTGCACAATAAAATGCGCTTGGCAAACAACCTAAAACTAGGCAAATAGAGTTTTTCCTGTTGTACGTAGTGTTAAGTTGTTAACTACTCACTCCGTTCCTAAATATAAGTCTTTGAAGATATTACAGTATGGACCACATACGAAGCAAAATGAGTGAATATATACTCTAAAATGCATCTATATACATCCGTATGTGGTTCATAGTGGATTCTTAACAAAGACTTATATTTAGGAATGGAGGGAGAAGTTTTCTGTCAAAAAGTTGTTAACTAGTTTAGGATCTCAAGGGGGGGAGAAGGGGTTTAAGGAGGAGGTTTTCCTTTAGTTCATAAGATATTTTAGGGATATCAGTGAGATCTGTATTATCCCTAGAAAGATTTTTTTAAAACTTTTATCCCTAGTAAGGTTAACTAGTCTTGTTTGTTACATGTCGCCTTCGCATGGACCTGTCTTTTAAAGATTTTCCACTTGTATCCATTGGTTATGGGTTAAAAGTAAATTTGCGACGAGGTTATAGTTAAGTTGCGCCCGTTTCATTCTGCCCACCAACTTCTTCTCTGTCTTGGAATGGATCGATTAATACAGTAGGAACAACATATGGACTATCCAACTTTAACCTAACTACTAACTGGTATACGCCAAGAAATTTATAGCTGCCCGGCTGCGTACCAGACATGTGTGAACTGTAGTGAATGCGCGGCAGATAGATGATGATGATATGGCCGAAGTTTAGCTTTAAATTCCCAGCCCCTCACCCACGCGGACATGGTCACACCATCATCGGTACTACCATCGCGCCCTGGACAATTCCCTCCCTATGGTCACCGTGCCCGTCGCCGCTGCCGGCCTTATCGCGATGGTGCGGCTCGGGGCGGAGCAGCTGGCCAGCCGAGTCTCTGAGCTCAACCCAGTGCACCTGTTTTTGGCATGTTTCTTCCCGGCAGCAGCGGCCATCGTCTACCTCATGCTGCGTCCGCGCGCGGTGTACCTCGTCGACTACGCCGGCTTCCGTACCCCGTCTAACTGCCGGGTACCCTTCGCCACATTCCTGGAGCACGCCAGACAACTGCCCGAGTTCAACGAGCGCAGCATCCGGTTCATGACGCGGTTGCTGGAGCGCTCAGGGCTCGGGAACGAGACCTGCCTGCCCCCGACACACCACTACGTCGGGACCCACAAATATTGCACCGTTGACGCCGCCCGCGCCGAGTTCGGGCTCGTGGCTTTCTCAGCCATCGACGACCTGCTCGCCAAGACCGGCATCGCCCCGGACGCCATCGACATACTCATCGTCAACTGCAGCTTGTTCTGTCCCACTCCGTCTTTGGTGGACATAATCGTAAACAAGTACAGGCTGCGGAGCGACGTCCGGGCCATGCACCTCTCCGGCATGGGATGCAGCGCGGGGATGATCTCCGTGGGGCTCGCCAGGAACCTCCTGCAGGTTGCTCCCCGGGGCGCGCACGCGCTCGTCGTCTCTACGGAGACCGTCACGCCAAACTACTACTTCGGGACCGAGCGCGCGATGCTCCTGCCCAACTGCCTCTTCCGCATAGGCGGGCGGCCGCGCTGCTGTCGACATCATCGGCAAAGGCCCGGTTCCGCCTAAAGCATGTCGTGCGCACGCTCACTGGCTCTGATGACAGTTCGTTCCGCTGCGTGTTCCAGGAGGAGGACGGAGAGGGCTACCGGGGGATCAACCTCAGCAAGGATCTGATGAACATCGCCGGCGACTCGCTCAAGGCCAACATCACTGCAATGGGGCCGCTCGTCCTGCCGGCGAGGGAGCAGCTTATGTTCGCCTTCTCCTTCGTCGCACGGAAGGTGATCGGCAAGAGAGTGAAGCCGTACATCCCCGACTTCCGCACGGCGTTTGAGCACTTCTGCATCCACGCCGGTGGCCGCGCCGTCATTGACGAGCTGCAGAAGAGCCTTAGCCTTTCCGACGAGCAGGTGGAGGCATCACGGATGACGCTGCACCGGTTTGGAAACACCTCGAGCAGCTCGCTGTGGTACGAGCTGGCCTACATAGAGGCCAATGGCCGCATGCGCAAGGGCGACCGCGTGTGGATGATCGGCTTCGGATCTGGATTCAAGTGCAACAGTGCGGCGTGGGAGTGCATCGAGCCTGCGCGCAACGCCCATGGACCGTGGGCAACGTGCATCCACAGATATCCGGTGGATGTTCCTGATGTTCTCAAGCATTAACTGCTAGCTATGAGTGTGGGAGTTTAATAAGGGGCTATAAGAACAGAAATTGCTAATAGAGCTTGAGCTCAATGGAGCCCTTAATTTAAAGAAAACAGAAATAAAAAATTTAGGTTGTAAAAGATTCTGAAGAAAAATACATACATACATATAGATGTATATACAACTCCCTTCTTGAAGACGTTATTGTTGAAGAATCTCGTTGTCCATTTGGTGTCATAAGTGTTGGAAATATGAGCAATTTACCGAATGATTTTATTAACAGAAATAGTAGATAAAGCATGACTAGTATAACAGTGATAAAACAATTCATGCGATTTGACAAAGAGAAGGTAAATAATATCTGCATATATGAGGTAGAACCGATCATCTCTAGAGCAGACAGTAGATCAAGATGCATATATGAGGTAGATCCTAACATGTCTAGGGCAAACAGTAGAAGAAGCAACTGTGACAGGACCTCTAACAGGAAAAACAAGAACACGTACGAGACAGCAGCCGGAGCAGAGGCACTGGACTTGGGGTCGGTCTCCTCCATGCCGACGAGGAGGTTGTCGACGTCGGGGAAGTAGTCGTCGTTGGGGAAGTAGTCGTCGGAGTCCGGGGCGTCCGTGACGAAGGAGTCAGTAGTCGCGCAGAGCGCTCCCCAAAAACCTTATCACCCTTCTCCCGTACAGGACTCAAAGAGGTGCAGTTTCGGCTTCCGAGTGACCTTTCGTATACCCATAGTGCGTGGCAAAAATTTAGACATCGGCTCAGCTCATTCCCGCAATCCGCGGAACGGCGCGGCGCGTCGCGTCGTGACGAGGCGGGCGGCAGAGGAGGAGCGCGCGTGGATGTTCCTCTTGTTCTCATGCTCATACAAGTGGGGAAAGAGCCTCCCTTATAAAGAGGTCCAACTCCCTCTAAACTAGCAATGTGGGACTAAACTTTAGTTCCACATCTTGCCTTGCACTAATGGGCTGCGTGGGCCTTTAGGATTTATTAGGAATTTCTGAAACTGCTATTGGGCTAGGCCAAAAGTAGACAAAATTCCAGCAATCCCCCACCAGACCCCAGAGGCACACAAAATTTTCCTTTGGTTCCAAAACATTATTTTATATACCGGTACTGCAGTGGAGACTGTTAAGTTGAACTTCCACCTAGAAATCTATGCTACACTAGTAAGCAACTTGAACAGTGGACTGGGCCTCGAACTGCAAGTTTTCTGCGAATCTAGCTTCACACAAAGCCTTGACCGATACGTGGCTACCGTGGGTCTTCCCCGCAGGTGGAGCTTATGCGTCATACTCCGAGACCTTTCATGAGTTTACTAGAGAGAACCCAACTCTCATAGATTGCGACGTTTAACAATCAGACTCATATAGGTGCATTCTTCAAAAGATGTTCTGCAGGACAACATCTCTGCTTCAAAGAGCCTCTTAGGACACATTAAGATATACATCAACCTGCCATGCAGATTTAGGAGAGTATTGCATCTTCATGGAGTGGTATTTTTAATAGTAAAGGTACTTTCCTCCCATTTGACCAACAGCTTGTCTTCCACATCTAATTTATGAGATCTCTGATCACAAAGAATAGGTTACCACTATGAACAACTCATATTGTGGGTTTCATACCCATCTCCCTCGATGCATTATCTATCACATTACGTGATAGACCCTTAGTAAAAGGATCTGCCAGATTTTTAGACGTTTGGATATAATCCAATGCATAACTTCGGAGTTTTTCATTTTTCTGACAGACTTTAACCTTCTCTGAACGTGTCTTGATGACTTCATGTTATCCTTGAACTGTTCACTTTCGTGATCACGGTTTGATTATCGCAGTTCATAAGGATACCCGGTACAGGTTTCTCAACAACCGGCAAGTCATTCAAGAGCCGACGAAGCCAATCTGCTTCGACCGTAGCTGTATCTAGTGATGCGAGTTCTACTTCCATTGTTGACCTCGTTAAGATGGTCTGCTTGCAGGACTTCTAAGAAACAGCGCCACCTCCATGAGTGAATACATATCCGCTCGTGGCCTTTATCTCATCAGCATCTGAGATCCAGTTTGAGTCATTATACCCTTCAAGCACCTTTGGATGCCCAGTGTAGTGAATCCCATAATTTGCAGTGCCTTTCAAGTAACGCAAAACTCTCTCTAGAGCTTTCCAATGCACATCTCCTGGTTTTGAGACAAACCGGCTCAGTTTGCTAACAGCAAAAGAGAAGTCAGGTCTTGTAGCACTGGCTAAGTACATAAGCGAACCAATAATCTGAGAATATTTCAATTGGTCTCTAGCAATTCTTCGATTCTTTCGAAGCAACACACTAGCATCATATGGTGTTGGAGAGGGGTTGCAGTCACTGTAGCCAAAGCGACTCAAGATCTTTTCCACATAGTGAGATTGAAGCAATGTAATCCCACCATCATCGTCTCTCAACAACTTGATGTTCAGAATGACATCAGCCACTCCTAAATCCTTCATCTCAAAACAGCGAGATAGGAAATCCTTGACCTCCTTAATAACATTCAGATTTGTTCCAAAAATCAGTATGTCATCAACATACAAGCAAAGCATAACTCCCTTGCCCCCACCATGGCGATAGTACAACATTTGTCAGCTTCGTTCACAACAAAGCCTGCAGCTGTTAAAGTTCTTTCGAACTTCTCATGCCACTGTTTGGGTGCTAGCTTGAGTCCATACAAAGACTTCAGCAACTTGCACACTTTCCCTTCCTGACCATCTATTACAAACCCATCTGGTTGTTCCATATAAATTTCCTCGTCCAAGTCTCCATTTAGGAAAGCAGTCTTAACGTCCATTTGATGAACGAGAAGACCATGTGAGGCAGCTAGTGAAAGTAGAACTCGAATAGTGGTCAGTCGAGCCACAGGTGAGTAAGTATCAAAGAAGTCTTCACCTTCCTTTTGGGTATAACCCTTTGCCACGAGCCGAGCCTTGTACTTTTCAATAGTACCATCAGGCCTAAGCTTCTTCTTGAATACCCATTTGCATCCTATAGGTTTGCATCCATAAGGACGATCAGTTATCTCCCAAGTTTCATTCGCCAAGATGGAATTCATCTCACTACGAACTGCTTCCTTCAAGTAGTCAGCATCCTCAGATGCATAGGCCTCTGAAATAGAACTGGGAGTGTCATCTATGAGATACACAAGAAAATCATCTCCAAAGGACTTTGCAATCCTCTGTCTCTTGCTCCTAGTAGGAACTTCATTGTTCTCCACAGGTTTTTCAGAGTGTTCCATCGAAATGGCAGGTTCAGTAATTGTAACTGGTTCCTGATTCGATGAACTAGGCATCTCCTGATTAGATAAGGTAGCCATATCTTTCATGGGAAAGATATCTTCAAAGAAAGTCGCATCATTTGACTCCATGATCGTACCGACATGCATGTCAGGTACCTCAGATTTTGCAACCAAGAATCTATAACCAATGCTATGGAAAGCATATCCCAGGAAAACACAATCCACGATTTCTGGTCCCAGCATCCGCTTCTTTGGAATTGGCACATTGACTTTCGCCAAACAACCCTAGGTTCGTAGATAAGAGAGTTTTAACCTTTTCTTCTCCCATTCCTCGAATGGAGTTATCTCTTTCTTCTTTGTGGGAACTCGGTTTAGGACATGACATGCTGTCAATATCGCCTCCCCCCACCTTGCCTTGGAGGTACCCCTGACTAAAAAAAATTAGTCTCAAGACTACTTTTAGCCCCTCTTTAGTCAGGGATGCTTGGAACTTTAGCCTCTTAAAAAGACTATTTTTAGTCAGACTAAAATAAGTCTCTTGGATCCAAGCATCCTCTAAGTCTGATCACGTTTGGATGGGCGCTGCCTAGGACTGCATCCGGCCCGCGGACGAGCCGGACAAAGCATGGGCTGAGTGCATACGTCGATACCCCGTCGGTGGTGAGCATTGCCGTGCCCCGGTGGCTGAGACCATGGAATGCTACTCCATCGTGCATATCATACGGCCGGAGTACGCCCTCTGTAAACGGTCTTATATTTTTTTTACAGAGGGAGTACGTAAGTTGAGCAATGATTGTAAGTTTGGGAGAAGGAGACTGTGTACATCGATATTCTCATTGATCGTGCACTAGGCACATATATAGGTACAAGGGCTATGCCCGGTGTCTTGTCTCCTAAGATACAACCAGTTACAGAGGGGAGAGAGACACGACGGGTGCAACGTACAAAATCCGGACCTACATATGTATGTATATGTTCAACACCCCCTACAGTCGAAGTGTCGCCGGAGACGCAAAGACCGGACTGAAAGCCCTCGAACGTCGAGGTAGGTAGTCCCTTCGTCATGACATCGGCGAACTACTGATCGGTGGGTACATGCAAGACTCGAACACGACCAAGTGCAACGTGCTCCCGGACGAAGTGGATGCCGAGATCAATGTTCTTCGTCCGGCGATGATGAACAGGGTTGGCAGAGAGGTAGACCGCGGAGACGTTGTCACAGTAGACAATCATGGCCTTGGGAACCTCACATAGCAACTCCTGAAGTAGCTGTCGTAGCCAGGAGCACTCTGTGACGGCGTTAGCCAAAGCCCTGTACTCGGCCTCGGCGCTCGATCATGAAACTGTTGGTTGCCGTTTAGACGACCACGAGATGAGAGAGGGCCCGAGGTAGACGCATTAGCCGGAGGTGGATCGCCGAGTATTGGGGCACCCGGCCCAGTCGGCGTCGGAGTAGGCGACGAGGCCGGTGTCGGAGGACGCCGTCAGGGTGAGACCCATAGCCGTGGTGCCACGTATGTACCAGAGAATATGTTTCACCAGAGCCCAATGGGTGTCATGGGGGGCATGCATGTGGAGGCATAACCTGTTGAACAGCATACTGAAGATCTGGCCTCGTCAGGATGAGATACTGAAGAGCACTGACGATGGAGCGGTAGAAGGGAGAGTCGGGCGCCGGAGAGCCCTCGACGGCGGACACCTTAGCCTTCGTATCGACGGGCGTGGAAGCAGGCTTGCAATTAAGAATGCCGGCTCCCTCTAGAAGCTCGTAGGCGTACTTCTGTTGACGCAGAAAGAAGCCAGTGGCACGGCGGACGGCCTCGATGTCGAGGAAGTAGTGGAGAGCCCCCAAGTCCTTGAGTGTGAACTCGATGCCGAGGCGAGCGGTGATCTGTTGAAGTAGCTCTGGCGAGGATGCAGTCAGGATGATGTCATCGACATACAGGAGAAGGTACTAGGTAGCGGCGCCCCGGTAATAAACAAACAGGGAGGCATCAGACCGTATGGACCGGAACCCCTGCTGCTGAAGGAAGGCCACAATACGCTGGTACCAGGCCCGAGGTGCCTGCTTCAACCCGTAAAGCGAACGGGAGAGGAAGCACACATGGTCTAGATAGGCGGTGTCGACGAAACCAGTGGGCTGCTGACAGAACACCTGCTCATCGAGGTGACGATGCAAGAAAGCATTGGACACGTTGTGCTGGTGGACTGGCCAGGCGCGAGAGATAGCCAGCTGCAGAACGGCGCGAATCGTGCTTGGTTTGACAACCGGGGCAAAGGTGTCGGTGAAGTCCACTCCGGCGCGCTGTCAAAAACCGCGCACCACCTAGTGCGCCTTATAGCGCTCTAGGGAACCGTCGGGGCGAGTCTTGTGGCGGAAAACCCACTTGCCAGTGATAACATTCGCACGGGGAGGCTGCGAGACAAGCTGCCACGTATGTTTGCGCTGCAGGGCGTCGAACTCCTCACACATCTCAGCAAGCCAATTCGGATCCCGAAGGGCTGCACGAGTGGAGGTTGGCAGCGGAGATGGTGTCGAGGTAGACGCGGCGGCACACACGTACTCATCGGAGGTGTAGCGCGTGCTAGGACGAAACGTCCCGGTCCGAGCCCGAGTGACCACACCCGTGGGCGTGCAGCTACCGCCGGCGGAGCCAAAGGGGAGACCGATGATGAAGAGGTCGAGTCGGTCTCCGAGGAGGTCGAGCCGGTCTATGGCGATGAGGGGTCACCTCATCACCACTCGGCCGCCCCGCGCGTCGCCACTCGGTTGGTCACCTCATCACCACTCGGCCGCCCCGCGCGTCACCATCGGTTGGTCACCTCATCACCACTCAGCCGCCCCGCGCGTCGCTATCGGTTGGTCACCTCATCACCACTCGGCCGCCCCGCGCGTAGCCATCGGTTGGTCACCTCATCACCACTCGGCCGCCCCGCGCGTCGCCAGCGCTTGGTCACCTCATCACCACTCGGCCGCCCCGCGCGTCACCATCGGTTGGTCACCTCATCACCACTCGGCCGCCCCGCGCGTCACCATCGGTTGGTCACCTCATCACCACTCGGCCGCCCGCGCGTCACCATCGGTTGGTCAACTCATCACCACTCGGCCGCCCCGCGCGTCGTCATCGGTTGGTCACCTCATCACCACTCGGCCACCCCGCGTGTCGCCGTCGGTTGGTCACCTCTTCACCACTCGGCCGCTCGCGCGCCTTCAGACAGCTAAGTCATTCTACATGCACTACATTATGTTATCTCCGCGTTCCCTAGTATCCTGTAATTCACACATCACATTCACTCGAAGGCCACGCCACCGAGTGTACCTCTACGCTCGGCTGCTTATTTTCACCCGAGTCCAGCTTCCGTTTTTTCGCATACATCATTCACGAACGCCATGTGTTCTTCATTTCAAGTTTGCATCGGTCCTCCGGGTTGCAACTCAGTCAAAACGCTACACTTCTGTTTTATTTGAGCCAATATTTATATGAGTTAAGTCGGATCCGTCGCTTCGACAAGTTCGAATGGATCCTTCGCTATTTCGGACTCTTGCTGGTTAACCAGCAAGCCCCTTGCGCACCCAGCGGGTGTCTATGGGTGTTATTTACACAAATCATTTCAGCACACATCAAATTTCCTCGAGAAATTATTTCGTTGGCTTGTGCCATTTTTTACACAAGTTACACGATCACTCGACGGCCCTATGCGCCAACTTCATCGCTGCTCGGACTCGGTCACCATACCGGTCCCAGCGCACCACGACATTGTCCTTGTCGCTCTGTTGACTTCAAACACATCCGGCCAACCCCTCTGTGGAATCCTCTTCATCGTATCAATGATATAAACCTCGTCAGGCATGAGACAGATAAGTCCCTTTTATAATTAAACTTCACACTTCACTCTTTTGCGAGTTTGCCTCTTTCGAGCATCACTCGGAAGCTTCTCCTCATCTTTACCCGAGTCCGACTCGATGAATTGCGAATCATCCATTCAAAACTATATTTCTTGTATTCCGACATGTCCGTTGTCGAAGCCTATAGTTCGCTCGGGGGCTGCAATTCATTCGGAATAACACTCTCCTGAGTGGTCGAGTACTTCATCACCAGTCAGACCCCTCACTTCAAACAAATGCATCCGACCCGCCACTTCGACAAGTTACATACTCACTCACACGCTCTGCGCGCCATCTTCGTTCTTACTCGGGCTCAGTTGTCGCGCTAGTATTGTTGCATCACATGCACACTACATCAACCACGTCGTTACATTAGCTTCGAAAGCATCCGACTGACTCCTCTGAGGACAGTTTTCACCATCGTGCCATCCTAGCGTCGCCACTCGGTGGGATACGTCCTCACCACTTTGCCACCCCGCGCATCACCACTTGGCTGGAAACATAGTCCTTCACTCGGCCACTTCACGCATCCTCACTCGACCGCCCCGCGCGGCGCCACTCCGTGGTGCACACCATCACCACTCGACCACCCTGCACGGCGCCACTCCGTGGTGCACGTCATCACCACTCGACCGTCCCGCGCGTCAGCTCTCGATTGTACATGTCTTCACCACTCAGCCGCTACGTGCGTCGCCTCTCGGTTGTGCACGTTTTTACCACTCGGCCGCCCGTGCGTTGCCACTTAGTTGTGCACGTATTCATCATTCATCCACCTCGCGCATCCTCACTCGACCGTCCTGCACCATGCCACTTGGTTGTGCATGTCTTCACCACTCGACCGCTCCGTGCGTCACCTCTCGATTGTACATGCCTTAACCGCTCGGCCGCCCCGCGCATTGCCACTCAGTTGTGCACGTCTTCATCATTCGGCCAACTCACACATCATGATTCGGTCGCCCCGTGCGTCGCCACTCGGTTGGACACGTCTTCACCACTCGGCCGCTCCACGCGTCGCCACTCGGTTTTGCACGTCTTTACCACTCGGCCGCCCCGCGCGTCGTCACTCGGTTGTATACATCATCGCCCCTCGGCCGCCTCGCGCGTCACCACGGGAACGACTAAGTTACTCATATGATCAAACCTCATATCACACTCTGTAGCAAGCTTACCTCTTTCGAGCATCACTCGGGGGCTACGCAAAGCCGTTGGCCATGCCACCCTCAGGGGTTACGCCCATTCAATCAACCCGTTGATCACATCAGGAATATCTTTTTGACCATACATGCTCGGTCTGCCGAAAATCTATAAGGGTAGTACTGTCCACTCGGATGATCGCCCAAATCATTACCTAAAGTCATCTTCAGGACTGCAAAAGGGTGAAAACAACGCTCCTCTATGGATACACTTGGCCCTATCCTAGGCTCCAAGGCGTCAGTTTCACGAACTTGGACTCAGAGATGGCATGTGCTGGTGCTCCGCCAGGATAATGAGTGGCCTCCTGCCCACACAATAGCCTCGTCACTTGGGTTTCATGGCACGTCCATGTCAGATCACTAGTTTATCTCCTCCGGGAGACATACGAGTGCCACCAAGTTTTTCCTTGCAGTCAACGTACCCCGATCAGTCGGGAAGCATGTCCACTAGGATAAATACCCCTTTCATGCAAAAGGGTGAAAATGAAGCTCCTCTACGGATACAATGTACTCTTGCAAATACCCCTTTCACGCAAAATCTAACGGTCAATATAAGAAGTTCTACTGGAACGATTACCCTGGAGTGTCCAGCTTTTTTCTACAGTCAGCAGTTTCAAAGCCGAATTCATTCACCGTCCCGAGAGCACAAAGATTCACCTGCTTGACCGAGCTCCAGGCTGAATTTATTTACCGTGCCGAGTGCACGAAGATCAGAACGACTGACTCAACTCCAGGCTGAGCTTATTTACCATGTCATGTGCCTGAAGATGCATCTGATTGACTCAATTTCAGACAAAAAAAGATATTTACCGTGTCGACTGCGTGGAGGTTTACCAGAAGACTTAAAACCTCTGTGAGGCTCATCTAGTCCGACAGAGACTCGAGGTCTACACCCAATGGGTGCACTCAGCGTGCCCCCACTGGAAGAGAACTCGGAAAGAAACATTTTGCTCGATGCAAAACCAGCTCCAGAATTACTCGACCTCCGAGTCATAGAAGAACAAGTTTGATCAGTACTAGCTAAGAAGATTTTTAGTTCTCCCAGAGCCCCGCCGACTGCCCGCAGTCGACGGCGGTCTCGGGGACTACACCCCGTGGGTGCACTCAGCGTGTCCCCACTTGAGTAATCTCCACTCGGTACGGCTTGACCAGTCTGAGTGATGAACAACAACAAAAAAGACAGGCTCTAAGACTCCCGCCGACTGCCCGCAGTCGATGGCAGTCTCGGGGACTACACCCAGTGGATGCACTCAGCATGCCCCCACTGGAATGGTATCCACTCGGAACAGTCCGCCCGATCCGAGTGTACAAAAAAAGACATGTTCCAGGCGTGAAGAAATTCTGAGTAATCAGTTACTCGATGCAGGACCAGCTCCAAATCACTCCAAAAAAATTGCTATAAGGTGAGTTTAACGCTCCTCCGCGGACCCTTTGAGCTCATTTTCACTCGGACACCATGCAGTCCGGAATCCGTCAAGGCAACACGCGGAGATAAGACCGCCGGGTGACCAGAGGGAGTTCATAAGTGCCTCCGTAGCACTCGATTCATCTAGGAATTCACCTCAACTCGACCCTGGGCCAGATCGCCGTCCAGATGTACCGCAACTTGAAAGTCACTCGGACGGCAACAACCACTCGGAGCACGGCACTCCACTCGACGAGCTCATTCCACTCGGTCGTGTAACTCACTCGGATATGCGAAGACCAATAGTCAGCATGACGGTTTTTGTAGTGGGCAGGCATTATGGCATTGATGCTCCACAGTGTGACATAAGGGGTGAGGGGGTGGTGCACTCTATATAAGCCACCCCCAGCACTAGACTAGGGGGCAGGTTCTCATTCTTTCTTCCATCTCTCTCTCTTTTCACCATTAGTCTCGGGACTATGGGGATCCGTTCTCCTCTCCTTTGTACTCTCCGGATACATACTAGGATAAAACAAAGCCTCTCCGGAGCACGAGAAGTAGGGTCGTTATCTCCATCGTGAGAGGCCCGAACTCGCTAAAACCACCGTGTCACCCATATGCATCTCGATAGATCATGATCCTTTACCTTATACCTAATTATTGTCGGAATCGTTCCCACGACACCCGGCGGGACCGCAGTGGCGGGGGCACCCGAGGGGGTGGCCTCGCCCTAGGTGTCGCTAGAGGGGGCGGCCGGACCCGCGGCGTCTGGGGGCCCCCCGAGGGGGCTGCCAGGCCAGAGGACGCTGGGCATGCGGGCGGGGCTAGGACTCTGCTTGACGAAGGGGACAGCACGTCGTAGGTGGTGGGAGGGGCAAGCCGCCCCGTGGGAGGAGCTGAAGGCTGCGTGACGAAGGATGGTGCCTGCTGAAAAGGGAACGCCAGCTCATCAAAGTACACGTGACGCGATGTATAAACGCGGTGGAACACTAGATCATAGCACTGGTAACCTTTGGTGTTGGGAGGGTAACCGAGAAAGATGCAAGGAACCGACCAGGGAGCGAGTTTGTGAGGAATGGTGGACGCGGTGCTAGGATAACATAGACACCCGAAGATGTAAAGGCCATCACAAAATGGGGCCACACCGAAGAGGAGCATAGTTCTAGCGAGGGCGGCATGGGCGGATGTTGATGAGTAGGCTGGCAGTGGCGAGAGCATCCAGCCAGAACCGAGGGGGCATGTTAGAGTGGAAGAGCAACGTGCGGACGCAGTCATTAAGAGTGCGAATGACACGCTCGGCACGGCCATTTTGCTGGGAAGTGTAGGGACAAGTGAGGCGAAAGATGGTGCCATGAGAAGCGAGGAGGTTACGGACGCCGACGTTTTCAAACTCGTTTCCGTTGTCAGTTTGTAATGCAAGGATAGGACGATCGAACTGTGTGGTGGCGTAGGAATAAAATGTGATGAGTGTGGCAAGGGCATCGGACTTGCGACGGAGAGGAAATGTCCACACATAATGAGAGAAATCATCTAATATCACCAACTAGTATAGATAGCCAGTGTTGCTTGCAACCGGGGACGTCCAAACATCACTATGCAATAACTGAAACGGAAAAGTGGAAATATTTGTAGACTCGCTGAAGGGAAGACGAACGTGCCTGCCGAGACGGCAAGCCTGACAAGTGTGTTTTTCAACCTTATTACATAAGAAAGAAAAACTCTGAAGAATCTGACACAAAACTGTGGAGTTGGGATGACTGAGACGAGCATGCCAAAGGTCGACGCTAGCGGCGAGCGCGGCTGGATGGGTGGCGGTGATGGCAGAGATGGGTGCACCAGGTAGAGCTTGTCGGGGCTATCACATCGGTGGAGTACCATCCGGGTACGGGCGTCCTTCATAGAATAGCCAACATCGTCAAATTCGATAGTAATAGGATTCTCACGAGCAAGGCGACGAATAGATATAAGGTCTGTGGCTAAGTCAGGAGAGACAAGAACATTAGACATGTTAATAGGAGTAGAAGTAGATAAAAACGACATATGACCAACATGTGTAATGGGTAAATAGGAATCGTTACCAACGGTGATGCGAGTGGGAGTATGAACGGGGGTGGAAGACGTGAGGTTACCGGGATGAGATGTCATATGAGCAGTGACGCCCAAGTCCATGTACCAGTCATCTATGCCCTCGTAGTTACTGGGTGACAGAGCCGAGTGCAAGGCGGTGAGTAGGGAGGGATCCCACGGCGGTGGCACGTGGGGCGGGTAGAACCCACCATAAGGGGGCGCGGAAGCGGCGCCTGATACATCCATTTTGCATCATGCTTTTATATCGATATTTATTGCATTATGGGCTGTTATTACACGTTATGTCATAATACTTATGCCTATTCTCTCTTATTTTACAAGGTTTACATAAGGAGGGAGAATGCCGGCAGCTGGAATTCTGGGCTGGAAAAGGAGCAAATATTAGAGACCTATTCTACACAACTCCAAAAGTCCTGAAACTCCACGGAATATCTTACAATAAATAATAAAAAATCCTCGCCAAAGATGAAGGCCAGGGGGCCCACACCCTGTCCACGAGGGTGGGGGGCGCGCCCCCCTACCTCATGGACCCCTGGTGGCTCTCCGATGCCCATCTTCTGCTATGTGAGGTCTTTCGTCGAGAAAAAAAATCATAAGCAACCTTTTGGGACGAAACTCCGCCGCCACGAGGCGGAACCTTGGCGGAACCAATCTAGGGCTCCGGCACAGCTGTTCTGCCGGGGACACTTCCCTCCGGGAGGGGGAAATCATCGTCATCGTCATCACCAATGCTCCTCTCATCGGGACAGGGAAATCTCCATCAACATCTTCACCAGCACCATCTCCTCTCAAAACCCTAGTTCATCTCTTGTATCCAATTCTTGTCTCCAAGTCCGGGATTGGTACTAATAGGTTGCTAATAGTGTTGATTACTCCTTGTAGTTGATGCTAGTTGGTTTATTTGGTGGAAGATCATATGTTCATATCCTATATGCATATTAATACTCCTCTGATTATGAACATGAATATGCTTTGTGAGTAGTTACGTTTGTTCCTGAGGACATGGGAGAAGTCTTGCTATTAGTAGTCATGTGAATTTGGTATTCGTTCGATATTTTGATGAGATGTATGTTGTCTATTCTCTAGTGGTGTTATGTGAACGTCGACTACATAACACTTCACCATTATTTGGGCCTAGAGGAAGGCATTGGGAAGTAATAAGTAGATGATGTGTTGCTAGAGTGATAGAAGCTTAAACCCTAGTTTATGCGTTGCTTCGTAAGGGGCTGATTTGGATCCATATGTTTCATGCTATGGTTAGGTTTACCTTAATACTTTTGTTGTAGTTGCGGATGCTTGCAATAGAGGTTAATCATAAGTGGGATGTTTTTTCAAGTAAGAACAGCACCCAAGCACCGTTCCACCCACATATCAGATTATCAAAGTACCGAACGCGAATCATATGAACGTGATGAAAACTAGCTTGACGATATTCCCATGTGTCCTCGGGAGCGCTTTTCCTATTATAAGAGTTTTTCCAGGCTTGTCCTTTGCTACAAAAAGGATTGGGCCACCTTGCTGCACTTTATTTAGTTTTGTTACTTGTTGCTTGTTACAAATTATCCTATCACAAAACTATCTGTTACCACTTATTTCAGTACTTGCAGAGAATACCTTGCTGAAAACCGCTTATCATTTCCTTCTGATCCTCTTTGGGTTCGACACTCTTACTTATCGAAAGGACTACGATAGATCCCCTATACTTGTGGGTCATCAAGACTCTTTTCTAGCGCCGTTGCCAGGGAGTGAAGCGCCTTTGGTAGGTGGGATTTAGTAAGGAAAAATTTATACTGTCACTTGTTACTATGGAAAGTAATCCTCTGAGGGGCTTGTTCGGGGTATCTTCACCCCGTCCAGTAGAGCAAAGAGTTGCTCCTCAACCTAATGAACCTACTGAACCTATAGAAAATGAAACTCCTTTTGAAGTTCCTTCGGGTATGATGGAAAAACTTCTAGCTTATACTTTTGTAGGAGATGGAACCAAGCATCCTAATGAACACTTAATATATGTGGATGAGGTTTGGGGATTATTTAAGCTTGCAGGTATACCCGATGATGTTGTTAAGAAGAAGGTCTTCCCTTTATCTTTGAAGGGAGATGCATTGACATGGTATAGGCTATGTGATGATACGAGATCATGGAACTACAAAAGATTGAAATTGGAATTTCATCAAAAATACTATCCTATGCATCTTGTTCATCGTGATCGCAACTACATATATAATTTTTGGCCTCACGAAGGAGAAAGCATCGCTCAAGCTTGGGGGAGGCTTAAATCAATGTTATATTCATGCCCCAATCATGAGCTCTCGAGAGAAATAATTATTCAAAGTTTTTATGCTCGGCTTTCTCATAATAATCAAACCATGCTCGATACTTCTTGTGCTGGCTCTTTTATGATGAAGACTATTGAATTCAGATGGAATTTATTGGATAGAATTAAACGTAACTCTGAAGATTGGGACCTCGACGAAGGTAAGGAGTCAGGTATGACACCTAAGTTTGATTGTGTTAAATCTTTTATGGATACCGATATTTTCCATAAGTTTAGCACTAAATATGGACTTGGCTCTGAGATAGTAGCTTCTTTCTGTGAATCTTTTGCTACTTATGTTGATCTCCCCAAGGAGAAGTGGTTTAAATATCATCATCACATAGAAGTAAAAGTAGCTGCACCTATTAAAGTTGAAGAAAAGACTGTCACTTATAATGATCCTATTGTTCCTACCTCTTATGTTGAGAAACCACCTTTCCCTTTTAGAATAAAGGATCATGCTAAAGCTTCATCTGTGGTTCGTAAAAGCAATATTAGAACTTATACACCTCCTGAGCAAGTCAAAGTAGAACCTAATATTGCTATTTTTAAAGATCTCTTGTCTGATAATATTGATGGGCATGTTATTCCATTCTGTGGTGAATCTGCTAGAATTGCTAAACCTGACGCTAAAGATAAACATAGGCCTGTGGTAGGCGTGCCTGTTATTTCTGTTAAAATAGGAGATCATTGTTATCATGGCTTATGTGATATGGGTGCTAGTGCTAGTGTTATACCTTATGACTTATATAAAGAAATTAAGCATGAAATTGCACCTGCTGAGTTAGAAGACATTGATGTCACGATTAAACTTGCCAATAGAGATACTATATCGCCAATGGGAATTGTTAGAGATGTTGAAATCTTGTGTGGGAAAATTAAATATCCTGCTGATTTTCTTGTTCTATGTTCCCCACAAGATAGCTTTTGTCCCATTATATTTGGTAGACCCTTCTTGAACACTGTTAATGCTAAGATAGACTGCAAAAAGAATGTTGTTACTATTGGCTTGGATGATATGGTTCATGAGTTTAATTTCTCTAAATTTAGTAAATAACATCATGAAGAAGAATTGCCTAGTAAGGATGAAATTATTGGTCTTGCTTCTATTGTCGTACCTCCTAATGATCCTCTAGAACATTATTTGCTAGACCATGAAAATGATATGTTTATGAATGAAAGAAGGGAAATAGATGAAGTATTCTTTAAACAGGAACCTATTCTGAAACATAATTTGCCTGTTGAAATCCTAGGGGATCCTCCTCCACCCAAGGGTGATCCCGTGTTTGAGCTTAGACCGTTGCCCGATAACCTTAAATATGCTTATCTTGATGAAAAGAAAATATATCCTGTTATTATAAGTGCTAACCTTTCAGAGCATGAAGAAGAGAGATTATTGAAAACTCCGAAGAAGCACCGTGCTGCTATTGGATATACTCTTGATGATCTTAAGGGCATTAGTCCCACTCTATGTCAGCATAAAATAAATTTGGAAGAAGATGCCAAACCAGTCCGTGATCATCAACGAAGGCTTAATCCTAAGATGAAAGAAGTGGTAAGGAAAGAAATACTAAAGCTTCTGGAGGTAGGTATAATTTATCACGTTGCTGATAGTCAGTGGGTAAGTCTTGTTCATTGTGTTCCTAAGAAGGGAGGTATTACTGTTGTTGCTAATGATAAATATGAATTGATTCCACAAAGAATTATTACAGGTTATAAGATGGTAATTGATTTCCGCAAATTAAATAAAGCTACTAAGAAAGATCATTACCCCTTACCTTTTATCGATCAAATGCTAGAAAGATTATGCAAACATACACATTATTGCTTCTTAGATGGTTATTCTGGTTTCTCCCAAATACCTGTGTCGGCTAAAGATCAATCAAAAGACTACTTTTACATGCCCTTTTGGTACTTTTGCTTAAGACGTATGCCTTTTGGTTTATGTAATGCACCTGCTACCTTTCAAAGATGCATGATGGCTATATTCTCTGACTTTTGTGAAAAGATTTGTTAGGTTTCCATGGACGACTTTTCCGTCTATGGATCCTCTTTTGATGATTGCTTGAGCAATCTTGATCGAGTTTTGCAGAGATGTGAAGAAACTAATCTTGTCTTGAATTGGGAAAAGTGTTACTTTATGGTTAATGAAGGTATTGTCTTGGGGCATAAAGTTTCTGAAAGAGGCATTGAAGTTGATAAAGCCAAGGTTGATGCTATTGAAAAGATGCCATGTCCCAAGGATATCAAAGGTATAAGAAGTTTCCTTGGTCACGCCGGATTTTATAGGAGGTTCATTAAGGACTTCTCAAAAATTTCTCGGCCTCTGACTAATTTATTACAAAAAGATATACCATTTGTCTTTGATGATGATTGTGTAGAAGCATTTGAATTACTTAAGAAAGCATTGATCTCTGCACCTATTGTTCAGCCACCTGATTGGAATTTACCCTTTGAAATTATGTGTGATGCTAGTGATTATGCTGTAGGTGCTGTTCTAGGGCAAAGAGTTGATAAGAAATTAAATGTTATCCATTATGCTAGTAAAACTTTAGACAATGCTCAAAGAAATTATGCTACTACTGAAAAAGAATTCTTAGCAGTTGTATTTGCTTGTGATAAGTTCAGACCTTATATTGTTGATTCTAAAGTAACTATTCACACTGATCATGCTGTTATTAAATACCTGATGGAAAAGAAAGATGCTAAACCTAGATTTATTAGATGGGTTCTCTTGCTACAAGAATTTGATTTGCATATTGTTGATAGAAAGGGAGCTGAAAACCCCGTTGCAGACAACTTGTCTAGGTTAGAAAATGTTCTTAATGACCCACTACCTATTGATGATAGCTTTCCTGGTGAGCAATTAAATGTCATAAATACTTCTCGTAGTACTCCGTGGTATGCTGATTATGCTAATTACATTGTTGTTTAGTTTATACCACCTAGTTGCACATACCAACAAAAGAAAAAGTTTTTTCTATGATTTGAGACATTACTTTTGGGATGACCCACATCTTTATAAAGAAGGAGTACATGGTGTTATTAGACGTTGTGTACCTGAGTATGAACAGGAACAGATCCTACGCAAGTGTCACTCCGAAGTTTATGGAGGACACCACGTTGGAGATAGAACTGCACATAAGGTATTGCAATCCAGTTTTTATTGGCCTACTCTCTTCAAGGATGCCCGTAAGTTTGTCTTGTCTTGTGATGAATGTCAAAGAATTGGTAATATTAGTAGACGTCAAGAAATTCCTATGAACTATTCACTTGTTATTGAACCATTTGATGTTTGGGGCTTTGATTATATGGGACCTTTCCTACCTCTAATGGATATACACATATTTTAGTTGCTGTTGATTATGTTACTAAGTGGGTAGAAGCTATTCCAACTAGTAGTGTTGATCATAACACCTCTATTAAAATTCTTAAAGAAGTTATTTTTCCGAGGTTTGGAGACCCTAGATATTTAATGACTGATGGTGGTTCACATTTTATTCATGGCGCTTTCCGTAAAATGCTTGCTAAATATGATGTTAATCATAGAATTGCATCTCCTTATCACCCACAGTCTAGTGGTCAAGTAGAATTGAGTAATAGATAATTTTGCAAAAGACTGTCAATAGGTCTAGAAAGAATTGGTCCAAGAAACTTGATGATGCATTATGGGCCTATAGAACTGCATATCAAAATCCTATGGGTATGTCTCCGTATAAAATGGTTTATGGAAAAGCATGTCACTTACCTCTCTAACTAGAGCATAAGGCTTACTGGGCTATTAAAGAGCTTAAATATGATTTCAAACTTGCCGGTGAGAAGAGGTTATTTGATATTAGCTCACTTGATGAATGGAGAACCCAAGCTTATGAAAATGCCAAGTTGTTTAAAGAAAAAGCTAAAAGATGGCATGACAAAAGGATACAAAAGCGTGAGTTTAATGTAGTTGATTATGTATTTCTATACAACTCTCATTTAAGATTTTTTGCAGGAAAACTTCTCTCTAAATGGGAAGGCCCTTATGTTATCGAGGAGGTCTATCGTTCCGATGCCATAAAAATCAAGAATTTCGAAGGCACAAATCCGAAGGTGGTAAACGGTCAAAGAATCAAACACTATATCTCATGTAATCCTATAAATGTTGAAACCAATATTATTCAAACCATAACCCCGGAGGAATACATAAGGGACACTTCCCAGAACGTTTCAGACTCCGAAAAGGAATAGGTATGTGGTACGGTAAGTAAACCGACTCCAAAACAGTTTTTAAGGCAGTATTTCTCCGTTTTGGAATATTTAGAAAAATAGAAAATTAAGTAGCAGTCCGAGAAGGACACGAGGGCCCCACGAGGGTGGAGGGCGCGCCCTACCCCCTGGGCGCGCCCCCTACCTCGTGGGCACCTCGTGTGCCTTCCGGACTCCGTTTTCTTGCACGATACGTATTTTGGTCGGTAAAAATTCATTATATATTCTCCCGGAGGTTTTGACTCCCGTATCACGCAAATATCCTCTGTTTTTGTTTCGAGCTGTCCTACTGCAGATTAGATCAACATGTCGTCCCAAGATTCATAGGAGGATTGCCCAGTTTCTTACCGGCCTTTAGATAAAAACATATTCAAGGATACCTATCCATATATATGGTACCCCGATGAGGAAGATGAAGATGAACCAGTTCCCCCTCGTTTCAAGCAAGAAAGCAAAGAGGCATTATGCAAAATAATAATAAAGCTTGAGATAGAGAATGGTGAGTTGAGGATTGATAATTTCACCCTTCGACGCAAGTTGGAGAAAGAGAAGGGCAAGCCCACCACTACTTCACCACCATCTTCTTCACCATCAACAAAGGAGACATGATCACATGGGTATGGGCACTCCCCTTGGCAACTGTCAAGCTTGGGGGAGGTGCCCCGGTATCGTATCACAACCACATCTCCTATCTTTACCGTTTTTCTTAGTTCGATCCTATTAGTAGTATCTTGATCTAGTAGAATAAAGTTTATGGCATGATCTAGTTTTGAGTTTTCTTTATGATCTCTCTATGTAATTGAGTCTGTGAGCTATATAATAAAGATTAGTGTTGAGTCAAGGGCTTGATTATTTTGCCATGATCTTGAGTGAATAAAAGAATAGAGAAAAAGAATAAAAGGAAACAAAAGGTTCATATTGATCTTATTGAGAGTAATGACTTCACATAGAAAGGGTATGATGATTAAAAGTTGTTGGGGAGTTGACAAACATAGCTTTGGTCATCGTTGCAATTAATAGGAAGTAATAAGGAAAGAGAGGTTTCACATATAGATATACTATTATTGACATCTTTAATGATTGTGAGCACTCATTAAAATATGACATGCTAAAGAGTTGATGTTGGACAAGGAAGAAAACGTAATGGGTTATGTTTTCTTATATCTGAGATAAAGTATGTTGTCATGGATCTTCCAACATGTTGAGCTTGCCTTTCCCCCTCATGCTAGCCAAATTCTCAGCACCAAGTAGAGATACTACTTGTGCTTCCAAAAACCCTTAAACCAGTTTTACCATGAGAGTCCACCATATCTACCTATGGATTGAGTAAGATCCTTCAAGTAAGTTGTCATCGGTGCAAAGCAATAAAAATTGCTCTCTAAATATGTATGGCTGATTGGTGTGGGAGAAATAAGCTTTATACGATCTTGTGATGTGGAAGTAATAAAAGCGACGGACTGCATAATAAAGGTTCATATCACAAGGGGCAATATAAAGTGATGTTCTTTCGCATTAAGATTTTGTGCATCCAACCATAAAAGCGCATGGCAACCTCTGCTTCCCTCTACGAAGGGCCTATCTTTTATTATTATCCTTTACCTTATGCAAGAGTCATGGTGATCTTCACCTTTCCTTTTTACATTTTATCCTTTGGCAAGCACAGAGTGTTGGAAAGATCCTGATTGATATATCTAATTGGATGTAGGGGGCATGAGTTATTATTGTTGACATTACCCTTGAGGTAAAAGGTTGGGAGGCGAAACTATAAGCCCCTATCTTTCTCTGTGTCCGATAAAAACTCCGTAACCACAAGTATCACTTGAGTGTTAGCAATTATGAAGGACTAAATGATAGTTGAGTATGTGGACTTGCTATTAAGCTCTGACATAGACTCTTTCTGATGTTATGATAAATTGCAATTGCTTCAATGACTGAGATTATAGTTTGTTGGTTTTCAATAAAGTTTATGATTTGTACTCTTCTTTGTGAATTGATTATTACTTGAACATAAGAAATCAGATGACAATATCTATATATGTTGTTGTTATGAGAATAATCATGATGCCTTTATGTCCGTATTTTATTTTTATCGACGCCTCTACCTCTAAACATGGGGACATATTTATCGTTATCGGCTTTCGCTTGAGGACAAGCGAGGTCTAAGCTTGGGGGAGTTGATACGTCCATTTTGCATCATGCTTTTATATTGATATTTATTGCATTATGGGCTGTTATTACACGTTATGTCACAATACTTATGCATATTCTCTCTTATTTTACAAGGTTTACATAAGGAAGGAGAATGTCGGCAGCTGGAATTTTGGGCTGGAAAAGGAGCAAATATTAGAGACCAATTCTGCACAACTCCAAAAGTCCTGAAACTCCACGGAATATCTTACAATAAATAATAAAAAATCCTCGCCAAAGATGAAGGCCAGGGGGCCCACACCCTGTCCACGAGGGTGGGGAGCGCGTCCCCCCCTCCTACGGCGCGCCCCCCTACCTCGTGGGCCCCCTGGTGGCTCTCCGATGCCCATCTTCTGCTATATGAGGTCTTTCGTCAAGAAAAAAAATCATAAGCAACCTTTCGGGATGAAACTCCGCCGCCACGAGGCGGAACCTTGGCGGAACCAATCTAGGGCTCCGGCAGAGCTGTTCTGCCGGGGACACTTCCCTCCGGGAGGGGGAAATCATCGTCATCGTCATCACCAACGCTCCTCTCATCGGGAGAGGGCAATCTCCATCAACATCTTCACCAGCACCATCTCCTCTCAAAACCCTAGTTCATCTATTGTATCCAATTCTTTGTCTCCAAGTCCGGGATTGGTACTAGTAGGTTGCTAGTAGTGTTGATTACTCCTTGTAGTTGATGCTAGTTGGTTTATTTGGTGGAAGATCATATGTTCAGATCCTATATGCATATTAATACCCCTCTGATTATGAACATGAATATGCTTTGTGAGTAGTTACGTTTGTTCCTGAGGACATGGGTGAACTCTTGCTATTATTAGTCATGTGAATTTGGTATTCGTTCGATATTTTGATGAGATGTATGTTGTCTATTCTCTAGTGGTGTTATCTGAACGTCGACTACATAACACTTCACCATTATTTGGGCCCAGAGGAATGCATTGGAAAGTAATAAGTAGATGATAGGTTACTAGAGTGACAGAAGGTTAAACCCTAGTTTATGCGTTGCTTCGTAAGGGGCTAATTTGGATCCATATGTTTCCTGCTATGGTTAGGTTTACCTTAATACTTTTGTTGTAGTTGCGGATGCTTACCATAGAGGTTAATCATAAGTGGGATGTTTGTTCAAGTAAGAACAGCACCCAAGCACCGGTCCACCCACATATCAGATTATCAAAGTACCGAACGCGAATCATATGAACGTGATGAAAACTGGCTTGACGATATTCCCATGTGTCCTCGGGAGCGCTTTTCCTATTATAAGAGTTTGTCCAGGCTCAGTCCTTTGCTACAAAAAGGATTGGGCCACCTTGCTGCCCTTTATTTACTTTTTTTACTTGTTGCTCGTTACAAATTATCCTATCATAGAACTATCTGTTACCACTTATTTCAGTACTTGCAGAGAATACCTTACTGAAAACCGCTTATCATTTTCTTCTACTCCTCGTTGGGTTCGTCACTCTTACTTATCGAAAGGACTACGATAGATCCCCTATACTTGTGGGTCATCAGCGCCATAGCCGTCCGTGGCCGGCGGTGCAGGGAGGGCCAGGTAGGGGCGGCGTAGGGAGCGGTGCCGGGCGTGGCAAGGTATGCCTGGTGGCTTGCCGGACGAGGCCCGAGGATGCCCGGGGCTGGAGGCCGGGGGACCGGCATCGAGTACGCGTGCACGACATCCGTCCTTGGATTGGTACCTTAAGTCCATGGCGGGAAGGGCTACTGCTGACAAGGGGCCCCCCGACGCTGCCTCTGTTCGCCATGGTTGCTGCTTCTGGCGCTGCCTCATGGCAGTTGCCACGCCGCCCGCCGCCTTGCGGCTGCTGCTGGGGAGCAGCGGGAGTGTCGAGGGCCGCGGGCGGGAGGGGGTAGTACCCCGGGGGCGCGGGGGCGGCGGCTGTCCGGCCCATGCATTTTGTGATTGTTCATTCAGATATGAACATATTTTTCTCAAATGGATGAATATTTTTCATTAAATCTGTAAACCTTTCTTCATTTCATATTTTATTTTCGTAAACAAAAACTAAAAAAACTTAGGGCAGCACACTAGTGTCCGGCCCATGCTAGTAGCACTGCAGGCGCCGGATCGTTAACGGGCGCCTGCAGCGCTGTATAGTAGCTCCCGGCAGAACGAGCCAACAACGACACGAGTGGCTTCGAACACTGGCCCTAATAGGGCCGACCCGATAGTCACCCACCCGAATGAGATTCCTCTCATAGGAGGAATAGCTCCAATTCCCCACCGGGGCTATATCTCGGTTATAGCAGGATGTAAGGTCGCCTCGCCGACACTTTATCTATTATATCCTTAGTTCGCTTGCTCACGTCGCTAGTTTTGTTCAAATATCTTTTTTTATTATTATTATTTTGTATAGTTTTATATGTTTCTCTCACGTCGCTTGCTCACGTTACTACGTTTTATTATCGGTTTCAACTCTCTTTTTTCCTTTGTTTTTCATCATTTTATTTTGTTTCTTTCTTGATTTTTACTAGTTTTTCATTTTTTCTCATATCATCTTGTTTTTTTCTTTCTTAGTTTCGATCGGTTTTGTTTGTTTTTCCTTCTCGGTTTCTCAGTTTTTTGTTCTTTTGTACCGGTGTTCTTCCCTTTTTCATTTCCCTTATTTCCTAGTTTCCTTTTGTTTATCTTTCTTTGTTACTTCAGTTTTTTTGCTTCTATCTCGGTTTTCCTTGGTTTTTGTTGTTTCGATCGGTTTTCAATACATCAGATACATTTCTTTATCATTTTTGTAAATAAATGATTATTTTTTCAAAACTTACATATTCTTTATATCTAACATTATGCATACACATTTTACATCTATGGTATATATCTAATACACTTTTAAATACAATTTTAGCATATTTTCAATACATTTTAACATTTTTTTCAAAAGCTTGATTATTAATTCTAAGAATAAACCATCAAATTGTTTAATATTGTACTTTCTTTGTTTCAATTTTTCATATTCTTGAGAAACATTATCTTTATACACAATTAACATTTTCCCCTAATTATTTAACATTTTAGACTTTGTGTCTTTTGTAATATACATATTTAATATGTCTGAAAGTATAAAATCGATAAAAAAAACGAAAATGAAATGAAAAAGAAAAATGTGAAAGAAAAGAGCATGTGGCCTCCCGCGAACTGACCCAGCCCAGTATGGCCGTCTCTCAGCAGGTTTAGCCCGTTATCTCGCTCGCACGCTATGCTTACAGCAGGTTTCTCTATCTCTTCAATGGTTTCCTATATTTATTTGATTTTTGTCCATTTTAATTGTTTTTACCAATTTTATTCGTTTATATATTGCTTTTCACAAGTATTCTTATTTTCTTTATTTTCCATTGTTTTTATATGGTTTTGTTTGTTTCTTTTTATCTTAACAGGTTTGCTTCAGTTTTTTTAACTTTGTTGTGAATTGAATTTTCTTTTGTTTTTCACAGGTTTTCTTCCATTTTCTTTTGTTCTTCATCATACTGGTTTTCTTAGTTTCTCTTTTTGTTTGCTGATGTTTTCTTTTTCTTTCATTATTTTTTATCTGTAGTGTTTTCTATTTCAACAAATGTAAGCTCTCTTTAGTATACATTGAACATTTTATTAAACCTCAGATTTCTTTTTATCTTTTGATATACTTATATTATTAATTTTCAGGAAAACTTATATTTTTTATGTCCACTTTTTCCATGCACATTGTACTTTTTTGTATGTATCTAATATTTTTCGTAGTACAGGTTCAATCGTTTTCAAATACTAGGTTAACATTTTATAAATTCATGGCGAAAAAATTTATAGACACATTTCTAACACTTTAAAATGTTTCTTTACATTTTTAAATTACATATTGCCATTTTTGTAATGAATGGTCAATATTTTCTCTCTTAAGTTTTAAAATTTTGAAATGCTTTGTTAACATTCTTGAAATAAATGACTAACCTTTTATTAATACTTCATGAAAACTTTTTCTTGCATTTTTCATATTTTCTATACACATTTAACATATTTTCAAAATTTGATTCAAATTCTTCAAAAGCAAGATTTGAAAAAATTAATACACGATCAAATTTTTTCGTAAACATTTTTCTTTTTCTTGAAATGTTTTCATACGTGCTAGAAATTTTTCTATATGTATGTAATATTTTTTCAAATGCTTTGTTAACATTTTTGAAATAATTTTCATAAAGTTTTTGTGTTAATATATTCAATAAAAATATTTTGAAGCATTAAATTTTTTTTGTAGATGCACCAACATTTTTTAACACTGCAGAAACATTTGTTCTAACTTAGGTATATAATTTAAAACATATGTGTATTTAAATTACTATTTTGGTATAAAAGTAGAAAATATATCATAAAAACCAAAAAAAAGCTAGTGAACAAGCTCAGTGAGATATTCTGTGAAATTTAATGGGAAGCTCTTGAATTCTTTCTCACCATCACAAGGGCTTCGTCAAGCTGATCCATTGTCTCCGTTTTTGTTTCTCTTTGTGGCTGCTGCTCTGTCTGCTCTTGTCAATAAAGCAATTACGGAGGAGAGTTTGGAAGGGGTGAAGATATGTAGACGTGCACCTGTGATATCTCATCTATTATTTGCAGATGATTCTTTATTGTTTTTCAGAGCCTCTGAGCAGCAAACTATAACTGTCAAAGGTTTGTTGAACACTTATGCAGCAGCTACGAGTCAACTTATTAGCCCTTCGAAGTGTTCCATCCTTTTTTTTCTTCTGAAAACTGCTCGGAGTCGGTGACAACTGGGATTAAAGGTATTCTGGATACCACGAAAGAGGTTTTCGAGCCAAAATACATGGGCCTTCCTGTGCCGGAAGGAAGGATGCATAAAGGGAAATTTGAAACAACTCAAGCAAGTCTTAGTAAGAGACTAGTCGACTGGAATGATCAATTTATGTCTTCAGGTAATAAGGAGATTTTAATTAAGTCTGTTGCGCGGGTGATTCCTACTTATGTTATGAGCGTTTTCAAATTGCAATTTTCCATCTGTGATGATCTGACACGTTTGATGAGGTAGTACTGGTGGGGAATTGAAAAAGAAAAGAGGAAAATGGCTTGGCTCAGTTGGGATAAAATGCGTCTTCCAAAGTCTAAGGGTGGTATGGGGTTCAGAGACATGCGTGCTTTTAATCAAGCCCTGATAGCTAAACAGGCTTGGCGATTAATTGAAACTCCGGATAGTTCGTGTGCTCGCCTGCTTCGGGCGAAAAATTATCCGAATGGGAATCTTCTGGACACGGCATTTTCAGCTAATTCTTCGGCTGTTTGGAAAGGTATTGAATATGGCCTTCAACTAGTGAAAAAGGGTTTTATTTGGAGAATCGGTAACGGCTCTATGGTGCGTACATGGCGTGATCCTTGGATCCCAAGAGGTAATGATCTTAGACCGATTACTCCAAAAAGGAATTGTCGCTTTAATCATGTTTCAGACTTTCTGTTCAACCATGGTGGATGGAACATGGAGCGTCTCCAACAGCATTTTTGGCATGTAGATGTTGAAAGGACCGATATAGTTGACTAGAGACTAGAGGGGGGGGGGTGAATAGGCAACTAACAATTTTTAGCTTTTCTTGACCAAATTAAACTTTGCAACAAAGTAAGTTGTCTAGATATGCAACTAGGTGGACAACCTATATGATGCAATCAACACAAGCACACGAGCAAGCAAAGATAGAAACACAAATAATCTTGCACAAGTAAAGGGATAGGATAACCAAGAGTGGAGCCGGTGGAGACGAGGATGTGTTACCGAAGTTCCTTCCTTTTGAGGGGAAGTACGTCTCCGTTAGAGCGGTGTGGAGGCACAATGCTCCCCAAGAAGCCACTAGGGCCACCGTAATCTCCTCACGCCCTCGCACAATGCAAGATGCCTTGATTCCACTATTGGTGCCCTTGAAGGCGGCAACCGAACCTTTACAAACAAGGTTGGGGCAATCTCCACAACTTAATTGGAGGCTCCCAACGACACCACGAAGCTTCACCACAATGGAATATGGCTCCGCGGTGACCTCAACTGTCTAGGGTGCTCAAACACCCAAGAGTAACAAGATCCGCAAGGGATAAGCGGGGGGAATCAAATGTCTCTTTGTGGAAGTGTAGATCGGGCCCTTGTCACCCAATCCCGGGCAAATCAACAAGTTTGATTGGCTAGGGAGAGAGATCGGGCCAAAATGGAGCTTGGAGCAACAATGGAGCTTAGAGATGGAAGAGATGGTCAACTAGAGGTAGGAGACACCCCTTTTATAGTCGTGGAAAAGATCCAACCGTTATCCTCAAGTTCATCCCGCGACACGCGGTACTACCGCTCCAGAAGCGCGGTACTACCGCGCGGCCACGCGGTACTACCGTGGAGGACCACGGTACTACCGCGGCAGCAGCAGAGGCCGGGACTAGCCTGACTAAGCGCAGTACTACCGCTCGCGCGGTACTACCGCTCCCCCTTGCGGTACTACCGCAAGGCAGGTAAGCCACAGCCTACGAAGAGCGCGGATGAAATAAAATACATCCGTGCCTACTTCCACTGAAAAAGAAATAGTGCAAAAACCAGACGTGGTACTACCGCACACGAGGTGCGGTACTACAGTTGAGGCGCGTATGTAAAACATTACATCCGCTCCTACTACCGCGGCGCAACGGTACTGGGTATGAGGGCCACGGTACTACGGCTCCAGGAGAGTGGTACTACCGTGGCCTCCCGCGGTACTACCGCGCATGACGCGCGGTACTACCGTGTGGACGCGGATGTAAAAAATTACATCCGCTCCTACTACCGTACCGGAGCAGCACTAGGCCTGGGAGTTGCGGTACTAAGGCTCCAGGGGAGCAGTACTACCGTGACCCCCAGCGGTACTACCGCAGGTGCTTGCGGTACTACCGCTCCGTAGAGCAGTACTACCGCAAGTACAACAGTAGCCATCTGATTATGCACAACTAGGATAACGGAAAGATGCTCCAAAGTGCAAGGAAAGGTAGGACATGTGCACGTGTTGATTCCACCCAAACCTTTCCGACGCGGACCCCCTCTTAATAGTACGGCTCTCCTACGACTCAAATCCACCAAAGAGAAACGTAGAACAACGCCGTCTTCAATAGTCTCCGAGGGGCACCGAATCGTCTCGTGCCTAGTGATGAAGCATCTGAGAAACTCAAGGCACACGATTAGTCCGCAAAAGCATCGTCATCAATCACCAAAACACCTAAGGGATAAATATGCCCTTACAATCTCCCCCTTTTTGGTGGATTGATGACAATACGGGATTTGCACATAGATAAGATAATATTGAGCAAGGGCAAACCCCTCCTGTCCAAAATATAGACGGGCTCCCCCTAGATGTGTGAACCCTGGATGAATGCTTTGGACTGCATAGCACACACACTAGGATCACCACTCCCCCTATATTTTAGAGACAAAGGTACGATAATTAACATCTAAGCAGATCATAGCACAATATATCACAAGCTCGCTAAGATAGATAGAGTGCATATGTCTTACACCATATGAAGGAAAAGCAACTGAAACGAGGTTCAAACGAAGTTCAAACGAGAAAGCAACAAACACACCAAACACGAACACGACACACGACTCTCAAATCCCTACACTCTCTCCCCCTTTGGCATCGAGATGCCAAAAAGGCAGAGAGGACACCTACACACAAGTGGTGGCTCAAGCAGCAGGGAACTCATCCCAACCCTCTCCGTCGGACTCCTCGGCAGCAGGGATGGACTCCTCGACGTCCTCCTCAGAATCAGTCCACCTGTAGCCTTGCTTCTCCATCCACTCGGCCTCTGGAGTGATGCGCTCCTCAGACCCGCCAGACACATCCTCACCATAGAGCTGCAAGATCTTCCTGTCCCGGCGACGACTCTCCTTGGATGCCACGTGAGTCTTGTACTGCCCCTTGGCTTGCATGCAGAAAAGAGTCTTCACCTTGTCCTTCAGCTTCTTGGCCCACGAAGGCATAGAGGAGCTCTGGGAAGGCCTAGCAGCACGGCCCTCAGCACCATCCTCGGCGTCAGCATCCTCCTCATCAACAGCAGCCCTAGCAGCAGACGCCTCGGCACGAGTAGTAGTGTTGGCCCAGTTGGGTTTGACACGCAGACAGATGGGATTATGGCGAATCCAGTCAGGGGCAAGGAACTCCTCACCAGGGAACATCTTCTCCCAAGTCTTCGAGATCAGCAGAAACAGATAGGGCCCATAGATAGGCACTTTGCGGTTGAACACCGCAAACCGAAGCTCACACCACATGATGTGTGAGACATCAAGTGGCTGAGTCTGAGACAAACGAGCCTCCTAGCAGATGAGCATCATATCCACCAAATAGGCATGAACCTTGTCCTTGTCACCAATGCGAGGGAACAAGGAGTTGCGGAAGATGCGATACATGATATCCAGAAAAGAGTTGAGCACCAACCCTATCTTGCCACTTGGGAGCGTCTTCTCAACATAGTATGGTGTAAGCTTGTCCTTGTTGGCAGACTCAGAGTTGGCATGGGGGCGAACACCCACGGGAGTGTCGAGCCCGTCATCCGGAACCTGGAGCAAATCCATGAACTCCTTCTAGGTAGCAGTCAGCATACAGCCATTGGACATCCAGGTCATCCTCCGCTTCTCATCAGAGTGAAAGTATACTGAGACAAAGAACTGACAGATAAGCCTAGGATCATAATCAAGGTGAAAGGATATCACATGCTCAATGCCAAACTGCTCCACCAAGTCCAGAGCCTCTCCAAAGTACGCACGGAACTTGTCCTTCCGCATGTGATGCATGTCAATCCATTTCACATCCACGTATGTATTCTGCTTGTTTTTGATGGCATCCAGATAGATGTTGGTCTGTTGCTTGTTCCAAAACAGCTCACAACCTCTGACAGAGGAACGAGGGTTCATGTACGGGTGATGCTGCCTGAGACGGACGTACTCAGATTGTGGCATCTCATCCATGCCCTTGGCGAGCTCCTTGAACTTGCTAGCTGATGTCTTGACAGAGCGCTTGGGGGCAGAGGAGCCCTCTGGTGCTTCACCTGGGTTGCGCAGACGCTTGGAGCCAGTGTCAGGACTGGGATTGGAACGGCGAGAGCCACCACCTGAGACACAAATGCAAAACACCAACGAACGCGAAGAGGATCAATGCAAAGACCACGACAAAGCACAAGAAACACATAGGAAATATACGTGAAAGTTGGCAAGCGATAGATGTGAGCCACGGTAGTACTGCCAGTGCCTGCAGTACTAAAAGATTAGTACTACTCCAAGTCGCGATAGTACCGTGCGAGGTCACAGTAGTACCGTGGTTGGAGCGGTAATAAAATTTTAGTGCCGTAGTGAGCGCGGTAGTACCGCGCCAGAGGGGCGGTAGTACCGTGCTAGCGGTAGTACCGCGCCCGACGAGCGGTAGTACCGCATCGCGTCAGATCCAAACGTCAGTTCGAATCTGAAAAGAACCGCGAAACAACGGCAGTGCGACGGTGATCAAATCTATCGCAAGACAAAAATACAAGTATAATCCCTACGCAAAGCTACTCTCCTTCATCCTACTCTTGCAAAGAAATAGCCTAAGAATCTCTAGAACACACAAGTCTCCCCCAACAACCTAGAGGCAAAGAACTCAATAAAACGAGGAAAGATTGGGGAAAAACCTGGGTCCATAGCAAGGGCACGTGGTGGGGAAAGATCCCACCAGACGAAATCACGGGAGGGCAGCCGGAGGAGGAGATCCGGCGACGAACGCCGGCTCCGATCTTGAGCGTGGGAGAGAGAGAGAGACGACGTGGGGGGGGGGACTACGAATGGGTATGGGGGAGTTAGAACTCCCCCTGCCCGTCCTTATCCCCATGCGCCCAAGCCGGCGCGGTAGTACCGCAAGTCATCGCGGTAGTACCGCTCGGGCGGAAGTACCGCACCGAAGCGGTAGTACCGCTCACCCAGGCGGCAGTAAAAAATTACTGCCACGTTGGGGCAGTGGTACCGTGCTCCGACACGCGGTAGTACCGTGGTTGGCTGCGGTAGTACCGTAGCTGGCCGCGGTAGTACCGTGAGCTCAAGACACAGCCGGTTTCAACACAAGAAGAAGGTCTTTGCAAGGAAACTTTTCACACAAAGGAAACCACAAGAACACGCACAAACCAGAGGCAGAAAGACAACAAGAGAACACTAAGCGACAAAACCTCTCAAAAGGAGAGGGCGGTGGCCGAAGCCACCTATGTTTGAGTTAGATGGTATGGCACCGCGAAGAGTTATCCTTGGGCCCATGACCAAAACTCGTCTTTGAAGCACAAGTACCATCAAAAATGGCTAATGTGAAAGAGTTTATCTATTTATGCATGATGGAGGGAGGGAGAGTTCATTGAGAGAACAACACTCCCCCTATGTCCATGCCTACACCTAAACTAGACAACAAGTTGAGTGTGGTGGGGGTGCACGGGTTCAAGTCACATTGCTCAAATCAATGATATTTAGCTCATGCCTTAACTCGCGAAATCTTGCTTCATCCAAGGGCTTCGTGAAAATATCTGCAAGGTTATCATGAGTTTTGACATACTTGAGCTCGATCTCCCCTCGCCTAATGTGATCCCTGATGAAGTGATACCGAATCTCAATGTGCTTCGTCTTGAAGTGTTGCACCGGGTTGAGAGAAATCTTGATAGCACTTTCATTATCACACCAAAGAGGCACTTTGTCACAAATGACACCGTACTCCTTTAAAGTTTGCCTCATCCATAGGAGTTGAGCACAACAACTACCGGCCGCCACATATTCCGCTTCGGTGGACGAGAGAGACACACAACTTTGCTTCTTGGAAGACCAACTTACCAAAGAGCAACCAAGAAATTGGCACCCTCCGGAGGTGGACTTCCTATCCACTTTGTCTCCCGCCCAATCGGAATCCGTAAATCCTTCAAGCTTGAAGTTTGCCCCTCTTGGGTACCATAAGCCAAAGTTTGGGGTATGAGCCAAATATCGAAAAATTCGCTTGACCGCCACATAGTGACTTTCCTTTGGTGCGGCTTGAAACCGTGCACACATTCCCACACTCAACATGATATCCGGTCTAGATGCACAAAGGTAAAGCAAGGAGCCAATCATGGAGCGATATACCTTTTGATCCACCGCTTTACCATTGGGATCAATGTCAAGTTGGAACTTGGTAGGCATTCGTGTAGTAGCCGGCTTGACATCACTTAGCTTGAATCTTTTGAGAATGTCTTGAGTGTATTTGGCTTGGTTGATGAAGGTTCCTTCTCTTCTTTGTTTGATATTAAAACCAAGGAAGAACTTCAACTCTCCCATAGAAGACATCTTGAACTTGGAGGTCATGAGAGCGGCAAATTCCTCATTGAAAGCTTTGTTAGGGGAACCAAATATAATATCATCAACATATAGTTGGCATACAAACAACTCCCCATTGACCTTCTTAGTAAAAAGAGCGGGATCGATTTGCCCCACCTCAAATCCACGATCTTGTAACAACTCGGTAAGGTGGTCATACCACGCACGTGGGGCTTGTTTAAGGCCATAGAGTGCCTTATCGAGTTGATACACATGATCCGGGAAGTAGGGGTCCTCGAACCCGGGGGGTTGCTTGACATAGACCAACTCATTAATAGGACCATTAAGAAAAGCACTTTTCACATCCATTTGTTGCAACTTAAAGTTGTGATGGGAAGCATAAGCAATCAACAAACGAATGGATTCAAGGCGAGAAACGGGAGCAAAGGTTTCACCGTAGTCGATACCCTCGACTTGGGAGTAGCCTTGTGCTACCAATCTTGCCTTGTTGCGAATGATGTTCCCATGAGCATCTTGCTTGTTCTTGAAGATCCACTTGGTTTCAATGACGTTGTGGTTCCCCGATGGCGTTGGCACCAATCTCCACACCTTGTTGTACTCGAAGTTGTGGAGTTCTTCATGCATGGCATTGAGCCAATACGAGTCTTTGAGCGCCTCATAGACCTTTTGGGGTTCAACACAAGAGACAAACGCGTGATGTTCACAATAGTTTGCCAATTGTCTATGAGTGCTTACCCCTTTCTTAGGCTTCCCAACCACATTCTCCATGAGATGGCCTTTGGTGGTGAGTTTGGACGCAATCTTGGCGGCACGACGCTCTAATTCCCCTCGGAGGTGAGATGAGGAGGGTCACTTGATCATCTTGAGCGCCGCCTTGAGCATGTTCTTGATCTTGAGCATGCTCGGGGGAGAGAACTTGACCTTGGGCATCATTTGGTGTGTCACCATCGCCTTGAGCATGATCTTGCCCTTGGTCTTGTTCATGAGGTTGAGGGCCTTCACTTTGTTCTTGAGCGTGTGGGCCTTGGGTTGGTGATGGCTCCACTTGAGTGGAGCATTGTCCTTCTCCTTCGGCCACAAGGGGTTCCTCAACGGGTAGGATAAAACCAACACCCATTCTTCTTATGGCTTGAGGAGGAATTTCATCACCTACATCACAAGTTCCACTTTTCTCCACTTGGGAGCCGTTATTCTCATCAAAATCCACGTTACACGTCTCCTCAATAAGTCCCGTGGATTTATTGAGGACAGGTAAGCATGAGAGTTTGTAGCATAACCAACAAATATGCCCTCATGAGCTCTAGCTTCAAATTTAGACAAACGAACACCTTTCTTGAGAATGAAACACTTACACCCGAACACCCGGAAGTACTTGAGATTGGGCTTGTTGCCGGTGAGTATCTCATAAGGAGTCTTATTCAAGCCTTTGCGGAGATAGAGCCGATTGGATGCATGACATGCGGTGTTGATGGCTTCGGCCCAAAATTTTTATGGAGACTTGAACTCCGCCATCATGGTCCTTGCCGCATCCATCAACATCCGGTTCTTCCTCTCCGCAACACCATTTTGTTGAGGGGTATATGGTGCAGAATATTGATGCTTGATCCCCTCATCACTAAGAAACTCATCCAAGGTGTAGTTCTTGAACTCGGTGCCGTTGTCACTTCTTATTGTCAAGATCTTTGCATTATGTTGACGTTGAGCTTCATTTGCAAAGTCGATGACGGTTTGTTGAGTCTCACTCTTCCTCTTGAAGAAGTATACCCAAGTGTATCTAGAATAGTCATCCACAATCACCAAGCAATACTTTCTACCTCCAAGACTATCAAATGATGGTGGCCCAAAGAGATCCATGTGAAGGAGCTCCAAGGGTCTCTTTGAGTAGATGATGGTCGTGGGAGGGTGAGCCTTCTCATGAAGCTTTCCTTCAATACAAGCACTGCAAGCATGGTCCTTGGCAAAACAAACACTTGTTAGTCCACGGACATGGTCCCCCTTGAGAAGACTTTGCAAAGATCTCATATTGACATGGGCTAAACGGCGATGCCAAAGCCATCCCACGTCAACTTTAGCCATTAGGCATGTCGTGGTTTTAGTGGGTTGCTCCGAAAAGTTGACCACATATAGACCGTTCTCGACATGCCCAACAAAGGCTACTTTAAGAGTCTTGCTCCACAAGAGGGCCACGGAATCAATATCAAAGAAAGTGGCAAAGCCCATGATTGCGAGTTGACGAACGGAAAGTAAATTGAATGCAAGGGACTCAACAAGCATGACCTTCTCGATCGTGAGATCATGAGAAATGACAACCTTGCCGAGTCCCAATACCTTAGAAGACGAGGCATCACCCCACTCGACATTGGTGGGCATAGAAGGAATCGTGTGCACGTCCACCACCAAGTCCTTGCTTCCGGTCATATGATTTGTAGCTCCACTATCGAGCAGCCATGATCCCCCACCGGAAGCAAACTCCTACACACGATCAATGCTTGGTTTTAGGTACCCATTTTGTAATGGGTCCTTTGATGTTAGTAACAAGGGTCTTAGGAACCCAAATAGACCATTCAATGTATTCATGAGGAGAACCAATAAATTTGGCATAAACATGCCCATCACTAGCGCGGCATAACACATAAGAAGGATTAAAGTCGCCAGCTATGTTCGGAGGGGTGGCATTGCCCTTCTTGGCATTGCCACCCTTTGCATGGTTCTTCTTCTTGGAAGCACCCTCTCCCTCCCTCACAAAAGTTTGCTTGAGAGGAGGAGGTTGCTTGGTCTTATCATTCTTCTTCTTGTTCTTGGGCTTGGGTGCGAACCCAATCCCCTCCTTGGCCACAACTTCCTTTTGATTACTCAAAAGGTCGTTAAGGTTCTTCTCACCTTGTATGCATGTGACAAGGCCTTTTTCAAGTTGCTCCTTCAACTTAGCATTCTCCTCAACAAGATGCACATGCTCACAACAAGGGTTAGTAGCATTTGCATTATCAATCAATACCATATGAGGAAAGGTGGCTTTCTCCTTGGTTAGCTTCACTTGGAGTTGATCATGAGACTCTTTGAGACTAGCATGAGCACCCTTCAAGACTTTGTGAGCCTTGTCGAGAATGTCAAACTCCTCGTTGAGTCTAGCAAGATCAACTCCAAGTTTTGCCTTCTCGGAGCTTAGCACATGAGACACAACAAGAGCATGATCAAGATCTTTCTTTAATTTAGCATGATCATCGTTGTATGACTCCTCAAGAGCCAAACGAAGACCAAGCTCTTCCTCAAGAGCATTGGAAAGATCTGAAATCTCATCGGCATAGTCACGACTATGCCCTTCCATCTTAGAGATGGTTTCTTCATGAGCCTCGATCATGTCATTGGCTTCACCAAGTTGTTCCAAGAGAGCAACGAAGTGCTTCTTGGATTTGCCCTTGAGTTTACCCATAAAGGTCTCAAACTCATTATCCTCCACATTATTCCCCTCATGTTCATCAATGCAATCCGTCAAAGAAGAATGATTGATGATGGTAGTTTTGATGTTGGGGGTTACCTTGTTGGTGGCTTTAGCCATGAGGCACTTGGCGGTGATGCTTTCATTAGGTGAGTCGAAGAGAGACACCCGAGGAGTCGTCGCAATGGCAACGGAGGCCATGGCAACCGACTCACCATCTTCATCATCATCATCATCCTCATTGTACCCTTCTTGAACCACCAAAGCTTTGTGAGGAGCCTTCTTGGTGAAGTTGCTCTTATTGGGGAAAGACTTGGCCTTGTCCTTACGGATGAGCTTGCCACCATTGTCTTCCCTCTTCTCATATGGGCACTCCGCAACAAAGTGACTCACATTGCCACAATTGAAGCAAGTCCTCACTCGTTGCTTGCCCTTTGCCTCACTTGAGTTGCTCTTGTTGAAGTTGGGCCTGAGTTCTTCTTGCTCCAAAATTGCCTTGAAGCAAGGGCCATGTGTTCATGATAGTCATACTTCGTATCTTCGAGATTGCTCTCTTCTTCTTCCTCCTCTCCTTCTTCTTCGACACAAACCTTGGCCTTCAAAGCGAGGTTGGGCTTCTTTGCTCTTTGGGAGCGAAGCACCGCATTGTGGGCGGTCTTGTCCAATATGCTCATAGCCACAAACTCATCCAACACATCATTTGAGGACAGGGTGTGGAAGTCCGACCTTTAACGGATGACAGAGGACATGGCTTTGTGGTAGAGCATCATTGCCTTGAGGAATTTGCGCTTGATCCAGTTGTCATCCGTGTCCTTACTTCCATGATCCCGGAGGGAGATCGCGAGCTTGGTGACTCTCCGATAGAGCTCACGAGGTTCTTCATCTTCTTTCATTGCAAACTCATCGGCTTCATCTTGCACCACTTCATAGTTGGAACGTTGAATGCTTGCGCTTCCTCGATAAAGGGAAACCACCTTGTGCCAAGCATCTTTGGCAAGGGAGTAGGGCCGGAGATGAGGGAGGTCTTCGGGAAGGATTGCTTCTTGGATGATGAAGAGAGCATTCTCATTGAATTGATGGTCCAGGACTTCTCTAGGAGAGAAGTTGCTCGGGTCATGCGGATAGAAACCTTCTTCAATGATTCTCCAAAGGTTAGTGTTCACATGATTTAAATGACGCTTAAAACGATAAACCCAAGAATCAAAATCGTCCTTTTTATCAATCTTAGGAGGTGGACCGGCATGATTCAAATGAGTATAAGGAATCGGTCCACCATAGACGGGAGGAGGTTGCACATGGGCGAAGATGCCGGTGCCATTCTTACCACTAGACGATGGGGCTTTCTCACTAGTAGCTTCCCCCTTATCGGAGTTAGCATCCGTCACCGTGTTGGCGGGATCACCCACTTTCACGGGTGCGGTGGAAAGTTTAAGCCCTTCTAGGAATTCCTTAAACATTTCCTTGACCTCGGTCGTCATGGAGGTTTTCAATGTGTCCAACGCCACATTGAATTCCTCACGAGAGATCGAGTTACCCCCATCTCCCGTAGATGATATCGCATTCGCACCGGAGTGCTCTCCCACATCATCTACGACGTCAACCATACTCTTCGGACGGTAAAGTCCTTAAAAAGAGACGAGGCTCTGATACCAATTGAAAGTATCGATATAGTTGACTAGAGGGGGGTGAATAGGCAACTAACAATTTTTAGCTTTTCTTGACCAAATTAAACTTTGCAACAAAGTAAGTTGTCTAGATATGCAATTAGGTGGACAACCTATATGATGCAATCAACACAAGCACACGAGCAAGCAAAGATAGAAACACAAATAAGCTTGCACAAGTAAAGGGATAGGATAACCAAGAGTGGAGCCGGTGGAGACGAGGATGTGTTACCGACGTTCCTTCCTTTTGAGGGGAAGTACGTCTCCGTTAGAGCGGTGTGGAGGCACAATGCTCCCCAAGAAGCCACTAGGGCCACCGTAATCTCCTCACGCCCTTGCACAATGCAAGATGCCGTGATTCCACTATTGGTGCCCTTGAAGGCGGCAACCGAACCTTTACAAACAAGGTTGGGGCAATCTCCACAACTTAATTGGAGGCTCACAACGACACCACGAAGCTTCACCACAATGGAATATGGCTCCCCGGTGACCTCAACCGTCTAGGGTGCTCAAACACCCAAGAGTACCAAGATCCGCAAGGGATAAGCGGGGGGAATCAAATGTCTCTTGGTGGAAGTGTAGATCGGGCCCTTGTCACCCAATCCCGAGCAAATCAACAAGTTTGATTGGCTAGGGAGAGAGATCGGGCCAAAATGGAGCTTGGAGCAACAATGGAGCTTAGAGATGGAAGAGATGGTCAACTAGAGGTAGGAGACACCCCTTTTATAGTCGTGGAAAAGATCCAACCGTTATCCTCAAGTTCAGCCGCGACACGCAGTACTACGCTCGAAGCGGTACTATCACATGCCACGCTTGGTACTACCGTGGAGGACCACGGTACTACCGCGGCAGCAGCAGAGGCCGGGACTAGCCTGACTGAGTGCAGTACTACCGCTCGCGCGGTACTACCGCTCCCCCTTGCGGTACTACCGCAAGGCAGGTAAGCCACAGCCTACGAAGAGCGCGGATGAAATAAAATACATCTGTGCCTACTTCCGCTGAAAAAGAAACAGTGCAAAAACCCGACGCGGTACTACCGCGCACGAGGTGCGGTACTACCGTTGAGGCGCGGATGTAAAAATTACATCCGCTCCTACTACCGCGGCGCAACGGTACTGGGTATGAGGGCCACGGTACTACGGCTCCAGGAGAGCGGTACTACCGTGGCCTCCCGCGGTACTACCGCGCATGACGTGCGGTACTACCGTGTGGGCGCGGATGTAAAAAATTACATCCGCTCCTACTACCGTACCGGAGCAGCACTAGGCCTGGGAGTTGCGGTACTAAGGCTCCAGGGGAGCGGTACTACCGTGACCCCCAGCGGTACTACCGCAGGTGCTTGCGGTTCTACCGCTCCGTAGAGCAGTACTACCGCAAGTACAACAGTAGCCGTCTGATTATGCACAACTAGGATAACGGAAAGACGCTCCAAAGTGCAAGGAAAGGTAGGACATGTGTACGTGTTGATTCCACTCAAACCTTTCCAACGCGGACCCCCTTTTAATAGTACGGCTCTCCTACGACTCAAATCCACTAAAGAGAAACGTAGAACAACACCGTCTTCAATAGTCTCCGAGGGGCACCGAATCGTCTCGTGCCTAGTGATGAAGCATCTGAGAAACTCAAGGCACACGATTAGTCCGCAAAAGCATCGTCATCAATCACCAAAACACCTAAGGGATAAATATGCCCTTACAGATGTGCAGCAAATTCTGAGAATACGTACATCTCCGAGAGTCCGGGAAGATTTTATTGCCTGGTTTCCGGAAAAGTCTGGACAATTTACTGTTAAGAGCGCCTACAAAGTCGCTACTAGAGAACATGACGATTCATTTGCAGGAGGGGCTTCAAGTATGTGTCCAGAGGGAGATCGATCCATATGGAATTATGTTTGGCGGGCTAAAGTTCCTCTTAAAATGCGTATTACAGCTTGGAAGGCTGCGTCAGGTGCTCTTGCCACTGATCAAAACAAGTTATACCGACATATTGGTACTACTGATTGTTGCAAGGTGTGCGGCCGGGAGAGGGAAGGTTCTTACCATGCCCTAGTTGCATGCCCTCAAGCACGACTTGTGTGGCAGAGGATGCGAGAGTTATGGCCATTGCCAACTGATGATGTGTTACTAAATAATGGTAAAGAGTGGCTATTGCATGTGCTTGCTGCATGTGATAATAAGGTACGTGATATGGTCATTCTACTTATATGGAGAATTTGGCAACTTCGCAATGATGTTGTGCATGGCAAGAAAGTGCCACCGGTTGATGTTACTATGGAATTCCTGGATAGCTATTATAAGTCAATGGATCTAGCTAGGAATTATAGCATGGAAGAAATTTTAAAAGGGAAGATGTTGGCACAGGAGGAGGTTATTCCTATTAGTATCCAGCAGGCCGCGGCTCCTATTCCTTGGCCACCACCTCCAGCAAATTGGGTTGCGCTGTCTGTTGATGGATCTTTCTCAGCTCATGATGGCAAGGCAGGTGATGGTATGATCTTACGTCGTGATGATGGCTCTATTATCTTTGCTGCTTACCATGTTATATTTAATTGCAATGAAGCGCTCGAGGCGGAGATACATGCAATAATGCAAGGGATGGCCCTTGCTTTACAACATACGATCTACCAGTTAAGGTGCAATCGGATTCCTGTAATGCACTTTCGATACTTTCTGGTGATAGTATGTCCCGATCGGCCAATGGTCATCTAGTAGCAGAGATTAAATTTTGTATGGATGAGAGGGAGTTTGTTCCACAAAAAATTAGTAGGACTCAAAATAGGGTAGCAGATTATATGGCAAAATATAGCCGTATCGAGTCTTGTACTGCGGTATGGATGAACAGATGTCCTCCATGTTCTGAGGACTTATTGCCTCTCGATTGTAACCCTGTGATTTTGGAATAAAATTTCCGTATTATTCACAAAAGAAAAACAAGCAAATGAGCGAAAAACGATCGAGCGAACAGCGCCACAGGGGCAGTGCATTACTTTGTCGCTTCAGGCGAGCAGGTTATTTGTCTCGCTAAAAGCAAGACATGACCGTGGTGGGAAGTGAGGTAACGCCTCGCCCGCCAGTGCCCCCTGAATTCCTGCCTTCAATTTTTTTTCTTTTTTGTGCTAATTATTTGAAAAATGTTCAGGATTCGAAATAAATCCGAGTTTAACGATTTAACAAATTGAAATATATGATTCTGAATTGAAAATTTGTTTTTAAGTTTCTAAAAGTACTTAAATTGTACAAAGGCGTGTAAATTTGAAAAAGGTTTGTGAATTGAATTTGCTTTCACGGATTTTGAAATAATTTTCAAAAAATGGTCACGACTTAAAAGAAAATTGTAATTTGAAAATACGTCCGTGATTACAAAAAATAATCGTGGCTACTAAACATGTTCACGAATTTGAAAAAAGTTCAGAATTTCGGAAAACTATATGTGAATTGAAAAAAAAGTTCATGATTTCAAATTTTGAACTAGAGAACGATTTTGAAATTAGATTAACCCATTATTAATTTGATGAAAAAAAATTAAATTCTTGATTATTTTTGAATGTTGATGAACACATTTTTATTTCAATGAATAAATTATGGATTGCTTGAATATTTGTGAATCTTATGGATATTTTTTTAATTCAATGAAAAATAAAAAATGTGCCCTTTTTGAAAATCGCAAAAAAACAAAGAATAAAAAAAGAAAAGAGAAAACAAGAAAGAGGAAAAAGGAATATAAAAAATTAAAGAAACGAAAACAGAATAAGAAAAGAAAAAAACAAGCAAAACGGAAGTGCGATTGGTGGGGAGGTACGTGTTTGCTCATAAGTTTATAGTGGTCGACATATGCGGGGAATAGGATTCACATATATGACCTTCCAAAAATGTGGCTTGTTGGAAATATATGAGTGAAGCTAGGTCCACTTAGATATTTCACGTACCGTGATGCTCCGTAAAACCTCTCTAAACGTCCGCCGTTATAAATTTGTCGGGAACATATTGGCAGACTAGGTGTTGCAGCTGAGGTGGAGGCCTATGGAGGTGCAGAGTGGAGACTGCAGTGAGCCGTACAAAGTGGGTGCGCTAATGCGCCGCTTCCTGCACCCCTTACAACGTTGTAGTTAATGGGCTGGTCCAAGAAATGTAAATTGTTCATTACTTCCATTCAATCGATCATTTGTTCTGATTTTTTCTATTATTTTTTACTTTTATTCGTATTTTGAAATATACTAGCATATAAAAATATGTACGTAAATTGTTTATGAATTATTTTTATTTTGAAATGGTTATGCAGTCTGAAAAATGTTTAACACTTTAGAAAATTTGATGGAATTCGAAAATTATATAAACTGAAAAATGTGCACATGTTTCAAATTTACATTTAAGAAATTATTATACAATGAAAGAATGTTTTGTACAATTCAAAAAATGTACGTACCATCTTATAAAAATGTTCACGCTTGCACACAAAATGTTCATGACATTTTTGAAAATGTGTTTACAGCGCAAAAAAAATGTAAAATATTTGGGCATTTTTCTGAAATATTTATACAACATAAAATAGTGTTTCTCCTACTTCAAAAATGTACAACATGTATTTGGAAATTTTGACGTTTATTCAACAAAGTGTTGAAAACATATTTTTATACAAGAATGTATATCAAATATTTGAAAATGTCAAACGTGTATCAACAAAATGTTTCAGGGTTGCGCTAAAAGAGAAAATTATGTATTGAGAAAAGTAGATATCTGTTGAATAAAAGAAAGCCGATAAAACTGACAAAGAAAAAATAATAACATCAAAAGAAAACCAAAGAAAAGGAAGAAAACAAAGTATAGTGAAGAAAGAAAGAAAACCCAAATAAACCCACTGTGAACACAAAGAAAACTAGAGTAAATTAAGAAAACCCAAAGAAAGATAGTGCGAAACAAAAAAAAACAAGGATTTTTTTAGAAAAAGAACGAAGACCGGTGGGAGTGAACTTTACAACAACCGCTACGGGCTGGAATAAAGCGGCGTCAAAATGGGCTGGGACGCTAGTGTCGCCATTAGGCGATTCCTGTTAATCCTGAACCAACCCCTCAAAAAATATATTAAACCTGAACCATACAATGTGTGCCCCTCAGAAAAAAAAACTGCATGATGCTGAAAAACCAAAGCACTACACTAATCAGTGAGATCACTCTGCTTTAAGATTAATGTCTCTAGCTTCTTCCAATTTTTGGACACACACTGAGTCTTCAACCTCGCTCGTGTGGCCCTCCCCGCGGGCGGCCCGGGCGAAACCCTAGCCGCCACTCCAGCCCCCCTCCTAGATCTCCCCCTCCCCTCACTGCCGCCGGCAAGCGCCGCCGGGCAAAGCCCGCGTGGCGTCGGCGGCGGCGGGGCCTCCCATTTTTTCCCTCTCGCGAGGCTCGGGCGTGTGGGTCGCTCGCCAAGGAGAGGAACGGGACGGGGCGGGCGCGATGTCTTGGCAGGAGGCGGCGCCGCAGGCGCGGTCTGTGCTGTGTGAGAAGGCGCGGCGAAGCGCGATGGGCGCGCTGGGAGTCTTCTTGTGGCGGCGAGGCTGGACCCGATCTAGGGTTTCGCGGGCCCAGGCTTCGGCTTTGGCGAGGATACGGACGGCGCGCGTGCGTGCTCGGCGCGAACCAACAGGGTGCGTCGCGGTGGCGTGCGGGGGTTTCCCCTGTGCCGATCTGCCGGGGTGGATGCCCAGCGGCCTCGCGCTTCTGCCATGGCGGGCGCTCGCGGGAGTGTGGAGGGGGCTCTGGATGCTGGTGGGCTTCTCCCTTCAACCGTGTGCACGTCCAGCTCCTAGAGCTGGGGTGCCGTCCATCCTGTTGGTGCTTGGGGAGGGTCGGGCTGACCAATTCGAGCGCGGAGGTCCGGTCCTAGCGCGCGGCGGCGCGAGCCTGTTAACTTTGGCTTGGTTTTTTTGCTCTTTTCGGCGCGCTGCGGTGCGGCCCAGTCAGCTTAGGTTCTTCTCTGGTCTTTCTTGAGCGTTGCGGTGCGAATTCTCGCCCAGATCTGCGCACGGAGTCAGAGGATGGCCGAAGCCGACTTGGTTCGCCCAGGTCCTGCGAGCGGCGGGGCAGACTGGTCAGGTTGGCATGTGCTCGCCTAGTTCTGCGTACGGCGGCGACATTCCTGTGTCTGGTAGTGTGTGCCTGACTTCATCTGGCCCGGTGGTGATGGGTAGGTCTCGGATCCTGGATGGGTGGCGGAAGACTTGGCTCCGGATGAAAATCCTGCATTGACCTCGTCGGTGCCGACGGTAACGGCATCTATGGATGTCGTCTTCTTCCTTGGAGGTACCGCCGTGGAGCTCATTGCTCTTCCTACCTCATGGCTGAGGTCTCTGGGTGAAAACCTAAGATCTGGCGGAGCCAGATTGGATGATGGTGGTGTTGCAATACCACTTCCTCCTTGGAGGCGTCATCTTGGTGACCTCGGCGATGGATTCCGATGATGTACACGGTTGTTGACTGAGCTTGGGTTTGTATTGGTGCCGGCGGGTTTCTTTTTCTTTCTTTTCTTTTTGCACTAGCCTTTTTGCTGTGCTTTCCTTCTTTGGAGGGCTCTTGTTACTCATCTCCTGATCAATGAATTTGGCAGTTCTTCTGCCAACTTTGAAAAAATAAATTCTTGGACACACGATTCAGGATTTCAGGAATCGCCAAAACAAGGACGAACCAATTCTTGGATGAATCTGTATTGGAGGACAAAAAAAATGTACAAACCTAAACTCAGAACCGGAGTCCAAACTTTGTGCTATTATGGCAACCTAAATTAGGATTCAGTTAATTAGTTGATCTGTTGAGTGTGCAAGCGTTGGATGTAAATGAATATGGATTGTAGGCTGAAGCTCTCCAGCGAGCCATGGTAAAATCTGCTTCGTGAAAATCACACATGTAGCATTCTATGAGCAACTCTAGCAGACCCCGCATCCCGCCGACCCTCATAACTCATTTGCAGTTAGTGCAAAACAACTTTTGGGGGCCGGCGCGGGCTGGCGCAGATGCAGACTCCGCATAATGGACCCGTAAAAAAGCATATTCGCGGAATATACTTTTTTACGGGTCGGCTTATGCGGGTTCTGATCTGGCGCAGCTCGTCCCGACCCGTAAAACTTAGATTGATCCATTATAATGCTTTTATTTGCTTTTGCAACAACATTAGATACAAAATATATCACCAAATCTTGGCTAGAATAGCAAATCCAAAGAAAACAAGAACCACAAGAATGCATTTCAGAAGGTTTCCAACTTACATAACTGCTCCCACTAGTTGTAGCAATATCTTCTCCATGCACTCATTGTTGATCTGTGGATTCTTGATCTTGTTTTGTTCATTTTTGATGCTTTCTTCATTCTTCATCTTTGGTTTCGAAGAAGTCGACGTTGCTTCCCCTCTAGTTGCACATGCATCCGCATCGTTGCCTTCGATTGTACTAAGGAGTGCACTAACATCTATTAAGTTTCTTTCTATCAACAAATCAATGTATTGGCCTTCCCAAAACCAAAATGAGCATCCATCGTCCTACACAAAAGATTGAGCAATCTCGAAGTGAGCTACGGTACTTGAACTTAAGAATGAGTCACTAGTAGAAAAATGGTCATACGTGAAGCATATTAGTGCCGGTTTGAATTTGAGCCGGTACTAATGTATACATTAGTGCCGGTTCGTGGGGCCGATCAATAGCACCGGTTCGTGGCGAACCTTTAGTACTGGTTCATGCCACGAACCGGTACTAAAGAGGCTGTGTCAGCCTGCGGTCAGGCTATGGCCCCACCATCACCATTTAGTGTCGGTTCGTACCACGAACCGGTACTAATGACGTTGTGGCAGGATGTCTTATTTAGTCCCACCTCGCTCCCCTAACAAGGCTTTTACCACCTTAAATATGTTATTTCTCAAACTATCATAAGCACTTGGTCTTCATTGAACTCTATGTGTAACATTTGTGGCCTCAATATGAGTCTTCATCGGTTTATAAATCGTTGATGACTTATATTGACAATTCAGATTGTACACACAAAGATCATTGATGATCAAAGTATTTTTTTGATGTTATATGATCATATTGACAATTTAGACTGTAAAGAAATATAAGATCATGATGTAAATGCTCTTATATTTTTTGCGTTCAGTATGCACCATTCAAAGCGACGCCATCAACTTTCAACCATTTCTGCCTTCATTTGCTATTTTTCATGCATTCAATGATTTGTTTTGAGAACTAAATGACCTGGAAATTGAAAAGCACTACAAATGAACTCTGAAAAAGTTGAAACTTGGCATGGTATCATCATTTCACCCACATAGATTGTTCAAAAAAGTAGAGAGGGTTACGGCAAAAACTAGATGCACTTCGTTCACAAACTGGACAATCTCTTTCGAAGTATTCAGGTTTCGGACGAAATTAAACTCATCTGTTACAAAGGCATTTCATTTTTTTAAACTTATTACAACTCCAGACTTTTTGTGCATTCAGTATGCACCATTCAAAGCGACGCCATCAACTTTCAACCATTTCTGCCTTCATTTGCCATAACTGTTTTAAGCGCACCACCTTTAGTACGGTTGGTGGCTCCAACCGTACTAAAGCGTGACCAGTACTACAGTTGCTTATGAAGCTGTTTTTAGTCCCACCTCGCCAAGAGAGAGGGACTAGGAGCGGTTTATAAGCCCCGAGTGCAGAGGCGATGAAGAAGAGGCTCAATGCTCACGTTGCTTAGCTTCAAGCCTTCAGGAATATGGTAGGTTGCACGGAGCTATGCGCAGTGCAGTTTACACTATTCGAAGGCTTGAAGCAAATTAACGAGCATTGCACCTCTTTTTTATTTTTAATAACTTATTACAACTCCGGACTTCTTCTGTTATGGCAAAAACTAATTGCACGTCGGCATTTCTTTTTTTTAACTTTGGTTATAACTCCAGACTTTGACCATCAAGTTTTGCAGAAAAGAAAAAATAGCAGAAAAGAAAAAAACTATTGCTGAAAAGAAAAAAACTATATAAAAAAACTACTCAGAAATAAATAAAACAAAATAAATATAGCAAAAAAGAAAAAACTGCTCAGAAATAAATAGAAGAAAAAATAAAGCAGAAAAGGAAAAAAATTATATTTGCTATTTTTCAATCGTTTACAAAATGACCGTGAAATTGAAAATCACTACAAAATGAACTCTGAAAATGTTGAATTTTGGCAAACTAGATGAAAAACTACTCACAAATAAATAAAAGAAAATAAATATAACAGAAAAGAAAAAACTATACAAAAAACTACACAGAAAGAAATAGAAGAAAAAATAGCAGAAAAGAAAAAACTACAAAAAAATTAGCGCTGCCTCAATGGGCCTGCTAGGCCACAGAGTGCAATTACAGCCTTAAAGGCCCAGCAGACTCACAGGGCAGCGCGCAGAATTTAGGCCCACAAGCCTGCTATATAGAGGAGTTCGAAGAGGTAGCCGCTGCTGGGTGTGTACACGTGCCCATAATGACCACTGCCCTAGAGTCGTAGTTGTCACCGTTGAACTATTCACTTGATCTGAAGCATCTGGCACCAGGAGTCGTTGTCACACGCACAATGAGAAGCACTAACCTCGCCGCCTTAAGGAGACGGTATGAATCTACCATGGACCTCCGTCGAGTCCGAGACGGTATGAATCTACAATGAAGCTCCGTTGAGTCCGAGACAATATGATCTACAACGGAGCTCCGTCGAGTCCGTCCCGACAGACAAAATCAAGGAGGATCGAAGGCCAAAATGACTGGGTTGAAGATGAACGCACCACCCCTACAAGGACTAAAAACCACTAACCTAAACTACATGTCGGAGCCGAGTGACCGGGAATCCCTCCCCACTAGTCCTGGCCATCTCAGGCCCGGCCCTGTCGGCCCACCCAGGCCCGGCCCTAAAATCTAGGGCCTAGGCCCGATGGGCTTGCTCGTGGGCTGGGCTTGGGCCTAAGTTTTGAGCCCATCAGCAGGGCCTGGATGGGCTTGGGCTTGGCATATTGGCATTTTAAGGAAGAGGCCCGGCCCACGGCCCTAAGCCCTAAGGGCTTTTGAGGGCTTTTTACTAGATGGGCCGGGCTTGGGCTTGAAAAATAGGCCCGATGGTAGGGCCTGGGCCTCAGTTTTTTGCCGTGGGCTTTTTCAGGCCCAGCCCAAGCCCGGCCCGGCCCAGCCCATGGCCAGATATACTCCCCACCATCAGTCGTCGGAGTAGCAGGCATAGAGGAGGCAAATCGACGGGCTGACCGATCAAGCTTGCAAGGGAGGAGAATTTTGCCCTAACCGCCTATGCACCACTTGCTTGACAGTATCCCTATCTTTGTAACATCGCACAACGGAAAGATGCCTTCATTAGTACGGTACTAAGGTCGGTCGTTCCTTTTAATATTCAGTTCTTGCGAGTGCTGGTGGGGGAAAGATGGGATAGGTGGTTGCATCTTATGCATAGGTTGATGGGAATTAACCTCTCTGATGCACCGGATACCTTGCATTGGAGATTGTCCATTTCAGGTGTATTCTCGTTTAAGTCCATGTATATATATTTGATAAACACCAGTCCTACCGCAAGATAACTCCACATCTCGAAAGTCAAGGTGCGGCTAAAAATTAAGGTCTTTGTGTGGTTTGTACACAAAGGAGTAATTTTAAAGAAAGATAACTTGGCAAAGCGTAGTTGGAAGGATAGTAAACGGTGTTGATTTTGTGAGCAGGACGAATCAATACATCATCTCTATCTCCATTGCCCACTAGCTAAGTTATTATGGCACACCATAACAGAAAAAACTATCATAAATTTTTTGCAAGTTATCTTCAGGCCGTCTACTTGGATTCGTACGTGGTCGTTACTCAGCTATACGGACCACGGGAAGCTTATGGATATTGAGTGCTACCGCTGGGAGATGGTTGCATATGATACTTACAACCGGTTCGGTTCGCGGTCCAACAATAGGATAGGTATTTAGTCATGTTACCGTATTTTCGCCCGTTGTGGCAACTTTATTTAAGTTTTTATTTGATTTGTATTTGAGACTTGGTTTGAAACTTGGCACTTTGATTAATAAAATAACTGTGTGCATCATGAGACGCAGAGGCCGGGGGTAATCCTCTTTTTCAGAAAAAAAAAAAGATTGCAGCTACATGCAATTGAAATGGTGAAGTTTTTTTTTCTTTTTTTCACAAGCACTTATATACACGCGCATACACTCATCCCTATGAACGCGCACACACACACTCTTTGAAATGGTGAAGTACAAACCAGTACTACTGGCACGATTTTGTATTGGAGGAGAAATGTACTAGTATTATGGACCTAAATCAAGGATCAGGGTCCAAAAGAAAAAGAGAAGTACTTCGGTACACCCCCCCCCCCCACAAATAAACGTAGAAGGGGTAGTATTGTCCATACTAAATTATGTATTTGTGTACCCGCTGTCCGTCGTAGGGCCGGCCGCCCGTGTACGTCCCGCCCCGTACGCCCGCGTCGTACGCATACCGTGCGGTTCGGTAGTGCGATCGGGAAAGGAAAAAAAATGACGCCCCACCCCGATACCCCATCCCCGCGTACAAAACCCTAGCGGCGTCAACGCCGCCATGGTCCACCGCCGTCACGACGTCGGGCGGCGTCCGCAGTCACCCACGCGCCGTGTCACCGGTGTCGCGTGAAACCGACACCCCATCCCCGCCTAGTAAACCCTAGCGGCATCAACGCCGCCGTGGTCCACCGCCGTCACGACGTCGACCCCGACGTGCCCGTCTAGTCGCGAGCACCGACGGCGTCCGTAGTCACCCACACGCCGTGTCGTCGGTGAAACGCCCAGCGCTCCCGCGTCAACGTTCTGTCCTGGTACGCGCCCTCAACGACGTGGGTGGCAGCAACGCATCGGCGTCGACCCCAGGCGAGGACCCCTCGACGGCGCACAGTAGGTTCTCTGGCTCTTTTTTTATTTTTGATTTGTCCATTGCATTTTTTTATGCAAAATGATTCGGTATAAGAGAGGAGAGTAGTGACCTCTTAATGACCTCATAATGATTTTGTATGTTCAAATTTGTATGCATGCCACATAGTCATGTCACTGTTGACGAATTTACTGTATTCACGATGATGTTGTGGAATGTTGGCATTGATCTCACACCTTATTTGTATGTGCATAGATGGAGCAAGTAACCAGATACGCCAGTGATGATTCCGGTAGCGATAATGGATCCTCGTCATTGAGTGCGAACCAACCTCCCGGAGACAACTAAATGAGTCAGGATGTATCATACAGTGGTAATGTAAGTGCCTTTAATGTTGACCAAAACATATTGAATACAAACTAGTTATTTGACACTTACATGTCATTTTAAATTTGTACAGCTACATGGCAATGATGGCGATGAGGAATATGATATAGATGAACAATTTTATGCAGATAGTGTGAGCCAGGTATGTTGAAAAAATTGTAGAGAAATGATTGACATTAAAATTGTATGACCACTTATTTTACTTTACATGTGCACAGATAAATGCTAATGGTGACAATGAGCATAATAATATATATGATGACAATGCCGAGAACGAGGTCGATGCATCTTGTAGTGGGAGCGGTAGCCAAGTAAGTTCTTTACATTATTTATGGTTAGTAACAATACAAGAACAGATTGACATGCAAGGTTATATGTCATATTTTGCAGGGAGGTGTTGATGGTCCTAGCGGGAACGATGAGCACAGCGATGATGATCAGTTTGACCTTGACATGTGCTATGATGAATATCAGCAAGAGTCACTTGATAGGCATTGGGCAGTGATGGTAAAGACATTCAGGTCATTAGACGAGGTGTACACGTTCTACAACAAGCACGCGAGAGAACGTGGGTTCAACATCAGGAAGGACTCGCTAAAACGTTCAAAGGATCGCGCAAGGACTCCGCGCTTGAGGAGGTATCTCTGTTCCGCTGCAGGAAAACGACAGGCCAAGTTCTGTACCATGGAAGGCCGGACCCGCAGGCTTAGACCGGAGAGTCGATTCTTATGCGAAGCCCATTTGACAGTTAAGCTTGATAAAAAGCTCAATCTTTGGTATGTCAGCAGTTTCTCCGATGATCACAGCCACACTCTTGCACGACCGGAGGTAGTCCCTTTCCTCCGATCTCATAATCAGATCAAAGCATTTGAGAGAGCTGAGATCTTAGCTATGGCTGGAGCTGGGAAAAGAAAACAAATCATTTTTGACAACATCGTCAGCAGGTATGGGTCCTATGCAAAGTCACCATTTCAGAGGACAAAGCTGTATAACATGTGCTATAGGGAGAAGATGAAATTGCTTGCACAAGGTGATGTTGATACTGCCATAGGAATCATGTTGACCAGAAAGGACAGAGATCCAGACTTCTTCTTGTAGCACACAGTTGACGCTGAAGGCAGGCTCCAAAACCTGTTCTGGTGTGATTCGCAGTCACGCCGGGATTATCTAGACTATGGTGATGTTGTTGTCTTCAACAGCACATAGAAGATGAACAGGTATGGAATGCCGTTCATCCCTTTTGTGGGTCTGAACAACCACCGTTGCACTACGGTATTCGCTGCGCCATTGTTTCGCATTTAGACCGAGGCTACATATGTTTGGTTGCTTAACACGTTCTTGAAAGCTAACTGTCAGAAGAGGCCCAAATCTGTAATTACCGATGGAGATGCAGCGATGATAAGGGCTATAAGGAAGGTGCTTTTTGACGTGTGGCATCGTCTATGTTCATGGCATATTGAAAAGAATATGCAGAAACACCTCAACCACAAGTCATTGAAGGAGTTTAGGGCATTATTGTAGTATGCCACTACACATAAGGTTTTTGAGGAGAGATGGGCCGCGTTTGTGTGCAAATGGCAGACGGAGAGAACAAAAACATGGCTCCATAGGATGTACAGGAAGAGGACGCTTTGGGCTGCATCATATTTGTCTGGTGGGTTTTTCCTTGGTATGCGCAGTAATCAGAGAAGTGAGAGTCTGAACTCCAGCCTGCACCTTCATCTTGACTATGGTATGACGATCGTTGACATGATTGTACACTACGAGAATTGTATTGTTCGCCTCCGTGAGAATGAAGCTTATGATGACTACACGGCCTCACAGACTCTTCCAGTAACAGTTACTGAGTGTCCGCCCATTGAATCGTATGCTGCGAAAGCATTCATGCAGGCAAACTTTTATATGTTGCAACAAGATATGAAGAAGGTACAGGAGCTTGAGGTAATTGATAGACTGACAGGGACCGATAGTCAGAGATTTGTGGTTGCGTGGAAGAATAACAAGGATCACAGATTTAAGATGGACTATACGCCAGGTAACTCGACAGGAACTATAAAGTGTAGTTGCCGAAGTATGACTAGCAAAGGGCTTCCTTGCAAGCATATTATTCATGTTTTGAATGCACTGAACTTACCTGTGATACCCAAGTGTTGTGTCCTGCGAAGATTCTCAAAAAAAGCACGAGCTGGACTGCCCGTGAAGCGCACCAGCGTTCTGTTTGCGTGGGGTTGGTCGAGTGGTGAGGACAGAGCTAGATATAGTGAGTTGACCATCAAATCTTCAGAAGCATGTCATGTCGCATGCAGTAATACTTTCTTATTCGACAAGTTGACAACAACTCTGGATGATATTATAGCGAATAAGGACATTCAGGGAAATGAAGATGATAGTCAGCGAAGCTTAGTGAACAATAATCCATTTGAGCCTAACCGAGATCATATTCTGGTTCGTGATCCAGTAAAGGTTTCCACCAAAGGCGCACCTAAGCAGAATAGTAGAGGTCGCGGTAAGGGTGGCCCAGATGTGACAAAAAATGAGAGGCCTAAAGCATTTGATGAGAAATCTGGACGAAAATGTAGCATATGCAGCGGCTCAGGTGATAACAGGAGCACATGCAGCAAAAATGAAGAGTATGTCTATTCTTTGTTTATGTTAGTTTTGTTGTTTCATTTACGATACATTGATTCTCATAGTTTTTTGTATGCAGCAACTAGGCTTGAAGACAGAAGTGAGGACGGTGCATCTGTTTTACTGCATCCATTTATATGTAACTGTACGTCTTTTTGCTTTGTTTATGTTAGTTTCGTTGATTCATCTACCGTACATTGATTCTCACAATTTTTTTATTTATTCTATGTAGCAACCGGGCTTGAAGACCCAAGTGAAGACGATGCAAGTGTTTTACCTCTTCCATTTATATGAAAAACATTTGTTAAATTTGTGTTCATGTTGAGTATTTTATATGTGTGAAACAAGATTATTGCCTACAGACCGTTGTCATTTGAGACTAGTTATTTTCTGTCCACTACAATAAAATTACTGTGGTGACAATTGTTATGTTGAGACATCATTATTGTTGATATAAATATTCACTATTCATTCTTTATATTATGAATTCTGGATGTATTTAATACAGTCCAGTCGACTGTCAAATATATTAAAATAAGAAAAGTACTCTGCGAATTGTTGTTGAAAAAGAAAAAAAAATGCTAGCCCGTCTCCACAACGTGTCTTAATAAGCCCATCGTTATCAAGCCCACCAGGCGACTACAACAGGCGTTTCAGAGCACGCCGTGTAAACCAGGCCCAACAGGGCAGCATCGACGGGGTACATCGACGGGGTAGTAGACCAGAGGAGTTCAATGTGGCGACGGGAGCTGTGTATATAAACTGGTCGTCGTCGCCTTCGGCCGGCGAGGTGGGACTAAGCTAGCGTTAGTTTCGCTGGCGCGTCGTCTCAGCGGGGGGTAACTGGGCTGGCCCACGGCGCGTCGAGCCGTAGAGAAGAAGTCCGCGCCGTCAATGGCCTTTTTGGGCCGGCCCACGTCGCGTCTGGCTGTCTTCACGTCGCCCCGCGGCCGACGCAAGTTTAGTCCCACCTCGCCGGCCGAAGGGGACGGCGACCAGCTTATATACTCAGCTCCCGTCAGCACATTGAACTCCTCTGGTTACTACCCCGTCGATGCTGCCCTGTTGGGCCTAGTTTACACGCTGTGTTCCGAAACGCCTGTCGTAGTCGCCCGGTGGACTTGACAATGACGGGCTTACTAAGATACGCTGTGTACGGGCGGGCATTTTTTTATTTTTAAGCTTTTTTTAATAATGCGCTACCATAGTTTAGTGTACAGAAAATAAACGAGATCGTATTACATATATGTAACATCAGTGTCAAAATAAATAGTTAGTATTAAATATTTCTTCAACAAAATATCATGTACACATACAAAAGGTAAGTACGCATATAACTATTCGGAAACAAAAAAATCATGTAAACAAAGAAAAGACTGATTATATAATATTTATGAAACAAAATATAATGTGGACATAAAAAACGTAATTAAGTGTATAATCTTTTCGGAACAAAATAGTGGCAAAATCAATAAATATGTCTATTACATAAAATTTATAAGCAAGTGCGCTAAGCGTATGGGAAATATAGTCCTCCAGTACCACCCAATCACATGCAAAACTCCTCCGTGCCGCATCTATTTCTTCTTCTTTGATATCCGAATAACTTTGTTTTTCACTTGATCAAGCTTGTTTCTTTCCGAAAAGATAAGTTGCGCAATTATTACCTCTCTCGAATCATCAATTGACCTCTGAAAAAAAAGTGGTGTTAGCACAACGTTCATTGTACATCGTAGTCTAAACATGACTTGCGTACCGGTGAAAATAAGCCTGTCCATTTGTCACCATCCCAATATTGAAAGCATCGAAGGAGAAATATTCCACACGAATTCTTGGTGCATACAATTTACGAAGATTAAATATCTACTGTACATACAGGACCGACATTCTGTCAAAGTAAGAACTCACCCATCATGTTGTTTTGGCATGTCATACGTTTGAATAGGCCAATTGGAAACATCCGGATAATTCACAATTCCGGTTGCATTTGCTTCTTGGATATCTTCTGCTAGATGTTTTCTCTAAAGATATAATAAACATGGTGGAAAGAATGTCATTCATTGTACTAAAGAAAACGAATGTTACCAAATGCACATTTGAAAGTTAAACCTATCAGGTCCTCAACGAGTTCTCTAGTAACACTGTCAAGTTTTCCGGTCATCAACGAGTCAAGAACCTGAAACTCTCTCTTCCCGCTATGCATGACGACAATAATCCAGTGAGTGTTTTCCTTGTTTAGAGGAATGTAAGTCTGCATCACAAGGACCATAAAACACAATCAGCACATACTATCGTATGTATGTACCGTGTAACCAATCAAACTTATCTTTGATTTTTTGAAATACTCGTCCTCACATCTATTCACGGGTCCATTACTATGCGACTCTGCTTCATAATCGTTACCGGCGGTCTTCTTTCCGGGTCTAATGTGAAGCAACCAATGTATCCTCCAAGTTGTCAACATGAAACGATCATCATTAACTTTGTCGACCAAATATGATGAGTATGCATTAATTACCTATAAATAATGTGTCAGATTTAACAATGGTATTTTCGAATCAATTGTAAAACAATATATGAAATTAACTTACGTCGCCACTTAGCCACTCATGGTTAGTAATCTGACAAGCTCTCGGCACAGTGAGACCTTCTTCCATGCCATCATTGAAAATTTCTGTTTTGGCATGTTTTTGTGAATACTCATGCGCGCGCACGTACTTGGTGGACGCTTTCACCACATCATACTCATCACTAGATTTGTTAACACCACCATTTTGGAACAATTCTATAACGCACAACTCAAATAATTATAAACACAAATATATAAATAATTATTACGCAAGAACAATTAGAAACACAAAAAACTTACTTCCTTTCGCAGAACGTTTTGCACGCTTGTTCGGTTTAGGGACCACATAAGGAGACTTGACATGTTGTGATCCTTTGCGCTTGCGCCTGCTAGTAACCTCCTCCACTTCCTCTTGTACTCCTTGAGAACCAAGCGACGCATGCGATGCGATTTCGTCCGTCCCTAAAGATGTGGCAGCTTTTTCATCTGATACTTCTGTTACTTGGATAGGATCATCCATATCACCCTTGAAACTATCCCAGTACTCAGGTGTGCAGTAAAAAGGTGTGTTTCCACGAGAAGTTGCATCAATGCCGTCATCATCCTTTTGCAAATTCATTTTGGAAGGTGTGCGGAACCGGTCTGAATCATCTTTTTGATATACAAACTCTTTTTTCGGACGTCCACCATCATTTGAAGACTCATTAATGCCTCCGTACGGATTCTCTTCGTCCTCTTCCAGGTTACTGGGTTTGTAGAAGATGCCGGTTTTGTTCAATTTCTCAATCATCCTCTGCAAGAAAACATTTCATCTTAGATCTTCAATTTAGTGATGGACATTAAAGTGACGTGCTCAAGTGTTACCTGTGCGCATAACTCTGGCAAACGAAGCATTTCCTTCCGAAGCTCATTCATCTCACTCAAAATCCGGTCCATAGTAGGCTTCTGGCTCGAAGCCTCCGAGGTACTGCCCTCTTTCCTCGTTCCAGTAACGTTAGATTTTTTGCTACTAGCTTTTTTGTTTTTTGAGCTTCTTCTTCTGCAATTTTTTCAGCCTGTACTCCTCTGTAATGTTGTCATCGATCTACAAATGCAACAAGAGAATTATACATACAAACCATATGCACACTTAACTTTATTTCATAAATGTAAAAAAACATGATTACTCGGATTACCATCCCAACACCACGACTATATCATAGTCGTATTTGTCTCTTCTCACAGCCATATCTTCCGTCCAGTTCCTCATCAGCGGGCTCAACAATGCCAACGGATCATATTTTGGACAGGTGATTGGTTGCACCTTCTCCCAGTATAGGTACTGCAAAACACATAAACTAATTAAATTACATGTTCTTCCGTGACATTTTATAACAAAAGTGTTGAAATTAATAAATACAACGTACTTGCAAAAGGGCGAGGTTCCCCTGGGGCCACTGCCTAACATGGCCGTCCTGCAGAAGCTTACCAATCTCCGACAACAGAATCGTGAAGTGAATGCATTCCAGTTGAACTTCCTTATGAACTTAATATTTTGCACTAAGGCGTAGTATTTTTTCGGAACGTATTCATGAGACACTGGTGCAATTATAGTTCCTAAGAGAACTAGAAATGTCATCCGAATAAAGTCATCATCAGTGCGCTTATTCTTCACAATCTTTTTTATGAGATCATCAATCATGATCTTACCATTTTTCTTGCTAACAAAACTAACTGGTATTTTTTTGGTTGCTTTTTCTCCTTCAGTACTAAGAAACCCAAAAACATCCACTCCATTGTTTTTCCAACCAAATATGGAGTACACATCATCAGGCCTTAGTGAAATAAGGCCTTTACTTCCAGCAGTACTTCCAGAACTCTCTTCAACCATGATTTTTTTGCTACTCGGATTGTAACCTTGGAGTCAAAAGTGAAGCAAAAAATCACGCATCTGTATCGATGGTATTCTAAACATGCCCTGCATATCCGTTACATAAAACCGGAATTTCTGACTTGGTGACAGTTTGTCAACTAGGCTAACCCACTTTTGAACAGAACATGGAATCACACTGTCGATATTCATACTGCATCAAATAGTTTTCTGTCACATACCACCGTACTGCTATGAGCCTCGTCGTATAAAAAAACACAAAAAAACTTACACGACGGCGTATAGAGGGCGACGGGTCAGGGTACGCAAGCCGGCGCGGGCGCACCGACGGTGTTCGGACGGTGGGGCGACGGTGGGAGAGGCACCGGCAGCGTATAGAGGGCGACGGGTCAGGTCAGGGTAGGCCGGCGCGGCCGCATCGGCGCCGTTTTGGAGTGTGGGGCGACGGACGGTGTACGTCGGCAGCACGTGCAGATCGCGGCGGCGGCGAGACGGGCTGAACGTACAAAGAAGATTTGCATGCACGTCGGCTAACGACGTCGCCCAAGCGCTGATCGGGGCGTCATTGTTAGTGGGACAGCCCCATGCACGCATGCGTGTCGGTTAGCGAGACGGCCGGCTATTTTTTAGAGGGCCTCATTTTTTTAACTAAACAAAGTAGGCTCATTTTTTTAACTGTATCATTTTTTTTACCTTAACCAATTATTTTTAACTTAGCCAAACGTGCCCATTATTTTAAACTTAATCAAATATGCTCATTTTTTAACTTAGCCAAACGTACCCATTTTATCCACGTGCTACAGTGCCCTTGCAGGGCACGCACGCAAAAATTCGTCGCGTTTCGAGTCCGTATGGATTTTCTACGATTTTCTGGGCCGAAAACCCCGAAAATACTGCCCAGACGTGACGCAACGTGCGTTCGTTGTCCGATTTCGTTCATTTTGGCCGTGGGGTGCCCGGGTGGGGCCCCACACGCGCTGGCAAAAGTTGGGTGCATTCCGTCAAACCTCTCAGGTACTTGCTGTGGAAGGGGGTGGTTTCGGTATGGGCGGAGGGGACCCTTGGTCGCATGTCTCCGCTTCGCATCCGCCAAACGTGCCCATTTTTTTCCACGTGCTACAGTGCCCTTGCAGGGCATGGACGCAAAATTTGCCGCATTTCGAGTCTGTATGGATTTTCTACGATTTCCGGGCCAAAAACCCCGAAAATACTGCCCGGACGTGACGCAACGTGCGTTCGTTGTCGGATTTCATTCATTTTGGCCGTGGGGTGCCCGGGTGTGGCCCCACACGCGCTGGCAAAATTTGGGTGCATTTCGTCAAACCGCTCAGATACTTGCTGTGGAAGGGGGTGGTCTCGGTATGGGCGGAGGGGACCCTCGGCCGCACGTCTCCGCTTCGCATCCGCCAAACGTGCCCATTTTTTTCCACGTGCTACAGTGCCCATGCAGGGCACGCACGCAAAACTTTGTCGCGTTTCGAGTCTGTATGGATTATCTACGAATTTCCGGGCCGAAAACCCCGAAAATACTGCCCGGACGTGACGCGACGTGCGTTCATTGTCGGATTTCGTTCATTTTGGCCGTGGTGTGCCCGGGTGTGGCCCCACACGCGCTGGCTAATGTTGAGTGCATTCCGTCGAACCGCTCAGGTACTTGCTGTGGAAGGGGGTGGTTTCGGTATGGGCGGAGGGGACCCTCGGTCGCACGTCTCCGCTTCGCATCCGCCAAATGTGCCCATTTTTCCACGTGCTTCAGTGCCCTTGCAGGGCATGCACACAAAAATTCGTCGCGTTTCGAGTCCGTATGGATTTTCTACGATTTTCTAGGCCGAAAACCCCGAAAATACTGCCTGCACGTGACGCAACGTATGCTCGCTATCGGATTGAGTCCGTATGGATTTTCTCACGATTTTCTGGGCGAAAACCCGAAAATACTGCCTGCGTGGCCATAGCGTCGTTCGTTATCGGATTTCGTACATTCTGGCCGTGGGGTGCCCGGGTGGGGCCCCACACGCGCTGGCAAAAGTTGGGTGCATTCCGTCAAACCGCTCAGGTACTTGCTGTGGAAGGGGGTGGTTTTGGTATGGGCGGAGGGGACCCTCGGTTGCACGTCTCCGCTTTGCATCCGCCAAACATGCCCATTTCTTTTCCACGTGCTACAGTGCCCTTGCAGGGCACGCACGCAAAAATTTGTCGCATTTCGAGTCCGTATGGATTTTCTACGATTTTCCGGGCCGAAAACACCGAAAATACTGCCCGGACGTGATGCAACGTGCCTTCTTTGTCGGATTTCATTCATTTTCGCCGTGGGGTGCCCGGGTGTGGCCCCACTCGCGCTTGCAAAAGTTGGGTGCATTCCGTCAAACCGCTCAGGTACTTGCAGTGGAAGGGGGTGGTTTCGGTATGGGCGGAGGGGACCCTCGGTCGCACGTCTCCGTTTCGCATCCGCCAAACGTCCCCTTTTTTCCACGTGCTACAGTGCCCTTGCAGGGCACGCACGCAAAAATTTGTCGTGTATCGAGTCCGTATAGATTTTCTATGAATTTCCGGGCCGAAAACCCCGAAAATACTGCCCGGACGTGACGCAACGTGCGTTCGTTGTCGGATTTCGTTCATTTTGGCCGTCGGGTGCCCGGGTGGGGCCCCACACGCGCTGGCAAAAGTTGGGTGCATTCCGTCGAACCGCTCAGGTACTTGCTGTGGAAGGGGGTGGTTTCGGTATGGGCAGAGGGGACCCTCGGTCGCACGTCTCCGCTTTGCATCCGCCAAACGTCCCCATTTCTTTTCCACGTGCTCTGATGCCCGTGCAGAGCACGCGACGCTAAAAATTTGCCTCGTTTCGAGTCCGTATGGATTTTCTACGATTTTCCGGGCCGAAAACCCCGAAAATACTGCCCGGACGTGACGCAACGTGCGTTCGTTCTCAGATTTCGTTCATTTTGGCCGTGGGGTGCCCGGGTGTGGCCCCACACGCGCTGTCAAATGTTGGGTGCATTTCGTCAAACCGCTCAGGTACTTGCTGTGGAAGGGGGTGGTTTCGGTTTGGGCGGAGGGGACCCTCGGTCGCACGTCTCCGCTTCGCATCCGCCAAACGTGCCCATATTTTTCCACGTGCTACAGTGCCCTAGCAGGGCGCGTTTCGAGTCCGTATGGATTTTCTACGATTTTCCGGGCCGAAAACCCCGAAAATACTGCCCGGACGTGATGCAATGTGCGTTCGTTGTCGGATTTCGTTCATTTTGGCCGTGAGGTGCCCGGGTGGGGCCCCACACACGCTGGCAAAAGTTGGGTGCATTCCGTCGAACCGCTCAGGTACTTGCTGTGGAAGGGGGTGGTTTCGGTATGGGCGGAGGGGACCCTCGGTAGCACGTCTCCGCTTCGCATCCGCCAAACGTGCCCATTTTTTTCAACGTGCTACAGTGCCCTTACAGGGCATGGACGCAAAAAATTTCCGCGTTTCGAGTCCGTATGGATTTTCTACGATTTTCCGGGCCGAAAACCCCAAAAATACTGCCCGGACGTGACGCAACGTGCGTTCGTTGTCAGATTTCGTTCATTTTGGCCGTGGGGTGCCCGGGTATGGCCCCACACGCGCTGGCAAATGTTGGTTGCATTTCATCAAACCGCTCAGGTACTTGCTGTGGAAGGGGGTTGTTTCGGTATGGGCGGAGGGGACCCTCGGTCGCACGTCTCCGCTTCTCATCCGCCAAACATGCCCATTTTTTTCCACGTGCTACAGTGCCCTTGCAGGTCACACACGCAAAAATTTGTAGCGTTGCGAGTCCGTATGGATTTTCTACGAATTTCCGGGCTGAAAACCCCGAAAATACTCCCCGGACGTGACGCAACGTGCGTTCGTTGTTGGATTTCGTTCATTTTGGACCTCGGGTGCCCGGGTGGAGCCCCACATGCGCTGGCAAAAGTTGGGTGTATTCCGTCGAACCGCTCAGGTACTTGCTGTGGAAGGGGGTGGTTCCGGTATGGGCGGAGGGTACCCTCGGTCGCAAGTCTCCGCTTCGCATCCGCCAAACGTGTCCTTTTTTTTCCACGTGCTACAGTGCCCTTGCAAGGCACGCACGCAAAAATTTGTCGCATTTCGAGTCCGTATGGATTTTCTATGATTTTCCGGGCCGAAAACCCCTAAAATACTGCCCAGACGTGACGCAACGTGCGTTCATTGTCGGATTTTGTTCATTTTGGCCATGGGGTGCCCGGGTGGGGCCCCACACGCGCTGGCAAAAGTTGGGTGCATTCCGTCGAACCGCTCAGGTACTTGCTGTGGAAGGAGGTGGTTTCGGTATGGGCGGAGGGGACCCTCGGTCGCACGTCTCCGCTTCGCATCCGCCAAACGTGCCCATTTGTTTTCCACGTGCTACAGTGCCCTTGCAGGGCACGCACGCAAAAATTTGCCGCGTTGCGAGTCCGTATGGATTTTCTATGATTTTCCGGGCCGAAAACCCCGAAAATACTGCCCGGACGTGACGCAACATGCGTTCGTTGTCGGATTTCGTTCATTTTGGCCGTGGGGTGCCTGGATGTGGCCCCACACGCGCTTGCAAAAGTTGGGTGCATTTCGTCAAACCGCTCAGGTACTTGCTGTGGAAGGGGGTGGTTTCGGTATGGGCGAAGGGGACCCTCGATCGCATGTCTCCGCTTCGCATCCTCCAAACGTGCCCATTTTTTTCTACGTGCTACAGTGCCCTTGCAGGATACGCACGCAAAAATTTGTCGTGTTTCGAGTCCGTATGGATTTTCTACGAATTTCCGGGCCGAAAACCCCGAAAATACTGCCCGGACGTGACGCAACGTGCGTTCGTTGTCGGATTTCGTTCATTTTCGTCGTGGGGTGCCTGGGTGTGGCCCCACACGCGCTGGCAAAAGTTGGATGCATTCCGTCGAACTGCTCAGGTACTTGCTGTGGAAGGGGGTGGTTTCGGTATGGGCGGAGGGGACCCTCGGTCGCACGTCTCCGCTTCACATCCGCCAAACGTGCCCATTTTTTTCCACGTGCTTCAGTGCCCTTGCAGGGCATGCACGCAAAAATTTGTCGCATTTCGAGTCCATATAGATTTTCTACAAATTTCCGGGCCGAAAACCCCGAAAATAATGCCCGGACGTGACGCAACATGCGTTCGTTGTCGGATTTCGTTCATTTTGGCCGTGGGGTGCCCGGGTGGGGCCCCACACGCGCTGGCAAAAGTTGGGTGCATTCCGTCAGACCACTCAGGTACTTGCTGTAGAAGGGGGTGGTTTTGGTATGGGCGGAGGGGACCCTCGGTCGCACATCTCCGCTTCGCATCCGCCAAATGTGCCCATTTCTTTTCCACGTGCTACAGTGCCCTTGCAGGGCACGCACGCAAAAATTTGTCGCGTTTCGAGTCCGTATGGATTTTCTATGATTTTCCGGGCCGAAAACCCTGAAAATACTGCCCCGACGTGACGCAACATGCGTTCGTTGTCGGATTTCGTTCATTTTGGCCCTGGCGTGCCCGTGTGGGGCCCCACACGTGCTGGCAAAAGTTGGGTGCATTCCGTCAAACCGCGCAGGTACTTGCTGTGGAAGGGGTGGTTTTGGTATGGGCGGAGGGGACCCTCGGTCGCACGTTTCCGCTTCGCATCCGCCAAACGTGCCCATTTTTTTCCACGTGCTACAGTGCCCTTGCAGGGCAGGCACGCAAAACTTTGTCGCGTTTCGAGTCCGTATGGATTTTCTACGAATTTCCGGGCCGAAAACCCCGAAAATACTGCCCGGACGTGACGCGACGTGTGTTCGTTGTCGGATTTCGTTCATTTTGGCCGTGGGGTGCCCGGGTGTGGCCCCACTCGCGTTGGCAAAAGTTGGGTGCATTCCGTCGAACCGCTCAGGTATTTGCTGTGGAAGGGGGAGGTTTCGGTATGGGTGGAGGGGACCCTCGGTCGCACGTCTCCGCTTCGCATCCGCCAAACGTTCCCATATTTTTCACGTGCTTCAGTGCCCTTGCAGGGCACGCACGCAAAAATTTGTCGCGTTTCGAGTCCGTATGGATTTTCGACGAATTTCCGGGCCGAAAACCCCGAAAATACTGTCCGGACGTGACGCAACGTGCATTTGTTGTCAGATTTCGTTCATTTTGGCCGTGGGGTGCCCGGGTGGGCCCCCACACGCGCTGGCAAAAGTTGGGTGCATTCCGTCAAACCGCTCAGGTACTTGCTGTGGAAGGGGGTGGTTTCGGTATGGGCGGAGGGGACCCTCGGTCGCACGTCTCCGCTTTGCATCCGCCAAACGTGCCCATTTCTTTTCCACGTGCTACAGTGCCCGTGCAGGGCACGCACGCGAAAATTTGCCTCGTTTCGAGTCCGTATGGATTTTCTACGATTTTCCGGGCCGAAAACCCCGAAAATACTGCCCGAACGTGACGTGATACGTCCCCAACGTATCTATAATTTTTTATTGCTCCATGCTACTTTATCTACTTGTTTGGACTATATTGGGCTTTATTTTCCACTTTTATATTATTTTGGGACTAACCTATTAACCGGAGGCCCAGCCCAGAATTGCTGTTTTTTTTGCCTATTTCAGTATTTCGAAGAAACAGAATATCATACGGAGTCCAAACAGAATGAAACCTTCGGGAACGTGATTTTCTCACCGAACGTGATCCAGGAGACTTGGACCCTGCTCCAAGGAACAACTGAGGCGGTCACGAGGGTGGGGGGTGCGCCCTCCTCCCTGGGCGCGCCCCTACCTCGTGGGCCCCCTGTTGCTCCACCGAAGTACTCCTTCCTCCTATATATACCTACGTACCCCCGACAGATCAAATACGGAGCCAAAAACCTAGTTCCACCGCCGCAACTTTCTGTATCCACGAGATCCCATCTTGGGGCCTGTTCCGGAGCTCCGCCGGAGGGGGCATACCACGGAGGGCTTCTACATCAACACCATAGCCTCTCCGATGAAGTGTGAGTAGTTTACTTCAGACCTTCGGGTCCATAGTTAGTAGCGATATGGCTTCTTCTCTCTTTTTGGATCTCAATACAATGTTCTCCCCCTCTCTTGTGGAGATCTATTCGATGTAATCTTCTTTTTGCGGTGTGTTTGTTGAGACCGATGAATTGTGGGTTTATGATCCAGCTTATCTATGAATAATATTTGAATCTTCTCTGAATTCTTTTATGTATGATTGAGTTATATTTGCAAGTCTCTTTGAATTATCCGTTTGGTTTGGCCAACTAGATTGGTAGTTCTTGCAATGGGAGAAGTGTTTAGCTTTGGGTTCGATCTTGCGGTGTCCTTACCCAAAGGATGTAAAGGGTTGCAAGGCACGATTGTATTGTTGCCATCGAGGATAACAAGATGGGGTTTTATCATATTGCATGAATTTATCCTCTACATCATGTCATCTTGCTTAAGGCGTTACTCTGTTTTTAACTTAATACTCTAGATGCATGCTGGATAGCGGTCGATGAGTGGAGTAATAGTAGTAGATGCAGAATCGTTTCGATCTACTTGTCTCGGACATGATGCCTATATACATGATCATACCTAGATATACTCATAATTATGCTCAGTTCTGTCAATTGCTCAACAGTAATTTGTTCACCCACCGTAGAATACTTATGCTCTTGAGAGAAGCCACTAGTGAAACCTATGGCCCCCGGGTCTATTCTCATCATGTCAATCTCCATTACTTTATTACTTGCTTTGTTTTCACTTTGACTTTTACTTTTCACTTTGCATCTCTATATCAAAAATACCAAAAATATTATTTATCATCTCTATCAAATCTCACCCTCGTAAGTGACCTGAAGGGATTGACAACCCCTAATCGCGTTGGTTGCGAGTAGCTATCGTTTTGTGTAGGTACGAGGGACTTGTGCATGATCTCCTACTGGATTGATACATTGGTTCTCAAAAACTGAGGGAAATACTTACGCTACTTTACTGCATCATCCTCTCCTCTTAGGGGAAATCCAACGCAGTGCTCAAGAGGTAGCAAGAACAATTTCTGGCGCCGTTGCCGGGGAGTTTGCGCAAAAGTCAACCATACAAAGTACCCATCACAATCCCTATCTCTCGCATTACATTATTTGCCTCTCGTTTTCCTCTCCCCCACTTCACCCTTGCCGTTTTATTCGCCCTCTCTTTCCAAATCTCCTCCTCTCTTTCCCTTTCGCCTTTTCTCGTTTGCCTTTTTGTTTGCTTGTGTGTTGGATTACTTGTTGCCATGGCGCAAGATAATACCAAATTGTGTGACTTCTCGAATACCAATAATAATGATTTCCTTAGTACTCCGATTGCTCCTCTTAATAATGACGAGTCTTGTGAAATCAATACCGCTTTGCTGAATCTTGTTATGAAAGATCAATTCGCCGGCCTTCCTAGTGAACATGCCGCTACTCATCTAAACAATTTTGTTGATTTGTGTGATATGCAAAAGAAGAAAGATATGGATAACAATATTGTCAAATTGAAGTTATTTCCGTTTTCACTTAGAGATCGTGCTAAAGTTTGGTTTTCGTCTTTGCCTAAAAATAGTATTGATTCTTGGAACAAGTGCAAACATGCTTTTATCTCTAAGTATTTTCCTCCCGCTAAGATCATCACTCTTAGGAACGATATTATGAATTTTAAACAACTTGATCATGAGCATGTTGCCCAATCTTGGGAAAGAATGAAATTGATGCTTTGCAATTGCCCTACTCATGGTTTGGATTTATGGATGATCATACAAAAATTTTATGCCGGATTGAATTTTGCTTCCAGAAATATTTTAGGTTCGGCTGCGGGAGGCACGTTTATGGAAATTACGTTAGGAGATGCTACAAAATTACTTGATAATATTATGGCTAATTATTCTCAATGGCACACCGAAAGATCTTCTAGTAAAAACGTGCATGCTATAGAAGAAATCAATGTTTTGAGTGAAAAGATGGATGAACTTATGAAGATGTTTGCTACTAAAAATACTTCTCTTGATCCCAATGATATGCCTTTATCTACTTTGATTGAGAATAATAATGAATCTATGGATGTGAATTTTGTTGGTAGGAATAGTTTTGGAAATAACGCGTATAGAGGGAATTTTAATGCTAGGCCTTATCCTAGTAATCCTTCTAATAATTATGGAAATTCCTACAACAACTCTTATGGAAATTTTAATAAGATGCCCTCTGAATTTGAGAGTAGTGTTAAAGAGTTTATGAATTCACAATAGAATTTTAATGCTTTGCTTGAATAGAAATTGCTTAAAGTTGATGATTTGGCTAGGAACGTTGATAGAATTTCTCTTGAAATTGATTCTTTAAAGCTTAGATCTATTCCTCCTAAGCATGATATCAATGAGTCCCTCAAAGCCATGAGAATTTCCATTGATGAGTGCAAGGAAAGAACCGCTAGGATGCGTGCTTCCAAAGATGCCTTTATTAAAGCGTGTTCTTCCAATTCCTATGAAAATCAAGATGAAGATCTAAAAGTTATTGATGTGTCCCCTATTAAATCTTTGTTTTGCAATATGAATCTTGATGAAACTGAATATGATCTTCCTTTACCTAGAATGCGTTCTAAGTATTCGGACTTTCTAGATCTTGATGATGAAATTGATGAAAGTGGGATTGAAAGAAATAAAAACCTAGATGTTGATAAACCCACTATTTTGGATCTCAAGGAATTTAATTATGAAAATTGCTCTTTGATTGGTTGTATTTCCTTGTTGCAATCCATGCTAGATTCTCCTCATGCTTATAGTCAAAATAAGGCCTTTACCGAACACATTGTTGATGCCTTGATGCAATCTTATGAAGAAAAACTTGAGTTGAAAGTTTCTATCCCTAGAAAACTCTATGATGAGTGGGAACCTACTATTAAAATTAAAATTAAAGATTATGAGTTTCATGCTTTGTGTGATTTGGGTGCTAGTGTCTCCACTATTCCCAAAACTTTGTGTGATTTGCTAGATTTCCGTGACTTTGAAGATTGCTCCCTAAACTTGCATCTTGCGGATTCTACTATTAAAAAGCCTATGGGAAGATTTAATGATGTTCTTATTGTTGCAAATAGGAATTATGTGCCCGTAGATTTTATTGTTCTTGATATAGATTGCAATCCTTCATGTCCTATTATTCTTGGTAGACCTTTCCTTAGAACGATTGGTGCGATTATTGATATGAAGGAAGGGAATATTAGATTCCAATTTCCCTTAAAGAAGGGCATGGAACACTTCCCTAGAAAGAAAATAAGATTACCATAAGAATCTATCATGAGAGCCACTTATGGATTGCCTACCAAAGATGGCAAAACCTAGATCTATCCTTGCTTTTATGCCTACCTAGGGGCGTTAAACGATAGCGCTTGTTCGGAGGCAACCCAATTTTATTTTTTATTTTTTATTTTTGCTTCTGTTTAGGAATAAATAATCCATCTAGCCTCTGTTTGGATGTGGTTTTATGTTTTAATTAGTGTTTGTGCCAAGTAGAACCTATAGGATAAGCTTTGCGCTCACGAGATTCTGCTGAAAAACAGAAACTTTGCGCTCACGAGAAAACATTTAATAAATCACAGCAACGTGCTTTTGCATTGATTCTTTTTGCTGCTGATCAATAAACAAATTTTCCAGTACTTCCTATTTTGGTATAAGTTTTAGAGTTCCAGAAGTTTGCGTTAGTTACAGATTGCTACAGACTGTTCTGTTTTTGACAGATTCTGTTTTTCGTGTGTTGTTTGCTTATTTCAATGCATCTATGGCTAATAAATTAGTTTATAAACCATAAGGAAGTTGGAATACAGTAGGTTTAACACCAATATAAATAAAGAATGAGTTCATTACAGTACCTTAAAGTAGTCTTTTGTTGTCTTTCACTAACGGAGCTCACGAGATTTCTATTGAGTTTTGTGTTGTGAAGTTTTCAAGTTTTGGGTGAATTCTTTTGATGGATTATGAAACAAGGAGTGGCAAGAGCCTAAGCTTGGGGATGCCCATGGCACCCCCAAGATATGTTGGGGAACGTTGCAGAAAATAAAAATTTTCTACGCTTCACCAAGATCAATCTATGGAGTTCATCTAGCAACGAGAGAGAGGAGTGCATCTACATACCCTTGTAGATCGCGAGCGGAAGCGTTCAAGGGAACAGGGTTGAGGGAGTCGTACTCGTCGTGATCCAAATCACCGATGATCCTAGTGCTGAATAGACAGCACCTCCGCGTTCAACACACGTACGGTTGGGGAAGACGTCTCCTCCTTCTTGATCCAGCAAGGGGGAAGGAGAGGTTGATGGAGATCCAGCAGCACGACGGCGTGGTGGTGGAAGCAGCGGCGATCTCGGCAGGGCTTCGCCAAGCTCAGCGAGAGGGAGAGCTGGTACGGGGGCAGAGGGAGGCGCCAGGGACTAGGGTGCGGCTGCCCTCCCTCCACCCCTCTTTATATAGGGGGCCTAGGGGGGTGCGCCGGCCCTGGAGATCCCATCTCCAAGGGGGGGGGGGGCTAGGGGGGGACTTGCCCCCCACCCCTAGGGTTTCCAACCCTAGGCGCAGGGCAGGCCCAAGGGGGGGCGCACCAGCCCACAAGGGGCTGGTTCCCTTCCCCTTTCAGCCCACGTGGCCCTCCGGGATAGGTGGCCCCACCCGGTGGACCCCCGGGACCCTTCCGGTGGTCCCGGTACAATACCGATGACCCCCAAAACTTTCCCGGTGGCCGAAACTGGACTTCCTATATAGAATTCTTTACCTCCGGACCATTCCGGAACTCCTCGTGATGTCCGGGATCTCAACCGGGACTCCGAACAACTTTTGGGTTTCCGCATACTAATATCTCTAGAACCCTAGCGTCACCGAACCTTAAGTGTGTAGACCCTACGGGTTCGGGAATCACGCGGACATGACCGAGACAGCTCTCCGGCCAATAACCAACAGCGGGATCTGGATACCCATGTTGGCTCCCACATGTTCCACGATGATCTCATCGGATGAACCACGATGTCGAGGATTCGAGTAACCCCATATACAATTCGCTTTGTCAATCGGTACGTTACTTGCCCGAGATTCGATCGTCGGTATCCCAATACCTCGTTCAATCTTGTTACCGGCAAGTCACTTTACTCGTACCGTAATGCATGATCCCATGACCAAACACTTGGTCACTTTTAGCTCATTATGACGATGCATTACCGAGTGGGCCCAGAGATACCTCTCCGTCATACGGAGTGACAAATCCCAGTCTCGATCCGTGTCAACCCAATAGATACTTTCGGGGATACCCGTAGTATACCTTTATAGTCACCCAGTTACGTTGTGACGTTTGGTACACCAAAAGCACTCCTACGGTATCCGGGAGTTACACGATCTCATGGTCTAAGGAAAACATACTTGACATTGGAAAAGCTCTAGCAAACGAACTACACGATCTTGTGCTATGCTTAGGATTGGGTCTTGTCCATCACATCATTCTCCTAATGATGTGATCCCGTTATCAATGACATCCAATGTCCATAGTCAGGAAACCATGACTATCTATTGATCAACGAGCTAGTCAACTAGAGGCTTACTAGGGACATGTTGTGGTCTATGTATTCACACATGTATTACGATTTCCGGATAACACAATTATAGCATGAATAATAGACAATTATCATGAACAAGGAAATATAATAATAATCATTTTATTATTGCCTCTAGGGCATATTTCCAACAGTCTCCCACTTGCACTAGAGTCAATAATCTAGTTACATTGTGATGAATCGAACACCCATAGAGTTCTGGTGTTGATCATGTTTTGCTCGCGAAAGAGGTTTAGTCAACGGATCTGCGACATTCAGATCCGTATGCACTTTGCAAATATCTATGTCTCCATCTTGAACATTTTCCCTAGCCCCCTCTGGTGTCTATATAAACCGGAGGGTTTAGTCTGTAGGACGAACAACAATCAGAATCATAGGCTATCTTCTAGGGTTTAGCCTCTACGATCTCGTGGTAGATCAACTCTTGTAATACTCATATCATCAAGATCAATCAAGCAGGAAGTAGGGTATTACCTCCATCGAGAGGGCCCGAACCTGGGTAAACATTGTGTCCCTCGCCTCCTGTTACCATCCGCCTTAGACGCACAGTTCGGGACCCCCTACCCGAGATCCGCGGTTTTGACACCGACAGATGCCCCGGAAGGCATCCCCTCTTTTGTCTTTGTCCATCGGTAACTTTACTTGGAGCTATATTTTTATTCACCACATGCTATGTGTTTTGCTTGGAGCGTCTTGTATGATTTGAGTCTTTGCTTTTTAGTTCACCACAATCATCCTTGCTGTACACACCTTTTGAGAGAGACACACATTATTCAGAGTTTATTAGAATACTCTATGTGCTTCACTTATATCTTTTGAGTTAAACAATTTTGCTCTAGTGCTTCACTTATATCTTTTAGAGCACGGTGGTGGTTATGTTTTATAGAAATTATTGATCTCTCATGCTTTACTTATATTATTTTGAGAGTCCTTTAGAACAACATGGCATTTTGCTTTGGTTATAAAATTAGTCCTAATATGATAGACATCCAAGATAAAAACTTTTAAGTGCATTGAATACTAAGAGAAGTTTGATACTTGATAGTTTTTTTGAGATATAAAGGTGGTAATATTAAAGTTGTGCTAGTTGGGTAGTTGTGAATTTGAGAAATACTTGTGTTGAAGTTTGCAAGTCCCGTATCATGCACGTATGGTAAACGTTGTGTGACAAATTTGAAACATGAGGTGTTCTTTGATTGTCATCCTTATGAGTGGCGGTCGGGGACGAGCGATGGTCTTTTCCCACCAATCTATCCCCCTAGGAGCATGCGCGTAGTGCTTGGTTTTTGATTACTTGTAGATTTTTGCAATAAGTATGTGAGTTCTTTATGACTAATGTTGAGTCCATGGATTATACGCACTCTCAACCTTCCATCGTTGCTAGCCTCTTCGGTACCGTGCATTGCCCTTTCTCACCTTGAGAGTTGGTGTAAACTTCGCCGGTGCATCCAAACCCCATGATACGATACGCTCTATCACACATAAACCTCCTTATATCTTCCTCAAAACAGCCACCATACCTACCTATTATGGCATTTCCATAGCCATTCTGAGATATATTGCCATGCAACTTTCCACCGTTCTGTTTATTATGACATGCTTCATCATTGTCATATTGCCTTGCATGATCATCTAGTTGACATCGTATTTGTGGCAAAGCCACCATGCATATTATTTCATACATGTCACTCTTGATTCATTGCCCTTCGCGGTACACCACCGGAGGCATTCATATAGAGTCATATTTTTTCTAAGTATCGAGTTGTAATCATTGAGTTGTAAATAAATAGAAGTGTGACGATCATCATTAATAGATCATTGTCCCAAAAAAAGAGAAAGGCCATAAAAAAGAGAAAGGCCAAAAAAAGAGAAATAAAAAGGGGCAATGCTACTATCCTTTTTCCACACTTGTGCTTCAAAGTAGCACCATGATCTTTATGATAGAGAGTCTCTTGTTTTGTCACTTTCATATACTAGTGGGAATTTTTCACTATAGAACTTGGCTTGTATATTCCAACGATGGGCTTCCTCGAATGCCCTAGGTCTTCATGAGCAAACAAGTTGGATGCACGCCCACTTAGTTTCTTTTGTTGACTTTCATATATTTATAGCTCTAGTGCATCCGTTGCATGACAATCCCTACTCCTTGCATTGACATCAATTGATGGGCATCTCCCTAGCCCGTTCATTAGCCGCGTCAATGTGAGACTTTCTCCTTTTTTGTCTTCTCCACAAAACCCGCATCATCATATTCCATTCCGCCCATAGTGCTATATCCATGGCTCACGCTCATGTATTGCGTGAAAGTTGAAAAAAGTTTGAGATTACTAAAGTATGAAACAATTGCTTGGCTTGTCATCGGGGTTGTGCAAGACGAGAGCATCTTGTGTGACGAAAATGAAGCATGACCAAACTATATGATTTTGTAGGGATGAACTTTCTTTGGCAATGTTATTTTGAGAAGACATAATTGCTTTGTTAGTATGCTTGAAGTATTATTATTTTTATGTCAATATTAAACTTTTATCTTGAATCTTTCGGATCTGAATATTCATGCCACAATAAAGAAAACTACATAGAAGAATATGCTAGGTAGCATTCCACATCAAAAATTCTGTTTTTATCATTTACCTACTCGAGGACGAGCAGGAATTAAGCTTGGGGATGCTTGATACGGTGTAACGACCCGACCCGAATGGATCAAGTCTCTGTGCTTAAGTGTCATCCCTGGATCGGTATGCTGACACACACAGTACTCGAGGATTTATAACAGAAGTAAATCACATGTATAAAGTAACGTAAATACTATTACCTCAATCCAAATAGCGGAAGTAACAAGGTTGTGGATTCCCATCAACACCAACGGCAAAGTTGAGTGTAGGAATTGTAACCCTAACGTATCACTTACTCGTCGTAAGATCCTGCAACATGAGACGTTGCGGCCACAAAGGGTCAGTACATTGAATGTACTGGAAAATTCACACTATAGAGCAATGCTGAAATATGGCTATCACTACATGCATATATGGCTGGTGGAAGAGCTCTATGGTTATAAGGTTTTGCGTAAAGCCAATTTTTCCCTACTGCAAAGGAATATATTTTATTTAACTATCATGGTGGTTGTTAAACATTGAGAATGGTTGACAGCATTCTCAATCCCAATTAAGCATCATCATTAAAACCCAACAATATTAATTTAAAGTAACATGATGAGATTCACATGATATCCAAGTACTAGATACTCAAGACGTCCATAACCGGGGACACGGCTAACCATGATTAGTTTGATACACTCTGCAGAGGTTTGTGCACTTTTCCCCACAAGACTCGATCTCCTCCGTTAAGATTCTCGCACTACACGGTGTTTGAGAAACGGATGACCGAGATATAGTCTTTCAGAAGCGCTAGCACCTTACGAATGGGTAGACCGTACCAACCTACATCCCTACATCTGCTAGTCTACCACTGTAAGAGTTCGCACGACTTAGTCAACTATGCTAGAGCCCATAGTAGCTTGTGCCTGCACACGGAAGTTTCTAGCATGAATAATCACATGATCCCTTTGAGCCTGGGTGGCAGTCCATCAAAAAACAGGCAATCCTGGTCTACCCAGGTGCCCAGACAGGCAATCCTTAAATAACCAGGTACCTCAATCCATCCAGATGTGTATTAATGTTGCCACCTTAAATAAAGCATTAATTAACAATCTCACATCTGTCATGGAAAAAATCACTCACCCAATCCACGTCTACTTGCATAGCATGGCAAAATAAGCAAACGTAGAAGTAACTCCCAAGGGTTTGATAATAAAACAGGTAATAGGTACTACCTCAATCTACTTCCCAAAACCCACAATTTAATTAGATCCTATTCATGCAATGTTTGAGGATTGAAACTAATGCATAAAAACTGGGTATGAAAAGGGATATGATCAAAGTGTGAACTTGCCTGCAATGTTGATGAAGATGATTCGCACTCAAAACTCTTGATAGTTCTACTCGTCACACTCCGGTCAATCTATCGTAAGCAAGCAATAGTAACCACACATAAGCAATCACTCAAAAGATCGGAAAGAACGAAGAAAACAAATTCGAAAAACATCAAAACCAAAGCAAATAACTCTTGCAACATAAAACAATTTCTAACAGTACCAAAATTATGTGAATTTGGCCTTATCAGAAAGTTTAGGTCAAGAGCTTCGATTTGCAAAAAGAATCAACTCAAACGGAGTTATAAAACTCGAGTTACGATCAAACGAAGTTTGAATACAAATCTGTTCTAATTCAAATTTTAAACTTTCAAAAACATGTTTGAGTTGGATTACTGGATAGAGGAGATCATAACGAAGAAGTGAGCGTTGGTTTCGTTGAATTTGGATAAACGCGTGAAAAGATGTGGTCGTTTGAAAATCAGGGACTAACCTGTAAATAAAATCATCATAGATGGTCCCTGGCCGAAAATTAAAAGGAAAAAGAAAAAAATACTAAACACCAAACGTTCGCTGCCGAACGCTAACTAACGAATCTGTCCGCTCCAGATCCTAAACGAGCGAGCGTCCACTAATAAAAAAAACGTTCGGGCAAAACCGAAGAAAACCAAAATAAACAGGGGTGGCTCGGTGGTTTACCGACGGTTTTCGACGGTTTTCTTTGTCGACGGCGGCGAGGTCAACGGCGAGGTGGGGCGGCGGCTCCGGCGAGCGAGGCAGCCCCGGCGACGGTAGTAGGCGGCGGCGCCGACGCAAGCAGCGGCGGCAGCGAGGCGCGGCTGTGGCGGCGGAGAGCGGTGGCGTCTGCGGCAGGCGGTGGCGGTGCAGATCTTGTCGGCGGAGGCGCGGTGGCTTGCGGCTCGGGCGGCGGCGAGGAGAGAGAAGAGAGAGGGGCCGGGGTGGCCCGGTATTTAAGGAGGAGGGGTGGCCTCGGGAGGCGTGGGGAAGGGGCAAGGCGGCGGCGGGCGCGGCTCGGACTCCGGCCGGAGTCAGGCTCGGCGAAGGGGACGATGGCGGTGCGCGGAGCTGGGCCGGCCCAGTTCGGCGGAGGGAAAATTCTTTTTTTTAAGAAACAGAGAAAGAAATAATAAAACAAAAGAAAATGAAAATATTATATAGGCATATAATATATCAAAATTTTCAGAAAACGATTTTCTACAAGGTGAACATTTTCCTAACGTCAAATAAAATCCACACAATTTTAAATAAATCAAGGAGTGCTACTGCTCTAGTAAAACCAGTAAAAATCATTTTAAAATTTTCAAAATTAATTCAATTTTATTTCTCTCCAATTTTCTGATGTAGGGAATCATGTTACCCTATTTTCCATATATTTCATTTTTGGAGAAAATAATTTGAATAAAAATCAAATAACTACAAATTGAAAATAAATTTAGAAGAACTTTGAATTTAATTCTTTGAAACTTCCAACTCATATTTCATATAATTTGAAGAAGTCATTTTATCTTCTCTCGTGAAAATCATTGAGTTGCATAAAGTTTCAGAATTTGAAATATTTTCAAAAGAAATTCAAATATTTTCAAGACCCCTTGTCATTTAAATAAATGGAAGAAGTCATGTCATCTTCTCTCCAGGGTTTTGTGATGAAAAGTATTTGAATTCACGGAGAGCATAAATGCTAAAATGAAAGTTTGGGAAAGTCCTTTTATTCCCTCTCATTTAACTTTCAAAAAAGTTTCGAATTTCACTCAATTTCACTCAATCAATCAAACAATCAAACAAATTTATCTGTGTTTTTCATAACATTCCAAAATTTAGAATTTTGGGATGTTACAAACCTACCACCCTTAAAATGAATCTCGTCCTCGAGATTCGGAGAGGCTAGCAAGAAATAGGTTAGGTTTGGGGTCTTCTCAAAAATCCATCGATCGTCTCCGGGGTCTCGGATGCTACCACCCTTAGAAGCATGGTTATGGTTCCATCAAAACTCATATACTCCATCCTTATTACTGACAGTGTCGGTCTTCTCAGATCGTAAGGATAATTCCTTCTCTGGGCTCTTCCGGTAGTGGCATAACCTTTTCCTCAATTCTTTTGTCCTTTCCTCTTGGTAAGGTTATTCCGAGATCGGATCTTCTTAGCTGATAGGTCTAGCGCCAATACTAAACAACTATCGATATCTCATGGTGGTCAACAATTTATGGTTTGTCCTGCAGGAAATGGGTCTGGGTTGAACCTCACCGTATAACCTACGGTTGGCAACAACGTCCGTGTACAAGGGAAAAAATACCTATACCATTCTAAGGTTTAAACAAGGTTTTGATCGTCGTCTCTCTACTATAGGTAAGTCACTCAGATTTACCATCCCATATAGCAACGCGAATAATAAGAGTAAGTCGGTATGGTGATCAATCCATCCCGCACCCAAATCATTACCTTATACATGGTTTAGCGAATCTCACATTCTAACACTCGGTCATCCTCACAAGCATTGCATAATTTCTCTTGTCGACAAACCGAGTTCGGATAATCCATTGATTCTGCAAGCCAAACAAAACATCTATCGTTTCTTAACAACTCTCACGTTTTGCGTAAACTTCTATAGAATCGTCGGTTGATAAAATCGTACCTTCTTCCAGGGTTTTTCCTTCAGCAAGAATATGCTTGCTTCTTGGCAAGTCCTGGGGCCTGTGGGTTATGGCCCATCTCATCACTTGTAAACCTTGAACTCATCCCCGAGGAAGCTGATCGTTATTCCAACATCCAACTTCCAGCTTCCAAGCATACTTAAAATCCATCCAATTGTATTGTCTCCCTTCCTTCTATTTGCACCAAACTAAGACATGATTACTCACACTCATCATGGAGTTACAATTGCTCCATATTACCAACATCATACCGCCTTTATATCCAATAGTACTTCATCTCTTCATATTCTTGGTGTATCAAACATATCGAGATAAAACTCGTACTTATGAAGTCCACTCTGTGGAACATCATTATCCTTTCCAGGGGTCAAGTTTCCTTACAAGGGAATATTGGCCATCTCTGCATGGCACTTCTTCAACTGGGAAACATGAAACACATCATGAACTCCTGACAGTCCTTCGGGTGACTCCAACTTGTTGGCCACTTCTCCCATACGCTCCAAAACTCGGTATGGTCCTACAAATATCGGGGCTGACTTTCCCTTAACTCCAAATCGTTTAACTCCTCGCAGAGGGGACACACGAAGACATGATCTGTCTCCAATTTCATAGACTACTTCCTTGCGTTTTTGAGTCTGCATAACTTTTCTGCCAGGACTGAGCTACCTTCAGTCTATCTCGAAGCAACTTAACATTCTATTCTGAATCCTTGATCACATTTGATCCAAACAACTGACGGTCTCCAACTTCGTCCCACATCAACGGTGTCTGGCTCCTTCTCCCATACAAAGCTTTAAAAGGGGCCATCTTCAAACTGGCTTGGTAATTGTTGTTGTATGAGAACTCCGCGTAAGGTAGATTATCATCCCCACCAGATCCATAATCTAGCTCACAAGCTCTCAACATGTCCTCCAGAATCTGATTTACTCTCTCAATCTGTCCATATGTCTGCGGGTAAAAAGATGTACTGAACTCTAGCCTGGTTCCCAAAGTTTCACGCAACTGATTCCAACTTTGAGGTAAACTGTGTTCCTCTATCTGATACGATGGTCCTCGGAACTCCATGTAGACATACGATCCTGGTCAAATATATCTTGGCCAACTTCTCACTTGTATAGGTGGTTTCACTGGGATAAAGTGAGCCACTTTGGTCAAGCGAATCAACTACTACCCAGATAGAATCATATCCCGATCAGGTTCTGGGACAATCCGGTAATGAAATCCATGCCAAGCTTATCCTGCTTCCATTCGGGTATCGGCATAGGCTGTAGTAATCCGACCGCTTCGATGCTCTCGCCTTTACTCTCGGCATACATCACCTACGACTACATACTCCGCAATATCCTTCTTCATACCAGTCCACCAGAAATGCTCCTTCAAATCCAAATACATCTTGGTGTTTCCAGGGCGAATCGAGTATGGTGAGTCATGAGCCTCCTGAAGTATTAACTTCCTGATCTTTGCATTATTTGGCACATATACACGATCCTCGAACCATAAGGTGTCGTGCTCATCCTTACGAAAACCTTTGGCCTTTCCTTTGCTCATCCTCTCTTTTACCTCAGCAATCTCTTTGTCATCCTTCTGACCTTCACGGATCTTTCCCAACAATGTAGACTGAACTTCCATTACTACAACAAAACCTTTGGGAACAATCTCCAACCGAAGTTCCCTGAGATCCTCGGCTAACTCGTTTGGTAATCCTCTGCTTATGAGGGTATTTGTCCTTATTTTCTTTATGGTTGTGTCCTATTTCTCCACAAAGCTTGTATGCACAAGGTTTGTTCATATCCTTTCCATAAGGCCTCAACTTCTGGGACACAAGCCGAGACTTTAGCAGAGTCAACTTGAATTCTTACCAAACAGTTACTCCTTGCCATCCATTGATGGTTTGGTACATCCTCCACCAAGTAGCAGCACCTCCTTGAAAACACTAAAGAGCATGTTGGGTCATATCCTTTCCGGCTATAGGGTCATTCTCCATATGATCCTCCATGTTCTGAATCCATCGGTCTGTCTCCAATTGACTCATCGGTCCAGACAATACAAGCTCATCTCCATTCGTCCTCTATTGGGCCCATGGGTTTTGGGGTGGGATAAGAGAGATAGAGAGGGATGCACACAATACAAACAAAGTTTTGAAATGGCAGATTTTATTGTGGCTGTCGGAAAACATCAAACAAATGACAGCTCACAATCGTCGCATCTAACGTAGGTATAACAGGGGTTGGGTCTTCTAAAGGTCAATAAATCTTTAAAGTCATCAAGCTCTTCGATTCTGGTTCATGTGTCCGGTGGCTTCTTCCGATCGTACTGGTCCTTCTCAAGTTCTTTTGCCAGATCATCTCTGTTGATGCGAAGTCTCTCGTAACGTCCTTTAATATTTCTAGAGTTGCATTCCAAACTTCTGGGTTTCAACATCCTTGGCATGAGCCATGGTTCTACTGTCTTTAGTTCCTGACAAATCTCCGGTATCTTGAGGTTTAGCTCCTCCAGCTTGGCTACTTTCAGCTTCTAGTTCCGAGTGTTTCATGAATTTGCCTCCTTGTCAAATATAGCTTCCTGCATATCCATCTTAAACTTCTTGATGTAATACTCCGGATACTGGTGATACACCAGCTAAGATTTAAAACTGCATCTTTTGCTGACAGATGCTCCATCAGCCTTCTACCATCCAATCCTTCCATGCATTTGCATACTTAACTCCGCACGGTGACAATAGCATAAGCGGGCAATAACACCATGGTCAGCCGGGTCTATGCCCATGTTACTGCCATGAGCTTTCCTTCCATAATTGATACCTCATGTCTTAGGGTTTCCTTGACATAAACTTTGAGTTCTAATGCTCCATGTTCCAGTCTTTCTTCGATACACCCTAATCTCGGGTATTGACAACTTCCTTAGTCTGACAAGCTCTATAAGAGTAGCCTTCCTAGGTCATACCAATTTGGAAATTCTTCAAAGCCTTCAAATTCTCCTAGTCTTCAGAGTCTTCACCGTTGTAGTTTCTGTCATTGTAATGCACGGTAAAAATCCTCTTTATTCCAAAGTGGTCTTAGTTGTCCGATATCTTGTACTTCTTGAAGTGGTCACATCCGTCGAATCTTCGTGTGGTCAAAAGGGAAAAGGGGTATGGTCTCACTAAAAGGGAATATTTGAATAAGATCAGAAGAGAAGAGAGGTAAAAGATCTTTTTGAAAAATGAAAAGTTTTAGAGAAAATCCTTCCTATGGGCTTGCCAGTTTCTAGGGTCACGACCTACAGTCAACATGTGCTCTGATACCATCTTGTAACGACCCGACCCAAATGGATCAAGTCTCTGTGCTTAAGTGTCATCCCTGGATCGGAATGCTGACACAAACAGTACTCGAGGATTTATAACAGAGGTAAATCACATGTATAAAGTAAAGTAAATACTATTACCTCAATCCAAATAGCAGAAGTAACAAGGTTGTGGATTCCCATCAACACCAACGGCAAACTTGAGTGTAGAAATTGTAACCCTAACGTATCACTTACTCGTCGTAAGATCCTACAACATGAGACGTTGCAGCCACAAAGGGTCAGTACATTGAATGTACTGGCAAATTCACACTGTAGAGCAATGCTGAAATATGGCTATCACAACATGCATATATGGCTGGTGGAAAAGCTCTATGGTTATAGGGTTTTGCATAAAGCCAATTTTTCCCCACTGCAAAGGAATATATTTTATTTAACTATCATGGTGGTTGTTAAACATTGAGAATGGTTGACAGCATTCTCATGTTGGGAAACGTAGTAATTTCAAAAAATTTCCTACGATCACGGAAGACCATGGTGATGGCATAGCAACGAGAGGGGAGAGTGTCCGTCCACGCACCCTCGTGAGACCAAAGCGAAGCGTTATATCAACGCTGTTGATGTAGTCGACGTCTTCACGATCCGACCGATCCAAGCACCGTTACTCGGCACCTCCGAGTTCTTAGCACACGCTCAGCTCGATGGCGATCCCCGAGCTCCGATCCAGCAAAGCGTCGGGGAGGAGTTCCACAAGACGACGGCGTGGTGGACGATCTTGATGTTCTACGTCGCGCAGGCTTCGCCTAAGCACCGCTACAATATGACCGAGGTGGAATATGGTGGAGGGGGCACCGCACACGGCTAAGGAACGATCATGAAGATCAACTTGTGTGTTCTAGGGTGCCCCCTGCCCCGTATATAAAGGAGCAAGGGGAGGACCGGCCGCCCTAGGAGGCGCACCAAGGGGGGGAGTCCTCCTCCTAGTAGGAGTAGGACTCCCTTTCCTAGTCCTACTAGGAAGAGGGAAGGGGAAGGAAAGAGAGGGAGAGGAGAGGGAGGGGGGCGCCCTCCTAGTCCAATTCGGACTCCCCATGGGGGGCGCGCCACCTCCTGGTGCAGCCCTCTCTCTCCCTCTTGGCCCAATAAGGCCCATTACTTCCCGGGGTTCCGTAACCTCCGGCACTCCGGTTTTCTCCGAAACTTCCGAACCTTTCCGTGTCCGAATATAGCCGTCCAATATATCAATCTTTATGTCTCGAACATTTCGAGACTCCTCGTCATGTCCGTGATCACATCCGGGACTCGAACTCCTTGGTACATCAAAATACATAAACTCATAATATAACCGTCATCGAAACCTTAAGCGTGCGGACCCTACGGTTCGAGAACTATGTAGACATGACCTAGAACCATTCTTGGTCAATAACCAATAGCGGAACCTGGATGCCCATATTGGTTCCTACATATTCTACGAAGATCTTTATCGGTCAAATCGCATAACAACATCGTTGTTCCCTTTGTCATCGGTATGTTACTTACCCGAGATTCGATCGTCGGTATCCAATACCTAGTTCAATCTCGTTACGGTAAGTCTCTTTACTCGTTCCGTAATACATCATCTCACAACTAACTCATTAGTTGCAATGCTTGCAAGGCTTATGTGATGTGTATTACCGAGAAGGCCCAGAGATACCTCTCCGACAATCGGAGTGACAAATCCTAATCTTGATTCATGCCAACTCAACATATCCTTTCGGAGACACTTGTAGAGTACCTTTATAATCACCCGATTACGTTGTGATGTTTGGTAGCACACAAAGTGTTCCTCCGTAAACGGAGTTGCATAATCTCATAGTTGCGAGGAACTTTGTATAAGTCATGAAGATAGCATAAGCAACATACTAAACGATCAAGTGCTAAGCTAATGAAATGGGTCATGTCAATCACATCATTCTCCTAATGATGTGATCCCATTAATCAAATGACAACACATGTCTATGGTTAGGAAACATAACCATCTTCGATTAATGAGCTAGTCTAGTAGAGGCATACTAGTGACTATCTGCTTGTCTATGTATTCACACATGTATTATGTTTCCGGTTAATACAATTCTAGCATGAATAATAAACATTTATCATGAAATAAGGAAATAAATAATAACTTTATTATTGCCTCTAGGGCATATTTCCTTCATCTCCCACTTGCACTAGAGTCAATAATCTAGATTACACAAGAATGATTCTAACACCCATGGAGTCTTGGTGCTGATCATGTTTTGCTCGTGGAAGAGGCTTAGTCAACGGTCTGCAACATTCAGATCCGTATGTATTTTGCAAATCTCTATGTCTCCCACTTGGACTTGGTCCCGAATGGAATTGAAGCGTCTCTTGATATGCTTGGTCCTCTTGTGAAATCTGGATTCCTTTGCCAAGGCAATTGCACCAAGATTGTCACAGAAGATCTTCATTGGTTCCGATGCACTAGGTATGACACCTAGATCGGAAATGAACTCTTTCATCCAGACTCCTTCATTTGCTGCTTCCAAGCAGCTATGTACTCCGCTTCACATGTAGATCCCGCCACGACGCTTTGTTTAGAACTGCACCAACCGACAGCTCCACCGCTTAATAAAAATACGTATCCGGTTTGCGATTTAGAATCGTCCGGATCAGTGTCAAAACTTGCATCGACGTAACCATTTACGACTAGCTCTTTGTCACCTCCATATCGAGAAACATATCCTTAGTCCTTTTCGGTATTTCAGGATGTTCTTGACCGCTGTCGATGATCCACTCTGGATTACTTTGGTACCTTCCTGCCAAGCTTACAGCTAAGCATACGTCAGTCTGGTACACAGCATTGCATACATGATAGAGCCTATGGCTGAAGCATAGGAACATTTTTATTTTCTCTCTATCTTCTGCTGTGGTCGGGCATTGAGTCCGACTCAATCTTACACCTTGTACTACAGGTAAAAACCTTTCTTTGCTCGATCCATTTTGAACTTCTTCAAAACTTTATCAAGGTATGTGCTTTGTGAAAGTCCTATTAAGCGCCTTGATCTATCTCTATAGATCTTGATGCCCAATATGTAAGCAGCTTCACCGAGGTCTTTCATTGAAAAACTTTTATTCAAGTATCCTTTTATGCTATCCAGAAATTCTATATCATTTCCAATCAACAATATGTCGTCCACATATAATATCGAAATGCTACTGAGCTCCCACTCACTTTCTTGTAAATACAGGCTTCTTCCAAAAGTCTCATATAAAACCATATGCTTTGATCACACTATCAAAGCGTTTATTCCAACTCCGAGAGGCTTGCACCGACCATAAATTGATCGTTGGAGCTTGCACACTTTGTTAGTACCCTTTGGATCAACAAAACCTTCTGGTTGCATCATATACAACTCTTCTTCTAGAAATCCATTCAAGAATGCAGGTTTTACATCCATTTGCCAAATTTCATAATCATAAAATGCGGCAATTGCTAACATGATTCGGACAGACTTAAGCATCGCCACGGGTGAGAAAGTCTCATCGTAGTCAACCCCTTGAACTTGTCGAAAACCTTTTGCAACAAGTCGAGCTTTGTAGACAGTTACATTACCATCAGCGTCAGTCTTCTTCTTAAAGATCCATTTATTCTCAATAGCTTGCCGATCATCGGGCAAGTCTACCAAAGTCCATACTTTGTTCTCATACATGGATCCCATCTCAGATTTCATGGCTTCAAGCCATTTTATGGAATCTGGGCTCACCATCGCTTCTTCATAGTTCGAGGTTCACCATGATCTAGTAGCATGACTTCCGAATAGGATTACCGTACCACTCAGTGCGGATTTTATTCTGGTTGATCTACTGAGTTCAAGTGACAACTTGATCTGAAGTTTCATGATCTTCATCATTATCTTCCTCACTAACTGGTGTAGGTGTTACGTAAACTGATTTCGTGATGAACTACTTTCCAATAAGGGAGCTGGTACTATTACCTCATCAAGTTCCACTTTCCTCCCACTCACTTCTTTCGAGAGAAACTCCTTCTCTAGAAAGGATCCATTTTAGCAACAAATGTCTTGCCTTCGGATCTGTGATAGAAGGTATACCCATTGTCTCCTTTGGGTATCCTATGAAGACACATTTTCCGATTTGGGTTCAAGCTTATCAGGTTGAAGTTTCTTCACATAAGCATCGCAACCCCAAACTTTCGAACGACAACTTTGGTTTCTTGCTAAACCATAGTTCATAAGGCGTCGTCTCAACGGATTTTGATGGTGTCCTATTTAACGTGAATGCGGCCGTCTCTAAAGCATAACCCCAAAACGATAGCGGTAAATCGAAATAGACATCATAGATCGCACCATATCTAGTAAAGTACGATTCGACGCTCGGACACACCATTACGCTGTGGTGTTCCGGTGGCGTGAGTTGCGAAACTATTCCGCATTGCTTCAAATGTAGACCAAACTCGTAACTCAAATATTCTCCTCCACGATCAGATCGTAGAAACTTTATTTTCTTGTTACGATGATTTTCAACTTCACTCTGAAATTCTTTGAACTTTTCAAATGTTTCAGATTTATGTTTCATCAAGTAGATATACCCATATCTGCTTAAATCATCTGTGAAGGTGAGAAAATAACGATATCCACCACGAGCTTCAACATTCATCGGACCACACACATCAGATGTATGATTTGCAACAAGTCTGTTGCTCTCTCCATACAACCGGAGAATGGTGTTTTAGTCATCTTGCCCATGAGGCATGGTTCGCAAGTACCAAGTGATTCATAATCAAGTGATTCCAAAAGTCCATCTGTATGGAGTTTCTTCATGCGTTTACACCAATATGACCTAAACGGCAAGTGCCACAAATAAGTTGCACTATCATTATCAACTCTGCATCTTTTGGCTTCGACATTATGAATATGTGTATCACTACTGTCGAGATTCAATAAGAATAGACCATTCTTCAAGGGTGCATGACCATAAAAGATATTACTCATATAAATAGAACAACCATTATTCTCTGATTTAAATGAATAACCGTCTCGCATCAAACAAGATCCAGATATAATGTTCATGCTCAACGCTGGCACCAAATAACAATTATTTAGGTCTAAAACTAATCCCGAAGGTAGATGTAGAGGTAGCGTGCCGACCGCGATCACATTGACTTTGGAACCATTTCCCACGCGCATCGTCACCTCGCTCGTCTATTCCGTAGTCCCTGTTTCGAGTTGCAAATATGAGCAACAGAACCAGTATCAAATACCCAGGTGCTACTACGAGCTCTAGTAAGGTACACATCAATAACATGTATATCACATATACCTTTGTTCACCTTGCCATCCTTCTTATCCGCCAAATACTTGGGGCAGTTCCGCTCCAATGTCCAGTTTGCTTGCAGTAAAAACCACTCAGTTCCAGGCTTAGGTCCAGACTTGGGTTTCTTCTCTTGATCAGCAACTTTCTTGCTGTTCCTTTTGAAGTTTCCCTTCTTATTTCCTTTGCCCTTTTCTTGAAACTAGAGGTCTTGTTGACCATCAACACTTGATGCTCTTTCTTGATTTCTACCTCCATGCTTTTAGCATTGCGAAGAGCTCAGAATTGTCTTAGTCATCCCTTGCATATTATAGTTCATCACGAAGCTCTTGTAGCTTGGTGGCGTGATTGGAGAATTCTGTCAATGACACTATCATCCGGAAGATTAACTCCCAGCTGAATTAAGTGATTATTATACCTGACATTTTGAGTATGTGCTCACCGATGTAACTATTCTCCTCCATCTTGCAGCTATAGAACTTATTGGAGACTTCATATCTCTCAATCCGGGCATTTGCTTGAAATATTAACTTCAACTCCTGGAACATCTCATATGCTCCATGACGCTCAAAACGTCGTTGAAGACCCGGTTCTAAGCCGTAAAGCATGGCACACTGAACTATAGAGTAGTCATCAGCTTTGCTTTGCCAGACGTTCACAACTCTCGTGCAGCTCCCTGCAGCAGGTTCGGCACCCAGCGGTGCTTCGGGACGTAATTCTTCCGGGCAGCAATGAGGATAATCCTCAGTTACGGACCCAGTCCGTGTAATTTCTACCATCATCTTTCAACTTTGCTTTCTCAAGGAACGCATTAAAATTCAACGGAACAACAGCACGAGCCATCTATCTACAGTAAACATAGACAAGCAAAATACTATCAGGTACTAAGTTCATGATAATTTAAGTTTTAATTAATCATATTAAAAACTCCCACTTAGACAGACATCTCTCTAGTCATCTAAGTGTTTACGTGATCCAAATTAACTAAACCATGTCCGATCATCACGTGAGATGGAGTAGTTTCAATGGTGAACATCACTATGTTGATCATATCTACTATATGATTCACGTTCGACCTTTCGGTCTCCGTGTTCCGAGGCCATATCTGCATATGCTAGGCTCGTCAAGTTTAACCTGAGTATTCTGCGTGTGCAAAAACTGGCTTGCACCCGTTGTAGATGGACGTAGAACTTATCACACCCGATCATCACGTGGTGTCTGGGTACTACGAACTTTTAGCAACGGTGCATACTCAGGGAGAACACTTCTTGATAATTTTAGTGAGAGATCATCTTATAATGCTACCGTCAAACAAAGCAAGATAAGATGCATAAAGGATAAACATCACATGCAATCAATATAAGTGATATGATATGGCCATCATCATCTTGTGCTTGTGATCTCCATCTCCGAAGCACCGTCATGATCACCATCGTCACCGGCGCGACACCTTGATCTCCATCGTAGCATCGTTGTCGCCTCGCCAACTATTGCTTCTACGACTATCGCTACCGCTTAGTGATAAAGTAAAGCAATTACATGGCGTTGCATTTCATACAATAAAGCGACAACCATATGGCTCCTGCCATTGCCGATAACTCGGTTACAAAACATGATCATCTCATACAATAAAATATAGCATCACGCCTTGACCATATCACATCACAACATGCCCTGCAAAAACAAGTTAGACGTCCTCTACTTTGTTGTTGCAAGTTTTACGTGGCTGCTACGGGCTGAGCAAGAACCGTTCTCACCCACGCATCAAAACCACAACGATACTTCGTCAAATAGACTCCGCTTTAACCTTCTCAAGGACCGGCGTAGCCACACTCAGTTCAACTAAAGTGAGAGAGAGACAGACACCGCCAGCCACCTTTAAGCACGAGTGCTCGAACGGTGAAACCAGTCTCGCAGAAGCGTCACGCGTAATGTCGGTCCGGGCCGCTTCATCTCACAATACCGCTGAACCAAAGTATGACATGCTGGTAGGCAGTATGACTTGTATCGCCCACAACTCACTTGTGTTCTACTCGTGCATATGACATCAACGCATAAAACCAGGCTCGGATGCCACTGTTGGGAAACGAGTAATTTCAAAAATTTCCTACGATCACGCAAGACCATGGTGATGGCATAGCAACGAGAGGGAGAGTGTCCGCCCACGCACCCTCGAGACCGAAAGCGAAGCGTTATATCAACGCGGTTGATGTAGTCGACGTCTTCACGGTCCGACCGATCCAAGCACCGTTACTCGGCACCTCCGAGTTCTTAGCACACGCTCAGCTCGATGACGATCCCCGAGCTCCGATCCAGAAAGCGTCAGGAGGAGTTCCACAAGACGACGGTGTGGTGACGATCTTGATGTTCTACCGTCGCAGGCTTCGCCTAAGCACCGCTACAATATGACCGAGGTGGAATATGGTGGAGGGGCACCGCACACGGCTAAGGAACGATCATGAAGATCAACTTGTGTGTTCTAGGGTGCCCCCTGCCCCGTGATATAAAGGAGCAAGGGGAGGGCGGGCCGCCCTAGGAGGCGCACCAAGGGAGGGGAGTCCTCCTAGTAGGAGTAGGACTCCCTTTCCTAGTCCTACTAGGAAGAGGGAAGGGGAAGGAAAGAGAGGAGAGGAGAGGGAAAGGGGGGCCGCGCCCCCCTCCTAGTCCAATTCGGACTCCCCATGGGGGGGGGGGGCGCCACCTCCTGGTGCAGCCCTCTCTCCCTCTTGGCCCAATAAGGCCCATTACTTCCCGGGGTTCCGGTAACCCTCGGCACTCCGTTTTCTCCGAAACTTCCGAACCTTTCCGTGTCCGAATATAGCCGTCCAATATATCAATCTTTATGTCTCGAACATTTCGAGACTCCTCGTCATGTCTGTGATCACATCCGGGACTCGAACTCCTTGGTACATCAAAATACATAAACTCATAATATAACCGTCATCGAAACCTTAAGCGTGCGGACCCTACGGTTCGAGAACTATGTAGACATGACCTAGAACCATTCTTGGTCAATAACCAATAGCGGAACCTGGATGCCCATATTGGTTCCTACATATTCTACGAAGATCTTTATCGGTCAAACCGCATAACAACATATGTTGTTCCTTTGTCATCGGTATGTTACTTACCCGAGATTCGATCGTCGGTATCCAATACCTAGTTCAATCTCGTTACGGTAAGTCTCTTTACTCGTTCCGTAATACATCATCTCACAACTAACTCATTAGTTGCAATGCTTGCAAGGCTTATGTGATGTGTATTACCGAGAAGGCCAGAGATACCTCTCCGACAATCGGAGTGACAAATCCTAATCTTGATTCATGCCAACTCAACATATACTTTGGAGACACTTGTAGAGTACCTTTATAATCACCCGATTACGTTGTGATGTTTGGTAGCACACAAAGTGTTCCTCCGTAAACGGAGTTGCATAATCTCATAGTTGCGTGAACTTTGTATAAGTCATGAAGATAGCATAAGCAACATACTAAACGATCAAGTGCTAAGCTAATGAAATGGGTCATGTCAATCACATCATTCTCCTAATGATGTGATCCCATTAATCAAATGACAACACATGTCTATGGTTAGGAAACATAACCATCTTCGATTAATGAGCTAGTCTAGTAGAGGCATACTAGTGACTATCTGTTTGTCTATGTATTCACACATGTATTATGTTTCCGGTTAATACAATTCTAGCATGAATAATAAACATTTATCATGAAATAAGGAAATAAATAATAACTTTATTATTGCCTCTAGGGCATATTTCCTTCATCTCAATCCCAATTAAGCATCATCATTAAAACCCAACAATATTAATTTAAAGTAACATGATGAGATTCACATGATATCCAAGTACTAGATACTCAAGATGTCCATAACCGAGGACACGGCTAACCATGATTAGTTTGATACACTCTGCAGAGGCTTGTGCACTTTTCCCCACAAGACTCGATCTCCTCCGTTAAGATTCTCGCAGTACACGGTGTTTGACAAACGGATGACCGAGACATAGTATTTCAGAAGCGCTAGCACCTTACGAATGGGTAGACCGTACCAACCTACATCCTCTACATCTGCTAGTCTACCACTGTAAGACTTCGCATGACTTAGTCAACTATGCTAGAGCCCATAGTAGCTTGTGGCTGCACACGGAAGTTTCTAGCATGAATAATCTCATGATCCCTTTGAGCCTGGGTGGCGGTTCATAAAAAAATAGGCAATCCTGGTCTACCCAGGTGCCCAGACAGGCAATCCTGGAATAACCAGGTACCTCAATCCACCCAGATGTGTATTAATGTTGCCACCTTAAATAAACCATTAATTAACAATCTCACATCTGTCATGGAAAAAATCACTCACCCAATCCACGTCTACTTGCACAGCATGGCAAAATAAGCAAACGTAGAAGTAACCCCCAAGGGTTTGATAATAAAACAGGTAATAGGTACTACCTCAATCTACTTCCCAAAACCCACAATTTAATTAGATCCTATTCATGCAATGTTTGAGGATTGAAACTAATGCATAAAAACTGGGTATGAAAAGGGATATGATCAAAGTGTGAACTTGCCTGCAATGTTGATGAAGATGATTCGCACTCAAAACTCTTGATAGTTCTACTCGTCATACTCCGGTCAATCTATCGTAAGCAAGCAATAGTAACCACACATAAGCAATCACTCAAAAGATTGGAAAGAACAAAGAAAACAAATTCGAAAAACATCAAAACCAAAGCAAATAACTCTTGCAACATAAAACAATTTCTAACAGTACCAAAATTATGTGAATTTGGCCTTATCAGAAAATTTAGGTCAAGAGCTTCGATTTGCAAAAAGAATCAACTCAAACGGAGTTATAAAACTCGAGTTACGATCAAACGAAGCTTGAATACAAATCTGTTCTAATTCAAATTTTAAACTTTCAAAAACATGTTTGAGTTGGATTACTGGATAGAGGAGATCATAACTAAGAAGTGAGCGTTGGTTTCGTTGAATTTGGATAAACGGGTGAAAAGATGTGGTCGTTTGAAAATCAGGGACTAATCTATAAATAAAATCATCACAGATAGGTCCCTGGCCAAGAATTAAAAGGAAAAAGAAAAAAAATACTAAACAACAAACGTTCGCTGCCGAACGCTAACTAACGAATCTGTCCGCTCCAGATCCTAAACGAGCGAACGTCCGCTAATAAAAAAAAACGTTCGGGCAAAACCGAAGAAAACCAAAATAAACCGGGGTGGCTCGGCGGTTTACCGGCGGTTTTCGACGGTTTTCTTCGTTGACAGCGGCGAGGTGGGGCGGCGGCTCCGGCGAGCGAGGCAGCCCCGGCGACGGCAGAGAGGCGGCGCGCAAGCGTCGACATAGCAGCGGCAAGCGGCAATGAGGCGCGGCTGTGGTGCCGAGAGCGGTGCGGCGCATATCTCGTCGTCGTCGGCCTTGATGTGGTTCTTGGCTCAAAGGGCGGCGAGGAGAGAGAAGAGAGAGGGGCCGGGATGGCCCGGTATTTAAGGAGGAGGGGTGGCCTCGGGAGGCGTGGGGAAGGGGCAAGGCGGCGGGCGCGGCTCGGACTCCGGCCGGAGTCCGGCTCGGCGACTGGGACGATGGCGGTGCGCGGAGCTGGGCCTTGGCCTGGCAGGAGCTGGGCCGGCCCAGTTCGGCGGAGGGAAAATTCTTTTTTTAAAACAAACACAGAAAGAAATAATAAAACAAAAGAAATTGGAAATATTATATAGGCATATAATATATCAAAATTTTCAGAAAACGATATTCTACAAGGTGAACATTTTCCTAACGTCAAATAAAATCCACACAATTTTAAATAAATCAAAGAGTGCTACTGCTCTAGTAAAAACCAGTAAAAATCATTTTAAAATTTTCAAAATTAATTCAATTTTATTTCTCTCCAATTTTCTGATGTAGGGAATCATGTTACCCTATTTTCCATATATTTTATTTTTGGACAAAATAATTTGAATAAAACTCAAATAACTCCAAATTGAAAATAAATTCAGAAGAACTTTGAATTTAATTCTTTAAAACTTCCAACTCATATTTCATATAATTTGAAGAAGTCATTTTATCTTCTCTCGTGAAAATCATTGAGTTGCATAAAGTTTCAGAATTTGAAATATTTTCAAAAGAAATTCAAATATTTTCAACACCCCTTGTCATTTAAATAAATGGAAGAAGTCATGTCATCTTCTCTCCAGGGTTTTGTGATGAAAAGTATTTGAATTCACGGAGAGCATAAATGCTAAAATGAAAGTTTGGGAAAGTCCTTTTATTCCCTCTCATTTAACTTTCAAAAAAGTTTCGAATTTCACTCAATTTCACTCAATCAATCAAACAGTCAAACAAATCTATCTGTGTTTTTCATAAGATTCCAAAATTTAGAATTTTGGGATGTTACATACGTCTCCAACGTATCTATAATTTTTGATTGCTACATGCTATTATATGTTCTATTTTGGATGTTTAATGGGCTTATTTATACACTTTTATATCTGTGCAAATTGCTGTTTTTTGCCTATTTCAGTGTTTCGCAGAAAAAATATCAAACGGAGTCCAAAGTGGATGAAACCTTCGGGAGCGTGATTTTTGGAACAAACATGCTCCAGGGAACTTGGAGTGGACGTCAAGAAATCATCGAGGAGGCCACAAGGCAGGGGGCGCGCCCTCCATCCTCGTGGGCCCCTTGTGCCTCCACCGACCTACTTATTCCTCCTATATATACCTACGTACCCCGAAACCATCCAGGAGCACCACGAAAACCTAATTCCACCGCCGCAACCTTCTGTACCTGTGAGATCCCATCTTGGGGCCTTTTCGGTGCTCTGCCGGAGGGGGCATCAATCACGGAGGGCTTCTTCATCAACACCATAGCCTCTCCGATGATGTGTGAGTAGTTTACCACAGACCTTCGGGTCCATAGTTATTAGCTAGATGGCTTCTTCTCTCTCTTTGGATCTCAATACAAAGTTCTCCTCGATCTTCTTGGAGATCTATTTAATGTAACTCTTTTTTGCATTGTGTTTGTCGAGATCCCATGAATTGTGGGTTTATGATCAAGATTATCTATGAACAATATTTGAATCTTCTCTGAATTCTTTTATGTATGATTGGTTATCTTTGCAAGTCTCTTCTAATTATCAGTTTGACTTGGTCTACTAGATTGATCTTTCTTGCAATGGGAGAAGTGCTTAGCTTTGGGTTCAATCATGCGGTGCTCGATCCGAGTGACAGTAGGGGAAACGACACGTATTGTATTGTTGCCATCGAGGATAAAAAGATGGGATTTATATCATATTGCATGAGTTTATCCCTCTACATCATGTCATCTTACCTAATGCGTTACTTTGTTCTTATGAACTTAATACTCTAGATGCATGCTGGATAGCGGTCGATGTGTGGAGTAATAGTGGTAGATGCAGGCAGGAGTCGGTCTACTTGTCACGGACGTGATGCCTATATACATGAAAATTCCTAGATATTCTCATAACTATGCTCAATTCTATCAATTGCTCGACAGCAATTTGTTCACCCACCGTAATACTTATGCTATCTTGAGAGAAGCCACTAGTGAAACCTATGGCCCCCGGGTCTATTTTCCATCATATAAGTTTCCAACTATTTTACTTTGCGATCTTTACTTTTAATCTTTATCATAAAAATACCAAAAATATTATCTTATCATCTCTATCAGATCTCACTTTTGCAAGTGGCCCTGAAGGGTTGACAACCCCTTTATCGTGTTGGTTGCAAGGTTCTTATTTGTTTGTGTAGGTACAAGGGACTTGAGTGTGGCCTCCTACTGGATTGATACCTTGGTTCTAAAAAACTGAGGGAAATACTTACGCTACTTTGCTGCATCACCCTTTCCTCTTTAAGGAAAAACCAACGCAGTGCTCAAGAGGTAGCAGTATGCTAGCCCGCATGGGTCCCTGGTGGTGGTCGAGTCTCTATGCGAATCAAATAAACAAGGTCATGTTAGAGGGCGGCGAGGCCAGAACAATGGATGAAGAGGCGGAGGAGCTCGAGGGGGGACACAATATTTGACCACCATGAAGAGGTGGAACACTGCGATGTTGCCGAGGAACCGCACCTTGCTGAGATAAACTAGCCACTACTGTTCACTTCTCAAGAAATCCAGTAGTTAGTGGCTTCAGAAAAAGCAGTCGTTCCAGGTTGCTTTAGAAAAACCCAATTTTTAAAAAATTTAAAATGTTTGTTGATTAAAATAAATATTGCTCGTGCACTTAAAAACTGTTCGCAAAATTTAAAAAATGTTCATGAGTTAGGAAAATGTTCAGGACTTAAATATAACCATGAATATTCCCGAGGTTTTTTAATCATGAATTTTAAAAATGTCTATAATTTTTTTAAATATGAATTTAGAATTTATTAGTGAATTTATAAAACATTTGTATTAACTTGAATTAGTCATAAAATTTTAAAATATTTAAATTTAAGAAATTATCATGATTGTTAAAAAACAAATCTTGTTTTAAAAAATAGAAACTGTTTATAAACTTTATAAGAAAATCATGATCAAATAAAAAACAAGGGTATTTCAGATAGAAAAGAAATGGAAAAAGAAGAAAAGAAAACATGAAATTAAATAGAAAGATAGGATAAAAAAGGAAAAACCAATGCAAGGCAACAAAAAGGCGAATATAAAAATAGTAAAGAAACCAAAGGAAAAACAGTCAGGAAAAAGTACCCCATCGAGAACTAAAAACAAACATGAAGAAAAACCGTTTGAAGCGGTCCAGAGCGAGGTGAAGAAAAGATAAATGGGTCGAGGCCCAAAGGAGGCTGGGTTGTGAGCTAGCTTTGAATCACAGTATTCTACTAATGTATGCACCTATGCACATTCGAAGGTTGTGCTTTTTCACCGACTCTCTAGACCGGTGATGATGGATTGCAAGCCTGCACTGTGTAGATTAGTGTGGTTCGAAGCAAGCACACAACCCGGTCTCCTTTGGGCCTCGGCCCATTTATCTTTTCTTCACCTCGCTTTGCGCCGCTTAAAGCGGTTTTTCAACGATTTCTAGATGTCATTTCAAGCCTGGTATGACGAGACCATTCATATATGTCTCTTTTCATTACTGATTTTCAATCTCTGGCAGATGGTCGAGACCATCTAAAAGGTCTTATATTACTTTATAGAGGCAGTACAATCGAAGGAATAATATTGCTATCATGATTTTAATTTTATTTTATTGTTTACTGGTTGTTTTATGTCCAGTTGTCTGTCCATTATACTGACTTTTGTTTTCCTTGATTGTTACCAAATATAAGATGCACATTGATATGTTTAATATCTATGTTTTAAGTAATAAAGTGCTCCTTTTCAAAAAATGTTTAATATGTATGTAAAGTTCCTCGGTCGACACAAAACAGTCTCCTTTGACTCCTCACATCCTAATCATCAACAAGTGCCCACTAGAAGACTGTATTATGATAGTACGATGAAAAGTACTAAGTAATTTCAATGTACTTCATAGGAACCTTGTATCTTAGTTTTAGAGACCCGCCATGATGCAAGCAATTTCATCTTAGTTATACTCATAGTCACTGGTTAATTTAATTTCCAATGACAATACAATCGATACTCAACCAATAATACTCGATGAACGAAGAAGGAGGTTACACAACACAAGCAAGGCACACTAGCGCTACCATTAATTTGATTTCCTCCATTCCTTCTCAGCACACAGAACCAGATCGATGCAAATGGAACATCACTTGAGGACGTACTTCATGACACCAGGGATGTGGACCTTGAAGAAGTAGTCGTCCCAGTCAACGGTCTTGGGGTCAAAGTTGAATAGCCCTGCGGCGGTGTCGGCATGGTCAGCATCGGCCATGGCAAGCCTGAGCTTGTTGAGGTTGACATCGTCGAAGCAACCCTTGAAGAGCGAGAAGGGCCCGTACAAGTCCACCAGCTGCATCACGAACCTGCACGACACATGTTCTTTAAGCCACCGGTTCAACATCGAGACGATACAACCGCAAAGAGAATTCGAAAGACCATACCTGTACTTGCGGGCGAGGTCATGGTAGAGCGCGGCGAGACCGAAGAGGCCGCAACAGAGGATAGAGAGCAGGCGGAGGAGCTCGAGGGGGACACGGTACTTGAGCACCATGAAGAGGTGGAACGCCGCGATGCTGCCAAGGAACCGCACCTTACGGGTGCGCACGGTGCGGCCGTCGGGCCCCACCCGCGGGTGCTCCTCAAAGTACCGGATCCCCGTCCGGTACAACACCGCGTACGGAGCCGGGTGCCGCAGCGACGAGCTCACGTGGTACACCGTTGGCGCTGCCGGCACCGAGTGAGGGTGCTGCTGCTGCGGAGGCGGCTTCTTCTCTGTCTCTGATGTCCGAGTGGAGGAGGCGTGCGCCACCGTGGCCGCCATCATCGCGTTCACCACCATGTCGCCGGGCATCTGCATACACCATGGTAGCGCATTTGGGTTAGAACTGTGATAATCCATTAGCAGCATATGTAACCTTGCTGTAACAGGCAAGATTCAGGTTGGTTGATGCACTGCAGCAGCCACTTGGCCTGGTTGGCACAGACGCTTCAGCTGCAACTTACTGCAGCATGGTCACACACTGTACTAGTATACTTATTACTCATTACTGCAGCACGTTCGCAAGAAGATGGTAGCACTGGTAGCTTTGCATTTGCTGAATGAACTAGTAATAGTGAGTGAAGCAGTTACCACGTCCATGGTTAGGTCGAGGTCGGCGAGGAAGCACGACAGGCTCTGCTTCGCGTATCCGATCAGGATTGCGTCGATCGTCCTGCAGTTTTCATTTCGGTGTTAGAATTTGAATTTGAATATGAAACTTAGCATTTGAATTTGGACGCGAAGAGTTTGAACCGACCTGGTGCCTTCGATCCATCCTGGCAGTGGGTCGTTCTGGACGCTGGTTATGATGCTGGGCCGGACGATGACCACCGGCACGTCGCCCCCGCGCATCATCTGTGCCAGCATCATCTCCCCCATGGACTTGGTGAACACGTACGTGTTGGGCCACCCAAAGTGCCGGGCCCTGCATGCACAATTACAAAATAATTGGATTTCAGTTCCATGTTTGACAAAAAGAACTCTGGTTTTTGAACTTGAAATTCACAGGAAAGAGGAGAAACTTTGGAAAAAATATAGGATTGCTAACCTGGTGAGGCCGAGGTCCTTCATGGCCTTCCTCTGGGCCTTGGGGTCCACATCGTCGTCGGCCTCCATCTGCTTCCGGAGGTCCCTGGCCGTCCTCATCTCGGCGTCGATGTCGAGTTGGGTGCCGTCGTCGCGCAGCGTCTCGCCGTCCCTGAAGGGCCTCTCGGGCACCAGCCCCTGCTTCTCGCCGGCGACGTAGGCCGTGGAGACGTGCATGAGCACCTCCAGGTTGGGGCATTTCCGGGCGAAGTCGCACATGTGCTTCACCCCCACCACGTTCACGTCCATGGCCACGTCGTACCTGATCGAGCACGCGCACGTCCATTCCAGAGTTAGTTGCAGAGGCCATTGATGAGCTCACTATGCACGTTCTCTCCCGCTGAATTTTCTCTCTGACGAAGTTAATTAAACAGTCAATAGTACACAGCACCTTTCGTAGAAGTTGGTGGTGGCGGCGCCGTTGACGATGACGTTGAGCTCGTCGGCGAGCCGGAGGTCCCGCAGCGTGGCGGCGTCGACGCCGAAGCCCTCGCGCATGACGTCGCCGGCCAGCGCCACCACCTTGTCGGCGACGAAGGCGTCGAACCCGGCGCCGTGGCGCTCCCGCAGCACCCCGAACAGCTCTTTCCCCACGACCTGCGAACCACACATCGATCTCGATCTGCTTAACAACTTTGATCCACAAAAATTCTTCATTTGCAATCTGTGTTTGATATTGCATGCATGCTCTCTGGATCCACCACCAGTGTCTCGGCAACTTTTGGTAAAAACTACATATAAACTGCTTCTGCAGCGCAGGACAACCGACCCGTGCAACTGTCCGCAACTGTAAATTGCCCATGCCGAACAATGAAGGATCAGTGAATGCATATGAAGAAATGAAGAGGGGCCAGGCGTACTGGAAGGGTTTCTTTCCGGCGTGTTAGATGGAGTAGGAGTAGGGTGGAGGACCAAGCATACTGCCCATTGTCTCTGCTCTGGATCTCCTTGGCACCACTCAATAACTACACCACTAGCTAGAGTAGATCACACTCTTTTCTTTTTTGCAAAAGTAATTAGACAATGCAATTATGCAACCAAACCAAACCATTATATACATATGACAAGAAACTCTGACTTCTGAATTCTAGCAGTACTCTGGATTCTGAATTCTCAAGTTGATGAACATGTAGTAAGTGGTGCCAGATGGTGCCCTGCCCTCGCCATTTCCCAGCACCAGCCAGCCATGCATGCATGCATGCAGGCTGCACACTGGCCGGCTAGCTAGCTAGGTGGTGGTGGTGCAGTACCAGTTGTGCACTGCATGCTGCAGAGGCCATTGATAACGGGTAGATATCAGGTGATACGGTAGATGACGTGCTCCCCTGATCCAAGACTATCTGAGCCGTTGGATCTGGGCTGAAGGTACAGGATTGAGAAGCTCTCTTGGTGTTACAATGTATGCAAAAGGCACCCTGGCTTATTCCATAATTCAGCGACGAAGTGCGTATTCATCTTCTCTGTTCGCTTCTGACTGGTACAATTCGCGCCGCCGCCGCCGCCGCCGCCGGCAGCCACCATGGTATGCCCCATTCTCTCTTGCTGGTTGCTAGACCAAATCCAGCTATACCTATAGGGCTCGCGCGCGTGCCGTTTCTTAGCTTAGATCCGGTCGGTTTCATGGGAGCCAAGACGGGCCTTCTCCCGTCGTTGCTGGAGCCAACCGTTCCGCGGGAGCCGGAGACTCTACGCAACGACGAGCAGGTAAGAGGCAGCGCCTCATTCTCCACACACACCCGGGCCTTTGTCTCGCGTTCGATTTTTAATTTTGCTCATTGGAAGAAGCGAAAATTATGGAAGTACAGCTACATCTAATGTTAGTTGTTGTTCTGAAAATTTTGTGTCCCACAATGAAGTACCAGCAGATTTTTAAGTTAGTTCAGAGCAGATATATGCGTCAGTATTTTTAATCTTTGCAGAATTAGAAGAATGCTTGATACATGGACAAAAGTTGTTGTTCAGTCACTCTGTTACAGCATCTTGCTAAAATGAAATCTAGCAGTGTTTAAATGTTGGCTGTTGCTTGCTCTCCTAACATGTCTAGCTGAATTATACACACAATCTTTCCTATACAGTGTCATAGAATGTTTCTTACATTGGCATAGTTGAAAATCACATGTACAGACTAGCCCATGTTCAGACCAAAATGCACTATTACTCCAGCCGTTCATATGATTCAGATAAGTGAACATTCAGACTGTTGCTTAGTCATGTCTATAGATTGAGTGATTAATTTTTTTAAGGTATATTTGTTCCTTCGGTATGATTTTTTACGAGATGGTATGCAAGTACACTGTTTTTGCTAGGGATATCTTAACTTTTCATGTAATCAACTCATACTAATTTCGACATGTTTCAGAATGCAGGATAAAACCATTGCTTATCTTAGTTATCTAGGTGACTCTTTAGGGAGACAGATGTTCCAATCAATGATGTGCACGCTTTCACAATCCAGGAAACATTATTCGGATGTGGAATATGTTGGCTCTAGGCACGGATTGGCCTTGACACGACATGCAAAATGACCACATGGCTGGGTCTACTGATTTCGGAGCAGAAACATCTTCATCTTTTGGTGTTCTTGCTGTGTAATTAGGGGAATCGTCTGTGTTAGCAGCTGACAAGAGTTGTAACGTTACAGTCAATATATGCCTTTTAGGTTTAGGAGTAACACCATGTTTAGTCTAGCGAATCAGAACTATAGCTGGTGTTAAATATATGTGCAATTTCATGGCAAGTGTTGCATTGTGTCAATCTGGAAGATTGTACCGTTGTGGTTTGCTTTACTGGACAACTACATGTTTTTATATCTGGAGGTGTTAGTAGTATTGTGGAATCTCCTTTATTTTGGCAAGTTTTGCTTCACTTAATATCTATTTTTGTCTGATCTTGATGTGTAGGGATGTAGGCAGAAGCTGCAGGGGTGTTTGTTCTATTGTTTTGGAACTTTGGATAAATTAAATAGTGTTGCTCGCTTGTAGGAATATGTGCTGAAAGTGCCTATAGTTGATTTCACTGGTTCTATGTATACATTGTGACAATCATTCTCACCTAGAGTTGCTGCATGCATTCTTAAATGGCATATTTCCTAATTCTACATTGAGTATTTGATGTCTTTTGAGGCTTCAATATTTATTTGCAAGCACCTAGCCAGTCAATATATAGGTGACCACTGACCAGTGTACTCCATGCTAGTGTTCAGGAAAAATTATCATCAACGGGGACTTGAAGGAGAGGCATGTGACAAGAGTTTTGACTATGCTTCTTTTGAGGACCAAGATGCAAATTTTACAGGGGGCATTTTTAAACGACAAAGTGAATTGATCCAGTCCATTCATGTAGATCCAACGCTCCATGCAATACCGTAGCACCGTATCAGCTGATGGACGGGAGCACTGGATATTTTCCCCATTGATAACCTCTGAGTCGAGTCGACCTGACCAAACCTACCGGCCGGCCTACCCACACCATAACTCCTCACACACGACTCCTAGGAATACACACACAGCTGCACCACCTCGCCGCCGGTTTATTTATCACCCTGCGGCCGGTTTTCCCCAGGTTTCCGGTTTCCAGGATCAGCATAAATGAAAATGTTGAAAATTTTGTCAACCATACTCCTCCTACCAGTACTAGTAATCTGGTTTCTTGTTCAAATTAATCCTCGCATACCAAAAGCTGGCAGAATATTTGTGCATTTAACTAGTACTCCCTCCGTCCGGAAATACTTGTCGGAGAAATGGATGATCTAGACGTATTTTATTTATAGATACATCCAATTTTATCCATTTCTCCGGCAAGTATTTCGGGACGGAGGGAGTATCTAGTAGAGAAGAATGAGTGGTGTACAGCTGAGATTAGTCATGGCCACCTCTCATCTCATGCAGAGTATGGCATGTGACTCTAAACCTTTAGAAAGAGAAGAAAAATGGCATGTGACCTGCCTGAATGTTCGGCAGGAATGAGACTCAACAGTGTGCACCTAGTCCTAACTAATGCCGGTTTATTAATACCTATAAGATAATTATTCTACCCGTGTTCATGTTTGCATCACTGATATAGCAGCGGGCAGCTGGACTGTTTATGATTCTGTGATGGATTCGTGATATCTATGCATGTTTTGTTCCGATGCTCCACATGATATTACTAGTATTATAATACTATCAATTAAAAATGAAAAAAAAAATAGTAGTGAGTGTGAAACAGAATGAAGAGACACAAGGGGCACAGTGGGAGCAGCTTGGGGGCTTCTCTGTCTGAGAGAAAGCTCGCCATGCTGCCGGCACGCATCCTTTGTCCACTACTAGTATTGCTCTAGAGCAGGGGAGTGTTGGGAGAGAGAGATTCATGGAGGGGGTGCAAGGATCAACATCATGAGAGGGCATGGTGGACGGGCAGAGAGGCACGCACCTCGGTCTCCACCCGGCGCCTCGCCGCCGCCGCGTCGGCCGCCCGCACCGGCAGGTAGATCCTCTTCACGTCCGGCTGGACCCTCAGGATCTTCTCCACCATTACTGCACAGGCCGACGAAATGAATGAGCACACAATGCAACACCAAGGACTCTCAGCATGGATGCATGAACTGTTCTTCAGAAAATAGCAAGACATGCATATATCAACATCATCATCATGCCTACTTACTCTTGCCAAGGAAGCCCGTGGCTCCGGTGATGAGCACGCTCTTGTTCCTGAAGTAGTCGATGATCTTGGCCTCATCCAGCGTGCCCACCATCTTGCCCCTTGGTTTTGTGCGTGTGTGAACTGTGAAGCTCGGGAGGAGACGACAGGGACCGGAGAATGAGAGACGGAGGAAGAAGAGAGAGGTGTGCTTGGTGTGTGAGGCTTGTGTGCTCCGGCGCCCAGTATTTATACACGCGCAGGGCCGGCCAGCAAGGTGTGGAGGGTGGCCAAGTCTCCGAGCTACACACACGGGACAGGCAGGGGGTTGCTGGCTGGCTATTGAGTGCACGTAATTAGCAACGGCAACACGCGTGTGCTTCCCAACCACAACCTGCTTCTCCAGTGAAACCAGAGGAGGAGGAGCCATAGTCAAAGTAATGGAGTAAAGTAGCAGCAGCACACTAGTTAATTAATTAATTAATTAATTAATTAAAGAGTCACCAACACTGTAGTACTAGTACTAGTACTAGTACTACTTTGCAGCACTGTATAATGTATTTACGGTAGTGCTATCGAGCGAACGTTCGCCGGGAGACGCGGCGAAACGAACGTCTTTCACGGCATTTTATATCGCGGGAACATGGCAATTCCTTGAAGCGAGCACAACAATTTTCACAGCAAAATCATTTTGTTTGTCAGAATTGCCATGCATTTCTGAAGAAGTTGCCATGTGTGTTCTGAAGGATTTGCCATAAAAAACATTCGCAAATACCACCCCCCATCGAACGTTCGCTGGCTAAAGGGGTCCGATATAATTATTGTAAATACTCTGGATTCACCGACATGGGTTATTTTACCGAGGTCGAACTTCGTTTTGATTTATGATTTTTCAAGCTATATGCTGCTTAGTTTGAGATTTTTGCACAAGTATGGACAAGTAAGAGACTCTCAGAGCGAGTCATCCAGCACCACTAGGTGAACAAGCAGTGAACATTAGGAAGAAGAAAATTGAGTAGGAGCATTCTGAAGATTCACCGACACATGTTATTTATTAATTTTCATCCTGTCTGGGTAATGCACAAGCTAGGGTGCATTTTTTTTAAGAAACCTCCAATCTATTCATCTTCAATCATGGTAGTACAAAGAACATCAGAGGTAATAAAAATTACAACCAGATCCCTGGACCGCCTAGCGACCACTACAACCACTGGAGCAAGCCGAAGGCACGCCGCCGGCATCGCCCCTCCCTTGCTGGGGCCGGGCAAACCTTGTTGTAGTTGACAGTCGGAAAGTTGTCATGCTAAGGCCCTGTAGGACCAGCGCACCAGAGCAGCAACCATCGCCGATGAAGAAAGTCGTAGATGGAAGCATCAAACCTGTAAACACCCAAACCAAGACGAACAAAGGCCATATCCAAACAGATCCACCGTAGACTAGCACCGATGGAATCCTGTGAGATCTGATGGAGACACAACTCCACACGCCCTCCGACGATACTAGACACATCATTGAAACGGTGATAGAACGTGGGAGACATTATTCCTGCTGAGGGACATTACCACCGCCATACAGCCTCAACCAAAACATAAACCTACCAAGAGACCCTACCGTGGTGAGACAGCGTGGGATGCTTCGTGTCCGTGTGCACGGGGTGGTTGTGACGCCCTCGATTCAATTGTACACTAATCATACACGCAAATGTGCACAATCAAGATCAAGGACTCACGGGAAGTATCACAACACAACTCTAGACACAAATTAAAATAATACAAGTTTTACATTACAAGCCAGGGGCCTCGAGAGCTCGAATACATAAGCTCGAAAACATATGAGTCAGCGAAAGCAACAATATCTGAGTACAGACATGAGTTAGACAAGTTTGCCTTAAGAAGGCGAGCACAAAAGCAACATCGATCGAAAAGGCAAGGCCTCCTGCCTGGGAGCCTCCTAACTACTCCTGGTCGTCGGCGGTCTTCACGTAGTAGTAGGCATCGACGGTGGCATCCGCCCTGGCTCCGACATCCGTTGCATCAACCGGAAAGAAGAAGAAAGGGGAAAAGGGGAGCAAAGCAACCGTGAGTACTCATCCAAAGTACTCGCAAGCAAGGATCTACACTACATATGCAACATTATCAAAGAAAGGCTGTATATGTGGACTGGGCTGCAGAAATGCCAGAATAGAGAGAAGGCCTAGTCCTATCAAAGACTAGCATCTTCTGGAAACCACCATCTTGCAGCAACAGGAGGGGGTAGAGTAGCATAAAGTAAAGTAGTAGTGTTATCAACCTCGGCCAGAGATCCTTTCTCGACTCCCTGTGAGAAAGAAATCCCAGAGCCATCCTATCCAGTTATCATCACAATCCATTTCTCATCATAAGTATCCAGTTCTAGTTGTATCGATCGGGATACAACTCCAAGTGTCCGTTACCGTAGGACAGGCTATCGATAGATGTTTTCTTCCCTACAGGGGTGCACCAACTTACCCACCATGCTCGATTAACTCCTGCCGGACACACTTTCCTGGGTCATGCCCAGCCTCGGCCAAACAATACGCCACAACCCGACCTAGGCTTAATAGAGAGGTCAGCACGCCGAACTAAACCTATGCCCCCAGGGGTCATGGGCCATCTCCCCGGGAACTCCTGCACTTTGCGAGGGTGGCCGGTGAGCGACCTAGCTACCTCCTTCAACAAGGCAGCGCCACGCAGTCCAACCCCGCCCGCGCCACGCCGACGCCTATTAAGCTTCGGCTGATGCATACGACGCAGAACGCCCATACTATGCCCACGTGATGGTTAGTGCTATCAGGCCAGAGGCCCCTTGGATCAAATATCCAAATCGTAGTGGATTAGGAGCACGCGGTAACAAGCAGAGACTCACGAAAGATGTGACCCTGTTGCCCCGTCTCGAGGACTTGCGGCAAGGGCTAGGAATGCCCGACCACGCCTAGTAATTATCTCGCGGGCACCCTCCAGGTCAACCCGTCTCCACATCACTCGCAATTAAGCTCGCGCAGGTACCCCTCAGGGTCGACCCGTCTTTCCAAGTAACAGTGGTAAAGTCCAAGTATCCGTGTGTCCAAACATCAAGGGGAAAACCCGAGGAATCACCTCCGATGAATTCCACTAGATGTAATCATCAAGGTGAACGTAAGAGGAATCACCCCCGGGGTTCACACTTGAGGGGTTGCACGACAGAGTCGTATCGGAAGTGGTTAAGGACGAAATCACCCTTGATGACCACGACCGAATGACTACACTACAGGGTCAACATCAGAAGTGCTGAAGAGGTCTCACCCTCGGTACTCGATAATAACCCAGTAGTGTCGAACAACTAAGGGGAAAGTGATGTGCGGTGCCGGGGCCTGGTCTTCGATCCCGTTGATCGGGTCTTCGATGATGAAGCGGGGGCAACAAGGACAAGGTGGGGGTCACTATGGGTCACTAACCAACCTATACTAAGCAGTTTAGGATAAGCAGGTAGGTAACAATAAGCAGGTTACAAAAGCAAGCTATGCATCAGAATAGGAGCAATCAACTACAGTAGCAAAATCTAATGCAAGCATGAGAGAATGGAATGGGCAATATCGGGATGATCAAAGGGGGGGCTTGCCTGGTTGCTCTGGCAAGGAGGGGTCGTCGTCGACGTAGTCGATCACAGGGGCATCATCGGTCTCGGGGTCTACCGGAGAAAAGAGGGGGAAGAAATAGTAAATATAAAGCAACATAGCATGACAAAGCATAATGTGGCAATATGTTGTGCCGGGTGTGACCTAACGTAAGGCTACACGATAAAGGTGAAGGCGAATTCAACCGGGAATGAATTCCCGGTTCCGGACCTGTATCAAACAGATGACCGAAGGGGGGAATGTTCCATGTTCAGCATGCTAGGGGCATGTGACAGATGAACGGACCGCGTATTCGGATTCGTTGGATTTTTCTGAGCAACTTTCATATAGAAAACATTTTCATCTGAGCTAAGGTTTAATTTCTATGAATTTTCAAAGTTTAAACAATATCCTGGAATTATTTAAAATAACATAAAAGATAAAATGATGTCAGCATGACGTGCTGATGAAGTCAGCAGTCAACAGACTGGCTGACCAGGTCAAACCAGGCATGTGGGTCCAGTGGGACCCACATGTCATAGACAGAAGGCTAACAGTCTTAAAACTAACTAAACAAAGATATTTAGCAGGTGGGCCCCACCTGTCATAGACTAATTGGCTAAACTAATTAGTTTTAATTAATGAAACATTTAGTCAGAGGGTTAATCGGTGGGGCCTACAAGTCAACGGCTGGGGCCTGCCCAGTCAGCACAGTTGACCAGGTCAACTGGTCAACAAGGGACTAGGGGCCCCACTGGCAGTGACCCAGGGGGTGGCCCCAGGTGTGCCACGTCGGCGGCCGGCGCCGGAGTGGCTCCGACGAGCCGAAACCACGGCGGAGCGGCCAGGAGAGCGCCGGGATTCGCCTACGGGCGTCCGTTTTTCGCGCGACTTGGCGCGCTCGAACAGGAAGATGAAGCCGCGTCCAACCGGAGTGGTTACGAGGCCGAAGGTGGACGGAGGTGACAACGGCGAGCTCAGGAACCTCGCCGGAGTTCGGCCACGATAGGGAACGGCTCTACGGGGCTCGGCAGAGCGCGGGGATGGGTGCTTCGGGCTCGCACGGGCGTGCTGAGCACGAACCCGAGCTCGTTAGAGCTCGACGGGCAGCGAGGTCACGACTACGAGCTCATCGGCGGCGAGGTGTTCGGGTGCGGCAAAAGCGGTGACTGCGGCTACGGGGAGAGGCCGGAGAGAGGGGGAGGCGATGCGGCTGCTCACCGTGAGCTCAGAGGTGTGCGAAGCGGGCTCGGGAGGACCAAAGGCGACGAATCGGCGCTAGAGACGAAGACGGCCGCAGGAGGAAGAAGGGGTCGTCGGGCTCGCGGTGGTGGCTCCCCTCTTGATCCAGTTGGTGCAGAGGGTGTAGCCGAGGACGGCGCGTCTCGTGGACGTCTTTGGCGAGGCGCTGGGTGGCTGGGTGGCAGCACACAGCACATCCATGGCGACGGGCGGCGCTCGGTTGAGGAGGGGAGGGGATCTGGAGAGCAAGGGAGAGAGCGACGAGGGAGAGAGGGGGCAAGTGGGCGAGTGGGGAGGGAGCCCGAGGCGTCTGGGGCCTTATCCCCTCATCGGGCGTCGCCGACGAGGTGGTTGGACGGCGACGGGCGCGCTGTAGCGACTCGGGTCGTGGAACAGTGCGAGGGAGGAGACGACTGGGGAGGGGGAGTGGGCTGGCCCGCTAGAGTGGGCCGGCCCAGGTGGGTGTAGTCCAGGGAGGAGGGGGGTTGCTCTCTCTCTCTCTCTCTCCCTTTTCCTTTTCTTTTAGTTTTTCCTTTTTTTATTTTCAGCAGCTTTTGCATTTTCCTTTTAGCCAATAATGACTTTGCAAAATTATGCCACTGGCCAAAACAATTTCAAAGAATTAAAGTAAACTGCCACAAAAAGGATGGGAGGCTTTTGGAATAGTTGCCAATTTTATAAACTAAAAGGGTATTTAATTTATTGCTTAGGTCACTGTTTTAAGTAGTTTAGGCCACTTAAACCCTTTGCAAAAAATTTGGTTCACCACCAATATTAGTTGTGGAATATTTGGCACATGATGAACATTTTTCTTTTCATGTTTGAGAAATTTTGAATTTCACTTAGCATTGAATTTGCATTCAAAGGGGAAGTTGAAAGAAACATGAGATAATAATGATCAGGTACATGTATAGCAAAAAGATTAACTTAACCCCAGAGGTTACTATAGCATCATTACGCCGGGGTGTTACAACTCTCCTCCTCTAAAAGAAATTCTCGTCCCGAGAATTAAGAGGTAGAAGGGAACAGGTCGGGGTATTCAGCCCAGAGGTTATCTTCGCGCTCCCAAGTGGCTTCATCTTTAGTATGATTCGACCATTGCACCTTGAGGAACTTGGTAACCTTCTGGCGGGTTCGACGTTCAACTTCTTCAAGAATGCGGATCAGATGCTCTTTATATGTGAGATCATCTTGAATTTCAATCAATTCCGGATCCACTTCACGTTCTGGGTCCTTGAAGCAACGACGAAGTTGCGACACATGGAAGACGTCATGGACGTGAGAGAACTGAGGTGGCAACTCCAATTGATAAGCCACCAGTCCACGACGGGAGAGAATGCGGAAAGGACCAATGTAGCGCGGAGCTAGCTTGCCCTTGACTCCGAACCGATGAGTGCCTCTCAAAGGAGTGACACGTTGATACGTCTCCAACGTATCTATAATTTTTGATTGCTCCATGCTACTTTATCTAATGTTTTAGGCAATATTGGGCTTTATTATCCACTTTTATATTATTTTTGGGACTAACCTATTAACCGGAGGCCCAGCCCAGATTTGTTGTTTTATGCCTATTTCGGTGTTTCAAGGAAAAGGAATATCGACGGAGTCAAACGGAATGAAATCAATCGGAGAAGTTATTTTGGAAGGAAACCCACCTGATGGACTTGGACCCGCGCCATAAGATACGGAGGTGCTCACGAGGGTGGGGCGCGCCCCCCGCGGCGCCTGCCTGCCTCGGGGCCCCGTAGCTCCACCGACGCACTCCTTTCACCCATATATACCGTCGCACCCTAAAACTTCCGAACAGAAGATAGATCGGGAGTTCCGCCGCAAGCCTCCGTAACCACCAAAACCAATCGGGACCCCTTTCCGGTACCCTGCCGGAGGGGAGATCCATCTCCGGTGGCCATCTTCATCATCCCGACGCTCTCCATGACGAGGAGGGAGTAGTTCACCCTCTGGGCTGAGGGTATGTACCAGTAGCTATGTGTTTGATCTCTCTCTCTCTCGTGTTCTCTCTCTTGTTCCAATCTATGGCACGATCTTGATGTATCCCAAGCTTTGCTATTGTAGTTGGATCTTATGATGTTTCTCCCCCTCTACTCTCTTGTGATGAATTGAGTTTCCCCTTTGAAGTTATCTTATCGGATTGAGTCTTTTATGAGAACACTTGATGTATGTCTTGGTGATCAACTTGCGGGTTTCGTGACATTGGGAACCTATGCATAGGGGTTGGCACACGTTCTTGACTCTCCGGTAGGAACTTTGGGGCACTCTTTGAAGTAATTTTGTGTTGGTTGGATGAATCTGAGATTGTGTGATGCATATCGTATAATCATGCCCACGGATACTTGAGGTGACAATGGAGTATCTAGGTGACATTAGGGTTTTGGTTGATTTGTATCTTAAGGTGTTATTCTAGTACGAACTCTTTTATAGATTGATCCGAAAGAATAGCTTTGTGGTGGTTTCGTACCCGACCATAATCTCTACGTTTGTTCTCCGCTATTAGTGTCTTCGGAGTGACTCTTTGTTGCATGTTGAGGGCTTGTTATATGATCTATCTATGTTATTATTGTTGAGAGAACTTACACTAGTGAAAGTATGAACCCTAGGCCTTGTTTTCTATCATTGCAATACCGTTTACGCTCACTTTTACCACTTCTTACCTTGCTGTTTTTATTATTTCAGATTACAAAAACCTATATCTACTATCTATTTTGCACTTGTATCACCATCTCTTCGCCGAACTAGTGCACCTATACAATTTACCATTATATTGGATGTGTTGGGGACACAAGAGACTCTTTGTTATTTGGTTGCAGGGTTGCTTGAGAGAGACAATCTTCATCCTACGCCTCCCACGGATTGATAAACCTTAGGTCATCCACTTGAGGGAAATTTGCTACTGTCCTACAAACCTATGCACTTGCGGGCCCAACAACGTCTACAAGAAGAAGGTTGTGTAGTAGACATCAAGCTCTTTTCTGGCGCCGTTGCCGGGGAGGTTAGCGCTAAAAGGTATATCTTTAGATCTTGGAATCGAATCCTTTTGTTTCTTGTTTTAGCACTAGTAAGTTTATAAAAGAAAACTACCAAAAAAATATGGAATTGAGTTTGTCTCATACGCTTCATCTTTTTAATATCTTTCGTGAGTATGATGGAAAGGAAAATTGTGCCAAAGTGCTAGAAGAAGAATTACATAGAATGCTTGGCATAAAATATGTGAATGATGAGCATGATTGCAATGTTGTTAGTATGAATTCCTTGAATATCCATGATGCTAATGATACGCAAAGCCACAAGCTTGGGGAAGCTATGTTTGATGAAGATGATATTTTTTGTCCCCCAAGCTTTGATGAGCAAATTTACTATGATGAAAGCATGCCTCCTATCTATGATGATTATTCTGATGACACGTATGCTTTAAAGAATAATGATAACCATGAAACTTGTCATCTTGATCTTAATTCTCAATCATATGATAGATATTTTGTTGAATTTGCTCCCACTACTATTCATGAGAAGAACTTTGCTTATGTGGAGAGTAGTAAAATTTCTATGCTAGTAGATCATGAAAAGAATGCTTTAGGTGCTGGTTATATTGTTGAATTCATTCATGATGCTACTGAAAATTATTATGAGGGAGGAATATATGCTTGTAGGAATTGCAATAATATCAAGTTTCCTCTCTATGTGCTTAAAGTTTTGAAGTTATGCTTGTTTTGCCTTCCTATGCTAGTTGATTGTTGTTCCCATAAGTTGTTTGCTCACAAAATCCTTATGCATAGGAAGTGGGTTAGAATTAAATGTGCTAGTCATATTCTTCATGATGCTCTCTTTATGTTTCAATTCTTATCTCTTATGTGAGCATCATTGAAATCATCATGCCTAGCTAGGGGCGTTAAACGATAGCGCTTGTTGGGAGGCAACCCAATTTTATTTTAGTTTCTTGCTTTTTGGTTCTGTTTAGGAATAAATAATCCATCTAGCTTATGTTTAGATGTGGTTTTATGTTTTAATTAGTGTTTGTGCCAAGTAGAACCTTTGGGAAGACTTGGGTGAAGTCTTTATGATCATGCTGTAAAAAAACAGAAACTTTAGCGCTCACGAGATTAGCTATAACTTTTTGCTGGAGAGTGCTATTTAGTTGATTAGTTTTGCAGATGATTACTAGACAAATTCCTCAGGTCCACCAATTTAGTTTAGAATTTTTGGAGTTCCAGAAGTTTGCGTTAGTTACAGATTACTACAGACTGTTCTGTTTTTGACAGATTCTGTTTTCATTGTGTTGTTTGCTTATTTTGATGAATCTATGGCTAGTAAAATAGTTTATAAACCATAGAGAAGTTGGAATATAGTAGATTTAAAACCAATATAAATAAAGAATGAGTTCATTACAGTACCTTGAAGTGGTCTTTTGTTTTCTTTCGCTAACGGAGCTCACGAGTTTTCTGTTAAGTTTTGTGTTGTGAAGTTTTCGGACTACGGAATAAGGAGTGGCAAGAGCCTAAGCTTGGGGATTCCCAAGGCACCCCAAGGTAATATTCAAGGAAAACCAAGAGCCTAAGCTTGGGGATGCACCGGAAGGCATCTCCTCTTTCGTCTTCGTCCATCGGTAACTTTACTTGGAGCTATATTTTTATTCACCACATGATATGTATTTTGCTTGGAGCGTCATTTCATTTTGTTAGTATTTGCTTGCTGTTATTTAGAATAGTCTTTTGCATCTTTAGTTCCAATAAAAAAGTCAAGGATAGCCTTTGCCATGCTTATTTTGCTAGTATACATGTTGCTGTTTGAAAACTGAAAGTTTACCGCTGTTGCAAAAATTCCTCAGAATAGTCAGAGCATGATATAATGTTGAAACTTTTTGCATATAAAGATCTGATAAATTTATTACAATTGGAATTTTAGTTCATAATTTTTGGAGTTAGGGAAGTATGATGAATCTTGCATTCTTTACAGACTGTACTGTTTTGGCAGATTGCTGTTATGTTTGCATTGTTTGCATATGTTTGCTTGTTTAATGATTCTATTTTATGATAGGAGTATTAAATATGCAGAGGCATTTAGTATGCAATGTTGAATAATAATATTAGTGATTTGTTACAGTAGGAAATGATAAGGTTTTGCATTGGTTTATATTAACCTATCTCACGAGTTCTTGTTGAGTTTGTTGTGAATGAAGCTTTTGATAAAAAGAGAAACCATGATATGAGAGGAATTAAGGAGACACAAAAGTTCAAGCTTGGGGATGCCAAAGGCACCCCAAGATAATATTTCAAGAAGTCTCAAGCATCTAAGCTTGGGGATGCCCCGGTAGGCATCCCACCTTTCTTCTTCAATAACTATCGGTTAGTATCGGTTGAGCCTAAATTTTTGCTTCTTCACATGAGTTGTGCTATCCTTGAAATGTCATTTTATTTTGTTTTGCTTGCTATTTGGATACAATACCAAGATCTGAAATTATTAAATGGGAGAGTCTTCACATAGTTGTATAATTATTCGACTACTCATTGATCTTCACTTATATCTTTCGGAGTAGTTTGCCGTTTGCTCTAGTGCTTCTCTTATATCTTTTAGAGCACAATGGTGGTTTTATTTTGAAGAAATAGATGAACTCTCATGCTTCACTTAGATTATTTTGAGAGTCTTAAATAGCATGGTAATTTGCTTAAATAATCATAATATGCTAAGCATACAAGATTTGTAAGAATTCTTATGAGTGTGTTGAATACTAAGAGAAGTTTGATGCTTGATGATTGTTTTGAGATATGGAGGTAGTGATATTAAAGTTGTGCTAGTTAAGTAGTTGTGAATTTGAGAAATGTTTGTGTTGAAGTTAGCAAGTCCCGTAGCATGCACGTATGGTTAAAGTTATGTAACAAATTTGAAACATGAAGTGTACCTGGCTTGTGCATCCTTATGAGTGGCGGTCGGGGACGAGCGATGGTCTTTTCCTACCAATCCATCCCCCTAGGAGCATGCGCGTAGTACTTGATGTTTGATGACTTCTAAATTTTTGCAATAAGTATATGAGTTCTTTTGACTAATGTTGAGTCCATGGATTATACGCACTTTTATCTTTCCGCCTTTGTTAGCCTCTTGATTACCGTGCATTGCCCTTTCTCACATTGAGAGTTGGTGCAAACTTAGCGGTGCATCCAAACCCGTGATATGATACGCTCTTTCACACATAAACCTCCTTATATCTTCCTCAAAACAGCCACCATACCTACCTATTTATGGCATTTCCATAGCCATTCCGAGATATATTGCCATGCAACTTCCATCATCATCATCATGACATACTTTACTTTTGTCATATTGCCATTGCATGATCATGTAGTTGACATCGTATTTGTGGCAAAGCCACCATGCATAATTTTCATACATGACACTCTTGATTCATTGCACCATCCGGGTACACCGCTGGAGGCATTCATATAGAGTCATACCTTCTTCTAGTTTCGAGTTGTAATCCTTATGTTGTAATCAATATAAATGTGATGATCATCATTCAATAGAGCATTGTCCCCCCCAAAAAAAAAGAGAAAGGCCAAAGAAAAAAAAGAAGGCCCAATAAAATAAAATAAAATAATAAAAAGGGGCAATGCTACTATCCTTTTTTCCACACTTGTGCTTCAAAGTAGCACCTTGTTCTTCATGTAGTGAGTCTCATATATTGTGCTTCAAAGTAGCACCATGTTCTTCATATAGCGAGCACCTCCCGTATCTCCTGACGTGCACTCCAAGTCCATCGGGTGGCTTTCCTTCCAAAAATAACTTCTCCAGTTGATTTCGTTCCGTTTTGACTCCGTTTGATATTCCTTTTCCTCGAAACACTGAAATAGGCATAAAACAGCAAATCTGGGTTGGGCCTCCGGTTAATAGGTTAGTCCCAAAAGTAATATAAAAGTGGAAAATAAAGCCCAATATTGCCCAAAACAGTAGATAATATAGCATGGAGCAATAAAAAATTATAGATACGTTGGAGACGTATCATGCCGGGGCCTGGTCTTCGATCCCGTTGATCGAGTCTTCGATGATGAAGCGGGGGCAACAAGGACAAGGTGGGGGGTCACTGATGGGTCACTAACCAACCTATACTAAGCAGTTTAGGGTAAGCAGGTAGGTAATAATAAGCAGGTTACAAAAGCAGGCTATGCATCAGAATAGGAGCAATCAATTACAGTAGCAAAATCTAATGCAAGCATGAGAGAATGGAATGGGCGATATCGGGATGATCAAAGGGGGGGGGGGGCTTGCCTGGTTGCTCTGGCAAGGAGGGGTCGTCGTCGACGTTGTCGATCACAGGGGCAGTATCGGTCTCGGGGTCTACCGGAGAAAAGTGGGGGAAGAAACAGTAAATATAAAGCAACATAGCATCACAAAGCATAACGTGGCAATATGTTGTGCCGGCTGTGACCTAACGTAAGGCTACACGATAAAGGTGAAGGCGAATTCAACCGGGAATGAATTCCCGGTTCCGGACCTGTATCAAACAGATGACCGGAGGGGGAATGCTCCATGTTCAGCATGCTAGGGGCATGTGACAGATGAACGAACCGCGTATTCGGATTCGTTGGATTTTTCTGAGCAACTTTCATATAGAAAACATTTTCATCTGAGCTACAGTTTAATTTCTATGAATTTTCAAAGTTTAAACAATATCCTGGAATTATTTAAAATAACCGAAAAGATAAAATGACGTCAGCATGACGTGCTGATGACGTCAGCAGTCAACAGACTAGCTGACCAGGTCAAACCAGGCCTTTGGGTCTAGTGGGACCCACATGTCATAGACAGAAGGCTAACAGAGTCTTAAAACTAACTAAACAAAGATATTTAGCAGGTGGGCCCCACCTGTCATAGAATAATTAGCTAAACTAATTAGTTTTAATTAATGAAACATTTAGTCAGAAGGTTAATCGGTGGGGCCTACACGTCGTGGCCGGGCCTGCCCAGTCAAGACTGATTGACCAGGTCAATCTGGTCAACAAGGACCGGGGCCCCACCGGCAAGTGACCTGTGGGTGGCCCTGTGTGTGCCACGTCGGCGGCCGGCGCCGGAGTGGCTCCGACGAGCCGAAACCACGGCGGAGCGGCCAGGAGAGCGTCGGGATTCGCCTACGGGCGTCTGTTTTTCGTGTGACTTGGCGCGTTCGAACGTGAAGATGACGCCGCGTCCAACCGGAGTGGTTACGAGGCCGGAGGTGGACGGAGGTAACGGCGGCGAGCTCGGGAACCTCGCCGGAGTTCGGCCACGATCAGGAACGGCGCTACGAGGCTCGGCAGAGCGCGGGGATGGGTGCTTCGGGCTCGCACGGGCGTGTTGAGCACGAACCCGAGCTCGTTAGAGCTCGACGGGCAGCGAGGGCACGACTACGAGCTCATCGGCGACGAGGTGTTCGGGTGCGACAAAAGCGGCGGCTGCGGCTATGGGGAGAGGCCGGAGAGAGGGGGAGGCGATGCGGCTGCTCACCGTGAGCCTGTAGGTGTGCATTAGCGGGCTCGGGGAGGACCAACGGCGGCGAATCGGGGCCGGAGACGAAGACGGCCGCAGGAGGAAGAAGGGGTCGTCGGGCTCGCAGTGGTGGCTCCCTTCTCGCTCCAGTTGGTGCAGAGGATGTAGCCGAGGACGACGCGTCTCGTGGATGTGCTGGCGAGGCGCGGGGTGGCCGGTGGTCGCGGCTACGGCACATCCATGGCAACGGCGGCGCTCGGTTGATGAGGGGAGGGGATCTAGAGAGCGAGGGAGATAGCGACGAGGAAGAGATGGGGCAAGTGGGCGAGTGGGGAGGGAGCCCGAGGCGTCTGGGGCCTTAGCCCCTCGTCGGGCATCGCCAGCGAGGTGGTTGGACGGCGACGGGCGCGCTGTAGCGACTCGGGTCGTGGAACAGTGCGAGGGGGGAGACGACCGGGGAGGGGGAGTGGGCTGGCCAGCTGTAGTGGGCCGGCCCAGGTGGGTGTAGTCCAGGGAGGAGGGGGGTTGCTCTATCTCTCCCCCTTTTCCTTTTCTTTTAGTTTTTCCTTTTTTTATTTTCAGCAGCTTTTGCATTTTCCTTTTAGCCAATAATGACTTTGCAAAATTATGCCACTGGCCAAAACAATTTCAAAGAATTAAAGTGCACTGCCACAAAAAGGATGGGAGGCTTTTGGAATAGTTGCCAATTTTATAAACTAAAAGGGCATTTAATTTATTGCTTAGGTCACTGTTTTAAGTAGTTTAGGCCACTTAAACCCTTTGCAAAAATGTTGGTTCACCACCAAAATTAGTTGTGGAATATTTGGCACATGATGAACATTTTTGTTTTCATGTTTGAGAAATTTTGAATTTCACTTAGCATTGAATTTGCATTCAAAGGGGAAGTTGAAAGAAACATGAGATAATAATGATCAGGTACATGTTTAGCAAAAAGATTAACTTAACCCCAGGGGTTACTGTAGCATCATTACACCGGGGTGTTACAGTGGTGGTCAGTTTGGTGGCGAGCACCGGAGTGCCTGAGGTGGAGGATGGGATCGGGAGAAATCCCTGTTGGCTTGGCCGACACCGACGCGGTGGCGCCTGAGGGTGCCATCGGACCTTCCTGGAGGGCGTCGGGGCTACCCTTCCTCTTTCCTCGCCGTGTACCGGGGAAAACCCTTGGCAGCAGCGTCGTCATCGTCGCATCCTTCTTGGAGGTGTTGATTGGTACCGGCGCTTTGGAGTCTCGGAGCTTGGGGGACGATCTCCGGTGGAAGCAGCGGTCGCGAGGCTTCGTCGTCTTTGTCGGTTTGCCGTTATCGGCATTTGTTTCTTTTGTTTTCTCTTTCTTTTCTTTTTTTGGGCGTGGTTATGCTGCTTCCGTCCCAGCACCTATCGTTGGTTGTATTGGATGTTTGCTTTATAATACAAAGCGGGGGGAAACCCTTTTTCATAACCTACCAAGAACAAGAACGGAGTCCCTTCCGCCGGCTGTGGGCCGAGATCCTCCGCACCTCCATGGCCCAAAGGCCATCGGAGATGGGGCGGATCGGCGGCAGCGCCGATGGGAGGGAGAGGAAAGTTTAGGATGTTTTCTTGTGGAAGAGGCCTTGACAACCAGTGAGACGCACCGAATATATTTTCTGATGAGAGGTGTTTGGTCAGCTGAATAATAATACAAGGATTAATATAATAGTATCTGCTTTTGCTTGCTTGCCCCGGTTCAAATCGAGTCGCCTAGCTAGTAGGTCAATAAGTACTGACGAGCATTAGAAAAATACTCCAAAGATTCACCAACACATTTGTTTACAGATTTCCAGCCTGTTTGGATAATGCAGAAGCTAGCATGTCCTTGACAAGCAGCACGAAGCAAAGAACATGCAAAAATAAATAGTAACATGTTGGTGAATCTACCAAAGTAGGTAGACACGTGCACATGTCGCCTGTAGTTTCAGATCTCAGTCCTTGCTATCTCCTAGCAGGAGCGGCGCTCCACGGCCCGGAGCTAGGAGGTGTCTCAACGGCGAGTCGACCCTCAGTGGAGATGGCTCGGCGTGTTCGGTACTTCGGTCTCCGGTGATTTCTGAAGGTGGTGCTGTTCCGGTCCTATTCAGTAGTCTTGGTTGTATCTTGTTAGGGGAGACATCTCATGTATGCTCGGTGTTGGGTTGGTGGCATTTGTGCCACCCATTTGAATACAGTTTTATTACTCTTTTGACCTGTTTGTATGAAAATTTCCTCAGTTTTTAAATTCAAAAAAAAAATGAAAATTTCCTCAGTAGTTCAACAAGTACTGAGGGTAATTCAGTGGCTGGGGTACGAGCCTCAAGCCTTTTCAAGGTTAGCCACGACTAGTTCAATGCAACCTGGGACCAGATCGTAGCAGGAGAGTTGCATTTTTATTCATCTTTGACGTGGTCTAGATATGAATCAATACGACCGGTCCATGCTGCTACACGTTTGCGGGTTGAACGAGACAGATTAACATGTCGATTATCATGAATCATGCAATGGTTTGAAGTCTAACTACTACCTACATCATGGGCTGGGATATAGTAGGCGATAACGTATGTGACACCAACCATGAAAAATTATAATACACTCGGGTCCATACTGATATTTTGTCTATTAATTTGCTCAAACTTCACAAAGTTTGATCTAAGATAAAACTAGTACTCCGTCCCATAACAGAGGGACTAATTAATGAACGAGTTGATTGTAAACCTGGGCATGCACAACACAGAAGAGTGTTTTTTAATCACCCCGTCCCATAACATAAGATCGTGCAAGGACAGAGGGAGTAATAGATATAATCTTTAATTACTATCCAAAAAAGATTTATTTAATATTAAAAAACAAAATATGTATTTTTCTTGTCTTTTGGGTAGGCTAAGTCAGGCCTGAGCTTGAAATTTTTGGGATAGAATTACGTAGCTCAGCCCGAAACTCGGCTTCGCCCGGGTTATGCACACGTTTAATTGATTGATATGCTGGGGCGGGGCAGGATTTGGTTATAGGAGGGGAAAGAGAGGGAAATCATGCATTGTTATTCGGTTTCGAGTGGACGAATCATTCATAAGTATGTTCAATGTAGAAACATAACTAACAAATTAGTGTCTCTTCGAAACTGAGTGTCAACAAGTATTTTCTGATAATTTGTCGTTATACATATATGATAAGTAGAAATGAACGGTCAAAGTTACATATTTAAAGACCTTATGAGTCTCCAAAACACCATCTTTCGTGAACTAGAGGGAGTATCTAGCTTAGATATCTTTCCAATGGGTGCATGTGCTAGATATCTGATCAAGTGTCCAGGCCCCCATCGTCAAAAGCAAAAAACTGTCCAGACCCTCCCAATAAAGCAATGGAAATTAATGCGGTGATCACTTAAGGGATTGGGGGAAGTCCCAATTGTTGACTATAAGATTATCAAGAAGTATAGGATAGAGTAAAATTTGGTCCTGCCTTATCTTGTACTTCAAGTTGGTCATTGTATTATTATATATATGTCCACGAGGCTTAAGCAATACAATGAACTATTCCACTAATCTCTCCCCCTTCTAACATGGTATCAGTTTCCGGGTTCTAAACCCTAGCCGCCGTCGCTTCTGCACCCGCGCGCCGCCCCTGGGGCGGTCGGCCTCCATGACCGCCGCCGGGGGCCGCGCTTTCCGTACCTAGGGTTCGTCCGCCGGCCGTGTTGGACGGCTGCCCTAGAGAGTCTTTTTCCCGAGCCCTCACTACGGGTTTTTTCGCTCTCTCGCCGGTCGTTTTGATCGGCATTTATTTTTTGGTTTTCCGATCTCTGCTTGATCGTTTTGCGCCGCCCGCCGTCGCCGTCAACACCCAGCGCCTCTACTCCAACACCGGCGCGATCGGTCGGCTTCTTCACCGACCAGGCGGCCTCGCGCGTCGTCCGCGTGTCTGCCCGTCGGTCGCCTTGAACCGACGGCCTCATGCGTCGTCCTCGCGTCATGTGGCGGCCCTTCACCGCCGCCGTTCACGCGCCGGCCCGCCTGTCGATCTACACCGCCCGTCACCGCCCTGCTCCGACTAGGACTCTTTCATCACCCCGATCCGGCGGCCTCGCGCCATGCGGCGGCCAATCATAGCCGCCCTGCCGCCCGCCGTCTGGCTTCATCTCGGACTCCGCTGCCACCCCGCCTCCACCAAGCGGTGTCCCGGACCTCGCGCGCGATCGGATTGATCACCTCCCACCGCCGCGATCCGCCTCAGCTATGCCGTGCGACCGACTTCGCCCGTCGATTGCACGTGCCTTCGCAGGCCCCGTGAAGAGCGTCCCCGAGTTCAGCGCGCCCCTCCACCGATCAAGCAACGGGCTGCCGCTGCGTCACTCCTTCAGGCTGCACCGCCGCTGCCTCGTAGTTCTTCTCCCGGCTGCACCGACCCGCGTCACCGCTGCATCGCCCCTTCGGGCCGTAGTGCCTCGGCTGGCGGTCCACCGCCGCCCCGGGGCCGTCCGCTCGAGCCGTCCCCATGGCTGCACCAACCCTCGCGCCGCTGCGTCGCCCGTCGGGCCGTAGCGAGCGTGGCACGCGGTCCACGTTGCCGTCCCGAGGCCATCCCCGCGGTTGCACCCACCCGCGCTACGCCGCTGCACCGCCCCTTCGGGCTGTAGTGCCGCGGCCCACGGTCCCTACGACCGCCCTGAGGTCTTCCGCCGTCGCCCTGACCTGCCCGCCGCCACTGCGTCGCCCCTTCGGGCCGTAGCGCCGCAGCCCGCGGTCCACCGCCGTCGCTGCGCGTCGACTTCTCATGGTATTCGCCGCACCGCCTCCCTTGGTGCGGGAACACCGTCGTCCGCGCCGGTCTTCGTCACGCAGTTGGGTTCTCCTCGCCTACATTGATCACCGCCCACGCACTCCTAACCTAGCCGCCGTTAGGTCCCCGCCAGCGCTCTTCTTCGGCCGCCGCTGCCGCTACCCCCGTAGCCGCCGCAGCCGCCCGTCCACCCCATTCGTCTTCCTCCAGCACCAGCCCGTCGCTAGCGTCGTCGTCATCTACCCCGACCACTTCCTCTACTCCGACAACCGCGGGCGACATCGGCCCCGTGCTGATTTGCGCCGCAACCATCATCGTGTCCTTCTCTGTTGGCCTCTACGACTTCTCCAACATGGCGTACAGCTCGTGCAGGTCCTCGTCTACGCATGCCCGGTGCTGGCAACACCGATGCGTGCCTTTGTCCACGACGTGTCTTCGGGCCTGGCAAGCCTGGTGTGGTGCTTCATCAACTTCGTCTTCGACAGTGTTCGCATGCCCGGTGCTGGCAACACCGACGTGTGCCTTCGTCTACAATGTGTCCTCGGGCTTGGCAAACCCGCAACGACGTGTCGTCAACAACATCTTCTTCCCGATGCACCACTACTTCGACACCACTGCGCCCATGCTAACTCGGCGCCCCCTTGCGCCCGCGGCTCCACGGTGACTTCATCGACACCGGCTACCCCGACTCGACATCGACCACGGCATTCTTCGCACGGCTACCTCGACCACGGCTCCACCACCCACGCTCTCGGCTACATCGACAAACAACACAAAGGGCTACCGCCTGCTTGAGCAACCTCGTCGGTTTTCACTCCAGCCACGACTGCGCGATGCATCGATCGTTACGACTGTGAGGGGGTGTCCGTCGGCTTGCCTTCGATTATTCTCCAGTCGCACTGTCTGCGTTGATACCGTTGTGACTGCGGGGGATGTTGAGTACACGATTATTAAGAAGTATAGGATAGACTAGGATTTGGTCCTGCCTTGTCTCGTACTCCAAGTTGATCATTGTACTTCTATATATATGCCCACGAGGCTCAAGCAATACATCGAACAATTCCACCAATTCCTCTCTAATCCCATCTAACACCAATGAACCCCGATCACGTTACCTATTTAATAGAGTGGGTAATAGGGATGATATTTGACTATTTTTTCAGGGTATATTTGACTATCTTTTTTGTGAGAAAATATACCCCTGTGTGTGTGTGTGTGGGGGGGCTATGTTTTTAAGAACCAGTATGAAGGGTTGTGTTCGAGAGGCTTCCCTAGACTTGTTGTCAGTAGTAGGCGAGTGAATTAGTTACTGCCTTTCTAAGGTTAGTTGTGCAACATGCAACAACAAGGTGGGACCACATCATATTTAGTCGATCCTCTCTCTTGTATTGAAATAAGTTGATCTCATAGTACGTTATTCTTTTTGAAATTTTAGGGCTGTTACAAATTTCAATTGGGTGCGTCCTTGTGCTTGTGCATGTATACTGTAGTAGTCTAAGTTACTCTTTATTGTGACATCACGCTTGTGCTTCCCAACCACAACCTATTAGTCTGGATTAAAGATCCACCACTTTGCAGAGTAATATATAAACCACTCTGGATTGAAGACCCGGAGTGTTAGAGTAACCTTGGATACGTAGTCTAGTTATATTGGTGTGCACATGTGTTAAATTAGTTCTACACATGCTGCATGTCCGTGTGAGTCTCGAGTTAGTATCCTACTTGTCTACGTGACCGTCCAAGTAGAGTTGGAGTTGCAGCCGTATTTGGTCGTGTCGCTCTACCATCTGAAGTTGAAAAGAAATAGAGAGAGAGAGAGAAATTATAGAGAGAATGACAAGGACCCTTGGCTACAAGTTTTTTGTGCGCGCGTGTTCATCGATTTTGATGTGATCAATCCTATGGGTAAAATCACAACAATTGGTATCGTAGTTTGGGGCGCCATGCCCACATGGGGGCTTCCCAGGGGATGGGGTGTTAGAGCATCTCCAGCCGTTGGCCCCCCAGGCGACTCGAAAAATCGCCGCCATGGGTCGAACAGGCGCTAAATTCGGCCTGGGGGCGATCTGGTTCCCAGCCGACGCCCCCAGGGTCGGTCCCAGGTGGCTGTTTTAAATTTTTTGAAAATTTATTTGTCTAAAATTCGGCGAACGGGACAAATATTCGGCAAAACATTACATTATCTCGGCGAATTGATTTTTTTATACATAGATAAAATACTTAAAGAAACAAAACATGGCCGTGACTACAGGCCAAAAACGCGTTGAGAGAGGTGAGGTCGCCGTCGTCGCCACCGTCGTTGTCGTCCTTCTCCTCCTTGACGCGGACGCCACTGCTGGACCCCTGTCCGGGGTCGCCCTGGCGGACTGGCGGAGGCGGCGCGTCGTCGCCGCTGCCACGGCGCCGAGCGGCAAACTGCTCAAAGGCACGGCGCTGGTGCTCCAGCTCCGTCCGCGCCCAGTCTTCGCACGCCCACTTCAAGGCCGCCACATCATCGAGCCCTGGCTCCACCTTCATGTCGGTGAGCCCTGGTTCCGTCTTCACGACGGCGAGGCCCGGCTCCATCTTCGGCTTGACGAAGCGGGGAGGAGCTGAGGAGGAGGCGCGCCCGCCCCAGTTGATGGCGATGCCGGCGCTGCGGGTGCGCCGGCCGAGCAGCGTCTTGGCGGTCTCCGCGTGCTCGGCCTTGACGCCGAGCAACGCGGACGAGCCGGAGGAGCGGGAGGATGAGCGGGATGAGGAAGAAGAGGAGCCGGCCCGGTGCGGCATCCATTGGCCGCCGCTCCGGCGGGGGACCGGGGCGGCATGGTACGTTAATGGCGGGTTGTTGCCGCCCTCGAGGTGCTCGAGGACGCGTGGAGAGTACGGCTGGGGGCGCCCCACCACAGGCGGCGGCCCTCACTGTTCTTCGAACCCCGCACCAGTGGCTCCCCGTTGGTGGAGGCCAGCCGCTATGCGTGCCGGTGCTAGAAGTACGCCGCCCAGGCCTCGTGGTTGCCGGCGGCATACTGCGGGAGGACCCGCTGCTCTTCCGTCAGCAACGCACACACGCGGGCGACCTCGTCGGCGAAGTAGTCGGGGCGCACGTCGATGTCGGGCAGCGGGGGGATGGGGACGCCACCGGCGCTGAGCTTCCACCGCCCCGGCGCGTGCATGTCCAGAGGCGCCGACGCGTTGGCCTCGAACAGCAGGTACGCCTCCCACTCGTGCAGCGAGCGGCGGCCGAAGCCATTGGCCGCCGCCCCATCGCCGGGGAACCTCTCGCCCATCGGTGGCGGCTTGGAAAGAAGAGAGGGAAGGAACATCGGCGGTGTCGGCGCAGGGAGAGAGAGCACGGCGGCGTGGAGAGAGCTCGGCGGCTGTGGGTAGGGTGCGGCCTCAGGCAAGGGGGAGGCGCTGCTTTATAGCGGCCGGGGGGTGGGTGTCGTGTGTACGCATGGCGGGAGGTGGTGCGTTGCCGCGCCCGCGCCACCCATGAGGATTCAATGGAAGGCTGACCGGCGGGTAGCCCTGGCATTGATTCCCCGCGGGAAACCGAGGCGATGAGGACGACGAGGTGCGTGGGTCGCTGACTCTATGGGCCCACCTTTCTTTCGCGCCAAATTCGATTGCCCCGGCGCTGCCGGGCGCCCCCAGCGCGCCGGGTTCGGCCTGGGTCCGCCGGCGCCAATTTCGGCCCAAACTGGCGAAAACAGATTCCTGGGGGCGCGACTGGGCCGATTTTGGGTGCCGGCGCTAAAAAAACGCCCGGGGGGCCTGTTAGGGGCACGGCTGGAGATGCTCTTAGGCCACTGCTACCTCGGTTATCGGAGAAGAACAGTACCACCTTATAAGGGAGAGTGTTACTACCTATTTATGGGTAGTCTTCATGTACAAATGATGTCTATGTGAGGATCCATTGAAGATTAAGCGTGCCTAAGTCATATATGTATCTCGATGAGAGGATAAAATTCAATTTTATGGAGGTACGTGAAGGCGAGTCTCTTCAATGAGGCCATGTCACTACATGAGGCTTGGGTGGATGGTTAGTCCACAAGGAGCCGATATGTATCTTGCTAAGAAAGATGGAGGGCTCTCGTGTCGCTCCCGCGGGCGGCTCGGGAGCAGACCCCAGCCGCCGCCGCTAGCAGCCCACCCAACATCATTCTCCTCCCCTCACCGCCGCCGGCAGCGGTCGCCGGGCAAAGCCCGCGCGGCTCGGCAGCGGCGGGGCCCCTTTCCCCCTTCCGTCAAGAGGTGGCTAGCGCGGGCCGGTGGCCTCGGCGGGAGCCCGAGCTGCTGCTTGGCTGGGCGGCGCGGCTAGCCTGCGGGGTGGCGCACAGAGGCTGGGGCGCGCGAGCGCGTATTTGGCGTGTGGCGCGGATCGGGTGGTGGGCCGCGACGGTGGAGCTACTCTGCTCAGGTGCTACGGGCGCGGATCTGGCGTGCGCTGTTGAGCGGTGCGGGCGACGAGGCGTGGCTGGAGGCTGGAGTTGCAGATGGCTTGCCGTCGGGTGGGTTCTGGCTCGGCCACCGACACGAGAGGTGGAGGAGGGAGTGGAGCTGCGCGGGGTGGCGCAGATCTGGCGCGACTGCCGGCACGCGTGTGGAGGGGAGGAGTGGTGCTGCGCTCGGACATGCGCTGCAGTTAGATCCGGGGAGACGAGTGCGCATGTTGCTCTGCACGGATCTGCGGCGTGATGGGCGAGGGATGAGCGCGAACATCGGCGTTGTTGCCGGCCACTTGCTCCGCGAGAGAAGCTGTGGGAGATGAATGACACCCTTGCTCGGTGTTGCATCCTCCTGATGGTGGTTCGGACAGCCTGACGCTGCTGCGGGTGGGAGGGCGAGATGGTGGTGGCTGGAGGGAGAGGAATGGCGTCGCGACGGTTGTTGCATCCTTCGTCGAGAGAGGAATGGCCCGCATGCGTTGCATCCTCGAGGAGACGAATGGCGAACTGCTTGGTTGCATCCTTTCGATGGGAGAAGAATGGATCCGCCGTGAGGGTTGCATCCTTTGTCCAGTGGGGGACGCGAACGCAAAGTTGGAAGCTCGTCGGGCTTGCCGGGAGGTGCGGTTGGCCGTGGAGGCAGAGGTGGTGGTCTCGTGTGTAGGCTGATCGGATCCTGGGCTCGGGTTATGCATGTGGGACTGCCGACGAAAGTCGTACTACGGTTGTGGCCGGAGTCATCGATGGCGGCGCCTTCTGGCGTCGCTCCCTTGTTGGAGGCATCGATGTAGCAGCTCCCACCTTGCCTTTCCCGACGTGCTCCAGGGGCAACCCATGATCTAGTCAGATCGGACGATGGCGACACTATTCGGCGTCGCTTTCTCTCACTACTAGGGAAAAGCCTAGCAGTAGCGCGGGTAACCGCACTACTGATACGGCGCAACGCCTGTTGGCACGCGTTACTGCTATATCTACTTAGTAGTAGCGCGTGCTGTAATAGCCGGTACCGGTAATTACTAGTAGCGTTTCTCACTACCGGCGTTACAACTATTATTCCGTATTCTATTTCTTTTTAATTTTAGGTCGTATTCATACATCTTTGTACAAGTTTTCATGCAGTAGCAATTTGGAGATTGTTTTTACATTATAATGAGTTATTAAATCACTAGGTGAAAGAACCGCGGATTAGTTTCAAATGGATGGATTCTAAGTGACCAAGTCATGGATTATCATGATAATCCATGACTTGATCACTTATGATCCATCCACTTAAAATTAATCCGCGGTTCTTTCACCCAATGATATAATAACGTACTCATCATCATCATCATCATCATCATCATATTAATATAAAAACTCTTGCATCATATCATCACGAACAACACTAGCTAATAATCATCATAGTTATTCCACCAACACTATTTAATCATCATAGTCATAGCTAATCACCACCAACACTAGCTAATAATAATCATCATAGTCATCACCACCAACACTCATTCTAGCTAGCTAATCACTCCTACTGCTCTCTCTCGGGTAAAATAGCATAGAACATGTGAAGCGCTTCTGATTCATCATATTGAAGCATGCAGATGAACTTGTCTCCTAATTGTGGGCTGCGCTTCTGATTGACGCCCCCTAGTACTTCTCTGCGACCCTTCACAATTTTGTTCCAGTCTTTGACTATTGAGACCTGCTCGCATCTAGAAATCCTGAATGCACTCATGTGCAATGTAGGATGGCTTGGCCGTATGCTAACCATGGACATGCGACCTTTAGCCTTGATCCACTGAGGCACAACTATCATCGGGAGTCCCTGTTGAAGAACATCATAGTAACATACTTAGCAATGAAGTTTAGCTTAAAAATAATGTATGCAAAAGATGCACTGAGGACAAATAGTAAAAATCTTACCATCTTTCCTAAATAGATGTGACCGTAGTTCAGTACGAACACTATTGGTCACACGTTTTGAGTACTAAGATTTTCAAGCTCAGGAAAATAATTTGTCTTGACAGTATGAAGATTCTCAAGCCATGAAACATAATAACTTATCTCCTCGAAGTTTAGTTCAGCCCCGGGACAATAGTAGGTCATGTCTACCAAGCGCCAGACATGTTTGCTTGAATGGAAATAAGCTGTTAATAGAAATTAGTTGTCAACTATTTTTTGAATAAACAATATCCAAGACATAAATATGGTTGAGAAACTCACATAATGATAAAACTAGAGGCGTCTGCACATCGACCCAGATGTCGATATTATCTTCAATATCATCTTCTGGACGAATATCAAAGGTGATAAGCATATCAGGCTCAAATGCATAAGAATATCATAGTGCTCTCCATTGTTTGTATTCAAAATGGGTGTAGGTGTCTGAATTGTATAATTTTGCGGCAAAACTATAATCATGCTCAGTCCTCAAGTTAACTCTTTTTACCTCCATAGTTTCCATAGTACTGAAACCAACCTTATCCAAGACATACATTCTTGCATGGCAAGGGATACGTTAGTAGAATAGTAAAACATATAAATTATAAGTTGAAGAAAAATAAGCAGAAGTCATGCTTAATTACGAAAAAAGACTTGTCGTTGTGACTTACTGTGTGCACTTCGAAGGTGTCATCCAGCTTGATGCTGAAGCGCCTACCACCAACTGGGTGAGGCCTGTCGCATAGGCCGCGTTCTTCTTCACAGTATTCGCACATACCGAATTCCTTTTCGTCGTCAGACATTTCCTATGTTCATAGTTGAAACATTAATTAAAAATTGAACCGAAGGCAACTACCAGGAAACTCAACACACAGATCACTATTACTCAATATGCAACGGGTTGACTTTAGGTCTGTCGAGTCTTTCTTCCTAAACTCTCATCTCACGTATATGGTGGGCACTCCCTTTCTGATATTGCGACCATCCTCTTCCTTTCCCTAGTGCATTACAAATATCTAGCTCAAGGAAAAGAAAGAGAAGCGACCCCCACGACAACAGTCGGCATTCTTCTTCTCTCATATATGGTGGACACTCCCTCACCGTTTCGATCGTTGATGATGGTCGCTACTTCTTCTTTCCCTAGTGTGTAACAAAGGTCTAGCACAAAGAGAAGAAGGAGAAGCGACCCCCACAACAACAATCGACATTCTTGCTCTCTCAAATATATATATGGTGGACACTCTCCCTCGCTGAAAGACACACAAGGAGCCGAAACAGACCTAAAGTCAACCCGTTCCATATATCAAGCAATGACATAGAAAAAATGCCCTATGTTTTGCCGAAATATCATTAAATTCCCATTTTGGCAAATGACAAGCACTCGATATGCCCTACATTGTAGCACAAGTCATGCTAAAATTCATGAAAAATTTCAACATGACCTTTGCTAAAGGCAAGACATATCGAGCGCCTGAAATTTGCCGGGACGGAAACGAATCAACATTCCGGCAAAACATAGGCCACTCGGAGGCACATTGCAAACAAGAACACCAAGACATCCTCTATATTCAGAATGCATCATCATCGCCATCAATGACATGGCAACTATATAGCACTAGCATTTTCATCATCGACATTTACAACACATTATCATTTGGCTATTCTCACCTAGAGGTCTTAAGGGGTCGACGATGGGGACAACTGCGGGAATGAGGCAGGGGCAAACTTGATTTCCGCATAAACAAAATATATTAACCACTTACTACAAATAAACTAATTCTATTAAGCACTTACTATAAATAAACTAATTCTATTAAGCACTTACTATAAATAAACTAATTCTATTAAGCAATTACTATAAATAAACTAGTTCTATTAAGCACTTGCTATAAATAAACTAGTTGTATTAAGCACTTACTATAAACAACCTAGTTAGTTAACCTAGCTAACCTAGATAATTAACCTAATTAAACTAGTTAACCTAGCTAGCCAACCTAGTTAACCTAGCTAGCCAACCTAGTTAACCTAGCTAGTTTGAATTTTTACTAATTTACTAAAAGATTCTACTCTATGCAAGAACAGAGTGAGGAGAGATGAGGGAGGGAGGAGAGAGAAGGAGTAGTGGGGGGAGGGAGGAGAGCGGAGGAAGAGGAGGAAGGAGGGAGGAGGAGGAGGGAGGAGAGAGGAGGATGGGTAGGACGGCGGTGGGAGAAGGGCGCGACCGAAGGAGCGGGGAGGAGAGAGGAGGAGGGAGGAGGGAGGAGGGGGCGGCCGGAGGAGGAGGGAGGAGGCGCGGTGGGAGGAGCAGGGGAGAGAAGGGATGAGGGCATACCAAGGACGGCGGTGGCGATGCGGTGGCGACGGCAATGTGGCGACGAAGGAGCGAGGCAGCGGGGCCGGAGTGAGGGGAAGAAGAGAAGATGGTCGGGGTGGGGGAGGACAATTTGGGGATAAGTCCCGCATAGCAGTAGCACGTTCCCAGGAAGAGCGCTACTGCTAAGTCCAATAGCAGTAGCGTTGTCCATCTACCGGCGCTACTACTATACCTAGCCTGGCGACAACGGTGTGGCAGTTATAGTAGTAGCGATTTTTGCGTGGAACGCGCTCTTGCTAACTACTTAGTAGTAGCGATCTTGTATGCAACGCGCTAGTGGTACATAGTAGTAGCGCAAGTTTTTGACTATCGCTACTGGTAAGCTTCTGTGCATAAGGTTTTCCCCAGTAGTGTCTCTTGGGGGCATCGTTCTGGAGGTGGATCCGGTCAGCGGGGCTCGTGGCCATCGGGGTCAGAGTTGCACTGCCTTGTACTGGGTGGATGGCGCTCCGTGGAGTGTAGTGTTGTTCTGCAACCACTAGGGTTGCTGTTTTTCTTTTTTCTCCGATCTTCGGATCTTCACCATGTTATTTTTCCATTGCTTCCTGCTAAATCTGAATCAAGCCAGCAATTTGCTGGATCTTTCAAAAAAAGTATCTTGCTAAGGTGGATAGTCACAAGGTGGAGTATTCTACAATGTTTTTTATCGAGGCGGGTAGTCTAAGACATAGATCTGTAAATTCGTTAAGTTGAAATAAGTGAGAGATCGTTGCAAACAATCTAACCAACAATTTAATTTCTTGTTGTGCAAGCCGGTGAGTTGATCAGGGGTGAATCGTCAATGAGGAGATGACAAGTCCAGATTAGCTAGAGATTGTTAAAGCATTCTTGGATAGTCTAGTTGGATTGGTCTGCACCTTTTACTGAGAAGGAGGTTCTGGATGCAATCTCACAAATGAAACCGAATAAATCACCGGGACCAGACGGGGTTTCCAGCTGAATTCATAAGAAATGTTGGCATATTATTAAGGATGATCTTATGCCGATGTTTCGTGATTTCTTTAACAGTCATTTAAAACGGTTTCATCCTAACTTTGGCATGATTACGCTATTGCCAAAGAAAGAAGAGGCAGTTCGGATCGAGCAATTTAGGCCAATATGTCTTCTCAATGTGAGTTTCAAAATTTTCACAAAGGTGGATACCAATAGATTGACATAGATTGCTCATTCAGTGGTACAGCCGAGTCAGACATCGTTCATGCCAGGGCGCCACATACTTGAAGGGGTGGTCATTTTGCATGAAACGCTTCATGAAATTCATTCAAAGAAACTAGATGGGGTTATCTTCAAAGTGGATTTTGAGAAGGCATATGATAAAGTTAAATGGCCTTTTCTTCAGCAGACAATGCGCATGAAAGGATTTAGTGAAGCCTAGTAGAAACAAGTGGGTTAATTCTCAAGTCCAGAAGGGTAGTGTCGACATCAAGGTTAACGATGATATTGATCACTATTTTCAGACTCACAAGGGATTGAGACAAGGGGATTCCATGTCTCCTCTCTTGTTTAATATAGTGGCCGATATGCTCGCCATTCTTATTGGTAGGGCCAAGCATCATGGTCAGGTCGAGGGGTTAGTCCCCCATCTGGTCGATGGAGGAGTATCCATCTTACAATATGCTGACGACACTATCTTATTCATGGAGCATGACATTGCTAAGTGGTGCAATATGAAACTCATATTATGTCTCTTCGAACAACTGTCAGGTTTAAAGATTAACTTTCGCAAGAGCGAGTTGTTCTGCTTTGGGAAGGCCAAAAACGAAAAAGACACATATAGACAATTGTTAGGTTGTGAGTTAGGGTCCTTACCTTTTAGTTATTTGGGCATACCGATTCGTCACCGTAAATTATCAAACAAAGAGTGGAAGTGTATCGAAGATCAAACTAAAAAAAAGCTTAGCTACTGGAAGGGCAAGCTTATGTCTTATGGAGGTCGCCTAGTGCTGATTAACTCGGTACTGACTAGTATGTCGATGTTCCTATTATCGTTCTTTGAAATTCTGAAAGGGGTATAGAAGCGACTTGATTTCTTCAGATCTCGTTTCTTCTGGAAGTCAGACGAGGCCAAGAGGAAATACCGTCTAGCACGATGAGATATACTTTGCAGACCAAACGATCAGGGGGTCTCGGTATTGAGAACTTAGAAATCAAGAATAAATGACTTATGAGCAAATGGCTCTACAGGTTACAGACGGAACCGGAAGGCATGTGGGCGCAGATTTTGCGCAATAAGTATTTGCAATCGAAAACACTCGCCCAGGTTACCATAAGACCAACTGACTCGCCATTCTGGAAGGGACTTATGAGAACGAAGGACTTGTTCTTTCGCAGGGTCAAATTCTTGGTTGGCAATGGAATATCAACAAGATTTTGGGAGGATATGTGGTTAGGAGAGACACCCCTGGCCGTACAATACCCTAGCCTCTATAATATTGTGCAACGTAAAGAGGTTTACATTGCCACAATTTTTCAAACGATTCCCTTGAATATTCAATTCAGATGCGTGTTAGTTGATGAGCGATGGACTGTTTGGATGCACTTGGTTTGGAGATTGATAGATGTTCACCTCTCCGACCAGCCGGACTTGACGCAATGGAAATTAGCTAAAAATGGGGTTTTTACGGTGAAATCCTTCTATTTGGATTTGATTAATTCTGGCTCAATCTCAAGATCGCTGCATATTTGGAGGGTTAAGATTCCTTTGCGTATTGAAGTTTTTATGTGGTTCGTCCACAAGCAAGTAATTCTCACCAAGGACAATTTAATTAAGAGGCAATGGGTAGGTAGTTCACGTTGCTGTTTTTGTGATCATGATGATACAACATTTATTCCGGGTTGAGCATACTACTGCGGCTCGTATTTGGATAGAAATATGTGCGCTTTTATGGGCTATATGGAACTGTAGAAATGATTTGGTTTTTAACAGACAACAAACTCTAAATTTCTTGCAGGTTATCTTCAGAGCTACTGCATGGATCCGTGTGTGGTCCTTACTCACTCCTATGGACTCCAGGGAGCCTTTGATTACTGGGTGCAACCAGTGGGAGATGGTAGCACGGGCTATATTCAACCGGTTCGGATGACGGTCGCATAACATGATAGGTGTCTAGGGAGCTTATCCTTCATATTGCCGTACCAGTTGTGATTATCAGCTTGTTTTTTTTTTTCTTTCTTTCGCTCCACTTGCAAGCTGTAATACTTTTATGACTTTATGCTACTTCGTGGATTTGTTTAATAAGATGGCTGCATGCATCATCATGATGCAAAGGCCGGGGCACGCCTCCATTTCCAAAAAAAAAAGTTAGATTGGTCTGCACGTATGTGCATGTTGTGTGGTTTCACGTGCATGCGTGAGTTTTGAGTTAGTTTCCTACTCTGTTGTCTACGTGAGCGTCCCAGTAGAGTTCGAGTTGGAGCCGTGTATGGCTGTGTTGCTCTGGCCGGATATGTATTTATACACAGGCATAGGGCTGTGAGTTTGTACCACCGAAAGTTGAAAAGAATTGAAGTGAAGAAAAATAGAGAGCACGACAAGGGCCCTGGCTATAAGTTTTTGGTGCGCGCGCGTCCGTCGACTTTGTTGTTATTGATTCTATGGGTGAAATCCAAACAGGGAGTACAGGTAACGTTCACTTACTCAGAGCGGGTCGTGCAGGTCTAGTAGGCCAACAAGTGCTGAACATTAGAGGGGAAAAACAGAGTAGGAGCACATAATAGTTTTCTGATGGGAGGTGTTTGGTCAGCTAAATAATAATACAAGGACTAATACAACACTAGTGAGCCGTTCAGTAGTTCAACAAGGACAACTGAACATCAGGAAAATACTCCCAAGGATTCACCAGCACAGGTTATTTATCAATATGAATCTTGTTTGGATAATGCAGAAGCAAACAGCACGAAGCAAAGGCACATGCTTCCTGATGGGAGAGATGTTTGCTCAATCATCCATCCATCGAAGTAGGTGGACACGTCTGTGCATTGTATTGCCACACTCCTGAGTGGATCGTCAAGTAGTATAGCAGTAGTAGGTCAACAAGTACGTACTGATGAACATGGGAAGGATATACGTATTATGCAGGAGAACAGTACAAATCTACGGAGAACTTGTTACCGTATGCATTGGCACGATACGATGGGCGAGAAAAATTGGTGGTTGGTTAATGAGCCCCGAGCCTTTCCAAGGTTCAATGCTAACCGGGACCAGGAGGGTTGCTTCTTCCTTTCATCTTTGACGCGGTCTAGAAATGATTCAATATGAACGGTCCATGCTGTAGTACTCCATTTATGTAAGCGCCTTAAAACTTCTCTTGTCTGTTTGCGGGTTGAATGCGACAAGGTAACATGTCAATTATCATGAGCCCATGCAATGGTTTGAAGTCTAATTAACTACTACCTACATCATGGGATGGGATAGGTGATAACATAACACCAACCATGACAAAAACAATATACTAATAGGGTTCATATTGATATATATATATATATATTTCTATTAATGCGGTCAAACTTCACAAAGTTAGATTTAAGATAAAACTATAATATGCGAAGTAATATGAAATGGAGGGGCTAACGAACAAGTTGTCGTAAACCTGGGCATGCCCAGGCCAGCCGGACTGGCCCCAAAAGCCTAAAAAAATAGGAGCATAATGCTTTTTAAAATAGGTATAAGCCTTAATTTATATATTAAAATGTTTTATCTAATATTTTAAATGCAAGAAATGTAATTGTCTTGGCTTGGGGGTAGGCTAGATCGGCCCCGAGCTTGACATTTTTGGGATAGAATTACAAAGCTCGTCTAAAACTGGCTTCAGCGAGGCGATGCACATGTTTAATTGATTGATATGGATAAAGAGAGGTGACTAGGGCCGTGGTGGGGCAGCATTTGGCCATAGGAGGGGAAAGAGAGGGAAATCATGCATTGTTTTGGGTTTAGAGTGGATGATTTATTCATAAGTATATTTTAATGTAGAAACATAACTAACAAATTAGTGTGTCCTCAAAACTGAGTGTAGGGGGTAGGGGGCCTGTCCTCTTCTCAACACCCTTGGCAAACTTGAGAATTCATATGCACAAATTTGTGTCAACAATTATTTTTCTGATAATTTTATTATTATACATATATAATAAGTAGAGAAGAGCGATTAAAGTTACATTTATAGGGATCTTATGAGTCTCCAAAACGCCATCTTTTGTGAACTAGAGGGAGTATCTAGTTTAGCTATCTTTCCACAGTGGGTACATGTGCTTGATATGTGATCAAGTGTCCAGGCCCCCATCTGCAGAAGCAAAAAAAGTGTCCAGACCCTCCCAATAAAGCAATGAAAATTAATGCAGTGATCAATTAAGATATTGGAGGAAGCCTAATGAAACCCACTCACATAATAGAGTTCATTGAAGTTGTACTTGTACAAAACCTTCTTTGAAGTCCAAATATATATTTCAAGTGGGCAATTGAACTCCGTTGCTTGCTTAAAAATATATCAATAACTTTCTAGTAGGGCTACCATGTGTCAGTCTAGTTTTTTTCATGTCCATACATGGTAGTTGTATGTTCGTTCATCTTTTTATGCAACCTATAAATGGATGAAAATGAATATCCAACCCCTATTGGTTTGAGAGCATCAAAATTTCTCCAATATGTTTACAAGTTCAACAAGGAAAAGAAACATGTCAAATTATAAAAAAAAAACATGCATGACTTGAATTATAACCCTAACACCAACCATGGCAGAAATAGTAATAAACAAATTCATTGATGTGGATGAAGACAAGTTGGTAGGAGGGGAGTCATATTTGGTATAGGACGAGCAAGAGAGGGAAATCCTACATTGCTATTATATTTGTAGGGGATGAATTATTTATGAATATTTTTAAATAAATTAGTGTCTCTTATAAATTGGGGGGATGGGGGTCTATTTACAAAAGGTGAATTTTGAACATATCAAGTCAAACTTTGGCCATGATATTTTTTCAGATATCTAGAATGCTTTAAGACAAACTTATTAATTATATGCATAGATTTGTCCTTAGAAATATTTTATTTCTATTGGTGCTATTTAGACATACATTTTATAGATGCTGTCAATGTCTAAAACATCACTTTTTTCATGAACCAGAGGGAGTATCTATCTTAGGTATAATTTCACAACTAGTACAGATGCCACCTATGAGACAAGGTGTCCATGCCCCCATCTAACAAACACAAAGTGTCCAGGCCCTCCCAATAAAGCAATGGGGATCAATGCATGATCAACTGGGAGACCAGAGCAACAGATGAACCCCTACACCACCCCATACCATGGGACCCCATCCCCAATCCACCTCCTTACCCTACTCAAGGCTCCTTATCACATACACATTGCACTAATATTGGGTTTGCATTAATGTTAGATTGAATTGTTCATGTGTGTACATAATGTAGACACAAAATTATAATTTAGTAATCTTTTAAAATGTGTGTGTGTGTGTGTGTGTGTGTGTGTGTGTGTGTGTGTGTGTGTGTGTGTGTGTGTGTGTGTGTGTGTGTGTGTGTGTGTGTTGGGGGGGCTTCTCGGCAACTCCCGGTTCTGCAACGTCTCAGTAGTTGTGTATAATGTTTTGTCAAACTTTTATTTGTCCATTACTACTATTTCAAATATTTTTATTAATGTCCTAAATCTTAAGTCAAACTAGAAAAACAATAAACAAAGATTTTTCTAGGGAAGTGGTTGCAAAATATTATTCTATTGGCAGTTTGTTTAGAGAATTTTTATATGTACACATTTAGTGGCTAGAGTTACATTTTAAGCACCTTGCCAGTGTCTAAAATGCCACATTTTTGTGAATGAAGGGTCTATCTAGCTTTGTTATCCTGCCATGGATTGTGCACATGCTAGATGTGGGAGCAAGTGTCCAAGTCCACCTAAACATCAAAATGTGTCCATGCCCTCCCAATAAAGCAGTGGAGATCAATTGGGAGATTAGAACATACTCCCTCCGTCCACGGAGGGGAACTTTTGGTCTATGGGTGTATCTACACCCTATATGATTTTTTTAGTAATTCAACAAAAAGCCAAAAAATGCTGAAAATACTTTTGAAATAAACTTTATCTTCCATTGTACTTGTGAGAAAAAATCCAAAAAAAGAAAATCCCCCTTTGACTTCTTTTAAAAAAGACAATTTTTTGACCAAAATAGTGTTAATAGTGACCTATGATACGAATGATAGCAAATAAATTTTGTCTTCTTTGCTCTGAAGTCAATGTTGGTTTTCTGTTCGTAAAATTTTATATACTAGTGGAGAAGTAATTCAAGTTTATTCTAAAAATACTTCTGAACTATTTTGACTTTTTGTTTAATTATTAAAAAAATTCCCCATATAGGGTGCATCTACAACCAGGAACTAAAGTGTATTTCCCCTCCGTTCATGAATAAGTGTACATATAATTATTTTAGGATAAATTATGGAGTGGAGTAAAAAATGCATTTGGAACGTGCAAGCCACCATCTCCCTCCTCTTTAATTACCCCACCCGCAATGAGCTAAATGCATGTAGAAAGTGAGGAGACTATGTGTTGAATGTAATTGGTCTTGATTACGTGTGATAAGAGAGAGGCATTTTTTTTTACTTTAAAATGCATTGGAAGTACACTCTTTTGTGAATAAATTTTGAATGTCAAACGTACACTTATTCACAGATGGAGGGAGTATGTCTAGGTGAATTCCCCCGGTTTAGAGGGCCTATCACTAAAATAAAAAAATTCAAATTTTATAAGGCTCACTGTCTTGGGAACATGGAAATATAGCTAGGTCCACATTAAATTCTGTCAAATTTGTATTCTCAATGTAGAATCAACCACTATGACAGGGTCACGCATGTAGCACTATTATGTGTCTAACACTTCAGTAGGTCCTCCTTGATTGATGTAATTTGCAAGCCAAGCCTAAGGCTGGTCATAATGGAGAGTAACTTAGACTAGTAACATACATATGTTACTAGTCTATGTTACTACCTTCATAGTAGGTAGTATCATATATGTGGTAACATAGATGCCTTTATTTATTACTTTGTAGACTCATTTTGCATTGGGAAGCGCTATGTGATGGTAACATATTATGTTACTCTATTTGTCTCTCTCCTCATTAACTACTTGCCACCTCATCATTTTTGCTTATGTGGCATCTAAGTTACTACCTATGTTACTCCCACTATGACCAGCCTAATAAATTGAAAAGGAGGAAGGACTACATTTAACTAGTTTATAGGGATCATATGGCATCTCAACCTTGTGGCTTAGCTGGAAAAAGAAGGGAAGGAGTGGAGAATTGGGGGATACACTGCATAGAAAAAGGAGCTAAGATCTGTACATTAAGAATTGGGAGTAACATGCAACTCTTCCTCTCTCTCAGTATACCACCTCAGCATTTTGCCTACTATGCCGTGCTCAGACCCAAGCAATGGGTGCACCTAGTTCCTGAGGTTAGCTGAAACCTACAACTGCAAGCAAGGTGGGACAGGGACCAACATTGTATACGTGGTCGATCCTCTCTCCTTCGTTGAAATATGGTGACCTCTCCTAAATCATAGAAGGTGGGGAGCATTATTTTTCCAATCCAAATCTCATAGCTAGGATCTAATAAGGCTTCACGTGGTCTTTAATTACCCGTGTTGTAAAAGCTAACTTAAGTCACCGTGCTTAATGTGTACATTAATTAGCACTACGGAGTATACATGAGTAAACCTGGAAAAAATGGTACACAGGAGTAAACAACAAAGTATACACATGCGTAAAATGTGCTCCCTTAGTCCCATAATATAATAGCGTTTTTGACACTACACTAGTGTAAAAAACGCTCTTATATTATGGGATGGAGGGAGTAATACTTTGGTTATGCAGTATACACATGTGCGTTGTTGTCACGTAATAACGTTTTGAGAGTACATGATATCCTTTTCCTTTACCCACAGCCCCATACTGATGGTACTATGAATATGCTGCATGCATTGTACCTCAACAAATTTGGACCGTGATCTCCAAAAGTCGCCGTTGTTGATTTCCTAGGATGATAGGTAGGAGCACTTCAATCATGTTGATTAAGCCGGACGTATGCGTTTAATGAGACAAAGAAACCTTTGTGCTTCCCGTACTTTGGTCTACGGACGGAGCCGCGTGGTGTGCCTCTCATGCATTAATAATAATTGATAAGCCATTTCAGCCGGCGATCATGCATACATGCATATGATGGGATGAGAATGACTGAATGACAGATTAAGAGAGTCAATCTACCACTAACTACTACTCCCTCCGTCCCAATATATAAGAACGTTTTTTATACCAGTGTAGTATCAAAAACGTTCTTATATTATGGGACAGAGGAAGTAGTTCTCCCTCTGGCTGGTTCATGGGCTCCCTATCAGACACATATATTTCAGTTATATTGGTCGCTATCTTAACTAATCTCCTTCCTCCTCACAAAAAACTCTCTCAACTACATGTTGAAGATTTATTGGCGTTTGAGGTAAAAAACATTTCGAAAAGGCCGGAGGCCATATATTAATTATCACATGTCCTTACAAACATACCCTTAAAAAATAAAATACATTTAAAATCTTGGGGGTGCCTAAGTCTTCTTCCACATGCATTCAGCGGCGGTGCGCCGTGAGCATAGTTTGATGCCACCTCTAGGCCTTCGTCTCGGCGAAGCAAACTTTTTGAAACCCAAGAGCTTCTAGAAGCGGCGGCCAGGAAGACGTCCGCGACCGTAATCTACGAAGCAAATCGCCAACCCAAAGAATTAAGAAAAGAAAAACGCCAATAAGTGTATGTAGAAACGTTGAAGACCATGAAAGCTGGCCAAATCCAACTGGATCCACCAGAAACCTAAACCGACTGGATGCCGGAAGACCCTTCGGAGACACAACTCCACACGCTCTCCTCCGACAATAAACACACCGACGGAACGGGGATAGGACGGAGAGAACAATAAACACACCGACGCAACGCTGCCACTTTGTTGTCCCAAAACAAACTTGAAGATACTATAAAGAGAACTTGAAAAAAAACACCGATATGGTTGTACTACAGGTCCGGGTTTGATGTCGAGATCGCCACCTTCCAAAACAGTGCACCACCTCATCATATAAATATGCATGCAAAAGACCCACCTCAACATGTAAACATGCATGAGAGAAGGTCCACCTCATCAATGATTAAATATAAGAAATCATGTCTGTTCTTAGTTTTAGTTGTCATATTATTCATCCAAATATTGTTTTTTTGTTTTTTTGACGGTGCTACGGCAGGCTTACACCGGCCTGAACCGTTTCGTTAATAGATAACAGAGTACATTTACATAGCAGCGAAGGGGGAGGGGGTTTGAGAGTACAAATAATTAAGCTACAATCTCGTAGATAAGTGGAACAACATGGTACTCCAATCTCGAAGAAGGTGCAGAACTTGCTAATTGGAGCATCTATTGGACCAAAGCATGAGGTCGTTGGCAGCCGAGCGGGCTACGTGGTTGATCGGTTGAAGTTCATTTCGAAAAACTTTTGCATTTCTTCTTTTCCAAATATTCCACAGAAAAGCAATGATAACCGTGGAGCGAGGTTTGTTGGTTAGGCCCTGTCCCCAGAGATGGTGTAGGTCCGTCGGTGGCATAGCAGTAATGGAATTCAGCTCTTCCCAAAATGGACGCAGGTGGTGGCATTGGAGGAGCAGGTGAGAGATTGATTCTGTATCCGAGCAAAACGGGCAACAGTCGGAGTTTATTAACTCCCTCTTGAATCGTCTTTCATTTGTGAACAGCCGGTTTTTGTGTGCTAGCCAAAGAAAAATTCTGCATTTGTTGGGTGCATAGTTCTTCCAAATGGCCGTTGCAAAGGGGCCAATTGGCTTGTTGATCCAAACAGCCTTGTAAGCCAAGTTGCAGGTCATAGGCTTGCCATCAAAACGTCCAGTTTGTTTGTCCATTACCTGCAAATTCAAGGAAACAGATGCAAGCATAGCGCGAAGGTTTTCCAACTCGAGTTCAGTGACATGATAAGGTGAGGAGCCAGGTCAAGGTTCAAAGCAGGATAGCCTAGCACCCGTGTGACAGTGGCCGTGGGTCTGAGGGTATGAGAGAAAAGAGCAGGGAAAATTGTTGCAAGGTTTCTAGTGGAGCCTTTAAACCATAGGTCGAGCCAAAACGTGGTTGTCATACGATTGCCAATATCCACCTTAGTTATGGATAGAAAGAATTCTAGCCCCTTGGCAATATCATGCCAAACATTGGACTCAAAGGGATGCGGAGTGTCGGGGAAGTATGATCGTGTCCCGCGATCACCTATGGGACCTGGTCCCTTGTGGTTCGGAGGGGGAGCGGAGGATGCACAAAGAGCGGATCGAAGCGATGCACACGAGCAGATTTACCCAGCTTCGGAGCTCTCCGGAGAGATAATACTCCTACTGCTGCTTTGTGGATTATATTGTGTTCTTGCTAGGGAGCAATGGGAGCTACAAAACCTAGCCTGAGTGTGGTCTCGTATGAGTCGAATGAACTAAGCCGGAGCCGAACCGAACCCTTTCTACGTTGCACTTGGGCCTCCTTTTATAGGCACAAGGGGTCACCACAGGTGGCAAGTAGACAAGGGTAAGATAGTAAAAACAGAGGTTGGTACACCGCTTTGTACAGTGTACAGTGATCTATACCTAACTCTGACGGCAAGGGACAAGAGTCATAAATGCCCGTCTCAGTCGCCTGAACAGTGTAACAGGGACCGTCAAGTGCGCCTCCGTTTGCCACGATGGTAGCTTGTCAGCGCCGCTTATCGCTGCTCCCCGCTGGCTGCACAGCCCATCGACACGCGTTCCTGGGAAAGCCCCGCGGCGACACGTTGGCGGATGAGCTGGAGCGGAGATGAAGAGAGGTTGCCTGCCGCGGCAAGCGCCTTGCCGCGGCAGAACCCTTGTCGCGCTTGGGAGCTCGGCGCTCACCAAGCCTTCCCGGCAAGCTCCTCTTGCCGGGGCCTTGTTTCCTTCGTGCCTTGAGTGGTCTTCCCGGCAAGCTCCTCTTGCCGGGGCCTTGATTACTTTGTTCTCGAATGGCTCCAAAGGAGCCGCGGAAGATCTTGATGGTCACCAGGCCAGCCCTGCCGCGGGGTGCTGCAACTGCCCGTGCACGAGTTCGGGGTGCTAGGGGTACCCCTACTCTAGTATGCCGACAGAGCCCCGGCCTGGGCACACACGGCGCGCCAAGCTCTGTTGGGCCAGGCCCAAAAGCGATGCACGGCACGCTTGTGGTCCGGATTACGCCATTACTCGCCTGGACCCACCACGCTCCCACGAGCGTCACGCACCGGATGTGGCGTCGTGGGGAGATCGTGGGCTTTCTTTAATGGAAAATCGAACGCCCGCCCCTCTCCCTCTTTATAGCAGGGGGTACAGGGGCAGGGCGCCCACTTGCCATTGCTGTCACATCGAAACCCCGTCGCTTCCCCTTTCTTCTCGAGCCCAAAGAGAGCGACGCCCCCTCCATTGCCACGGTGCCACCAATGCCGTCGACCTCCTCCACCACCTCTCCTCATGGCTCGAAGGCCGACAAGGGAAAAAGCGTGAAATCGGCCGGCGCAGCGGCTCATGGCGCTGGAAGGAGCGGGCCCTCTTGATCCCCGCAGCGGGGAAGGAGCCATGGAGCTGTACTATCTTTTTCGGTCGACGGAGACCGGGCGCACCCAGACAAGAGTCATCTCCGCCGCCACATCCGAGAAAGTTTCCATCGGGTACCCTTTCTTGGCGCTTTTCTTCCCTGCGGGCTCTGCCCGCCTTTTCTAATTCTTTTGCGATGTCATGAACACATATGGCCTCCGCCTCCTTGATTTCACCCCCAACGCCGTCCTCACCTTGGCGTTTCGCACACCTCTGCGAGAACTTCGTCGGGGTCCACCCAAATGTAGCACTCTTCCGCCATTACTTCATGCCCCGCGTAGAGAGAGGAGAGCCGCTTGCCGGAGGGATTGGATAGGTCTCCAAGATCGGCAAGAAGGAAGCATATCTTGACGGAGAGCTGCGTAGCAAGTGGGAGGAGTGGAGAGCTGACTGGTGTTGGATCTTAGAGGAGGAGCCACAGCCTTTCACCGCCCTGCGCCAAACTCCTATAGTGCGCGGCAATGATTGGAGCAACTTGGCGCCGAAGGACGACAAGTTGAAGATTGCCGTGACTAGGATTTTGCGTCTCCGGCAAGCAGGGCTTACCGTAGGAGCTGTTGGTGCGGACTTCCTTCGCCGCCGCATTGCGCCCTTGCAGGAGAGGAGGAGGCCTGCTTGGGAATTCCAAAATGCGGCGGACATCATGAGGCTGCGCCCGGGTCTGAACTGGAATTTTACTGTCTTGGAGCTGGACGACATGCTGCGGGAGCTGTTCAAGCCTGATGCGGATCACCCCGAGTGGTGCATGTTGCCGAGAGGAGTCATACCCTTGTGCAACAACTCGTCGCTTGACAGCATCCGCGCGATGATGCCGTTGTGCGATTCCCATGGAATCGTTCCAACTTGGCAGGAGCCCGCCGACGACGTCGTGCAGCAGTTCTTCGACAACTTGGCGGAAGTGCCGATCCGCGCCGACGAGCAGAGACGGCTCACCCGCGACACCACCGATCAGGAGATGGCGCGCATCGCCACAAGGTTGGAGGAGGCGGCAGAAGCTGCCGCCGCCGGCGTGTTTGGGTTTACCGTCGAGGAGGCGGAAACAGCTGAAGCGGCAAGTCTCGCCGACCGAGAAGAGCTCGCCGGTGAGGAGGAGCAGGCCGAGCCCGACGTCAATCCGGAAGAGCCGGCCGGGGGCGCTTCCCCTCCGCCGTCAAGCAGCTTGCCGCAGGAGGAGCCCGCGGCCCCGCCAAGGAGACGCCTCCGCAAGACCGGAGAAGTGGCGGGGCGGCAGACGGCCCAACAGCCGCCTCGCCGCCCGACGCGCTCTACCGCGGCAAGCACTGTTGCCGCGCCCATGCCGCCATGGCGACGGGAGCGGGGTCTTCTGGAGTCGCGGCCCCTGCACCCGCCAAGCGTCCGAGGGACTCTTCTCCTCCAATTCGTCGCGCCGGAGCGGAATTTGATCTCTCCGCCCTCAGCTCCGAGGAAGAAGAGGAAGAGTAAGATCTTGTTGCTGCTACTTGTAATCCTCCAATTTATTGCTTTATTTTATATCTGACTGGCTTCACTCTGAACCTTCTCCTTCTTCAGGACGCTAGCTCAGAGGGCGTCGAAGAGGGCCAAGACCCCGGTGGTTGTCGTCTCAGATGATTCCCCTCACTAGTAGAAAAATGGCCTATAGTCCCGGTTGGTGAGGGCCTTTAGTCCCGGTTCATGAAACGGGACTAAAGGGTCGGTACTAATACCCTCACTCTTTAGTCCCGGTTTTATCCAGAACCGGGACAGATGGGCCTCCACGTGGCCTGTCCGCTGAGCCCAGGCAGGAGGGCCTTTGGTCCCGGTTGGTGGCACCAACCGGGACCAATAAACATCCACGCGTCGAGCATTTCTTTAGCTCTGGTTTTTTTTTTTTTCAAAGGGGGGTTGGGGGTTAATTTAGGTGTTTCATATATTGTGCTATAGCTAGCTAATTAATAAAGAAAAGTGTCCTTTCTTTTGTCCGTGCTTGGTCGACGCTCACGTACTATACATACGTATAGAGAGGACTAACTAGACATGCTAGCTAGCTAGTAATTAAGCAAACAGAAGATCGTCATGAACATATATATGCATACAGAGAGAAGTGATATCGACCACCTCTCCTTCTCGAGAGATTGGTCGAACAACAAGTTCTCGTATATCTATCCGACACTACCGGCTACATATATACAATAATTATCTTTTACAATACGGACGCGTGGTCCACATAGTATTCCCCGTCTTCAGCGATCACATAGTCAAGAAAGAATGCCGCCAATTCCTCTTGAATTGCTCGCATGTGATCTGGTGCTAGGAGTTCATCCCGCTTCCGAAACATCTAATTTTAAGAAAGGGTCAATATATATATATATATATATATATATATATATATATATATATATATATGAATGAATGAAACTCAACACAAATGATGGTAATAAAATAAAATTGTGAATATTTTTATTTACGCACTTCAAATTGTTTGTCGGAGTAGCCCTCTCACAGGTCGTGTGGCGGATGGACTCATAAGCGTAGTATCCACAGAAATCATTCCTTGTTCCTGCCACAACCACTTTACAAGAAACAGAGGTCAATCAAACTGATAATTAGCAAGCACATGCTAAATGGTATTGATGAAACTAGCGCTTGAATCACTAGGAGATGCGTGTGGAATATGCTACTATATAGTACTTACTTTGGTGTCTAAATTGCAGCTTCTTGGTAGTCCGGAGCTTTTTGGTGAATTTTCCCAAGCCCTGCCATACAAAGAAAACAATTACTTGATATCAGAAATGAACAAAGTTGCTGATATGGTGGATAATGATCGATTTAACTTACTTCTTGAGCATTTCAGTCATTTCCGCATACTCCTTGGGATCTTTTCGTCTCGAGTCTAAGACAGTTACTACTCCTGCTCAAGCTTAATCTCTAGGAGAATATAGTGGAACCTGCTTGCGCATGCATAACTCATCAATATTACATTTCTATAACCTGGACTAAATAAGGGAAACCGAATATGCCACAAGACAGTAACACTCACGTGTAGTTGTAAGGAAAGCGTATTGTATTTTTGTGTTCATTTATTTCCAACGATCGTAGCAAGTTGGCCTCGGTTTCCTTGGCACGATATTTAACCTCATTTGCATCGATGAGATATCTGTTAATGAACCCAATATCACCCACTTGTTTTTTCTTCATTTCTGCGATCTTCAATCTGCATAATATAGTGAGGATATTTATAAATACATGCAATGAAAGAGCTGAGTTATATAGAGATACTTAGTGACAGAAGTAGTACTACTTACAGACAGTAGTAGGTGACCGTTGCTTTATCGAGGGCCAATTGATTGAAAAACTGATAGAACTCCTCAAATGGAATAGGCAACAGTTCAATTCCAAGGAGGTCATGCTCCTTTTTAACTCTCACATACAAAGTATTCCTCCCCTCAGACTCTTTGCAGGTTTTCATGTACCAATCATGCAATCTTTGCATCATCGTTGTTAGAGAGCTTTCATCTTTGACGAGAGGCTTCCCGTACTCGTATCTTTGTATCTGCACCTCCAAGAAATCAAATTGTACATCGTCGGGCAGGTAATCTTCAGGATTGCCATAACGGGCACCATCCTCGGATCGACGATGTCGCTAGCAGGCACCTTGAGCGGGGGGCACGATTGCTTCGCTTGTTCGCCGAGCTGGGCAATTTGTTTCCCAGCTCGTCGTTCTTTCATCCTTTGATCACCGACAGTACTTCCCGATCTCTCCGCTTCGGCAAATGCCTTCCAATAATGCGCTCATAGTTGCCTTTGGCGGAGACTTGGGTGGTTTTGTCGGGGCAGCAGAGTGCGCTTCGCTTTGACCGGATCTACCTTCTCCTCCGGAGGTGGATGTCTCTTTGCTTTCAACCCTTGAAACCAGTCATCCACTTGTCTGCGCGATCTTCGCGTTTTCCTCCTCGCTCCTCTCGACGGTAACTTCTCCGAGTCTTGAGAGAAGGACCGAATCATATCTCCTCCGCCTTTGGCTGTCTGCTAGACGCTGGCAGAGCAGACGGAGCGGATGTCTTCTTTCCTTGCTTACGAGGCGGAGGAGAAGGACTACGACGCGCCGGAGCAGCCGGAGCGGCGGCGGGTCTCTTCCGCCCTTGCCGACGAGGCGGAGAAGGAGGAGGCTGGCTGCCGGACGCGCGGTGCAGGCGGAGAAGGAGACGGAGTGCCGCCACGCGCGCCGGAGAAGGAGCCGGCCGAGTGCCCTGATCATCACTCGCCGGAGGAGGAGGCGGTGGAGGAGGCGGAGTGCCTGACTCGCCGGAGGAGGAGGAGGAGGCGGAGGCGCCCAGTTCGGAAGGTTGATGAGATCCTTTCGCCATAGGCATGGAGTCTTGAGCAGAACCCAGCCGATGCTCCCTTCACCGTAGGGTGGTCAAGCGGAGGTCCTCAAATCCCTCCGTTATTTCATCGACCATCACCTTAGCATATCCTTCGGAATCGGCGGCGGTGAAAAGTTGAGTCGGGTTTAGTAGGATAAGCAGAGCCAACAGCCGCCTTGACCTTCAAATTGCTCCATTGCGCCATAAGGTGGCAACTTTCAGCATCCGTGATAGCATCCACGGATAGCTGGCAGGAGCCGTCAAGGCATGCTGCTCTGGCTGAAGCAGCTCGGTGGAAGCCACGCTGCTTCTCCGCTGAGATGGCGGGGTAGCTTCGGGGGAAGCTTCGGCAGGTCGTTTGTTGTGATCTGCTGCTTCGTTCCTCTTCTCGTTCCTCTAGCCCCATTACCCTTTCGTGCAGCGCCTGCATTAGGCTCTGCTCAGTTTCTTCCTCCTCTCATGGGTTTTGTAACCCCTGCGTCCGAAATCCAGCCTTCCACGAAGCGGAACTGGCGTGCCTCGTGTCCGTCCGGTGCTCAGGATTCCCGAGGGCCATTGTGAGCTCGTCCTTCTCCTATGCGGAATGCACTTCCCTTGCTGCGCTGCTTCGATATAATGCTTAAGCCTCTTGACTGGTATGTCCAATTGTTCGTCCGTCCAAATGCACTTCCCGTCATAGGGTCCAAGGATCCGCCGCCCCAAGAACCAAGTCCGCAACGGTCTGGCCAGTTCATTGTCTCGGTTCGATCCCTTTATCAAGCAGATCATTCTCAGCCTTGGCCCACTTAGGCGGGCTATGAGGTAGCCACGACCCGTGCGATGGTGAAGCTTCTTCTTCGCAGCATTTCTCTTGTTTGTCGCTGACATCTTTTACTCTTTTCCGATGTCTTGTAGGCCACAAATGCGGGCGATCATCTCGATCTTCTCATATTTGCCCGTGAATTCTGGTGTCTCATTTTTTTCGACATACGTATTGAGGTCTTTCTTCCAATTCCTGAATAGTTCTGCCATCTTCTTAAGAGCAAAAGACTTGATTAATGGCTCTATTCTGGCTTCTCCGGATCATCCTCTGGCGGTAGGGTAAAATTTGACTTCAGATCAGTCCAAAGATCATTTTTCGCATATCATTGACACAAGACACCTCGGGGTCTTCGTTCTTCTTAGGCTTATACCATTGGTGGATGCTGATGGGATCTTGTCCCTAACGAGAACCCCCTGACCGAGCAACAAATGCCTTCTTTGTCCGGTAGGGTTCAATCGGTTGGCCGTCGCGCGATTTGTATGATCTCAAACTTTTCATCCGAGCTCAACTTTTCTTGGGCCTCGTCTCTTTACGAAGTTGTGCTCGATCCGGAGGGCTAGAAAAAGAACAAAGACGAGAGTTAATTAATATGTGTACATATATACCAAAACAAAGGCGAGAGCTAGTCAGCACAGGCTTAACTAATATATATACCTGGCGGACTCGGTTTGGTGATCACCGGAGCCGTCCTCACGGTCTACTTCTTCACCCTCTCCTTCTTGCACCGGCATTGGGTCATCGGAGCCATGCAAATCATAGCCAGCTGCTTCTTCACCCTCTCCTTCCAGACCATCATTGTCGATGTTGAGAAACATCATCGAGGAGACGGCATCACTTCCGTGTGCGATTATGTCCCTCAACAACGCTTCTTGTGCTTCGTCTCGGGGGGTGTCCATAGTTTCTACAAATATTTACAACATCGCAATTATTATTCAAACATGACAGATATGGATATATTAGTGCCAGCGTAGAACTAGCTAGCTAATCACAATAAGGAATCATATTAGTGGCCTCGACGCTGCTTCTCTAGGGTTTGGGGTGGCCTCGACAACGCTTCAAGGGTTAGGGGGTGGCCTCGAGAACGCTTCAAGCTAGGAGGGGGTACGTAATATCGACCCCCCCCCCCCACGTGTTGAAGCTATCGGGAGGGGGTCGGCGTTGAACAATACATCTATGTCCCACAAGTGGCGTGGGCATCGGCGCTTGTGATAGGGTAGAGGGTCGTGGATCGCCCGGCGGTCGAGGTCAAGGATCGAAGATCGCCGAGGGGTCGGGAGGTTGCCTAGTGTCAAAGGATTCAACAAAACCATGTCTTCATCATTAGGCGAAAGTAACAGGTGCATGATGGTACGAAGCTCTCCAAAGTTGTTTTGGAACGGAGTCCCAGATAGGATAATTCGCTTTTTGGTACAAAGTTCAGCAAAAGGCAAATTATCCTATCCGGACTCCATTCGTAACAACTTTGGAGGACTTCATACCATCATGCCATGGAATTCTTCAATACTTTGACACTATAGGAACCCTCGACCCTGAAACCTTGACCCTTGACCCCTTAACGACCCTCGACCCTCTACCCTAGTTCCCGACCCTCGACCCTCGGCGATCCTCGACACCCTCGTTATATCGACAACCACGCAACATACATATACATGGGAAAATAATGTTATCGGGAGGGGTATCGGTACCCCCCCTCGTGTCAAGTTTCTTCTTTCTCCTCTATTCCTTTCTTTCTTCTTCTCCTCTTCTTTTCTTCTTATCCCTCGAGAAAGGAAAATAAGGAAAAGGAAGAAAAGAGGAAGAAGGAAGAAGAAGAAGAAGAAGAAGAAAAAAGGAGAAGAAGAAAAGAATAGAGGAGAAGAAGAAAAATAGAAAAAAACTCTATTTTTCTTCTTCTCCTCTATTCCTTTCTTCTTCTCCTCTTCTTTTCTTCTTTTCCTCTCATTCTTTTTCTTCTTCTTGTATTGCTTGTTTTTTTAAATAATTTTCAAATAAAAATCTATGAACATAAAACATATATATACACAGAGAACATATATACATTTTATAAAATGCAAAAACAAATTTTTTTAAAAAAGACATATAAACAGATATACATACATACATTTTCTTTCATAACATACATACATTTTCTTTGCATACATACATATAAACATAACATACATACATACATATAAACATAACATACATACACAAAAATTCTAAAATCTGCCTAAAAATTATATGAAAAAAGCATACATCATCCATCCATCCATATAATGAACATATACATCATCCATCCATCCATATAATCAACATATGCATATGAAAAAAATTATATGAAAAAATTTATATCAAGGGACAGGGAGGAAAGGGGTCGCGGAGCCGGACCGAGCGGGAGGAGGGGCGGCGTCGAGGCAGGGCGGTAGTGGGGCGGGCGCCATGACAGCGACAATGGTGAGGCGGGCGGGCGCGGGGCGGGCGGCGGGCGGCGTGGGCTCGGGCGCGAGGCAGGGGGCACGGGAGACGGCGGGCGGGCTCGGGCGCGGGCAGGGCACGGGAGGCGGCGGGCGTGGGCTCAAGCGCAGGGCACGGGAGACGGGGGAGGCGGGGGGATGGCGGCGGCGGGCGGGCGAGGAGGCCGAGAGATTTGGGCAACTGGCGGCGGGGCAAGCCCAGCTAGGGAGGCGAGGAGATGTGAAATTTTCACAAGTCCTGGTTATATAGCAAGGGCATTAGTCCGGTTCGTGGCACAAACCAGGACTAATGCCCCCCTTTAGTCCCGGTTGGAGCCACCAACCGGGACCAAAGGCCTCTTTTCAGCAGCCCAAAGGGCGGGAAGCGGCGACCTTTGGTCGGTTGGTGGCACCAACCGGGACTAAAGGGGGCATTAGCCTGATTGGTAGCACGACCGGGACCAATGCCTCTTTAGTCCCGGTTGGTGCCACCAACCGGGACCAAAGGCCGTGTGCTGCCTGCGCCAAATTTTAGTCCCACTCGCTAGTTGAGAGGAGCCGCACCGGTTTATAAGGTGCGGTGCGGCTCCCTCTCGAGCTCCTCTCTAAAGCAGGCTGGGCCTATCTCGCCACTGTGCTGTGGGCCTCTTTGGGCCTTCATGGCCTGAATCCGGGCCCATAGGGTTTCTAGTCGTATTCAGGCCGTGGGGGCCGAGAGGTGGCACTTTTTTTGCTTTATATTTTATTTCTTTTTGCTTTTAGTTTTAGAAAAATATAAACTTTCTATTAGTGCCATTAGTTTTAAAATTTGAAAACACTTTTTTGTTTTCTTTGTTGCTTTATTTATTTTATTTTGTTTCTACTTACAACAAAATACTTATTGTTGCTATTTTTATTTTTTCAAGTTTTTTGTTTTGTTTTCTGCATTATTTATTTTCTTTTGGTTTTTGCTTTATTTTTAATTCTTTTTGCTTTTAGGTCAGCAAAATTATAAACTTTCTGTTAGTGCTTTTAGTTTTAGAAAAATATAAACTTTCTGTTTGTGCCATTAGTTTTAAAATTGAAAACACTTTTTTGTTTTCTTTGTTGCTTTATTTATTTTATTTTGTTTCTACTTACAACAAAATGCTTATTGTTGCTATTTTTATTTTTATTTTCAAGTTTTTTGTTTTGTTTTCTGCATTATTTATTTTCTTTTGGTTTTTGCTTTATTTTTAATTCTTTTTGCTTTTAGGTCAGCAAAATTATAAACTTTCTGTTAGTGCCATTTGTTTTAGAACAATTATAAACTTTCTGTTTGTGCCATTGGTTTTATAAAATTTGGATTCTTTGAAATTTGTGTGAATCACAAGTTTGTGAGCTCAACAAGGCGTGAGGGCGGGCTTATAAACGGTGTGGCGCCCTTGATTGCGAGGTTTTCAAATTCATAGTTTTCAAATGAACTCTGAAAAAGTTGGCATAGCATGTTCATGAACAAAGCGGACAATGGTATCATACTCGTGTGTTACAAAGTTGGCATGGTATCATCATAATAGTTGCGGAGAAAGTCTTCACTTTTTCTTCGCTTGTGTCGTTTGCTTATTGTGCCGTAACCATGGATAATCTTCATCGTTTATCGGATGCTTGGGTCAGCCTTGACTTTGAAGGGGGAATTTCATGAAACTTTTCATACTCTTGAGACATGTCATCTTGCCCTCCACTCCCGGGATGTCCCTTTTTCTGAAAGAACTATGTGGCGCTTTGGCTCATTGTATGATGTATTCGCTTCCTTATCTTTTCTTTTCCTCGGTCTGGTAGACATGTCCTTCACATAGATAACCTGTGCCACATCATTGGCTAGGACGAGCGGTTCGTCGGTGTACCCAAGATTTTTCAGATCCTTGTTGTCATTCCGTATTGTGGGTCTACTGTACCCGCCTCTGACAGATTGACCCACTTGCACTTAAACAAAGGGACCTTAAAATCTGCTCCGTAGTCAAGTTCCCATATGTCTACTATGTAACCATAATATGTGTCATTTCCTTGTCGGTTGCTGCATCAAAGCGGACACCGCTGTTTTGGTTGGTGCTCTTTTCATCTTGGTCAATCGTGTAAAATGTATTCCCATTTATCTCGTATCCTTTCCAAATCATTACAGTCGAAGATGGTCCCCTGGACAACAAGTACAACTCATCACAAACAGTGTTGTCACCTCGAGGCGTGTTTCCAACCAACTGCTGAAAGTCTGATGTGTTCACATGTAATCCGATCGTCGCCCGCTCCGGTGTTTGGGCGCAGACTGTTCTTGTGTTCATCGACATCTGAGGTCACCAAGGTAGAGTTACAGAGAACTGTGTAGTGTGCTTGAGACCAAGAATATCCGTCCCTGCATATTATTGAGTCTCTTCCAAGCGTGCCTTTTCGATCAATCTCCCCTCATACCGCGATTTAGGGAGACCTATCTTATTAAGGCCAGGAATGAAGTCAACACAAAACCCGATGACATCCTCTGTTTGATGGCCCATGGAGATGCTTCCTTCGGCCTAGCACGGTTTCTGAACATATTTCTTTAGGACTCCCATGAACCTCTCAAAGGGGTACATATTGTGTAGAAACACGGGCCCCAGAATGACAATCTCGTCGACTAGATGAACTAGGGCGTGCGTCATGATATTGAAGAATGATGGTGGGAACACCAGCTCGAAACCGACAAGACATTGCGCCACATCACTCCTTAGCGTTGATGCGATTTCTGGATCGATCACCTTCGAGATATTGCATTGAGGAATGCACATAGCTTCACAATGGCTAATCGGACGTTTTCGGTAGAAGCCCCTCAATGCAACCGGAAGCGATTGCGTCATAATCACGTGGCAGTCATGAGACTTTAGGTTCGGAACTTTTCTCTCGCATATTTATTATTCCTTTATATTCGACGAGAAGCCGTCGGGACCTTCATCTTGAGCAGGCATTGAAAGAATATTTCTTTCTCTTCTTTCAGAAGAGCGTAGCTGGCGGGACCTTCATCTTGCTTCGGAGGCATGCCCTCTTTTTCATGCAAGCGTTGCAGGTCCTCTCGTGCCTCGGTGTATCTTTTGTCTTCCCATACACGCCCAAGAAGCCTAGCAGGTTCACGCAAAGGTTCTTCGTCACGTGCATCACGTCGATCAAGAGCGGACCTCTAGGTCTTTCCAGAGGGTAGGTCCCAAAATATAGATTTCTTCTTCCACATGGGTGCGTGATTCTCGGCGTCATTCGAACAGCTAGTCCGCGGGACCCTTTCCAAAGATTACGTATAAATCATTGACCATAGCAAATACGTGATCACCGATACGCATGGCGGGCTTCTTCCGGTGATCTGCCTCGCCTTTGAAATGCTTGCCTTTCTTTCGACATTGATGGTTGGTCGGAAGAAATCGACGATGGCCTAGGTACACATTCTTCCTGCAGCTTCCCAGGTATATACTATCGGTGTCAAGTAAACAGTGCGTGCATGCGTGGTATCCCTTGTTTGTCTGTCCCGAAGGTTACCGAGAGCGGGCCAATCGTTGATGGTCACGAACAGCAACGCCTTTAGGTCAAATTCCTCCTTTTTGTGCTCATCCCACGTACGTACACCGTTTCCATTCCACAGCTGTAAAAGTTCTTCAACTAATGGCCTTAGGTACACATCAATGTCGTTGCCGGGTTGCTTAGGGCCTTGGATGAGAACGGCATCATAATGAACTTCCGCTTCATGCACATCCAAGGAGGAAGGTTATACATACATAGAGTCACGGGCCAGGTGCTGTGATTGCTGCTCTGCTCCCCGAAAGGATTAATGCCATCCGTGCTTAAAGCAAACCATACGTTCCTTGGGTCCTTTGCAAACTTATCCCAGTATTTCTCTCGATTTTTCTCCATCTGCGACCCGTCGGCGGGTGCTCTCAACTTCCGTCTTTCTTACGGTCCTCACTGTGCCATCGCATCAACTTGGCATGCTCTCCGTTTCGAACAGACGTTTCAACCGTGGTATTATAGGAGCATACCACATCACCTTCGCGAGAACCCTCTTCACGGAGGCTCGCCGTCAACATCACTGTGGTCATCTCGTCGATCTTATATCGCAATGCACCGCATACCGGGCATGCGTTCAGATCCTTGTAGGCACCACGGTAGAGGATGCAGATCATTAGGGCATGCATGTATCTTCTCCACCTCCAATCCTAGAGGGCATCGACCTTCTTTGCTGCGTATGTACTCTCGGGCAATTCGTTATCCTTTGGAAGCTTCTTCTTCATTATTTTCAGTAGCTTCTCAAATCCTTTATCGAGCACAGCATTCTCTGCCTTCCACTGCAGCAATTCGAGTACGGTACCGAGCTTTGTGTTGCCATCTTCGCAATTGGGGTACAACCCTTTTTTGTGATCCTCTAACATGCGATCGAACTTCAGCTTCTCCTTTTGACTTTCGCATTGTGTCCTTGCATCGACAATGACCCGCGGAGATCATCATCATGGGGCACATCGTCTGGTTCCTCTTGATCTTCAGCAGCCGCCCGTTGCAGCACCATCGCACATCGTCAGTGCATCTTGATGTTCATAGCATCACCGTATTCAGGGGCACATAGTTGTCATCGTACTCTTCTTCCTCGCCGTCTTCCATCATAACCCCTATTTCTCCGTGCCTCGTCCAAACATTTTAGTGTGGCATGAAACCCTTGTAAAGCAGGTGGGTGTGAAGGATTTTCCGGTCGAGTAAGACTTTGTATTCCACATATAGGGCATGGACAACACATAAAACCATTCTGCTTGTTTGCCTCAGCCACTTGAGAAAAGCATGCACGCCCTTAATGTACTCGGAGGTGTGTCTCGTCACCGTACATCCATTGCGGTTCATCTGCGTGCATTATATATAATTAAGTGTGTCAAAAATCATTACAGAACATCATGAATAGATAATTAAGTGACCAAATTAATAGAAGTTCATCATCACATAAAACCAAAGTACATACATAGTTCTCATCTAACAACATAAAGCTCTGCGAGCATCTAAATTAATTAAACCATACATTGAAACTATGTAAAACATTTCAATGTGAAAACAAATCGATCATAATCACAACCAAGGTAACAACTGATCCAACGGCATAATGATACCAAGCCTCGGTATGAATGGCATATTTTCTAATCTTTCTCATCTTCAAGCGCATTGCATCCATCTTGATCTTGTGATCATCGGCGACATCCGCAACATGCAACTCCAATATCATCTTCTCCTCCTCAAGTTTTTTTATTTTTCCTTCAAGAAATTGTTTTCTTCTTCAACTAAATTTAACCTCTCGACAATAGGGTCGGTTGGAATTTCGGTTCAACAACCTCCTAAACAAATAAAATCTATGTCACGTTGGTGGCATAATTTTCATAAACAATAAATGAACCAATAGTTATGAAAAGATAATATATACCACATCCGAATCATAGGCAGGACGAGGGCCGACGGGCGGATACCAAAACCATCGCACTATATAAGATGCAATAATAAAAGTAAGAAAATAATACAAGTAAGAATATTTTTCCTTTCGGAAAGAAGATAAGAACAAGAGGCTCACCACGGTGGTCTTGGCGATGAGATCGGCGCGGGTGATCGGCGGCGGTGAAGACGGGACAGGCGTGACGGACCGCTAAACCTAGACAAATATTGAGGAAAATGGAGGTTGGAGGTCGAGCTTGGAGAGGAGAAAGCTTAAGTAGTGTGGCTCGGGCATTTCATCGAACACCTCATGTGCATAGGAGGTGAGCTAGAGCACCACAATGCCCCCCTCGCCGCAAGAGAAAAAAGAGCAATGGATCGGTGTGCTCTGCTCTTTGCGAGGGGTATATATAAACAACACCATTAGCCCCGGTTGGTGGCATGAACCGGGACTAAAGGGAAGCCTTTGGTCCCGGTTCATGCCACGAACCGGGACCAATAGTGGTGGGCCAGGAGCCAGGACCATTGGTCCCGGTTCGTCCCACCAACCGGGACCAAAAGGTCCGGACGAACCGGGACCAATGGCCCACGTGGCCCGGCCGGCCCCCTGGGCTCACGAACCGGGGCAAATAGCTCCATTGGTCCCGGTTCTGGATTGAACCGGGACTAATGGGCTAAACTGCCCTGGACGATAACCCCTTTTTCTACTAGTGCCTGTGGCGACAGGGGGCACGTCTGGGACTCCCTTGCCGGACCCGGCAACCCTTCAACAGAGCAGCCCCCAGCACAACCCCCAGCGTAAGTTTTTTGGTTTACTTCTCATGGTTAGGTGTGCTTGGGTGCTTCTCCATCACTGATATCTGGTTTGTTGAATTATGTAGGTCACTCCCGAAGTTCTGCTTGCTTCAACTACGTCGCCAAGGGAGAACTCTCCGCCAAGGGAGCGCTCTCCGGCAAGGGAGGCCTCTCCAAGAAGGGGAGCTTCTCCGACAAGGGCCAGCGCCGACGACCCTCCTGTTGTGGAGACCGCGGCAACAGATCCCATTGCAGGTAATTTTCTTGTTTGAAAACCTCCCTTGGATTCTCTTTTCTTCTGTTCTTCTCTTTCGAACATTTGCTTGACTTGTTCTTTCTTTTTTCGACCATCGATCCATCCGCCGGAGATCCGATGGAGACCGAGGCTGCCCGGAGGAGGACGCTCATGGCGACAATGTCGACGCCGCCAAACATGGAGGAGGAGGCCGCGCCGATGGGCCCGCCGGGCGAGGAGGCCGCCAAGGCTGCTGGCCCGGAGGCTGGGAGGAACGGAGATCGTGACCGACGGCCCGAGGCCGCAGGAGCGCCACGCCGCTGCACCGACTGGCCGATCCTCCCGCCACCGATGCCGCACTGCTCTCAAGAGCCCCAGCCCGGCGCCTATCGAAGGCGGCGAGGGTGTCTTTATCAAGCTCCCATGGGCATCAAGCTCCAGGCACCGGCGAAGGGGAGACCTTCGACGCTGAACTGCTTGCCTCCGTCGGGCTGTCGCTGGTCGATGCTCCGCAGCAGCAGCAGCGGTGAGCCCGAGGAGGAGCAGTTGCTAAGGAGGTTGTTGTCGCTCTACCGCGCCCGACAAGCCAAGCTGGAGTCTGTGGAGGCGCTTGTCGCGAGGGCGGAGCTGACTTGGAGAAGCGCGGAAGAGCTCCGGCGCCAACAAAGAAACTCTCCGGGATATAGCGAGGCGCGGAGCAGCTTGTCGAGGCGCACGGCCTTCATCTTGGAGAAGGCCGAGGTCGAGGAGCATCAGAGGCTTGCCGGCGAGAAACTCTCCGCGCAAGAAGGTGAGCTGGCGCAGCGGAAGATCAACCTCGATAGCTATGAGGAAGATCTCGCCGTCTTGAAAGCAATCGATTGGCGGGCCACTTCAGAGGCAAAGGATGCTGCTGCAGCTGCCGAGGCCGCCAAGAAGGAATTGGAGACGAGGGTGGCTCAGCTGGAGTCCACCCTCCAGAAGAGCGCCGAGGAGGTCGCCGGGTTGAAGCGCGAGCGCGAGAAGGACGCCTATACCCTCGGCGAGTTGCAAGGCCGTTTCGCTGAAAAGATCAAAGAGCTCGATGCCGCCAAGGACTCCAAGGCGGATCTGGAGCTAAAGCCCGACCACCACAGCGAGAGACGCTGAACGGCGCCAAGGAGCGGGAAACGGGCCTGCTGGAGAAGATTAAAGTCAATGAGGAGCTGTTGGCGAATGCCGCGACTGCCCAGAATGATCTTAGGGATAGCATAATGCACTGGACAGAAGGTCTTGTGGACACCGCCGCCAGCATCCATAATGAGCTGATGGAGCTGGGGATGGTTGATCTTGGGTACTCCACCGATGAGAACCTCCAACCCAGCGTCAAGCTCAGCCTATTCTTCAAGGGCGTGCTGACGGGTCTCCAGCGGCTCCGGGAGGAGATCCCAAAGCAACTGGCAGAGGAGTCACGCCAAGTTTGCGCCGGGGCTCTCCAGAAGGTGCTGATGAAAGTGGCCTTCCGCAACCCAGGCGTCGACTTCACCAAAGTTCTCAAGTCCCTGCCTCCATCTGCTGATGTTGAAGTGCTCAAGGCCCTTGTTGCACCCATTGTGGAAAGGGTGAGCGGAGTCAAGAGGCTCGATGGCGACCGCATGGACTAGGCCGCCAAGCTTATCTTTCTCTTGTCGCTGTAGATCATGTTTAGGCGAAAAATTTATTAGATCTGCGACAAGTTATTATGTAATATACACTATCTTAGGCAATCGAATGCAATGTTATTTCCTTTACTTGATTTTTCCCTTGTATGTTTATGCCCTACGCTTTTAGGGGACTTGTCGGTGCAAACACCTTTGCCGCGAGCGCTGAGTGCGGAACTTCAGCAGCCTGCTGGCGATGCCGCCTCCGACAAGCAACCTTGTCGCAACTAGTTGCAGCACACTTAAGTTGTTGAGCGGACTCGAAACAAAGTAAGGGCGCAAGCTAATCGCGAGTCGGTTCCTCCGCGCACAGGTTTTCCATACAAAGTACTATCGTTCGAGGAAGATAACTTAAAAATTTAAAACTGATTGTTTAAACTTAGCAACTTAGCTTCTCTATTGTCCATTTCCCGGCAAGGCGACAGTTCCTCGAGCGACGCTTGGTGGCCCACACCATTATCTTCTCCTTCCCCCCCGGTTAACTTGTGGGTGGATGAACCTTCTTCTTGTTTGAGAAGAAAGAAGAGAAAATAAAGTTATGGAGCCTAGTGGCTCGTTATCGCTTACCGGGTGTGGATGCTGCACAAAATGTTAGAGAACACATGCATATAAGATTATGAAAGCATGCATTGACAAGTTGTGCGCGACACATAGGCTTTACTGATGCACGGGGTCTGCGCCCGGCTTTGTACAAAGGATTACATGCAACAGCGGCAAGACTTGTACAAAAGGGTGGTTGCCGGAACGGGTTCCGGCAACCGCGCCTTATGGGTAAAACTTGCGAAGATGCTCTATATTCCAGGAATTGCTCACCGGAACGCCATCTTCGGTCTCAAGGCGGATAGCGCCGGGCCTAGTGACTCGTTTCACCCGATAAGGGCCTTCCCACTTCGGCGTCAACTTGTTGGAATTCTTGGCGGATTGAACGCGCCGAAGAACAAGGTCGCCTTCCTCGAAGCTTCGTCATTAACTGCGGCTATGGTAGCGGCGCAAAGCTTGCTGGTAACGAGCAGCTCGACAAAGCAGCTCAAGACGATCCTCCTCGAGGAGCAGCGCGTCATCTTGTCGCAGCTGCTCTTGCTCAAACTCATCATAAGCAAGCACTCGAGGTGACCCGTATCTGAGTTCCGTGGGGAGAACTGCCTCTGCTCCATAGACTAGAGCGAAGGTGTCTCGCCGGTGGCTCGATTTGGCGTCGTCTGATCGACCAAGAACCACCGGCAGCTCCTCGATCCAGTTTCTTCCGCACTTGCGCAGCCTGCCGAAAGTTCTGGTCTTGAGTCCCGCAGCACTTCAGCGTTTGCTCTCTCGCTTGACCGTTGCTTCTCGGATGAGCAAGCGAAGCAAAGCAGATCTTGGCACCAAGATCTTGGGCGTCTTGCATGAAGGTGCGACTTCGTGAATTGTGTGCCATTGTCGGTGATGATCCTGTTAGGAATCCCAAAGCGGCAAACAATTGACTGAAGAACTTGATCTTGTTGTGCTGTCACCTTCCTCACTGGTTCCACTTCCGGCCACTTTGTGAACTTGTCGATTCGCACGTATAAGTACTCAAAGCCCCGACAGCTTCGGGGAAGGGGCCGAGGATGTCGAGCCCCAGACGAAAAGGGCCAGGATAAAGGGATCGTCTGGAGAGCTTGAGCTGGTTGGTGTATCTGCTTGGAATGGAACCGCACGCTTCACACTTGGTTACTTGTGCAGTTGCATCCTGGAGGGCTTCTGGCCAGAAGAAACCTTGCCGGAAAGCTTTGCCGACAAGTGCTCTTGCGCCAATGTGGTGACCACATATGCCTCCATGTATCTCTGGCCAACAGCTTTGTTCCATCTTCCGGCAAATACACTTCAATTTCACTCCGTTGAGTCTTCTTCTGTATAGGATGTTGTCAACAAACTGATACATACTTGACTGCCGGGCTACTTTTTCCGCTTCTTCTTGCTCTTCGGGAAGTTCTCCTGTCTGAAGGAAATGGACGATTTGCTGCGCCCATGCTGGAGCCTGTGGCTCGACAACAAGGACTAAAGGCTCATCTACCACTGCGGGAACATTAGATTCCACGGCAAGAACCTGTGGTTCCGCCAGAGCTTGATGATCCCCGGCAAGCTTGCCGGAGCAAAGCTTGCCGGGAGCGTCTGCTTCAACAAAACAAACCACAGGGTTTGTCGGAGCAGACTTCTCCTCAGTGATATTTGCGTTGATTTTAGGGACCTTCTTGGCGGCGGCTCCAGGGAGCTCTGCCGGAAAGTAGTCGCCGGAAACCAATTTTCTCTTCTTGCTCTGTCCTGTTGATGGTGTTACGGTTGGTTGAGTTAGCTTGAGCACAAAAATTCCTGGTTCCACAGGTAACTTGAGTGCGGCGCACTTTGACAGGCCATCAGCAATATCATTCTGAGCTCTTGGAACATGTTCCATTTGCAGGCCTTCAAAGTGCTCCTCTAGCTTCCTCACTTCATCGACGTAGGCTTCCATCAACGGACTCTGATAATCTTTATTTACTTGGCGGACGACAAGTTGCGAGTCCCCCCTGACAATGAGCTTCTTGATCCCAAGGTCTACCGCAATCCTTAGACCGGCAAGCAAACCTTCATATTCTGCAGTATTGTTTGTTGCTTGTTCCTTGGGAAAGTTCATCTGGACTATGTACTTGAGGTGCTCTCCGGTGGGTGCGATAAGCAGCACGCCGGCACCGGCGCCTTGCAGCGAGAAGGCACCATCAAAGTACATCAGCCACTCTTTATTTGCCTCCTTGACGGGGATGCTCGTCTCTGGAATTTCTTCATCTTGCGTTGGCGTCCACTCTGCTATGAATTCTGCCAATGCTCTGCTTTGGATAGTTGAAGTGCTTTAAAACTTGAGACCAAAGCTTGACAGTTCAAATGCCCACTCGACAATTCTGCCTGTTGCTACGGATTTTGCAATATCCTCTTCAGCGAAAGCGAGTGAAAACTGTTATCTCATGTGCTTGGAAGTAATGGCGCAGCTTTCGAGGCCATGAGGAGGCGAAAAGCAACTTCTGCACACCGAATACCTTGACCTAGCCCCCTGTAAAAGGGAACTGACAAAGTAGACTGGGCGCTGCACCATCCTTTTCTGTATCTTATCGCAATTCTGCAAAGATCCGTCCTTGTCGGGACCAGAGCTTGACGGCGAAGCCTCCTGCTTGTCGCTGGATGCACCTGCCTCGGTTGCGGCTCATCATCCGCCTCCCTCTCCGCTACTAACGCAGCACTAACCACTTGATTGGTCGCCGCTATATACAGCAGCAACTTCTCTTGTGGCCTAGGTGCGACAAGTATTGGAGTGGAGGACAGGTATCTCTTCAAGTCCTGCAGCGCAGCCTCCGCTTCGGGAGTCCATTTCATTGGACCTGCCTTTTTCAAAATCTTGAAAAATGGCAGGGCGCGCTCAGCAGACTTAGAGATAAACCTGCTGAGAGCAGCCACGCAACCGGCAAGCCTTCTTACATCCTTGACGTGCTTTGGTGCTTCAATCTGCTCGATGGCCTTGATGTTGTCGGGATTGGCTTCAATTCCCCGCTGAGACACAAAGAACCCGAGAAGCTTGCCGGAAGGGACTCCAAACACGCACTTCTCGGGGTTGAGCTTGAGGTTGATCTTGCAGATTTGCAAATGTCTCATCAAATCCTGAACCAGAGTTGCTTTGTCCTTGCTCTTGACCACTATGTCATCCATGTAGGCTTCTACATTTCGTGTATTTGTGGCTCAAAAGCATCATGGACTACTCTTGCAAAAGTTGAACCAGCATTCTTCAAACCGAAAGGCATCCGTATGAAACGACGTGCCACATGGTGTAATGAATGCGGTTTTCTTCATCCTCTTCGCCATGAAGATCTGATGATACCTGAATATGCATCAAGAAATGAAAGCAAATCACATCCAGCCGTGGAGTCAACAATCTGGTCTATACGTGGCAAGGGAAATGGGTCTTTGGGACAAGCTTTATTAACATCTGTGAAGTCAATACAAAGTCTCCATTTCCCATTGGCCTTATGTACAACTACCGGATTGGCCAACCACGGGATGGAGTACTCCTCGACAAGGCCTGCTGCTTCCAACTTCTTGATTTCTTCGCTATGAATTCTTGGCGCCCACCGCTGTTTCCTAACTTTTTGCTTGACGGGCGGCGTGAGGACAGACAACTAGGTGGTGCTCAATTACTTTCACAGGAACACGGGGATGTCGGATGGTTGCCATGCAAACACATCGACATTCGCCCGCAGAAAGCAACGAGCTCGCCTTCCTATTTAGGGTCAAGCGTGGCAATCGATGGTGAAGGTACCACCAGTGCCGTCCTCCTTGGCGGGCACCTTCTTGGTCTTGGCGAGCTGCCATCATCTTCTTACACTTGCGGTGGAGCTCGATGGTGCGTCCTCGACGGTAGCGCAGCACCAAGAAGTGTGCGCTTGCGGAGTGGGCATCAGAACTCTTGCCGGACTTGGTGGTCTTCTTCTTCCCCCCGGGAGCTTCAGCGGCGAGTGGTTTGATATCTGTCGTAGCTGCTGCATCCCGGTAAATCTTGTCGGCGCAGATAAGCGCATCCTTCTTGTCGCCATGGACAGAAATGACGCTTATCGGGCCGGGCATCTTGAGTAAATTGTAGGCGTAATGAGAAGCTGCCATGAACTTGGCAAGCGCTGGACGGCCAAGTATGCCATTGTAGGGCAATGGGAAATCGGCAACGTCGAATGTGACCTTCTCAGTTCTGAAGTTTAGCTCACTGCCAAATGTTACCGGCAACGTGATCTTCCCTTTGGGCTTGCTCCTTCCTGGGTTGATTCCTTGGAAAGTACCAGTCTCTTCGAGCTCGCTGTCAGGGATTTGAAGCTTCTGGAGCACTGCAGAGGAGATCAGGTTCACGCCGGCCCCGCCGTCAACCAACATCTTTGTGACCTTGAGGTTGCGAATAGTTGGTGATACCAACATCGGCAAGCACCCGACCGCAGTGGCGCGATCAGGGTGATCCTCAATGTCAAAGATGATGGGCGTGCTGGACCACTTCAGAGGTTTGCGCGACTCTGTGGATGGTTCTGCTGCATTAACCTCACGCATCCATTGCTTGAGTTGGCGGTGCGAGGTATGCAGAGAAGCACCACCGTCAACACAAAGGACCTCCGTTGCCTTCTGAAACTCCTGCTCATCAGCTTCATCATCTTCCATATCTTCATCGTCATCTTCGTCTTCGTCCTTGTCGCGGCCGCGGGGAGGTCTGTCTCCTTGCCGCTGCTTGGCCTTGCCGCGGCGTCCCCCCCGGCCGGGTCTCTTCTTACTAGCTGCACCTGCACCTTCCTGGGCCTTCTCCTTGTCTTGCCGCTCGTATTTAGCCCTCTGTAGCTCAACAAGCTGCTCGACTTTCTTGCAGCTCTGGAGATCGTGGCCCTTGGTGCGGTGGATCTTACAGTACTGCTTGTTGGAGCTGTCAGGCTTATCGGCGGCCGCCACAACTTGGCGGTCGTTGTTAGCGGCAACCTCCTTGCCGGAGCCACCAGCCTTGGCTTTGTTGGCGGCACCATCCTTGTCGGACTGCTCGACAACTAGTACTTCTTGGTTTTTCTTCTTTCTGTTGTTTCGCCGCCGGCTCTTCCTTGCCGGGGCGGTCTCCTCACCGTCGACTCTGCTCCCACATCCTCTCACAGGAGTCTTCTTCCTTCTTCGTAGCGTGCACACTTGTCGGCCAGGCGTAGAGCTCACGACGTCTTTCACTTTGCACATCGCCATCTCCTCCCTCATCCTGCGGTTTCGCACATTTCGATGAAATGCACCGATCACCTTGGCGGGGTGGACATCTGTGATGTTGTAATGCACACGACTGAATCTCTGGATGAATTTGCGCAGGGACTCTCCTTCCTTCTGGGCGAGCAGGTGAAGGTCACTCTCTTGGCCATGAGGCTTGTGGCCGCCTGTGAAGGCGCTGACAAACTGGTGGCACAAATCCGCCCAAGAAGAAATAGAGCTGTCCGGCAAGTGCATGAGCCAAGACCTGGCGTTTGGCTTGAGCACCAGAGGGAAATAGTTGGCGAGGATCTTGTCGTCTCGTCCCCCCGCAGCCTGCACCGCGATGGTGTAGATGTTGAGGAACTCCGATGGGTGTGTCCTGCCATCATACTTCTCCGGCACATCTGGCTTGAAGTTTTTCTTGTCGGGCCATGGACTTGCCGCAGCTCACGAGTGAGCGATGGCAACCATCGCGTCGGCAAGTCGCTGGTTCTTCTGGCGCATGCATATCGACAGTGGGCCCGGCGCTGGTCGGATTGACGCGCGCTTCTCTTGGCGCTCGATACGGGTTCGAGCGTCTTCTTCTTGCCGTTCTTGAAGAACTTGGCGCTGGTCGCGACGAGCTCGCGGATCCGACGACGCTGTGGAGTCGCTGTCAAGGTGGATCCGGTGAGTCGGCGATCTTGGCCTTCGGGAAGGGGAGTGTACGGTGGCTGCACCCCCGCAAGTCTCGTCGCCATCGGCTCGTGCCTTGTCGCCTTGCCGCGGCTGCGAGGCGCTTGGTTGCCGCGGGACGTCGCCGTTGGCAAAGCCGATGAGGCTCTGGATGGTGGCCCTCCATTCGTCGATCTTGTCGGCCGTTGGAGGGTAGTCTAGAAGTAGCTGAGCTCTTGCCAAGGCTTCTGCTGGTGTGGTGGGTGGCAATGGCGTACGGAGCGAAGAACGAGACGTGCTCGGACTCCTAACCAAGTTAGGAGGAGCAGCGTCCCGCCCCAGCGACCGTACTCCGCTGGTACCGGCATGCTGGCGTGCATGCGGGTCTCGAGGGTCCCCGGATCCTCCAGCTTGGCCTTGATCTATCGGACGTATGGTGCTGCGAGCACCATGACGCTGTCTTTCCCGCGCCTCTTGAGAAGGACGCGGTGCGGACTCGGACGCCGAAGCTTGCGCCGTCTTGTCCTTGGATCTGGCAGCGCCGTGGGCTCTTTCGACGACGCCCGTTCCTCCGCCAGCGTCTTCTCCACCACTCGTCAGCTCCGGTGGTGGTGGGTTTGACGCGGACGGCTCCGCTGCCGCCGAAGCCTTCTTCTTCGGTGGCATGTTGACGAAGATGTTGATGAAGAAACTGCTCGTGTGAACGCCGGATCGGGTTCACACAGCCTCGACGCCCCCTACCTGGCGCGCCAAAGATGTCGGGGAAGTATGATCGTGTCCCGCGATCACCTATGGGACCTGGTCCCTTGTGGTTCGGAGGGGGAGCGGAGGATGCACAAAGAGCGGATCGAAGCGATGCACACGAGCAGATTTACCCAGCTTTGGAGCTCTCCGAGAGATAATACTCCTCTTGCTTCTTTGTGGATTATATTGTGTTCTTGCTAGGGAGCAATGGGAGCTACAAAACCTAGCTTTGAGTGTGGTCTCGTATGAGTCGAATGAACTAAGCCGAGTCGAACGAACCCTTTCTACGTTGCTCTTGGGCCTCCTTTTATAGGCACAAGGGCAGCACAGTGGCAAGTAGACAAGGGTAAGATAGTAAAACAGAGGTTGGTACACCGCTTTGTACCTTTGTCATGATGATCTATACCTAACTCTGACGGCAAGGGACAAGAGTCATAAATGCCCGTCTCAGTCGCCTGAACAGTGTAACAGGGACCGTCAAGCGCGCCTCCGTTTTCCACGATGGTAGCTTGTCAGCGCCGCTTATCGCTGCTCCCCGCTGGCTGCACAGCCCATCGACACGCGTTCCTGGGAAAGCCCCGCGGCGACACGTTGGCGGATGAGCTGGAGCGGAGATGAAGAGAGGTTGCCTGCCGCGGCAAGCGCCTTGCCGCGGCAGAACCCTTGTCGCGCTTGGGAGCTCGGCGCTCACCAAGCCTTCCCGGCAAGCTCCTCTTGCCGGGGCCTTGTTTCCTTCGTGCCTTGAGTGGTCTTCCCGGCAAGCTCCTCTTGCCGGGGCCTTGATTACTTTGTTCTCGAATGGCTCCAAAGGAGCCGCGGAAGATCTTGATGGTCACCAGGCCAGCCCTGCCGCGGGGTGCTGCAACTGCCCGTGCACGAGTTCGGGGTGCTAGGGGTACCCCTACTCTAGTACGCCGACACGGAGAATCAAGGTCACGAGTATCATACCATCCATATTTCATAGCAAGATGGGTGCTACTCCTAGAAACAATATACGAGTCAAGTTTATTTAGATGCGAAACAAGTAGGCAAGAGTTTAAGTGTTGAAGAGAGGAGAAACCTAGACCCCCATGTGAGAACGGCGCACAAACAAATTCCCAAGCCACTTTACACTGCCAACTGACACTTTTTCCTGACCCGCCCAGAAAAAGGACCTGCAGCGTTTATCGATTTCCTAGACAATGCCCACCGGGAGCAGAAGAGCAGTCATGGCGAAGATAGGTATGGCCCTAAGAGCATCTCCAGCCGTTGGCCCCCCAGGAGGCGCTAAAAATCGCCCCCTGGGGGCGCACCGGCGCTAAACCGCGCGCTAGGGGCGTGATGCCCCCAGTCACGGCGCCCATGTATTTTTGAAAATTTTGAACACGACGCAAATTCAACGCAAACTTCGTTGAGTTCGTCCAAATTTAAACATATTTTAAAAAAAGAAAAAACTACTGCTAGGCTGCTCCTCGCCGTCTCCCTCGCCGCTCCTCGCCGCCCGCCGCCCGCCCTTGCAGTTCTACATGCTGAGGAGGCTGTAGAACCGCGTGTAGTCGCCGCCGCCGCCATCGTCGTCGTCGTCGCCTCCACCGCCGTCCTCCCTGCTGCATCCCTCCCCCGGTTGGCGCGGCGGGTTGGACGGTCCCGGGGCGTCCTCGTAGTCGTCGCTGTCGAGGATCACGACGCCGTGCTCGTCCTCGCGCCCACGTTTGCGGGCTTCTATCTCCTCCAGGGCCCGGCGTTGCCGGACCATCTCGTCGCGGAGGTAGTCGTCCCGCGCCCACTGTAGGGCGTCCTCGTCAGAGAAGCCGCGTCGGGCTATCTCCTCGTACTCCGCAGGGAGACCGGGCTCCGGCTTGGGCTCAACGAGGACGAGGCGACCAGAGGGGGGTGGAGTCGCCGATGCGGATGCCGGATCTACGGGTGCGCCTCCGGCTTGACGGGGCGGACGCAGGGAGAGCCGGACGAGCGGCCGGACGAGGAGGAGGACGCTCCAGGCCGCTCCATGCGCCTTGGCGCCCACGAGCTCCCACGTCGGCGAGAGAAGGATGGGGGAGCGGGGTACTCGAGGCGCGGCGTGTTGCTGCCCTCGATGTACTCAAGGACGGCCTCCAGCGTGCGGCCGGGCACGCCCCACCACCGGCGCCGCCCTTCGGAGTTGAGCCTGCCGGAGGTCACGACGCCGTTCATCGCCTCGAGCTGTTCGGCGTGGCGGCGGCAGAAGTAGGGCTCCCAGAGCAGGCTGTCGGGGGTGTACCACGGGCCTTCCCTCGCCGCCCGCGGCAGGGACGCGCGGATACGTGCGATCTCCGCTCGCCGCGCCGCCCCGGTGGGTGGTGCTGGGACCGGCACGCCGCCGGCGCTGATCCTCCACGCCCCGGGCACCCGCATGTCCGGCGGGACCGGGTACTCGGCCTCGAAAAGGAGGCGAGCCTCGTCCTCATGAAGATGGAGGCGGCCGAAGCCGTTCGCCGCCGCGCCGTCGCCTGGGAAGCGCTCGGCCATTCTTTTGAACTGGAGACGGCGAGAGGAGAGGAAGGAGGGGGAGAAATGGCGCGTCGGCAGTGGAGTCTCTGTGCGTGTCTCCGACGCGCTGGGGTCGGCTTATATAGGCGGAGGCGCCGCATAGTACGCGTGGCCGCCGCGTTACGCGTGGCGGGCGAGGGGACGCGGATCGCCCGGCCTTCACTGCGCCGCCCGTGAGGCATCAATGGAGGCTGACCGGCGCGGCAGCACGCGCAGCTTTGGCATTGATTCGCCAATGACGAAGCGGCGAGAAGAGAAATCGGTCGCGGCAAGGAGGGCCAGCGGCTCTTCGCGCGTAAAAACGATTCGCCGGCGCCCCAGTAGCCGGGTTGAGTTGAGATCTGGCGTAAAAATCGGCCCGATCGGGCACGGTGGGCGATTTTACCGCGCCATAAAAATGCCTGGGGGCCTTGTTGGGGGCGCGGCTGGAGATGCTCTAAGAACCACACGAACCCGAATGGCGCGACCGGCAAGAGATAGAAGTACCCCCCGCCACCCAGCTAGACGAAGATCGATCTTACCTATGATGAAAAGGAAATCTTTCAGATTGAGTTTGTGGGTGGACAGAGGTAGTCCGAGGTAAGATTGAGGGAAGGATGCCACTTTGCATCCCAAAATATCAACAAACTGGACAGCGAGTCCTGGTTTGACATGAATAGGAGCGAAAGTGCTTTTGTGAAAATTAATGTGTAAGCTAGTGGCGTTCGAGAATTCAAGAAGGATATATTTGAGCGTTTGAAGTTGGTCGTGTTCTGCTTGAAGGATGATAAGGGTGTCGTCTGCATATTGGAGCACGAGGCAAGCAATGGAGGGTTCGATCGGGTGGGAGAGCCGGCCATTGGAGGAAGCTTGTATGATTAGACGTTGAAGGACGTCAGCAACAATAATGAAAAGGTATAGGTGAAGCCCCTGTTTACAGTTGATCCATGGCCCCGGTTCACCATTAAGAAGCACAGCGGACTGGCTGGTTATATTGAGATTATTGATCCAATCACACCAGGTCGAAGGGAAACCCTTGGCTCTCAAAATGGAAGACAAAGCCGTCCAAGACACGGAGTCAAAAGCCTTTCGAAAGTCTAGTTTGAGAACTATAGCCAATTCAAGCCTTAATGTGCAGGGTATTATCTAGTAGATGAACATGCTGCGTTGTTAATTTAGACAATGATTTCAAAGTCACCGGTCGTTGGTCTGTCCTACTCCAATCATGTTGAGTTGTTAAAGTCCTGCGTTCGTGTTCAATGCCACGAAGAAAAGAACCCGGCCTCCTGCTTCCCATGCTGCACGTAGGCACGGAGTCGCGTGGTGTGCCTCTCATGCACGAATCATTGGGAAGCCTTGCCGGCCATGCATGATCATGATCATGCATGCACATGATGGGACGAGAATGAGATAGGTGACAAGTTCATAGATGCGATTAAGATAGGCGGCTCATGGCGTGAAGGTTGTCTTCTTTTTTTGCGAGGGGATGCACCTTGATTTTTCATGCATCTTACTCACGGTTTGTACGCTATCTAGGAGCTCTAGTGTGTTTTTGCTTTTCATGGTTTTATATCTGTAGTTCGATTTTTTTTAAAATTAACTCTCTTCTTCTTTATTGAGTGCCAAAGCTCCGGTTTTTGCTTAGAAAAAATAATTCTTTTAAGTTATCTCATTTTTTTTATATTTTATCTTGCGATTTGTACATGTTCTTACGCGAAGGCAAGAAATGAGTTGTTTGCTGGCACATTTGGTGGGCCTTTTCTTAACAAATAATGCCATGTATTATTCACGCACGCTCGTCTTTCATTTGGTTGTGCAAACCACAAATAGCTATATTTTGGATGAAACTTTGCGGATGCATGTAGCTAGCTAACCTATAGCCGTGAAATTTTTATTTTTAAAAACCTCATGAGAGCTTCATGATATTACTTGCAATTAAATCAATGCATCATATTTTTCTGTTAATGAAGAGCTTATCAAGTTTCACCAACCAATCCAAAGCCATGGGGGAATGGCTAGGAGCCAGTCGACTGAATCTCGTTTTGAATCAGTCGATTTGGCCTGGATGAATTTGAAGTGCTGGATAGAAAAAGAATGGCTCAGATTGTGTCTTCCTCTCAACAGTTTTCCCCAAAGAAACAGATCGCTCTGGTGTTCTTCTTCCTCCTGCACGCCGCCTGCTGCCACCTGCCGGGCCACCTGCTGCTGCCTCCCGCGGCCGGCGGACCGCCTAGCCGCCCTGCCCTCCCCTAAACCACCCCCATCACCGGTCTTCGCCGCCCGGCCATCCCTCTAGCCCCCCCCCACCCCCCCTCCTCCCCTCCCCCAACACACACACACACACATCGAGCTTTTTCTCTGGCCACTGCCCCACCATCGTCCCCGCCCTGAACCCTAAGATAGATAATGGGGTGATGACGGCGAGCCCATTCCTTCTCTCCGGCAAGGCCCTTCCTTCTCCTTCCATGATTCAAAAATGGACTGACCCAAACTCGAAAAATCAGCTGACTGAAATCTAGCTAAACTGAAGCCGTGGCCCGTGGGTTTGCTGTTGAGACAGCAGGTGCAGCAGAGGTGAGAACCAAGTCAAAGTTGTCAGCACAACAGCCGGCTCAACACTTCAGAACTTCAGAACTCTGATGAACTCGAAGGACAGGGCTCGAGAGAGGATTTTGTGCAGCTGTAAGACGTGCTGCATTTCTGTTTCTTCTCTTATTTATGGGAGGTTACAGAGAACACTAAAAACCCTGAAAACCTGCTACTAAACCGGATCACGATCGAGTTGAGGTCGCTGCCATCCCAACGGCCCTCGCCCGTAATCCTACTTGATCGCCATGACCCACTACTGCCGCGCCATCCCACGACGGAGTCCTAGCGATCCCCTAAGCTCTAGGAAATCAAAACGTGCGTGCCAAGTCGTGAACAAGCTCACGCTACATGGCCTTATTTCTGACGAAAAACTGAACCTACACTAGCAACAGGGTTGAACTGACAATCACTCCCTAAACCCTGTGCTGTTTACTGCACCTCAACGACTCCAATTGCTGCTCGCAGTTCCTGAAACTTGACACGTCCCAGTGCCTTCGTCAGTATATCAGCAAGTTGTCCATTGGTGCCGATGAACTCGACCTCCACACGCCCGTCTTCCACGCACTCCCTGATGAAATGATACCTGGTGTCGATGTGCTTGTTGCGGTCATGAAAGACAGGGGTCTTGCAGAGAGAAATTGCTGACTTGCTGTCCATCTTCACCGTGAATTGATCGGCCTCCTTCTTCTGTAGCTCATCGAGGAGGCGAGCTAGCCAGATGCTCTGGCATGCCGCCGTTGTTGCGGCTATGTACTCTGCTTCGCAGGACGAAAGTGCGACCACTTTCTGCTTCATGGACTGCCAACTGATCAGGTTAGGCCCGAGGAAGAACATGACGCCGGTGGTGCTCTTGCGGGTGTCCACGTTGCCCGCCATGTCGCTGTCGCTGTACCCGCATAGCGCAACTCGTTTGTCTCTGCGTGTGTACCTGCACCCGAGATGCCGTGTCCCGGCGACGTATCGGAGAATTTGCTTGACGGCGGCCCGATGCTCGGTGGTGGGCGCCTCCATGAAATGACTCATGTAGCCCATTGAATAGGCAATGTCAGGGCGTGTGTGCACCAGGTATCGTAGGCTGCCGACGACGCCGCGGTACTCCGTTGCATCTGTCGCTGGCGCGGTGCTCACCTTGCTGAGCTTGAACCGAGGCTCCATTGGTACGTGGCACGGTTTGCACCCCACCATGCCGCTCTTGTCGAGGATCTTCGTAGCGTACGCGGCCTGGCTGAGCGTGATGCCATCCACCTCCTGCTTGACCTCTATGCCAAGATAGAAGCTGAGCAGACCCAGATCGCTCATGTGGAAGAGTTTCTTCATCTCCTTCTTGAAGTGCATGATCTCCAGCTTGTCGTTGCCAGTGATGACGAGGTCGTCGACGTACACGCCAACCAGCAGTCTTGCCGTGCCCGTGCCGCGCCCGTAGATGGCATGTTCAGAATCGCTTCTGCTAAAGCCAGTGATAGCAGGCAACTGTCAAGCTTGGAGTACCATGCTTGTGGTGCCTGACGGAGTCCGTACAGCGCATTGTCGAGGCGCAGTACCTTGTGTTCTTGTCCGGCGACAGCAAAGCCAGGCGGCTGTTCCACGTACACCTCCTCCTTCAGCTCGCCGTTGAGGAAGGCGCTCTTCACGTCCATGTGATGGACTGGCCACCCTTCTTGTGCTGCGAGGCGAGGAGCAGACGGACAGACTCAAGGCGAGCTACAGGAGCGAACACCTCCGTGAAGTCCACTCCATGCCTCTGGACATAGCCCTTCGCGACGAGCCTCGCCTTGTACTTATGCACGTCGCCATTGGCGTCTCGTTTCAGCTTGTAGACCCACTTGAGTCCGATTGGCCGAGAGCCTGCAGGAAGATCAACAAGGCGCCATGTTTTGTTGTCGATGATGGACGCCATCTCCTCGTCCATGGCGCGCCTCCAGCTCACATCTTGCTCGACCATCTCGGCGAAGGAGTGCGGCTCGTCAATGGCCCCAAGGTGGAGCTCGTCTTCCTCGACCATCACATAATCGAGATCGTCCTCATGCACCATCACGTAATCCTCGTAGATCTTTGGTTGCACTATGCCATTGCGTGATCGCGTCGTCATGGAGTGGCGAGGTTGAGGCGGAGGCTCTGCTGCCTCTGGTGACGGAGCGCATGGTGGAGGTGAAGGAGCTGGAGCAGCCGATGAAGGTTCAGGTTCAGTTTGAACCCGCTCTGGTGACGAGGCAGAGTTCTGCTGCTCACTCCCCGTTGCGGCAGGGCTTGCCGCGCGTGGCGGTGCCCGCGCCACTGTGTGCGTGTAGTAGTCGACGGCAAATCTGGCCGTATCGACCACCGCACCCGGCTCCGTCCAGTTCCAGCTTGCCTCTTCATCGAACACCACGTCCCTCGTGACGTGGATGCGTTGTCGAGCCGGATCATACACACGGTAGGCGGCCAAGCCTGGCTCGTACCCGAAGAACACCATGGGTGTGCTCCGGTCATCCAGCTTGGCGGGGTGCGGCTTCACGACCTTCACATGTGCAACACACCCAAACACACGCAAGTAGCTCACGTCTGGTTTACGTCCGTGCCATACCTCATATGGTGTCTTGCCGTCGACGCTCTTCGTCGGCGAGCGGTTCAGCAGATACACCGCGGTGGTCACCGCCTCGCCCCAAAACTTCGCCGACACGCCCCTGGCCTTCATGATGCTGCGCGCTGCTGCGACGATGGTCTGGTTCCGGCGTTCCACCACCCCGTTCTGCTGCGGCGAGTATGGCGCTGTGAGCTGGCGCCCCACTCCCTCGTCGGCGCAGTAGGTGGCGAAGGTGATCGAGTTGAACTCGCCACCACTGTCCGTGCGGAGGAGTCGAAGCTTGCGCCCCGTCTCGACCTCCGCGTGCGCCTTGAAGTGCTTGATTGTGTTTGTCGCCTCGTCCTTGGTCCTGAGCAAGGTGAGCCACATGTAGCGGCTTTGATCGTCGACGAGGAGAAGGAAGTACTTCTTGCCGGCGGGCGTCGCCGGCGCAATTGGCCCGCAGAGATCTCCATGTACAAGATCGAGCAGGCCCTCGGCGCGGTACTTGGCGGCTTGCGGGAAAGGTGTTCGGCGTTGCTTCCCCGCCAGGCAACTGTCACACAGCTGCTCAACGTGCTCGATGGACGACGGACCGCGCACCATGCCGTGGCTCGCCAGCCTGCGGAGTGCGTCGAAATTCAGGTGTCCGTACCTGGCGTGCCACCTCCATGCGTCCACGCCGTGGCGTGCGGCGAGGCACACTAGCTGCATGATCTCCAGCGTGACCACGTACAGCCTGTTGCGTGCCCGTGGCACTCGAGCCAGTAGGCGGTTCTAGCGATCCCGGAGACGAAGGAGACCACTATGGATGTGGATGTCGCAGCAGTTCTCGTCCAGCTGACCAAGGCTGACGATGTTGCTGCGGAGACGAGGTATATAGTAGACGTCAGTGAATGCCCGGTGCTCGCCATTCTTGCAAGAGAACAGGACTGTTCCTCGCCCCCTGATCTCGACGACTGAGGCGTCGCCGAACTTCACCGTCTCGGTGACGCCGGTGTCGAGCTCAGCAAAGACGGACGCGCAGCCAGTCATATGGTTGCTTGCGCCGGTGTCCATGATCCACGTGTCGTCGCGTTGCGTCTCCTTGGAGAGGTGGACGTGATCCTCGACCAGCTCGACGCGCTCGGTGAGGCCGGTGATCACCGTGCCTATGGCCTCGGTCCGCGTCATCTGCAGCGTCTGCCCCTCATCGACAGACACCGCAGTTGCCGTCAGGAGCGCGGGCCCGTCGTCGTCATCACGAAGGGTACACGCCCTTACGAGGTGCAGGGATGGTTCATCCTCGTCGGTTTTGGCCACGTTGGCCTGCTGGCCCTTGCGCTCGCGACGCGGCTCCGTGCAATCCCTAGAGAAGTGGTCGACGTACTTGTTGCAGTTATAACATTTTACCTGCGACATGTCGCGTTTGCCGCCTGAGTCGTGACGGTCGTTGTCGCGGGCTCGCCCTTGCGACTTGCCCTTCTGTTTGCTCCTGCCGCCGTTCGAGCCTGATCCTTGCCCCTGCTCGCGTTGCTTGCCTCGGGCCAGCCACTCCTTCTCTGTGAGAAGCAGCTCCCCGCCGGCGAGGTTCGTTGCGGTGATTGAGCACTGCTCGACCGACGATCGCAGTCGCCCGATCAGTTCCTCGACTGACAGCTCTTTCAGATCGAGTAGGGTCTCGATGGAACACGCGATCTGGGCGTACTGGCTTGGTACCTCTCTGAGGATCTTCTGGACCACCTTGACCTCGTCGACGGTGTCCCCGAGGGAGTGCAGGTTGTTGACAAGTGCCGTGATCCGTAGGCCGAACGCGTCGAGGGTTTCGCCCTCCTTGAAGGCGATCTGCTCGAACTCCCTGCAGAGGCGCTGCGCGGTCGCCTCGCGAACGCGGCTCACCCCCAAGCGCATCAGCCTGACGGCTTCCCACGCCTCCTGCGCGGTTTCCTTGACGGCGAGGACCGGGGCCATCTCCGGTGGCACGGCCCGCAGGAATGCTGACAGAGCGCCCTGTCGTCGCGGTCGCCAGGCACGCCCATGCCCAACATGGCCTCCCAGAGACCTTGAGCACGCAGGTTGATCCTCATGATCAAAGACCACTCAACGTAGTTGGTGGCGGTGAGCGTGGGGTAGACGATCGTCCCGGCGCCGCCTCCTTGCACGACACGTTCATGGATGACGATCTCGGGGCCGTTGCCGCTGTGCCGCGTCCTGCTGCGCCCCCGGCTTAGTTCTCGTGCCGGCACTGGGCGCGCGACTGACGGCGCCCTGTTGCGACGCTGTGTACCTTCACCGCCATCCACCCTTTCATCCCATCCTCCGTCGCTGCCGACCATCGTGCACAGGACCTCGAAAACGAGGCTCTGATGCCAAATGTCAGCACAACAGCCGGCTCAACACTTCAACAGCCGGCTCGAAAACGAGGCTCTGATGCCCGGGCAGCTTGTTTCCCACAAAAATAATAATAATAATGAAAAATTAGTGTGCACCATTGTGTACAATAACACAATATCTCACTGTGGACTGGATGATGTTATTTTCATGAGCACTGCTACCAGGACGATATTTCACAGCCGATTTCCACACGACAAACAATTGCAGCCATCTATCCTTGTCGGTCTGTGGGCTACAGCCGTCGATACGAGTGTCGTCCCGATTTCGTTCCGAACTCCGTCGTTTGTACAGTAATTTCCTATTTTTCTTTCATTTCTTCTTCGGTACAACCCCCTGGAAACATCAACGGTCCAGATCGTCCTATACCCCTTCACCTGAAAACTTAAAAAAGGGTAGGATAGTCATTGCCCCTTCCCCTCCCCCCAGCCCCGCCCCTGCGACGTACCCGCGCGGCCCGTCGACGTACGTATGTGTACGCGCGTCCGTCGGCGTTTTTTTTTTCACTGTGGCGACTTACGTTTTTTTACCGCGTCGGCGGATTAACCACGCGTCGGTTGGTCAATCCGCGCGTCGCCCGGTGAAAGCGCGTCGTGGCGCGTGAACTGCGGCCCGCCGCCCCGTCCCATCCGTCCCTCGCTCGCCGCCCGCCCCGTCCGTCCCTAAATCGCCGCCCGTCCCTCGCTCATTGCGCCGCCGCCCTCGACTGCCGGCCCGTCCGGCCGTCGAATTAGTTGCCCAACCACCCACCCGTCGCATTTCATCCCCGTCCGCCCGCTGGCCCGCCGTCTGCCCTATAAATCGCACCCTCGTCCGCCCGTCGCCGCAAACACCACTCCTCCCCCGACTCCACCTCCCAAAAGGCCGCCGGCGACATGTCGTTCCACGGCGGCAGCAGCTTCGGCACCGACGGCGACGACGGACCGAGCGTGTGGCCGTCGAGCCTGAGCACGCCGGAGAAAGAGGAGCTGTACCGGTTTGGGCTCCTCGTGCCGCCGGGTTGCCGTCTTCCGCATGACTGGAAACTCGACAAGGACGGCTACCCGAGGCGCGGGCCCGGCGCCACCGCGAAGGAGAAGCGAACCGGCGGCCGCAACAACATCGCCGGCCGTCACGCGTTCTGGGACGACAAAGACTGCGCCGCCGTCATCGGCGCGTACCGGCTGGCGGAGTCCGGCGTCACGCCAGACCTCATCGGCGACCGCCGCCGCCTTCTTGTCCCACGCCCCCATCCAGAAGCGCGCGGCCGTCGGGCCCCTCCACCACCTGCGCCGGCGCCCGCCGATCCCCCCGGCCCGCCGGAGGTGGAACTGCCGCCGGAGCAGTTGGTTCTTCGGGAGGACGGCGATCCCGACGATACGCCGGGTTACCTCGTCGCACTGCGGGCGTCGGTGGCTGCGGCGGCGGCTGCAGAGGCGCGGCGGCTGCGAGGGAGGCTGCCGAGCGGCGGCGGCGATCCAGCGGCGGCGGCGATTCCGCGGTGGTCCCAGCGGCGGCGGAGGCGTCGAGTCGTCGGACGAAGACGTCATCGACTGGGAGTGGTTAGCCCAGGTCAGCGACGACGACGACGACAGTGACGGCGGTGACGGCGCGGCGGAGGTCATCGATCTGGCGGCTAGCGACGACGAGGAGGAGTACTTGTTTTTTTTTTTTTGAAAAAAGTGTTCTAAGTATGAACTATGTATTGTTTAGGTTCGAATAAACTCGTTTCGGTAGTGTTGAATCGACTATGTAAAATATCTCTATGTTCAATCTAGTTTGTTCGAATCTTGTTTTAATTTGTCTTCAAAGTTTGTTCAAAAAATTAGCTAAATACTGAACGCTTATTTTGAGAAAATTTGAAAATTTTCCGACCCATGCATAAAAATGTTCACAATATATTTAAAAAAATTCCATCGAATATAAATAGCACAGAATAAAGTATGCAATTATCGAAAAATTGTAGAACAAAAAAATCGTGAAACCACATAAAATATAAAAGAAAAGTGAATAAAAAATCAAAAGTGTATCTAAATGTTTATAAAGTGTTTTAGAAATGTTCAGATTTTGTTAAAATATGTGCATATAGTAAAGCCTAGTGGATGAAAAAATTGAAATTTTGAAAAAAATAACAAATAAAAAACAAAAATAAAATTAAAAAGGTGAGATATTTTAATTCATTAACATTTTCTGAAATATTATTAAATTCATTAAAATTTATGAATCAGAGAATATTTTAAATTCATTAACATATATGAATACGAGAATTTTTAAATTCATTAACATTTTCCGAAATATTTTTAAATTCTTTAAATTTATGAACGAGAATATTTATAATTCATTAATATTTATGAATCCAAGAATTTTTATATTCATTAACATTATCTGAAATAGTTTTAAATTCATTAACATTTATGAATTTTCTGAAATATTTTTAAATATTTGTAAACCCAACTTTTTAAATATTTTCCGGAAAATCGTATAAAATCCATACGGACTCGAAACGGGACAAATTTTTGCTTGCGTGCCCTGCAAGGGCACTGTAGCACGTGGAAAAGAAATGGGCACGTTTGGGTGATGCGAAGCGGAGACGTGCGACCGAGGGTCCCCTCCGCCCATACCGAAACCACCCCCTTCCACAGCAAGTACCTGAGCGGTTTGACGGAATGCACCCAACTTTTGCCAGCGCGTGTGGGGCCCCACCCGGGCACCCCACAGCCAAAATCAACGACATCCGACAATGAACGCACGTTACGTCACGTCCGGGCAGTATTTTCGGGGTTTTCGGTCCAGAAATTCGTAGAAAATCCATACGGACTCGAAACGCGACAAATTTTTGCGTGCGTGCCCTGCAAGGGCACTGAAGCACGTGGAAAAAATGGGCACGTTTGGCGGATGCGAATCGGAGACGTGCGACCGAGGGTCCCCTCCGCCCATACCGAAACCACCCCCTTCCACAGCAAGTACCTGAGCGGTTCGACGGAATGCATCCAACTTTTGCCAGTGCGTGTGGGGCCACACCCAGGCACCCCATGGCCAAAATGAACGAAATCCGACAACGAACGCACGTTGCGTCACTTCCGGGCAGTATTTTCGGGGTTTTCGGCCCGAAAATTCGTAGAAAATCCATACGGACTCGAAACACGACCAATTTTTGCGTGCGTGCCCGACAAGGGCACTGTAGCACGTGGAAAAAAAATGGGCACGTTTGGCGGATGCGAAGCGGAGACGTGCGACCGAGGGTGCCCTCCGCCCATACCGAAACCATCCCCTTCCACAGCAAGTACCTGAGCGGTTTGACAAAATGCACCCAACTTTTGCCAGCACGTGTGGGGCCACACCCGGGAGCCCCACGGCCAAAATGAACGAAATCGGACAACGAACGCACGTTGCGTCACGTCCGGGCAGTATTTTCGGGGTTTTCGGCCCGAAAAATCGTAGAAAATCCATACGGACTCGAAACGCGGCAAATTTTTGCGAGCGTGCCCTGCAAGGGCACTGTAGCACGTGGAAAAAAATGGGCACGTTTGGCGGATGCGAAGCGGAGACGTGCGGCCGAGGGTCCCCTCCGCCCGTACCGAAACCACCCGCTTCCACAGCAAGTACCTGAGCGGTTCGACAGAATGCACCCAACTTTTGCCAGCGCGTGTGGGGCCCCACCCGGGCACCCCATGGCCAAAGTGAACGAAATCCGACAACAAACACACGTTGCGTCACATCTGGGCAGTATTTTCGGGGTTTTCGGCCCAGAAAAACGTAGAAAATCCATACGGACTCGAAAGGCGACAATTTTTTGCGTGCGTGCCCTGCAAGGGCACTGTAGCACGTGGAAAAAAAATGGGCACGTTTGGCGGATGCGAAGCGGAGACGTGCGACAGAGGGTCCCCTCCGCCCATACCGAAACCACCCCCTTCCACAACAAGTACCTGAGCGGTTTGACGGAATGCACCCAACTTTTGCCAGCGCGTGTGGGGCCCCACCCGGGCACCCCACGGCCAAAATGAACGAAATCCGACAACGGACGCATGTTGCGTCACGTTCGGGCAGTATTTTCGGGGTTTTCAGCCCGGAAAATTCGTAGAAAATCCATACGGACTCGAAACGCGACAAATTTTTGCGTGCGTGCCCTGCAAGGGCACTTAGGCACGTGGAAAAAAAGGGCACGTTTGGTGGACGTGAAGCGGAGACGTGCGACCGAGGGTCCCCTCCGCCCATACCGAAACCACCCCCTTCCACAACAAGTACCTGAGCGGTTTGACGGAATGCAATCAAATTTTGCCAGTGCGTGTGGGGCCAAACCCAGGCACCCCACGGCCAAAATGAACGAAATCCGACAACGAACGCACGTTGCGTCATGCGACCTCTTGAGCACTGCGTTGGATTTCCCCGAAGAGGAGAGGATGATGCAGTAAAGTAGCGTAAGTATTTCCCTCAGTTTTTGAGAACCAAGGTATCAATCCAGTAGGAGATCACGCACAAGTCCCTCGTACCTACACAAAATGATAGCTACTCGCAACCAACGCGATTAGGGGTTGTCAATCCCTTCACGGTCACTTACGAGGGTGAGATCTGATAGAGATGATAAATAATATTTTTGGTATTTTTGATATAGAGATGCAAAGTGAAAAGTAAAAGGCAAAGTAAAAACAAATCAAGTAATAAAGTAATGGAGATTGATATGATGAGAATAGACCCGTGGGCCATAGGTTTCACTAGTGGCTTCTCTCAAGAGCATAAGTATTCTACGGTGGGTGAACAAATTACTGTTGAGCAATTGACAGAATTGAGCATAATTATGAGTATATCTAGGTATGATCATGTATATAGGCATCACGTCCGAGACAAGTAGATCGAAACGATTCTGCATCTACTACTATTACTCCACTCATCGACCGCTATCCAAAGCATGCATCTAGAGTATTAAGTTAAAACAGAGTAACGCCTTGACAAGATGACATGATGTAGAGGGATAAATTCATGCAATATGATAAAACCCCATCTTGTTATCCTCGATGGCAACAATACAATCGTGCCTTGCAACCCTTTACATCCTTTGGGTAAGGACACCGCAAGATCGAACCCAAAGCTAAACACTTCTCCCATTGCAAGAACTACCAATCTAGTTGGCCAAACCAAACGGATAATTCAGAGAGACTTGCAAAGATAACTAAATCATACATAAAAGAATTCAGAGAAGATTCAAATATTATTCATAGATAAGCTGGATCATAAACCCACAATTTATCGGTCTCAACAAACACACCGCAAAAAGAAGATTACATCGAATAGATCTCCACAAGAGAGGGGGAGAACATTGTATTGAGATCCAAAAAGGGAGAAGAAGCCATCTAGCTACTAACTATGGACCCGAAGGTCTGAAGTAAACTACTCACACTTCATCGGAGAGGCTATGGTGTTGATGTAGAAGCCCTCCGTGGTAGATGCCCCCTCCGGCGGAGCTCCGGAACAGGCCCCAAGATGGGATCTCGTGGATACAGAAAGTTGCGGCGGTGGAATTAGGTTTTTGGCTCCGTATTTGATCTGTCGGGGGTACGTAGATATATATAGGAGGAAGGAGTACGTCGTGGAGCAACAGGGGGCCCACGAGGTAGGGGGCGCGCCAAGGGGGGGAGGGCGCACCCCCCACCCTCGTGACCGTCTCGGTTGTTCCTTGGAGTAGGGTCCAAGTCTCCTGGATCACGTTCGGTGAGAAAATCACGTTCCCGAAGGTTTCGTTCCGTTTGGACTCCGTTTGATATTTTGTTTCTTCGAAATACTGAAATAGGCAAAAAAACAACAATTCTGGGTTGGGCCTCCGGTTAATAGGTTAGTCCCAAAAATAATATAAAAGTGGAAAATAAAGCCCAATATAGTCCAAAACAGTAGATAAAGTAGCATGGAGCAATCAAAAATTATAGATACGTTGGAGACGTATCAGGCATCCCCAAGCTTAATTCCTTCTCGTTCTCGAGTAGGTAAATGGTTAAAAAAGAATTTTTGATGCGGAGTGATACTTTGGCATAATTTCAATGTAAATCTCCTTAATTGTAGTATGAATATTCAGATCCGAAAGATTTAAGACAAAAGTTCATATTGACATAAAAATAATAATACTTCAAGCATACTAATCAAGGCAATCATGTCTTCTCAAAATAGCATGGCAAAAGCAAGTTCATCCCTACAAAATCATATAGTTAGGCTATGCTTCATTTTCGTCACACAAAGATGTTCCCAACTTCTATACCCCCGACGACAAGCCAAGCAATTGTTTCATACTTAAATAATCTCAAACTTTTTCAACTTTCACGCAATATATGAGAGTGAGCCATGGATATAGCACTATGGGTGGAATAGAATATGATGATGGGGATTGTGTGGAGAAGACAAAAAAGGAGAAAGTCTCACATTGACGAGGATAATCAACGGGCTATGGAGATGCCCATTGATTGATGTCAACATGAGGAGTAGGGATGGCCATGCAATGGATGCACTAGAGCTATGAATGCTCAACAAAAGAAAACTAGTCAGTGCGCATCCAACTTGCTTGCTCATGAAGACCTAGGGCGTTTGAGGAAGCCCATCGTAGGAATATACAAGCCAAGTTCTATAATGAAAAATTCCCACTAGTATAATGTGACGCCCCCGACTCGACCGTACACTAATCATACGCAAACGTGAACGATCAAGATCAGGGACTCACGGGAAGATATCACAACACAACTCTAGACACAAATTAAAATAATACAAGCTTTATATTACAAGCCAGGGGCCTCGAGGGCTCGAATACAGAAGCTCGAAAGCACAAGAGTCGGCGGAAGCAACAATATCTGAGTACAGACATAAGTTAAACAAGTTTTTTCCTTAAGAAGACTAGCACAAACATCAACGATCGAAGAGGCAAGGCCTCCTGCCTGGGACCTCCTAACTACTCCTGGTCGTCGGCGGGCTCCACGTAGTAGAAGGCACCCTCTGGGTAATAGTATTAGTCTGCGGGGGTGGCATCATCTGGCTCCTGGGATCCACCATCTGGTTGCAACAACCAGAAAGAAGGAAGAAGGGGGAAAAGGGGAGCAAAGCAACCGTGAGTACTCATCCAAAGTACTCGCAAGCATCAGATCTATACTAAGTATGCATTTGTATCAAATGGAAGGGTTGTATCTGTGGACTGAACTGCAGAATGCCAGAATAGAGGGGGAAAGCCTAGCCTATCGAAGACTAGCATCTTCACGCAGCTCCGAGCATCTTGCAGCATGTAGAAGAGTAAAGAATAGCAGTTTATAATTAACAAGCATGTTGTAGCATTAACGCCCAGAGATCCTTCCTCGACTCCCTGCGAGAAAGCAATCCCGGAGCCACATATCCATCACATATCAAGTATCCATTTCTAGTTGTATAAGATCAGGATACAAGTCTGAACGTCCATTACCGTGGACACGGTATTCGAATATATGTCTTCCCTGCAGGGGTGCACCACGTTACCCAACACGCTCGATCACTCTGGCCGGACACACCTTTCTGGGGTCAATGCCCGCCCTCGGAAGATCAACACGTCACAGCCCGACCTAGGCTCAGCAGAGAGGTCCCCGCCGGTCTACATCCTAAGCACTCCGGGGTCTGGGCCCATCGCCCGTTGCACTCCGGATCGTTGCGCGCAGGGCGATCCAGGCCACCTCCACTGGGGCGCCGACCAGGCCGTGCCGCAATGCTGAACTGGACGTCTGACAAAGCTTCGGCTGATACCACGACGTCGAGGCCCATAACTATTCTCACGTGGTGGTTGGTGCGTAAGGGCCAGAGGCCAACTCAGAACAAATACCCAAACCTGTTAGTGCAATATTAAAAGAAGTGACGGCTGTCGCAACAAGTCCGGAGCTATCACCCCCTCCTGGGTGATACCGCTACACAGCCAGCCGCCACTGTCACATCGCACGGGTGCTCTCCGGGCCCGCCCGGCTTTCACAACGGTCTCCATTAAGGTCAAGGTAACTGTGTGTCCAGACATCCAGGGGAAAACCCGAGGAATCACCCCCGATGGATTCCACTCAATGTAATCATCAAGGTGAACGTAAGAGGGACCACCCTCGAGGTTCACACTTGAGGTGTTGAACGACAAAGCCGTATCGGGAATAGCGAAAGAGGAAATCACCCTCGATGACCACGACTGAATAGCTACACTACAGAATTATCATCAGGAGTGCGTTATGAGGGATCACCTTCGGCACTCGATAGTAGCTCTGCAGAGTCGAGCAACTAAAGGGGCGTGATGTGATATGAGGTGTCGGGCTCTGGTCATCGATCACGTCGATCGAGGCATTGATGATGAAGCAGGGGCAACAAGGACAAGGTGGGGGTCACTGATGGATCACTAACCAACCTACACTAAGCAGTTTAGGATAAGCAGGTAAGGTACAACAGCAGGTTACAAAAGCAGGCTATGCATCAGAATAGGAGCAATCAATAACAGTAGCAAAATCTAATGCAAGCATGAGAGAATGGAATGGGCGATATCGGGATGATCAAATGGGGGGCTTGCCTGGAAGCTCCGCTGAAACAGAAGAAGGGTCGTCGTCGACGTAGTCGATCACAGGGGCATCAGTAGCGGTCTCGGGGTCTACTAGAGGGAAGAGGGGGCAGAAACAGTAAATACACGCAAACATATGCACAACATGATTATAAGCGGGGCTAGAGGTGTTCTAACGCAGTGCTAGGCGTTACTGGCGAAGGGGGAAACATCCGGGAAAGTATCCCGGTTCCGGACGTCTGTCAGACAGATGAACCAGAGGGGAAAAGTTGCATGTTTTCTATGCTAGGGACGTGTGGCAGACGAACGGACCTTGTACCCGGATTCGTCTCGAAATTCTGAGAAACTTTCATGTAGAAAACTTTTTCATCCGAGCTACGGTTTAATTTCTACGATTTTTCAAAGGTTTAAACAATATTCTATATTTATTATTAATTCGAATTAAAATAGCAAAACTGCTAAGTGCACCCGGTGTAGTGCACCCAGAGTGCACCCAGGGGCTGACCAATGGGTCCAGGGGGTCCCAGTTGACCAGTCAATGTTTGACTGGTCAACAGGGGGTGGGGTCCCCCTGTCATAGACTGATTAGCCTAGCCTAACAGTTTAGTTAACTAAACTAGTGATTAGGCTAATTAATCCCGAGTTAATTAAGATGATTAACTAATTAATTGATTAATTAACTATTTAACTAATTAATTCATTTCTATTTATTATTATTATTTTAATCTTTTAAAGGCCAGGGCAACAGGGGCCCGCTGGCAGTGGCATTAGGCCAGCGGAGCGGGGCGGGTCAACAGGCAGGCGCGCACGAGACGGAGGCCACCAGGGGCGCTGGCCACGGCAACGGCCGGAGGGGCCGAGCCACGGCTGTGATCGGCAGACTCTGGAGCGCACCGGCGAGGTGAACAGCGGCGGGTGGGGCGCCGGTGCGGAGGAGCAGCACGGGTGGGCGAGTCTTGCCCAAAGCGAGGCAGGTCGCTTGGCGCTGCTGAGCTTCAGCCATGGCGCCCAGTGAGGCGGGCACCAGTGGCGGCGGGGCGAGGCGAGGCGGGCGCAAGACAGACGGCGCGGGAGCGAGGCTCACGACGCGGCAATGGTGGTGCTCAGAATCGGCGCGGTTGGGCGCAGGTGCGCGCGGTTAGGCTGCGACCCGGACGCGGCCAGGGACGTGGGGAACGCGACGACTGCGAGCTCCTCAGGAGCTCGGGTGTGACGACGGGAGCGGCAGGGCTGCACGCGCAAATTCGCGGGAGCAGCAACAACGAAACAGCAGCACGGGGAGCACGGTCCATGACGAGCACGAGCTCGGGCGGTGGTGACGCACGGCGTCTATAGCGAGGGGGAAGGAAGAGGAACAGAGGAGGGGGGCCTCACCGGGCCCTGTAGGTGTGCAAAAGCGTGCGCGAGGAGGAGTCGGGGAGGCGCCAGAGCTCGGGGTAGCCGTCGTGGAGGCGGTTGGGTTCGGGACGACGACCGCGAGCTTCGGCTTCGGGCGTCGGCCTCACCGACGCAGGTGTCCAGATCGGGGAGATGGGCGAGAGGGGCGAATGGGGATCTTGGGTTCGTCCTGGGCGAGGGGGCGACGTCTTATAGGCGAGGGGCGCCGGACGAACCGTGGCAGGGATCGGCGCTGCCCACGATCCCCCCGTGAACAGGGAGGGGGGAGGCAGGGCGCGGGTGGGCTGGCTAGGGGCCAGTTGGCCCAAGGCTAGAGGGAACAGTGGGGAGGGGGGGCTTTTCCTTTTATTCTTCTACATATTTTGTTTTGTTTTCTTTTTATAGTTTTCTGTTTTCAACTATGTTTCCTTTCACGTATTTATTTTTTTGTTTTCTAAAATATAAACCTAGCCTCACAATCTGTATTACTACTTAGGCTACTGCCCTAATTAATTTGGCACAATAATAAAATAGGTTTGTATTCTTTTTATTATTTAAAGGCATTCAATAATTGTTTTAGTCACCGTTTTATTCACCCAAGAGCATTTAAATTTTTTTACAAAAATGTTGGGTCAGCACCATAATTGGTTATGGAATATTTGCCACACTTTGAACATTTTAATTTTGACATTTGAAAAACTTTCGTTGTTTGACTTTATTTTAAATTTGAAATTTAAATTGGTTTGAACCAACGTGGGACCTAGCAACAGTAAAAGTGATGACATGGTATCATTAGCATGGAATTACTGTAGCTTAATTATCCGGGCGTTACATATAAAAAGACAACTTATGAGACTCACTATATGAAGAACAAGGTGCTACTTTGAAGCACAATTTATGAGACTCACTATATGAAGAACAAGGTGCTACTTTGAAGCACAAGTGTGGAAAAAGAGATAGTAGCATTGCCCTTTTTATTTATTTTCTCTTTTTTTGGGCCTTCCCCTTTTTTTTGGCCTTTCTCTTCTTCTTTTTTTGTTTGGGCAATGCTCTAATAATGATGATCATCACACTTCTATTGATTACAACATAAGGATTACAACTCGAAACTTAGAACAAGATATGACTCTATATGAATGCCTCCGGTGGTGTACCGGGATGGTGCAATGAATCAAGAGTGACATGTATGAAAAATAATGCATGGTGGCTTTGCCACAAATACGATGTCAACTACATGATCATGCAATGGCAATATGAAAAAAGTAATGTATGTCATGAATATGATGATGGAAGTTGCATGGCAATATATCTCGGAATGGCTATGGAGATGCCATAATAGGTAGGTATGATGACTGTTTTGAGGAAGATATAAGGAGGTTTATGTGTGATAGAGCGTATCATATCACGGGGTTTGGATGCACCGGCGAAGTTTGCACCACCTCTCAAGGTGAGAAAGGGCAATGCACGGTACCGAAAAGGCTAGCAAAGGCGGAAAGGTGAGAGTGCGTATAATCCATGGACTCAACATTAGTCAAAAGAACTCATATACTTATTGCAAAAATTTAGAAGTCATCAAAAATCAAGTACTACGCGCATGCTCCTAGGGGGATAGATTGGTAGGAAAAGACCATCGCTCGTCCCCGACCGCCACTCATAAGGATGCACAAGCCAGGTACACTTCATGTTTCAAATTTGTTACACAACTTTAACCATACGTGCATGCTACGGGACTTGCAAACTTCTACACAAGCATTCTTTAAATTCATAATTACTCAACTAGCACGACTTTGATATTATCACCTCCATATCTCAAAACAATTATCAAGCATCAAACTTATCTTAGTATTCAACGTACTCAAAAGAAATTTTCACATATCTTGAATACCAAGTATATTAACATTAAGTAAATTACCATGCTATTAACGACTCTCAAAATAATCTAAGTGAAGCATGAGAGATCAATAGTTTCTTTAAAACAAATCCACCACCGTGCTCTAAAAGATATAAGTGAAGTACTAGAGCAAAAGTTATCACGCTCAAAAGATATAAGTGAAGCACTATGAGCAAAACTATCAAGCTCAAAAGATATAAGTGAAGCACATAGAGTATTCTAGCAAATTCCAATTGGTGTATGGCTCTCTCAAAAGGTGTGTACAGCAAGGATGATTGTGGTAAACTAACAAGCAAAGACGCAAATAATACAAGACGCTCCAAGCAAAACACATAACATGTGGTGAATAAAAATATAGCTCCAAGTAAATTACCGATGGAAGTAGACGAAAGAGGGGATGCCTTCCGGGGCATCCCCAAGCTTTGACTTTTTGGTGTCCTTGGATTATCTTGTTGGAAATATGCCCTAGAGGCAATAATAAAATGATTATTATTATATTTCCTTGTTCATGATAATTGTCTATTATTCATGCTATAATTATCTTATCCGGAAATCGTAATACATGTGTGAATACATAGACCACAACATGTCCCTAGTAAGCCTCTAGTTCACTAGCTCATTGATCAATAGATAGTCATGGTTTCCTGACTATGGACATTGGATGTCATTGATAACGGGATCACATCATTAGGAGAATAATGTGATGGACAAGACCCAATCCTAGGCATAGCACAAGATCGTGTAGTTCGTTTGCTAGAGCTTTTCCAATGTCAAGTATCTTTTCCTTAGACCATGAGATCATGTAACTCCCGGATACCGTAGGAGTGATTTGGGTGTACCAAAGCGTCTGGCGTAACTGGGTGACTATAAAGGTATACTACTGGTATCCCGAAAGTATCTGTTGGGTTGACACGGATCGAGGCGGGATTTGTCACTCCGTATGACGGAGAGGTATCTCTGGGCCCACTCGGTAATGCATCATCATAATGAGCTCAAAGTGACCAAGTGTTTGGTCACGGGATCATGCATTACGGTACGAGTAAAGTGACTTGCCGGTAACGAGATTGAACGAGGTATTGGGATACCGATGATCGAATCTCGGGCAAGTAACGTACCAATTGACAAAGGGAATTGTATACGGGGTTACTCGAATCCTCGACATCGTGGTTCATCCGATGAGATCATCGTGGAACATGTGGGAGCCAACATGGGTATCCATATCCCGCTGTTGGTTATTGGCCGGAGAGCTGTCTCGGTCATGTCTGCGTGATTCCCGAACCCGTAGGGTCTACACACTGCAGGTTCGGTGACGCTAGGGTTGTAGAGATATTAGTATGCGGAATACTGAAAGTTGTTCGGAGTCCCGGATGAGATCCCGCACGTCACGAGGAGTTTCGGAATGGTCCGGAGGTAAAGAATTCTATATAGGAAGTCCAGTTTCGGCCACCGGGAAAGTTTCGGGGGTCACCGGTATTGTACCGGGACCACCAAAAGGGTCCCGGGGGTCCACCGGGGGGGGGGACACCTATCCCGGAGGGCCACGTTGGCTGAAAGGGGAAGGGAACCAGCCCCTGGTGGGCTGGTGCACCCCCAGGCCTCCCTGCGCCTAGGGTTGGAAACCCTAGGGGTGGGCGCCCACTGACAGGGGCAAGTCCCCCTAGCCCCCTTGGAGATGGGATCTCCAGGGCCGGCGCACCCCTAGGCCCCTATATAAAGAGGGGGGAGGGAGGGCAGCCGCACCCTAGTCCCTGGCGCCTCCCTCTCCCCCGTACCACCTCTCCCTCTCGCTGAGCTTGGCGAAGCCCTGCCGAGATCGCCGCTGCTTCCACCACCACGCCGTCGTGCTGCTGGATCTCCATCAACCTCTCCTTCCCCTTGCTGGATCAAGAAGGAGGAGACGTCTTCCCCAACCGTACGTGTGTTGAACGCGGAGGTGCTGTCCGTTCAGCACTAGGATCTTCGGTGATTTGGATCACGGCAGTCACGACTCCTCAACCTGTTCTCTTGAGCGCTTCGCTGCGATCTACAAGGGTATGTAGATGCACTCCTCTCTCTCGTTGCTAGATGAACTCCATAGATTGATCTTGGTGAAGCGTAGAAAAATTTTATTTTCTGCAACGTTCCCCAACAGTGGCATCATGAGCCAGGTCTATGCGTAGTTTCTTTGCACGAGTAGAACACAAATTTGTTGTGGGCGTAGATGTTGTCAATTTTCTTGCCACTACTAGTATTATCTTGTTTCGGCGGCATCGTGGGATGAAGCGGCCCGGACCGACCTTGCACGTACGCTTACGTGAGACAGGTTCCACCGACTGACATGCACTAGTTGCATAAGGTGGCTAGCGGGTGTCTGTATCTCCCACTTTAGTCGGATCGGATTCGATGAAAAGGGTCCTTAGGAAGGGTAAATAGAAATTGGCATATCACGTTGTGGCTTTCACGTAGGTAAGAAACGTTCTTGCTAGAACCCTATTGCAGCCACGTAAAACATGCAACAACAATTAGAGGACGTCTAACTTGTTTTTGCAGCATATGCCTTGTGATGTGATATGGCCAAAAGTTGTGATGAATGATATATATGTGATGTATGAGATCATGTTCTTGTAATAGGAATCACGACTTGCATGTCGAAGAGTATGACAACCGGAAGGAGCCATAGGAGTTGTCTTAATTATTGTATGACCTACGTGTCAATGATTAAACGCCATGTAATTACTTTACTTTATTGCTAAACTGTTAGCCTTAGTAGTAGAAGTAATAGTTGGCGAGCAACTTCATGGAGACACGATGATGGAGATCATGATGATGGAGATCATGGTGTCATGCCGGTGACGAAGATGATCATGGCGCCCCGAAGATGGAGATCAAAGGAGTTGTATGATATTGGCCATATCATGTCACTATTTGATTGCATGTGATGTTTATCATGTTTTTGCATCTTATTTGCTTAGAACGACGGTAGTATATAAGATGATCCCTCATAATAATTTCAAGAAAGTGTTCCCCCTACTGTGTGCCGTTGCGAAAGTTTGTTGTTTCGAAGCACCACGTGATGATCGGGTGTGATAGATTCCAACGTCCACATACAACGGGTGTAAGACAGATTTACACATGCAAAACACTTAGGTTAACTTGACGAGCCTAGCATGTACAGACATGGCCTCGGAACACAAGAGATCGAAAGGTCGAACATGAGTCGTATGAAAGATACGATCAACATGGAGATGTTCACCGATGATGACTAGTCCGTCTCACGTGATGATCGGACACGGCCTAGTTGACTCGGATCATGTATCACTTAGATGACTAGAGGGATGTCTAATCTGAGTGGGAGTTCATTAAATAATTTGATTAGATGAACTTAATTATCATGAACTTAGTCTAAAACCTTTGCAAAATGTCTTGTAGATCAAATGGCCAACGCTCATGTCAACCTCAACTTCAACGCGTTCCTAGAAAACCAAGCTGAAAGATGATGGCAGCAACTATACGGACTGGGTCCGAACACGAGATCATCCTCATAGCTGCCAAGAAAGCATATGTCCTAGAAGCACCGCTAGGTGAAGCACCCATCGAGAGAACCAAGGCGTTATGAGCGGCTTGGCGTCATGCTGATGATTACTCCCTCGTTCGGTGCGGCATGCTTTACAGCTTAGCACGGGGCTCCAAAAGCGTTTTGAGCAACAGGAGCATATGAGATGTTGAAGAGCTGAAAATGGTTTTCCAAGCTCATGCCCGAGTCGAGAGATATGAAGTCTTGACAAGTTCTCTGATTGTAAGATGGAGGAAAATAGTTACATCGGTGAGCACATACTCAAAATGTCTGGGTTGCACAACCGCTTGTCCCAGCTGGACATTAACCTCCCGGACGAGGCGGTCATTGACAGAATCCTTCAGTCGCTCTTATCTAGCTACAAGAGCTTTGTGATGAACTACAATATGCAGGGGATGGTGAAAACTATTCCTGAAGTATTTTCAATGTTGAAATCAGCGGAGGTGGAAATCAAAAAGGAACATCAAGTGTTGATGGTCAATAAAACCACTAAGTTCAAGAAGGGCAAGGGTAAGAAGAACTTCAAGAAGGACGGCAAGGAAGTTGCCGCACCCGGTAAACCAGTTGCCGGGAAGAAGCCAAAGAATGGACCCAAGTCTGAGACTGAGTGCTTTTATTGCAAAGGGAAGGGTCACTGGAAGCGGAACTGCCCCAAATACTTAGCGGACAAGAAGGCCGGCAACACTAAAGGTATATGTGATATACATGTAATTGATGTGTACCTTACCAGTACTCGTAGTAGCTCCTGGGTATTTCATACCGGTGCGGTTGCTCATATTTGTAACTCAAAGCAGGAGCTGCAGAATAAGCGGAGACTGGCGAAGGACGAGGTGACGATGCGCGTCGGGAATGGTTCCAAGGTCGATGTGATCGTCGTCGGCACGCTACCTCTACATTTACCTACGGGATTAGTTTTAAACCTCAATAATTGTTATTTAGTGCTAGCTTTGAGCATGAACATTGTATCTGGATCTCGTTTAATACGAGATGGCTACTCATTTAAATCCGAGAATAATGGTTGTTCTATTTATATGAGAGATATGTTTTATGGTCATGCCCCGCTGGTTAATGGTTTATTCTTAATGAATCTCGAACGTAATGTTACACATATTCATAGTGTGAATACCAAAAGATGTAAGATTGATAATGATAGTCCCACATATCTGTTTCACTGCCGCCTTGGTCACATTGGTGTCAAACGCATGAAGAAGCTCCATACAGATGGACTTTTGGAGTCCCTTGATTTTGAATCATTTGACACGTGCGAACCATGCCTCATGGGTAAAATGACCAAGACTCCGTTCTCCGGAACAATGGGCGAGCAACCAACTTATTGGAAATTATACATCTTGATGTGTGCGGTCCAATGGCGTTGAGGCTCGCGGTGGCTATCGTTATGTTCTCACCCTCACTGATGACTTAAGTAGATATGGGTATGTTTACTTGTTGAAACACAAGTCTGAGACCTTTGAAAATTTCAAGGAATTTCAGAATGAGGTAGAGAATCAACGTGATCGAAAAATAAAGTTTTTACGATCAGATCGTGGAGGAGAATATTTAAGTCACGAATTTGGTACGCACTTAAGGAAATGTGGAATTGTTTCACAACTCACGCCGCTGGAACACCTCGGTAAGAACGGTGTGTCCGAGCGTCGTAATCACACTTTATTGGATATGGTGCGGTCTATGATGTCTCTTACCGATTTACCGCTATCATTTTGGGGATACGCTTTACAGATAGCCACATTCACTTTAAATAGGGCACCATCTAAATCCGTTGAGACGACACCGTATGAATTATGGTTTGGGAAGAAACCTAAGCTGTCATTTCTAAAAGTTTGGGATGCGATGCTTATGTCAAGAAACTTCAACCTGAAAAGCTCGAACCCAAGTCGGAAAAATGCGTCTTCATAGGATACCCTAAGGAAACCATTGGGTATACCTTCTACCTTAGATCTGAAGGCAAGATCTTTGTTTCCAAGAACGGGTCCTTTCTGGAGAAAGAGTTTCTCTCGAAAGAAGTAAGTGGGAGTAAAGTAGAACTCGATGAAGTACTACCTCTTGAACCGGAAAGTAGTACAGCTCAGGAAGATGTTCCTGTGGTGCCTACACTGACTGGAGAGGAAATTAATGATGATGATCAAGGTACTTGGATCAAGTTGCTCTTGAACTTCAGAGGTCCACAAGGACACGTTCCACACCAGAGTGGTATGGCAACCCTGTCCTAGAAATCATGTTGTTAGACAACGGTGAACCTTCGAACTATGAAGAAGCGATGGCGGGCCCAGATTCCAACAAATGGCTTGAAGCCATGCAATCCGAGATAGGATCCATGTATGAAAACAAAGTATGGACTTTGACAGACTTGCCGATGATCGTGACGATAGAAAACAAATGGATCTTTAAGAAGAAGACGGACGCGGATGGTAATGTTACCATCTATAAAGCTCGACTTGTCGCTAAGGGTTATTGACAAGTTCAAGGGGTTGACTACGATGAGACTTTCTCTCCCGTAGCAAAGCTGAAGTCCGTCCGAATCATGTTAGCAGCTGCCGCATACTATGATTATAAGATATGGCAGATGGACGTCAAAACGGTATTCCTTAACGGCTATCTTAAGGAAGAACTGTATATGATGCAGCCGGAAGGTTTTGTCGATCCAGAGAATGCTAAAAAGGTATGCAAACTCCAGCGATCCATTTATGGGCTGGTGCAAGCATCTCGGAGTTGGAACATTCGCTTTGATGAGATGATCAAAGCATTTGGGTTTATCTTGAGACTTATGGAGAAGCCTGCGTTTACAAGAAAGTGAGTGGGAGCTCTGTAGCATTTCTCATATTATATGTAGATGACATACTTTTGATGGGAAATGATATAGAACTTTTGGACAGCATTAAGGCCTACTTGAATAAGTGTTTTTCAATGAAGGACTTTGGAGAAGCTGCTTACATATTAGGCATCACGATCTATAGGGATAGATCGAGACGCCTAATAGGTCTTTCACAAAGCACATACCTTGATAAGATATTGAAGAAGTTCAATATGGATCAGTCCAAGAAGGGGTTCTTGCTTGTGTTGCAAGGTGTGAAATTGAGCTCGGCTCAATGCCCAACCACGGCAGAAGATAGAGAAAAGATGAGTGTCATCCCCTATGCCTCGGCCATAGGGTCTATTATGTATGCCATGCTGTGTACTAGACCTGATGTAAACCTTGCCATAAGTTTGGTAGGAAGGTACCAAATTAATCCCGGCATGGAACACTGGACAGCGGTCAATAATATCCTGAAGTACCTGAAAAGGACTAAGGACATGTTTCTCGTTTATGGAGGTGACGAAGAGCTCGTCAGAAGGGTTACGTCGGCGCTTAGCTTCGACACAGATCTGGATGAATCTAAGTCACAAACCGGATACGTGTATATTTTGAATGGTGGGGCAGGAAGCTGGTGCAGTTGCAAGCAGAGCGTCGTGGCGGGATCTAAATGAGAAGCAGAGTACATGTCAGCCTCAGAGGCAGCACATCAAGCAATATGGATGAAGGAGTTCATCACCGACCTAGGAGTCATACCCAATGCATCGGGGCCGATCACTCTCTTCTGTGACAACACTGGAGCTATTGCCCTTGCCAAGGAGCCCAGGTTTCACAAGAAGACCAGGCACATCAAGCATCGCTTCAACTCCATTCGTTACACAGAGTCGGTTACAAGGGAGGATCTACATATCCAAATTGCCAAGCTTGCCTTCCACGCCAAGGAGAGTCCCATCCGGACACGGGACGAAGTCTTCAATCTTGTATCTTCATAGTCCAACAGTCCGACCAAAGGATATAGTCCGGCTGTCCGAGGACCCCCTAATCCAGGACTCCCTCAGTAGCCCCCGAAACAGGCTTCAATGACGATGAGTCCGGCGCACAGATTGTCTTCGGCATTGCAAGGCGGGTTCTTCTCCAAATTCTGAGTACCTGTAGAGTAGTGTCCGGCTTCCCATGAATGTTGCACTCCTCGACTTCTGTACCTAATAATGGCTATCCTCCACGTGTCGAGCGAATGCGAGAAGTCGGGCCATTTTTACACTTGCCACCCTAACCATGTAAGTAAACCGTCTATTTAAAGAGACAGGGATCCTCATATCCAGATCACACCATCCTCCCACAGCGAGCATCCATCGGAGAGCGCCCGGAAAAATCCATCCCATCATGGCTGGCCGTCGCAGCTCCTCCTCTCGCTCCCGTAGCCCTAAGCCGGGCAATTGGAAGAAGTGTTCTATTCCCCACAGCCAATTAGTAGAGTTACATACCCAGGGGTTTCTCCCTCCTGCGTATATGGTCCCCGTCCGAGCCGGATTAGCCACTTACAATGGCGGGGAGCAAGCAGAGAGCTTTCCCAACCCATCCATGGGGGAGCGGGTATGCCTTGTCCCTTACTTATTGAGGGGACTCGGATTTCCAATCCATCCGTTCCTCCACGGGATCCTGCAGTTCTACGGACTCCAGCTGCATAACCTTACTCCCGCCTCCATCTTGCACATCGATGGCTACGTCGCCCTTTGCGAGCTGTTTTTGGGCTGCGAAGCTCATTTCGAGCTATGGAAGAGGCTATTTTGCCTCGTACCCCGTACACAGGAGGGGTCAATATATCAAGTGGGCGGAGCCGAGATATGGCACATCGCCGGGACCAGATACCTGTCCGGTACTCCGAAGAAGACATCCGAAGACTGGCCTTCAAAGTGGTATTATATGGAGAGACGTCCCTCTTCCAGACCCTATTCGGATGGGTCTTCCTGAGTTTAGTAACGCCCCTTTGAAGAAACGCCACAGCTGGCGCCCTCGGAGCCCCCAGGAGGAAGATAACGGAGAAGTCCTTTACCTGATGGACCGGATAAAAACGCTGGCCAAATCAGGATTGACAATAATCGAGGTTATGTCAATATGTATAATGCAGGGGGTGCAGCCACTTCAGTATCGGGGACACCCCATGTGGCACTTCAATGGAGAAGACGATGCCACCCGCTGCGGTCTTAAGGGACCGGACTCCGTCGCCGCTTTAGTGAAAATACTGTCCGATTTATATAAAGGAGAGGAAGAGGAGTTCATCTGCATTAAGCCATGGGATGGATTCTCCATGTACAACCCCCCAAGCTGGGTGAGCTGCTACCTTTTACTCCTAACCTTCCCGCATTTTTTGTCATAGGTATTTACCTTGCTATTTCATAGCAGGAACTGCGAAAAGCTGTGAGGGAGGTCCACAGCCCGCCTCCACAACCAGAGGACCCTGACCAGGCCCTCGACCCCGGACTCGAAGAAGATCCGGACACATTTGTGGAGCTCATCGACAGGACGTTCTATCAATTGAGCTGTGACGGTGCCTTGGTGGCCATCATAGCCGATTATCCTAGACTACTCCCTGCGTCGCATGTAAGTAAAACCGGAGCCCCAAATTCTGAGAAGGATCCCTTTTTCCGCACTTCACCTACCGCACACATATGGTGTCTTATAGGGAAGGTCTTCAGGACGCCATGCCGAACCTGCAGTGACTCACCAACAAGGGGCACCGAAACCGGGTAGGCTTAAAAGGAAGGCGGTCAGGACTGAGACACCATCATAGAGGTACAAAAAAGAACCCCCCCCCCTCCGTGGTTGTCGTCTTTTGAAATATAATAACATCCCTGGTTCTTGGCAGGAAAAACGCTCGCCGGACCATATCCGGAGAGCCTGCCGGCCACGCCTCCACCAGCCGAGCTACAGAGCCGGACTTAGAGGCAGAAGCTAACGTGGGGCCAACACTGGACGTTCCTCCTACAGAGGATGCGGATATGTTGTCCTCTACGAATTCTGAAGTGGAGAGTGCCATGAATCACAGGCGTCGTCGGGCCGTACTCCGCGACGCTTGTTTCTCTCAGGAGGCGTTCTATGCCTTCAACTCGGGAGACGCATACATGCGAGCTGCTCAAAATGTTCTGGCCAGAGCGACGGACCAGTATGTAAAGGATATACGGGTAAGAAAATCTGATAATTATGTATACCAGTAGCCCCTGAGACTTGAAACAGTTGGCACAACTAATTTGAGGATCATTATATGCGTAGGTTCTTACGGAGAAGAATACCCAATTGTCTCAAGAGCTGGAGGAGTGCAAAGCCCAGCTACGGGCCGCAGTTGCCGCAATGAAGGAGTCCGAGAAGGCCCCATCTAGTAACACTTGTTTCTATCAAAAAGAATGACATGTACCAGTTAGTATTTGACATGCATGCAAATCTAATAATAGATTCTGCAGATGACCCCGGAGTGAATCCGGGGGTCGTGCGAGGGGATGAGCAACATGCTCAACGACAGCTAAAGGCTGGCGAGCACGTGCTTACGCAGGTTAGGCAGGAGAAAAGTGATCTCCAAGATGCCAATACCCGGCTGGGCGTTGAACTGAAAGATGTTCGAGCCCAGCTTGCGGACTCCGTAAAGGAGAACAAGAGGCTTCGACGCGGCATATTTAGTAAGTGCTTGAACGAACTTTTATAGAGTTCGGCGAAGAAACCGGCTAACAGAGTTATATCTGTAGGTATGCTGACGGGTCATCCCGAAGAGGAGATGCCTGGATCTGCAGGCGATCTTCTACAAGAGCTCTCACAACTGCACGAACAAGTTCGGCAGGTGATGCAGGGCATTGCCCAGGCCTTGTGGCCATCTGCCTCCCTGCCAGGAGGCATGGGGGAGCTCGTAGAGATGCTCAAGGGAGCGAAGCGGCGCTTGATGACCCACAAGTATGGGGGATCTATCGTAGTCCTTTCGATAAGTAAGAGTGGCGAACCCAACGAGGAGCAGAAGGAAATGATAAGCGGTTTTCAGCAAGGTATTCTCTGCAAGCACTGAAATAAGTGGTAACAGATAGTTTTGTGATAGGATAATTTGTAACGAGCAACAAGTAACAAAAGTAAATAAAGTGCAGCAAGATGGCCCAATCCTTTTTGTAGCAAAGGACAAGCCTGGACAAACTCTTATATAGAGAAAAGCGCTCCCGAGGACACATGGGAATATCGTCAAGCTAGTTTCCATCACGTTCATATGATTCGCGTTCGGTACTTTGATAATTTGATATGTGGGTGGACCGGTGCTTGGGTGCTGTTCTTACTTGAAAAAGCATCCCACTTATGATTAACCTCTATTGCAAGCATCCTCAACTACAACAAAAGTATTAAGGTAAACCTAACCATAGCATGAAACATATGCATCCAAATCAGCCCCTTACGAAGCAACGCATAAACTAGGGTTTAAGCTTCTGTCACTCTAGCAACCCATCATCTACTTATTACTTCCCAATGCCTTCCTCTAGGCCCAAATAATGGTGACGTGTTATGTAGTCGATGTTCACATAACACCACTAGAGGCTAGACAACGTACATCTCATCAAAATATCGAACAAATACCAAATTCACATGACAACTAATAGCAAGACTTCTCCCATGTCCTCAGGAACAAACGTAACTACTCACAAAGCATATTCATGTTCATAATCAGAGGGGTATTAATATGCATAAAGGTTCTGAACATATGATCTTCCACCAAATAAACCAACTAGCATCAACTACAAGGAGTAATCAACACTACTAGCAACCTACTAGTACCAATCCCTGACTTGGAGACAAGAATTGGATAAAGGAGATGAACTAGGGTTTTGAGAGGAGATGGTGCTGGTGAAGATGTTGATGGAGATTGCCCTCTCCCGATGAGAGGAGCGTTCGTGATGACGATGGCAATGATTCCCCCAGAGGGAAGTGTCCCCGGTAGAACAGCTCTGCCGGAGCCCTAGATTGGTTCCGCCTCGTGGCGGCGGAGTCTCATCCCGAGAGGTTGCTTATGATTTTTCCCTTTACGAAAGACCTCATATAGTAGAAGATGGCCATCGGAGAGCCAACAGGGGGCCCACGAGGCAGGGGGCGCGCCCCCCACCCTCATGGCCAGGTGGGTCCCCCTCTGGTGTACTTCTTCCGCTCAATATTTTTTATTATTTCCAAAAATGACTTTCGTGGAGTTTCAGGACTTTTGGAGTTGTGCGGAATAGGTCTCTAATATTTGCTCCTTTTCCAGCCCAGAATCCCAGCTGCCGGCATTCTCCCTCCTTATGTAAACCTTGTAAAATAAGAGAGAATAGGCATAAGTATTGTGACATAACGTGTAATAACAGCCCATAATGCAATAAATATCGATATAAAAGCATGATGCAAAATGGACGTATCAACTCCCCCAAGCTTAGACCTCGCTTGTCCTCAAGCGGAAGCCGATAACGATAAATATGTCCACATGTTTAGAGGTAGAGGTGTCGATAAAAATAAAATACGGACATGAAGGCATCATGATTATTCTCATAACAGCAACATAGATGAATATTATCATATGATTACTTATGCTCAAGTAATAATCCATTCACAATGCAAGAGTATGAATCATAAACTTTATTGAGAACCAACAAACTATAATCTCAGTCATTGAAGCAATTGCAATTTATCATAACATCAGAAAGAGCCTATGTTAGAGCTTAGTAGCAAGTCCACATACTCAACTATCATTTAGTCTTTCATAATTGCTAACACTCACGCAATACTTTGTGGTTATGGAGTTTTAATCGGACACAGAGAAAGATAGGGGCTTATAGTTCGCCTCCCAACCTTTTACCTCAAGGGTAATGTCAACAATAATAACTCATGCTCCCCTACATCCAATTAGATATATCTATCAGGATCTTTCCAACACCCTGTGCTTGCCAAAGGATAAAATGTAAAAAGGAAAGGTGAAGATCACCATGACTCCTGCATAAGGTAGAGGATAATAATAAAAGATAGGCCCTTCGCAGAGGGAAGCAGAGGTTGCCATGCGCTTTTATGGTTGGATACACAAAATCTTAATGCGAAAGAACGTCACTTTATATTGCCCTTGTGATATGAACCTTTATTATGCAGTCCGTCGCTTTTATTTCTTCCACATCACAAGATCGTATAAAGCTTATTTTCTCCCACACTAATAAGTCATACATATTTAGAGAGCAATTTTTATTGCTTGCACCGATGACAACTTACTTGAAGGATCTTACTCAATCCATAGGTAGGTATGGTGGACTCTCATGGCAAAACTGGTTTAGGGATTTTGGAAGCACAAGTAGTATCTCTACTTGGTGCTGAGAATTTGGCTAGCATGAGGGGGAAAGGCAAGCTCAACATGTTGGATGATCCATGACAACATACTCTATCTCGGATATAAGAAAACATAACCCATTACGTTGTCTTCCTTGTCCAACATCAACTCTTTAGCATGTCATATTTTAATGAGTGCTCCCAATCATAAAAGATGTCCATGATAATATATTTATATGTGAAACCTCTCTTTCCTTATTACTTCCTATTAATTGCAACGATGACTAGAGCTATGTTTGTCAACTCCCAACAATCTTTTAATCATCATACTCTTTCTATGTGAAGTCATTACTCTCGATAAGATCAATATGATCTCTTTGTTTCTTTTATTCTTTTTCTCTTTTCTTTTATTCACTCAAGATCATGGCAAAATAAACAAGCCCTTGACTCAACACTAATTTTTATTATATAGCTCACGGACTCGATTACATAGAGAGATCATAAAGCAAAAACTCAAAACTAGATCATGCCATAAACTTTATTCTACTAGATCAAGATACTACTAATAGGATCGAACTAAGAAAAACGGTAAAGATAGGAGATGTGATTGTGATACGATACCGGGGCACCTCCCCCAAGCTTGGCAGTTGCCAAGGGGAGTGCCCATACCCATGTGATTATATCTCCTTCTTTGTTGGTGAGGAAGGTGGAGGTGTTGTTGATGATGCGGGCTTATCGTCCATCTTCCAAGGCATAGGCTCACCATCATAGAAGGATGATCGAGTTTCTGGGATCCTCAAATCTGCAGCTGCTACGTCTTGAGCTTGCGTTGGTTTTCCTCGAAGAGGAGAGGGTGATGCAGCAAAGTGTAGCGTAAGTATTTCCCTCAGTTTTGAGAACCAAGGTATAAATACAGTAGGAGGCTCCTCAAAAGTCCCATGCACCTACGCAAACAAACTGAGAACTCACAACCAACGCAATAAAGGGGTTGTCAATCCCTTCACGACCACTTGCAAAAGTGAGATCTAATAAAGATAGTATGATAAGATAAATATATTTTTGGTATTTTATGATATAGATGCAAAAAGTAAAGATGCAAATAAAAGTAGATTGGAAGCAAATATGATAAGAGATAGACCCGGGGGCCATAGGTTTCACTAGAGGCTTCTCCCGAGATAGCATAAGTATTACGGTGGGTGAACAAATTACTGTCGAGCAATTGATAGAAAAGCGCATAGTTATGAGATTATCTAGGCATGATCATGTATATAGGCATCACGTCCATAACAAGTAGACCGACTACTACCTGCATCTACTACTATTACTCCACACATCGACCGCTATCCAGCATGCATCTAGAGTATTAAGTTCATAAGAACAGAGTAACACATTAAGCAAGATGACATGATGTAGAGGGATAAACTCATGCAATATGATATAAACCCCATCTTGTTATCCTCGATGGCAACAATACAATACATGCCTTGCAACCCTTTCTGTCACTGGGTAAGGACACCGCAAGATTGAACCCAAAGCTAAGCACTTCTCCCATGGCAAGAAAGATCAATCTAGTAGGCCAAACTAAACCGATAATTCGAAGAGACTTGCAAAGATAACTCAATCATACATAAAAGAATTCAGAGAAGATTCAAATGTTGTTCAAAGATAAACTTGATCATAAACCCACAACTCATCGGATCTCGACAAACACACCGCAAAAAAGAGATTACATCGAATAGATCTCCACAAGAGAGGGGGAGAACATTGTATTGAGATCCAAAAAGAGATAAGAAGCCATCTAGCGAATAACTATGGACCCGTAGGTCTGTGGTAAACTACTCACAACTCATCGGAGGGGCACGGATGTTGATGTAGAGGCCCCCCGTGCTTGATTCCCCCTCCGGCAGAGTGCCGGCGAAGGCCCCAAGATGGGGTCTCGCGAATACAGAAGATTACGGTGGTGGAAATTGTGTTTCATGGTGCCCCTGGATGTTTTCGGGGTACGTAGGTATATATAGGAAGAATAAGTACGTCGGTGGCCACTCGAGGGGCCCACGAGACAGGGGGCGCGCCCTATAGGGGGGCGCCCTCCTATCTCGTGGAGGCTCCGGTTGCTTCTTGACTTGCACTCCAAGTTCTCTGGATCACGTTCGGTGAGAAAATCACGTTCCCGAAGGTTTCATTCCATTTGGACTCCGTTTGATATTGCTTTTCTTCGAAATACTGAAATAGGCAAAAAACAACAATTCTGGGTTGGGCCTCCGGTTAATAGGTTAGTCCCAAAAGTAATATAAAAGTGGAAAATGAAGCCCAATAAAGCCTAAAACAGTAGATAAAGTAGCATGGAGCAATCAAAATTATAGATACGTTGGAGACGTATCAGGCATCCCCAAGCTTAATTCCTGCTCGTCCTCGAGTAGGTAAATGATAAAAACAGAATTTTTGATGTGGAGTGATACTTTGGCTTAATTTCAACGTAAATCCTCTTAATTGTGGTATGAATATTCAGATCCGAAAGATTCAAGACAAAAGTTCATATTGACATAAAAATAACAATACTTCAAGCATACTAACTAAGCAATTATGTCTTCTCAAAATAACATGGCCAAAGAAAGTTATCCCTACAAAATCATATAGTCTGGCTATGCTCCATCTTCCCCACACAAAATATTTAAATCATGCACAACCCCGATGACAAGGCAAGCAATTGTTTCATACTTTAACATTTTCAAAACTTTTTCAATCTTCATGCAATACATGAGCGTGAGCCATGGATATATCACTATATGTGGAATAGAATGGTGGTTGTGGAGAAGAAAAAAAGAGGGAAGATAGTCTCACATCAACTAGGCGTATCAATGGGCTATGGAGATGCCCATCAATAGATATCAATGTAAGTGAGTAGGGATTGCCATGCAACGGATGCACTAGAGCTATAAGTGTATGAAAGCTCAACAAAAGAAACTAAGTGGGTGTGCATCCAACTCGCTTGCTCACGAAGACCTAGGGCATTTGAGGAAGCCCATCATTGGAATATACAAGCCAAGTTCTATAATGAAAAACTCCCACTAGTATATGACAGTGACAAAATGAGAGACTCTCTATCATGAAGATCTTGGTGCTACTTTGAAGCACAAGTGTGGTAAAAGGATAGTAACATTGTCCCTTCTCTCTTTTTCTCTCATTTTTTCTTCTTATTCTTTCTTTGGGCCTTTTCTCCTTTTTTTATGGCCTCTTTTTTTTTCGTCCGGAGTCTCATCCCAACTTGTGGGGGAATCATAGTCTCCATCATCCTTTCCTCACTTGGGACAATGCTTTAATAGTGATGATCATCACACTTTTATTTTCTTACAACTCAAGAATTACAACTCGATACTTAGAACAAAATATGACTCTATGTCGTGGAATTAACACGTCAGATGTCCTCATGAAAGGACTTAGTCATGGAGCCATCGCAACGGGTTAGCTTGAAGGGGTTAAACCGGACAAGGGACACGGGATTTTATACTAGTTCGGCCCCTTCAATGAAGGCAAAAGCCTACGTCTAGTAGTGATGGGATTGATTGGGTTTCGATGACCAGGGAGCGAAATACGCTTGCCTGAGTCTCGAGTTGTTGTCTGTCGTCCTGAACCGCCGCCGGGTCGCCCCTTTACATACACAGGTTGACGCCCGGCCGGTCTACAGAGCCCCGAGGCCGACTCATACAAAGTGTCCGACTCGGTCTCTCCTTTCCTAACTTTTATTACAAGTTTACATAGTCATGGCGGTTTACCACTATGGGCCCTAATCCGCCTTTGGGCTGCGGGCTTCTAAGCTTCGTTAGTAAAACGCCATCTTTTGGATCTCCATGGGCTTCAGCATAGTCGAGGGTGAACCGGGCCCTCCTGGCCGGTTTACACTCAGTAGCTATATCCTCAACATTAGGCCCCAGATTGATTTGAATTTGTTCATGTCAATCTTCAATACTTCAAAGATATCTTGTAGGCGTCCTCTTGTATTTTCGTAAACCGCCATATTGTCTTCTCCTGTAAATTTTGTAAACCGCCGTGACGTCATCTTCTGAACACAGCAACGGTCCATCATGACATCATCTGTATAAAAAGATTAAAAAGATTCCCTTCACTTAATGGCTATCCCGAAAATCGAGGCGACAGGCGCACCCACTCTGCCGCTTCAGGCTCCTTGATTCTCGCGCCCGCCATTTATTCTTTCCTCTATAAATAAGGCCCGAGGGCCCTTCTCTCTCTTCCCCTTCTGTGCCTTCTTCTTCCTCGCGACGCCCAAGCTCTGAAGCTCCGCCGCCGTCCGCGACCCTTGAGAACTGCATCGACAAAGGCCGCTGCATCAACCTGAAACAGATCAGAAACTCGTCGCACCCCTCCGCAGTAAATCTGCAGTGGTAAGTTTCCTCTTTCCTTCATCTTTAGATCTGTGTTTAGGGTTCGCGAGCTCATCTGTACAGTTCTTCATTCTTCCTCTTCGTCCTTCCTTCTGCCGCGGTAGTTTTGATCCAATAGCAGTGTAGATCTCATGCGGTAGTTATTCCGCATCCGTTTTTAATGCTAGCAGATCTTCCTTTTCTTCTGTAGAATATACGACCTTCCCTGTTCTGCTTAACGCCTTTAGAGATCACAGAAAAAATTGCTTTACAGATGTGCGGTAGATCGAAATTAATTTGAGCATTGTGTGAAACCTGTTTCTGTCAACACTTAGTAGAAATTTTGAATCTTGGCCCTTCTGCCTATGGGCGGTTTAACCTTTAATAGCCAATCCGCCATATATCATTAGCCCTCTCTTAAACCGCCAAATGAACCTTGCATAGTATTTTTCTCCGGTTTAACACTGAATTGTACACCTTAAACCGTAAATTGTAAAACCGGCACTTGTTTTTCCTTTCAGTTCCCCCCTTCCGAAATGGCGAAACAATTCGCTGCTTGCAATTGGGTTTCGTCCCGGATCACGGAAACACAAATCAACGGTTATGTCACCACTGGTGTTTTAGCCTCAAAAAGGGTTCTCCACTGGCGAGTTCCGGAATCGGAATGTCCACCTGAACCTCAAGAAGGAGAGGTGATTGTTTTTATGCAACACTTAGACCGGGGATTCAGTCCGCCCGGATCAAAAAAATTCCGGGATGTCCTCGCAAGCTTCCAACTCCATCCGCAAGATATTGGTCCGAACTCCGTGTCCAATATATGCAACTTTCAAGTATTCTGTGAAGTCTATCTTCAAGAAGAGCCAACCGTGGAGCTATTTCGGGACTTCTTTCATTTGAACCGCCGTACGGAATTCTCAGATGGTCCCAACACAGAGCTCGGCGGCGTTTCAATTCAGAAAAGGAAAGAAGTTGACTTCCCTCATGCAAAACATCATAGCCATCCTAAAGATTGGAATCAGACCTGGTTTTACCGCGGAACACTGCCCTCGATGGAGAAAATCCTTTGCGGGTTATCGCCCTCACCGCTTAGCAACGGCCACCCATTACCTTTACGCTTGACCGCTGCAGAACGGAAGAATTTTGCACCTCAACTCGCCAAGCTTCGGGCTCTGATGGCCAACGGATTAACTGGCATTGATCTTGTCCGCTGCTGGGTTTCTTGGGGCATTTTACCTTTAAGCCGCCGCCCCGGATTGATGCATGAATATACTGGTGATGTCAAAGACCCTCAACGATATCACGAAATAGCAATAACCAATCTTGAAGTTACTGAATCGGTGAAGAAAATGCTTGATAAACCGATCTCTGCATGTAGCCATACCGGGTTGGCTCCGTTTTGCATCTCCAATAAACCGCCAGTGGTAAAGTTCATCTAAATACTTTACTGATTTGCTTCCGTATTGACTGTGTACTAACCTTTCCTTGTCTTAATTTCAGGCTAACAGCTCCTTTTGGAAATGGACTAAACCGGCCCGGGCTCCTCGTGCAAAGACCAAGGCCACCAAGAAATCTGGCAAGAAGAAAACCACCGAGTCTTTTGATCCGCCAGAAGATGAAGAATCAGACGCTGAGGTAGAACTTGACTCACTTGGTTCCTTTTTCGCTCATCTTATTGACAATTACTATTCCCAGGATGATGCTGAGGCCAGCCATGCAGAACATGTTGAGGTAATCCTTCTTTCTTCCGATTCAGATCTTGTACCGGTTCAAAGAATTCGCCGCACAGTCCGGAAAGTAAAACAATCTCACCCCCTTGCTCATTTGGATCCAAAATTTTCTTTGGAGACACAGCAAGTTGAAGAACGTCGCACAACCCGGCATAGCGGTCAACAAATCACGTCATCTGGTTTAGCTGATACGCCAACCCGGAAACATCGTCCAGAGGTGACTTGTTCTCCTGAAATATGTTGTCCTTTGAAAGGTTTCTTCCAATGCCCTCTCAATCCGTCTGACCCGAATTACCAGGCTTCTTCCAACTCGTCTAGCGGTTCATCAACCACTCAGCTGCCTCCTCTCAAACTCGTCGCTGGGTAAGTATATTACTCCTTAATTTGTTTCTTTTATTTGTCGGTTTACCATATTCTAACCTTTGATGTTGTAGTGCCAAGGCTCGATTAAGTAAGAAAGCCAAGACCAGCGACCCTATTGTTGATGTTGATCCAGAAAAGACTCCAGAGCATCATGGCGAAGACCCTGAAGTCGCTATAGACAGCTCTGCTGGGAAAAACCAAGATGCTCATGCTAACCCGCCAGAGGTTGAACCGAATGTAGAGGTTGATACTTCACATCCTCCTGCCCCTCCAAGTTCAACAGTAGAACAGCGGGGCTCAACTGCTGATCCGCCAAGCCCGGCTAACAAACCGCCAAGCCCTGCTACCAAGGCGCCAAGCCCTGTTAAGTATGTCAATTCATCCAGTCCGGCCAAAGATGATGACGTTGTTGTTATCGGTATCGCATATACCGCCTCGGTAAACGGTTGCTCTATCAAAGCACACCGCCAAGGACGAATTTGCTGCTATGAACAAGGGGAAGGAGAAAACTGATTTGTCAGCTTATGTCGATCTTTCTGCTCAAGAACTTCACTCGGGCTTCTTGAACCGGCTTTACACAAGCCGTGATTATGAAGCCAGTTTAGTAAATCTGATGAAGGAGCGCTATGAGGTAAACAGTTTTGCTCTTTGCTCTGTACCTTCATTGCATTGTAGCCCCCAAGGGCCGGTTTGTCTTTAGAAAGTCAAACCGGGACTTTGTATATTCCATACTGTACTTTATGAGATTTCCTTGTGTATTTCTGATCAAACACACATTAGCCCCCAAGTGCCATGATTAAAACTTGTATTAATCCTTGGGACTTCAATAACCAGCATAAAAAATGATCCGCATTAGCCCCCAAGTGCCAAGCGTATAACTAGTTAGATGCTTGGGACAATAACAAAGATATTAACATGCTCTCTTACTTTTGCAGAGTGAGATAAGCCAACAAGTCTCACAAATTGCTGGCCTTCAAGAAAATCTGAAATCCCAACAAGCAGAAACCACCAAGGCCAAGGATGAGTTGAAAACCACCTTAACCACCACAGAGCAGCTCAAGGAATGGTTCAAGTCTGAGCAGGCCAACTGGGATACTGAAAAGGCTGGATTGCTTAAGCGGGCGGAAGACGCTGAATCAGCTCTTAAACCGGTGACGGAAGAGCTTACTGGATTAAAGCGCCAAGTCCATGCCATGACCTCTGTAATATTTGGTAAGCACTGTTTACCAAGGCTTTATGAATATTCCGCTTTGAAATTTTCTCCGGTTTAACATGAACTTCTTAAACCGCTATAGGCAGGCGCATTGCTCATCTGGGTTCTGATATACGGAAGAAACTCAAGGCCGCGTATACGCTGATTGAACAGCTATACACCGGCGTCCAACGGGTTATCTGCGCCACTTCTTATGACAATGCGGCTCCAACACTGATCAAGGACACGCTGGACCGGCTATCTATGACGCCAGCGCAGATAGAAGAGTTGAAGCGATCCGCTGCCCGGGCTGGCGCTTTACTAGCACTGACTCGAGCCAAGGCATGGATAGCTGATCTTGATCCGGCTGATATAGCCAAGGGTTTCCCCAGTGCACAAGAAAACGGCGAAGTATTTGACAACGACGCCCTCAAACGGGTAGCAAGGGAGATGCGTCCTCTGGCGAGTCAGTTGGTAGAAGAGGCTAATCTGACGGTTCACCGAACCTTCTACGACGCAAACAAAAAACGGGTTGAAGCTGTTATTCCTGAAGTGCAGAACCTTGTTCCACCAATCCGTAAGCACACTTACGCCCCTGACGTTGATCCGGCTGAGCTTATAAGTGAAGAGGCTGTCTTTCAGGCTTTAACCTGGATTGACTAGACCACCAATGACTTTCGGCCATTAGATGGGGAGGAGGAGGCTGAACCAATGCCAGATGACCCATCTACTTCACATCAACCCGGCGATGAAGCTTAATCCGTCAAGTCGGTTGATACGTCAGAAACTGCCCGTTGTGAAACAATTCCATATTTTGGGCCTCGAAATGCCTTGTAATAGGGTAGCAAAAACTGTTTTGATCTGCTGCCATCGTGCAGGAGGAGATACTTTACGTGATCCGCCATGTTAATGCAAAGTTTGGTTCAGATATGCTGCCATCATAATATGCAACTCCTGTGTGTGCATAAAAAGAAACAGGGTCCTGGCGGTTTACCGCCGGACGGGTCATAATGCCCAAGAAAAGGGCTGAGTGATAATCAAACCGTAAAAATATGAAATGATTCATACCTGTGATGTAATATCCCTGGTTAGTTGGCTGGTTAACTTTGATTGTAATAAGGGTGAAAACCCAAATATGAAATTCTTTGTATAACCCCATCAGGTACTGATGTTGTATAGTAAGTCATACCGGGTGACGATGCACACCAGATGATCAAAGCTAGTGACTGGTAGTCAACGCCATGCTGGGTTAACAAACTCTGGTTTTTAAGAATAAGGTATGTCAATGTGTAGTTGCAAACCAAGCCGGTTTAAAGAATACCGGGCTAATAAAATGACTGACCAGGCCAAGAAAATTGGTTTAACATAAAATTCAGCAAAACGCAAATAAAACTGTGTAGTCGAGGCTTTTTGAGGGCTGCCAGGCCCAAATTCGAGGCTTTTTGTGGGCTGCCAGGCCGCTGAGTTGAACCATTTAACAAAGCCTTTTAGGATGGACCTCCAACTAACCAATCACCGTTTTAACTTTGACAAGTGCAGGGTCTCAATGAGAGTAACTGTCAAACGTTCAGAGGGCCGTACCAGGATGACCTGGATAGGAGTGTCTTACTTGATGAAGGCAGGTTAACCCGGGGTTTTAGGTAAATATACCAGGCTTCCAAGCCGTGGGTCGATACCCAGCTACAAGGGTCCATTCAAACTCCTTGGTATTTGACACAAGAAGCCCCCAAGTAACATGATGAGCTGTGCTCATTGGGTGCCTATGTTTGAGTTGTCCATAGCATCCAGACTGTCTTTTGCCCCTTGGGTGTGAAGCTCCCAAGCTTTGTGGCTTGATAGCTGGTTTAACATGTAGTACTCCGCTTTGTGAGCTGAAGCCCCCATGTAACTCAAAGGATATTTGAGAAAAAATAGCAGAGGCCCCGCTTAAAGCAAGGATGCTAATTTATTTATTGATCATAATATATAAATTGTCGAAATATGTACATAACAAGAGCCTATGGCTCAAGTGTAATAAGGCCGGAGGAGAGCTATGTTCCATGGCCGCCGGGTCTCCTCCTCAGAGTTGCGTGAGTTGTCTCGAACGTCAATGAGGTAGTATGATCCGTTGTGCAGGTTCTTGCTGACCACAAAGGGTCCTTCCCAAGGCGGGGATAACTTGTGCATGTCGGTCTGATCCTGGATGAGCCGGAGCACCAAGTCACCTTCTTGAAAGGTTCTTGTCCTAACCCGGCGGCTGTGATAACGCCGTAGATCTTGTTGATAAACCGCTGATCGAGCCAGAGCCATATCCCGTTTTTCATCTAACAGGTCCAGTGCCTCTTGGCGAGCTTGCTCGTTGTCCGCTTCCACATAATTAGCCACCCGGGGCGAGTCATGACGTATATCACTTGGGAGAACCGCCTCTGCCCCGTATACTATAAAGAAAGGCGTGTAACCTGTTGATCGGTTGGGGGTGGTGTTGATACTCCACAGCACAGAAGGTAATTCTTCCACCCAACAATCCGGCGTCCGCTGCAAGGGAATCATGAGCTAGGGTTTAAGACCCTTTAAAATTTCTTGATTAGCTCGCTCCGCTTGTCCGTTGGATTGAGGGTGTGCCACAGATGCTAGGTCAAGCCGGATGTGCTCTCTCTGACAGAAATCCTCCATCTCACCTTTGGAAAGGTTGGTACCATTATCCATGATGATATTGTGTGGAAAGCCAAAACGGAAGATAATCTTTTTGAGAAATTGAACCGTCGTAGCTGCATCACACTTGCTAACAGGCTCCGCTTCAACCCACTTGGTGAATTTATCAACTGCCACCAACAGGTGGGTCTTCTTGTCCTGGGAACGTTTAAAGGGTCCCACCATATCAAGCCCCCAAGTAGCAAAAGGACAAGTAATAGGAATCATCCGTAGTTCCTGAGCCCGAATATGAGCTCTGCGTGAAATTTTTGACAAGCATCACATCGCTTTACGGATCCTCCGCAAGATGAGCTGTCAACCAGTAAAACCCATGAAGAAAAGCTTTTGCAACCAGGGACTTTGAACCGGCATGATGACCACAATCCCCTTCATGAATTTCCCGTAGGATCTCTTGGCCTTCTTCCGGAGAAACACAACACTGAAATACGCCCGAAACGCTACAGCGGTGTAACTCGCCATTGTGAATAACCATTGACTTGGATCGCCGGACGATCTGTCGAGCCAGGACTTTGTCATTTGGTAGCTCGCCCCGGCTCATATACGCCAGATATGGAACCGTCCAATCTGGTATAACGTGTAAAGCGGCCACCAACTGAGCCTCCCGGATCCGGAACAGCCAAATCCTCTTATGTAGGCACCTTAACAGACGGGTTATGCAAGATATCTAAAAAGGTGTTAGGAGGTACCGGTTTACGCTGAGATCCAAGCCGGCTTAAAGCGTCTGCTGCTTCGTTTTTGCGTCGATCGATATGCTCAACCTGATACCCTTTGAAATGTCCCGCCACAATATCCACCTCACGCCTGTAAGCCGCCATGAGTGGATCCTTAGAATCCCAAGTACCAGAAACTTGCTGAGCCACCAGATCAGAATCTCCGAAACAACGAACTCGACTTAAGTTCATCTCTTTGGCCACACGGAGACCATGGAGTAAAGCTTCGTACTCAGCTGCGTTGTTAGTACAAGGAAACATCAAGCGGAGGACATAGCAAATTTTATCCCCTCGAGGGGAAGTAAGGACAACTCCAGCCCCCGAGCCTTCCAACTGCCTGGATCCATCAAAATGAATGGTCCAGTACGTATTATCCGGTTTATCTTCCGGTGCTTGCAGCTTGGTCCAGTCATTGATAAAATCCACAAGAGCCTGAGACTTGATGGCTGTTCGAGGTACATACTTTAAACCGTATGGTCCAAGCTCGATTGCCCACTTTGCAACCCGGCCAGTTGCTTCCCTGTTTTGAATTATATCGCCCAAAGGAGCAGAACTAACCACTGTGATTGGATGGCCTTGAAAATATTGCTTGAGTTTTCGACTGGCCATAAAAACCCCGTACACCAACTTCTGCCAATGTGGATAGCGTTGTTTTGACTCGATTAGGACTTCGCTGATGTAGTATACAGGTCGTTGAACCAGATATTCCTTCCCAGCTTCTTTACGCTCAACCACAATTGCCACACTGACCGCTCGGGCATTGGCAGCCACGTATAACAGCAAAGGCTCATTATCAACTGGGGCTGCAAGAACCGGCGGTTCAACCAACTGCCGCTTTAGCTCCTCAAAGGCCGCATTGTCTGCGTCACTCCAGACAAAATCATCCGTCTTTTTCAACATCTGATACAAAGGAATTGCCTTCTCTCCTAAACGACTGATAAACTGGCTAAGGGCTGCAATCCGACCTGCGAGACGTTGAACATCATTGATACACTTCGGTTTAGCCAGGGATGTGATTGCCTTAATTTTTTCTGGGTTAGCCTCAATGCCCCTGTTGGATACCATAAACCTGAGAAGCTTGCCTATCGGAACACCAAAAACACATTTATCCGGATTAAGCATCATCTTGTAAATCCGAAGATTGTCAAACGTCTCCTTGAGGTCATCGATCAGTGTTTCCTTCTTCCTGGATTTTACCACAATGTCATCCACATAAGCATGAACATTACGCCCAATCTGCGTGTGAAGACAATTTTGCACACAACGCTGATAAGTTGCCTGAGCACTCTTGAGCCCAAAGGGCATAGAAACATAGCAGAAGGCTCCAAAAGGAGTGATGAAGGCTGTCTTCTCCTGGTCCTTAACGCCATCTTGATCGATGATATCCTGAATAAGCATCCAAAAACTCAGCGCCACAACCCGCCACATCAATGATCCGATCAATACGCGGGAGAGCAAAGGGATCAGCCCGCAAGCCTTATTCAAGTCCGTAGTCCACACACATCGCCAAGTGCCGTTTTCTTAAGAACCAGCACCGGATTAGCCAACCATTCAGGATGAAACACTTCGACGATAAAACCAGCAGCCAACAGCCGGGCTACCTCTTCACCAATTGCCTTGCGTCTTTCTTCATTAAAGCGACGAAGAAATTGCTTGACTGGTTTAAACTTCGGATCAATATTAAGAGTGTGCTCAGCGAGTTCCCTCGGTACACCTGGCATGTCAGAAGGCTTCCATGCAAAAATGTCCCGGTTCTCACGGATGAACTCGATGAGCGCGCTTTCCTATTTTGGATCCAGATTGGTGCTGATGCTGAACTGCTTGGTCGAATCGCCAGGTACGAAGTCAACAAGCTTAGTCTCGTCAGCCGGTTTGAAATGTAGGGTTGGGTCATGCTAAGTGGTGGGCTTCTTCAGAGGGGTCATATCTGCCGGATCAACATTCTCCTTATAAAACTTTAGCTCTTCTATAGCACAAACCGCCTCAGCATAAGCCGCATCACCTTCCTCGCAATCCAACGCGATTTTTCGACTTCCATGAACCGTGATAGTCCCTTTATGACCCGGCATCTTGAGCTGCAAATAAATATAACAAGGCCTTGCCATGAATTTTGCATAAGCCGGCCGCCCAAACAGCGCATGATACGGGCTCTGGATTCTTACTACCTCAAAGGTCAATGTCTCAGACCTAGAGTCATGCTCATCACCAAACACAACTTCCAAAGCGATCTTACCTACGGGATACGCCGATTTACCTGGTACCACACCATGAAAAACAGTGTTGGACGGTTTAAGATTCTTATCTGTCAACCCCATGCGACGGAATGTCTCATAATACAGAATATTGATACTGCTTCCTCCATCCATGAGCACTTTGGTGAACTTATAACCTCCCACCTGAGGCGCCACCACCAGAGTTAGTTGACCCGGATTGTCAACCCGGGGCGGATGATCCTCCCTACTCCACACAATAGGCTGTTCCGACCACCGCAGATAACGTGGAACTGCCGGTTCAACAAAGATTGATCGCCCCTTGTGAAGCTTCTGATCACGCTTGCACAGACTAGTGGTGAACACATGATACTGCCCACCATTCAACTGCTTTGGGTGACTCTGGTAACCCGACTGCTGCTGATTCCCTTGATTATTCTGCTGGTTATTACCACCTTGGTTGTTCTGGTTGCCATAATTACTCTGAAACCCAGAGTTTGAACCGCAGCCAACGTGGAAACCTGGACCTGAACGGCCCGACGGACCCTGATCATACCGGAAAAGATCAGAGTTTTTGAATTCCTTCATAATGTGACAATCCTTCCAGAGATGCGTTGCAGGAGCCTCCTTGGTCCCATGCTTCGGACAGGGCTGATTCAACAAACGCTCCAGATTCATCGCCCCGCCGCGCTGGGGTGGTTTACCTTTTCGGCGCTGCACATTAGCGTTAGCCACAAAATCTGAATCCGCTTTACGCTTACCATTATTCCCATGGCCTCCTTGGTTGTGCTGCTGTCCCTTTGCACCGCCATTCTTCTTTCCCTTCTCTGGTTTCTCATTATCAGAATCGGGATCCTTGGTATTATCAGAATCGGCATACTTTACCAAGGCTGCCATGAGGGTTCCCATGTCGTTAAATGGCGTTTGAGCCGTCCCAACTTCATCTTGAGTGACTTAAACCGGCAATTGCGCTCCAGTGTGATAATCGCTTGACCAGCGTTAATCCGGTCGGACGAGTGTAAAACTTCTGAAACCCGACGTACCCAATGAGTTGTGGACTCGTTCTCTCCTTGAACACAAGCATCCAGATCCACGATGGACATGGGCTGCTTGCACGTGTCTTTGAAATTGGCTATAAATCGGGCCTTCAACTGATCCCATGACTCGATGGAATTAGCTGGCAGATTTTTCAACCTAGTACGGGTTGTTCCCTCCAACATCATCATGAAGTACTTTGCACAAGCTGCTTCATCTACATCTAGCATCTCCATTGCCATCTCATAACTCTCGACCCACGCCTCAGGTGGCTGATCCACCGTGTAGTTAGGCACTTTGCGTGGACCCTTGAAATCTTTGGGCAAACGCACATTACGGAGAGCCGGAATAAGGCACGACACTCCCGAGGCGAAGGCAAGCACGGTGCCTCGGTCAATCGATCTCTGCTGGCTGAACCGGGCGGGTTGATAATGACCCAAAGCGGCATCCTTCGTGCCTGCCATGATCCACCACATCTTGAGCATTGCGATGTCAAGCACGCTGCTAGACACCTCCGGTTCATCCATACGCCTGCTATAACTTGGGCTCGAACGAGGGGTTGAATGAATTATATCCCGACTATATGAATAAGCCTGCTGCTGTACCACGGCGGTTTGGAGAAGATCTCTCGCCCGCCGCGTTTCAACTGCTGCTATTGAATCACCTTCCATCGGAATGGCCGCCAGGCGTGAAGCTGCGGCAATCATGTTATCCAGAGGGCTCGAGAAGTGACCCGGTGGTGTAGACACGTACTGCGGTGGGTTATCTGTTCGTCGGGGTGGCTCCGTTATCCGTAGTTGATCCGGAGCTGTCCTAGGCGCCTCCGTCTGGTTTGCAGATGCCGGATCGCTCGGCCCAGCGCCTGGTGTCTGAAAGAGATTTAACCCTTCGTAAACCGGCGGCAGACGTGACCGGTACTTCCTTCGCATTACATCCTCTGATGCGGTCCGATCCAGCATGAGCTGGTATTTTGTGCCTGTATCCGCTGTGATTGAGCATCCAAAGCAGCCCGTTCTTCAGCCATCCTAGCATCCTCAGCTGCCAGGTCCTCCTTAGCCTGTGCTATTTGGTCCTTCAGTTTCGCAACATCCGCATTGTGCTGATCCCGCGTCTCCGGGGTGACTGTTGCGGTCAACAAGGTCGCCCAGGCGTCCATCAAACCGGAGAGGACTTGCGCCGGACGGAGCGTCGGGACTCCTGCCGCGGCTGCTGATCCGGTGTTCGTCGCTGCGGTGGATGAAGACTGCAATGTGGGCTGCATTTCGTCCATGTAAACAGCAACCCGACTTGGCGGTTCAAGGAGATCCGGAATACTGTTGCCATCGGAATATCCTTCGAACACACCACTATGAATCTGGTACAAGGACTCAGTTTCACCAGTGGATGACTCGCCGTCGGAGTATACGGTCGTCTCGCCTTCAGACACCGGTTCAGATCCGACCCCATGGACACATCCTACGAACGCACGCTTTACGACAGGCTTAACCCGGGCTGGACTCGCACGCTGAGCCGTCTCGACGAGGTCGGTGCAGATGTCGGGCTCAGGGCCCGGTTCGCCGATCTTGCCGATGAAGACGTGAATTCTGCCGAAGGGGACCCGGTACCCGTACTCGATCGAGCCGGCCTCGGGGCCCCATCCTTCGTCGTCGATGTAGAGCTTGCCGCGACGACTTTTGATCATCCGGCCGATCACGTACCCCTTAAGTCCTTCAGAGCAGCCCTTCAAGAACTCGACACCATCGTGCGATAGCCCCACGGTGGGCGCCAACTGTCGTGGAATTAACACGTCAGATGTCCTCATGAAAGGACTTAGTCGTGGAGCCATCGCAACGGGTTAGCTTGAAGGGGTTAAACCGGACAAGGGACACGGGAGTTTATACTAGTTCGGCCCCTTCAATGAAGGTAAAAGCCTACATCTAGTTGTGATGGGATTGATTGGGTTTCGATGACCAGGGAGCAAAATACGCTTGCCTGAGTCTCGAGTTGTTGTCTGTCGTCCTGAACCGCCGCCGGGTCACCCCTTTATATACACAGGTTGACGCCCGGCCGGTCTACAGAGCCCCGAGGACGACTCATACAAAGTGTCCGGCTCGGTCTCTCCTTTCCTAACTTATATTACAAGTTTACATAGTCATGGCGGTTTACCACTATGGGCCCTAATCCGCCTTTGGGCTGCGGGCTTCTAAGCTTCGTTAGTAAAACGCCATCTTTTGGATCTCCATGGCTTCAGCATAGTCGAGGGTGAACCGGGCCCTCCTGGCCGGTTTACACTCAGTAGCTATATCCTCAACACTCTATATGAATGCCTCCGGCGGTGTACCGGGATATGCAATGAAACATGAGTGACATGTATGAAAGAATTATGAACGGTGGCATTGCCACAAATACGATGTCAACTACATGATCATGCTAGCAATATGACAATGATGGAGCGTGTCGTAATAAACGGAACGGTGGAAAGTTGCATGGCAATATATCTCGGAATGGCTATGGAAATGCCATAATAGGTAGGTATGGTGGCTGTTTTGAGGAAAATATATGGTGGGTGTATGATACCGGCGAAAAGTGCGCGGTATTAGAGAGGCTAGCAATGGTGGAAGGATGGGAAAAGTGCATATAATCCATGGACTCAACATTAGTCATAAAGAACTCATATACTTATTGCAAAAATCTAGAAGTTATCAAAGCAAAGTACTATGCGCATGCTCCTAGGGGGATAGATTGGTAGGAAAATACCATCGCTCGTCCCCGACCACCACTCATAAGGAAGACAATCAATAAATAAATCATGCTCCGAGTTCATCACATAACGGTTCACCATACGTGCATGCTACGGGAATCACAAACTTCGACACAAGTATTCTTTAAATCCACAACTACTCAACTAGCAAGACTCTAATATCACCATCTTCATATCTCAAAACAATTATCAAGCATCAAACTTTTCTTAGTATTCAACGCACTCAAAAGAAAGTTTCACATATCTTGAATACCAAGTATATTAACATTAAGCAAATTACCATGCTATTAACGACTCTCAAAATAATCTAAGTGAAGCATGAGAGATCAATAGTTTCTTTAAAACAAATATACCACCGTGCTCTAAAAGATCTAAGTGAAGTACTAGAGCAAAAATTATCACGCTCAAAAGATATAAGTGAAGCACTATGAGCAAAACTATCAAGCTCAAAAGATATAAGTGAAGCACATAGAGTATTCTATCAAATTCCAATTCATGTATGGCTCTCTCAAAAGGTGTGTACAGCAAGGATGATTGTGGTAAACTAACAAGCAAAGACGCAAATAATACAAGACGCTCCAAGCAAAACACTTATCATGTGGTGAATAAAAATATAGCCCCAAGTAAAGCTACCAATGAACGAAGACGAAAGAGGGGATGCCTTCCCGGGGCATCCCCAAGCTTAGGCTTTTGGCTATTCTTGAATATATTGGGGTGCCATGGGCATCCCCAAGCTTAGGCTCTTGCCACCCTTTATTCCATAGTCCATAAAAGCTTTACCCAAAACTTGAAAACTTCACAACACAAAACTCAATAGAAATCTCGTGAGCTCCGTTAGCGAAAGAAAACAAAAGACTACTTTAAGGTACTGTAATGAACTCATTATTTATTTATATTGGTGTTAAACCTACTGTATTCCAACTTATCTATGGATTATAAACTATTTTATTGGCCATAGATTCATCAAAATAAGCAAACAACACACGAAAAACAGAATCTGTCAAGAACAGAACAGTCTGTAGTAATCTGTAACTAAAGAAAACTTCTGGAACTCAAAACAATCTACCAAAATTAGAAGACCTGGACAATTTGTTTATTGATCAGCAGAAATTGGAATCACTATTTTATCACGTTCTGGTGATTTTTAACAATTCAGGCACTGAGTGCAAAGTTTCTGGAAATTACAGCAAGATCAAATAACTATCATCCAAGAAGATCCAATAGGTTTAACTTGGCACAAACACTAATTAAAAGATAAAACCACATCTAAACAGAGTCTAGATGGATTATTTATTCCTAAACATAAACAAAAACAAAAAACAAAAAGAAAATTGGGTTGCCTCCCAACAAGCGCTATCGTTTAACGCCCCAAGCTAGGCATAAAAGCGAGGATAGATCTAACGGGTGCCATCTTTGGCACTAAACTCATAAGTAGCATGCATGATAGATTCATAAGGTAATTTAACTTTCTTTCTTGGAAAGTGCTCCATGCCTTTCTTTAAGGGAAATTGGAATCTAATATTCCCTTCCTTCATATCAATAATCGCACCAATCGTTCTAAGGAAAGGTCTACCAAGAATAATAGGACATGAAAGATTGCAATCTATATCAAGAACGATAAAATTTACGGGCACCAAATTTCTGTTTGCAACAATAAGAACATCATTGATCCTTCCCATAGGCTTTTTAATGGTGGAATCCGCAAGGTGCAAATTTAAAGAACAATCATCAAGATCATGGAAACCTAGAATATCACATAAAGTTTTCGGAATCGTGGAAACACTAGCACCCAAATCACACAAAGCAAAACACTCATAATCTTTAATTCTAATGTTAATAGTAGGTTCCCACTCATCATTAAGTTTTCTAGGTATAGAAACTTCCAAATTAAATTTTTCATCATAAGATTGCATCAAGGCATCAATAATATGGTTGGTAAAAGCTTTATTTGGACTATAAGCATGAGGAGAATTATGGTGAAAGGAGGAAGAGTGCGTATAATCCATGGACTCAACATTAGTCATAAAGAACTCATATACTTATTGCAAAAGTCTACAAGTTATCAAAGGAAAATATTACGCGCATGCTCATAGGGGGATAGATTGGTAGGAAAAGACCATCGCTCGTCCCCGACCGCCACTCATAAGGAAGACAATCAATAAATAAATCATGCTCCGACTTCATCACATAACGGTTCACCATACGTGCATGCTACGGGAATCACAAACTTTAACACAAGTATTTCTCAAATTCACAACTACTCAACTAGCATGACTCTAATATCACCATCCTTATATCTCAAAACAATTATCAAGAATCAAACTTCTCATAGTATTCAACTCACTCATAAGAAAGTTTTACTATTCTTGAATACCAAGCATATTAGGATTATTTAAGCAAATTACCATGCTATTTAAGACTCTCAAAATAATCTAAGTGAAGCATGAGAGATCAATATTTTCTATAAAACAAATCCACCATCGTGCTCTAAAAGATATAAGTGAAGCACTAGAGCAAAACTATATAACTCAAAAGATATAAGCGAAGCACATAGAGTATTCTAACAAATTCCAAATCATGTATGGCTCTCTCAAAAGGTGTGTACAGCAAGGATGATTGTGGTAAACTAAAAAGCAAATACTCAAATCATACAAGACGCTCCAAGCAAAACACATATCATGTGGTGAATAAAAATATAGCTCCAAGTAAAGTTACAGATGGAAGTAGACGAAAGAGGGGATGCCTTCCGGGGCATTACCAAGCTTTGGCTTTTTGGTGTCCTTAGATTATCTTGGGGGTGCCATGGGCATCCCCAATATTAGGTTCTTGCCACTCCTTGTTCCATAATCCATCAAAATCTTTCACCCAAAACTTGAAAACTTCACAACACAAAACTCAACAGAAATCTCGTGAGCTCCGTTAGCCAAAGAAAACAAAAGACCACTTCAAGGTACTGTAATGAACTTATTATTTATTTATATTGGTGTTAAACCTACTGTATTCCAACTTCTCTATGGTTTATAAACTATTTTACTAGCCATAGATTCATCAAAATAAGCAAACAACACACGAAAAACAGAATCTGTCAAAAACAGAACAGTCTGTAGTAATCTGTAATTAACGCAAACTTCTGTAACTCCAAAAACTCAGCCAAAATAGGAAGACCTAGGAAATTTGTTTATCGATCATCAGAAATTGGAATCACTATTTTATCACGTTCTGGTGATTTGTAACAATTATTTTTGTGAACAGAAAGTTTCTGGAAATTTCTGCAAGATCAAATAACTATCATCCAAGAAGATCCTATAGGTTTAGCTTGGCACAAACACTAATTAAAACATAAAACACATCTAACCAGAGTCTAGAACAAAGATTTATTCCTAAACATAAGCAAAAAGCAAAAAAAAAAACAAAAAAAAATTGGGTTGCCTCCCAACAAGCGCTATCGTTTAACGCCCCTAGCTAGGCATAAAAGCAAGGATAGATCTAGGTATTGCCATCTTTGGTAGGCAATCCATAAGTGGCTCTCATGATAGATTCATATGGTAATTTTTTTCCTAGGGAAGTGTTCCATGCCTTTCTTTAATGGAAATTGGAATCTAATATTCCCTTCCTTCATATCAATAATTGCACCAATCGTTCTAAGAAAAGGTCTACCAAGAATAATAAGACATGAAGGATTGCAATCTATATCAAGAACGATTAAATCTACGGGCACATAATTCCTATTTGCAACAATAAGAACATCATTAATTCTTCCCATAGGTTTCTTAATAGTGGAATCCGCAAGGTGCAAGTTTAAAGAGCAATCATCAAAATCATGGAAACCTAGCAAATCGCACAAAGTTTTGGGAATAGTGGAAACACTAGCACCCAAATCACATAAAGCATAGAACTCATGATCATTAATCTTAATTTTAATAGTTTGTTCCCACTCATCATAAAGTTTTCTAGGGATAGAAACTTCCAACTCAAGCTTTTCTTCATAAGATTGCATCAAGGCATCAACGATATGTTTAGTAAACGCTTTATTTTGACTATAAGCATGAGGAGAACATTACACGGATTGCAACAAGGAAATACAATCAATCAAAGAGCAATTTTCATAATTAAATTCCTTGAAATCCAAAATAGTGGGTTTATTAACATCTAGGGTTTTGATTTCTTCTATCCCACTTTCATCAATTTTAGCATCAAGATCTAAAAACTCTGAATTTTTGGAACGCCTTCTAGGTAAAGGTGGATCATACTCAGTCCCATCATTATCAAGATTCATATTGCAAAACAAAGATTTAATAGGGGACACATCAATAACTTTTAGATCTTCATCTTTATTTTCATAGAATGAAGAACATGCTCTTATAAAGGCATCTTTCTTAGCACGCATCCTAGCGGTTCTTTCTTTGCACTCATCAATGGAAATTCTCATGGCTTTGAGAGACTCATTGATATCATGCTTAGGAGGAATAGATCTAAGCTTTAAAGAATCAACATCAAGAGAAATTCTATCAACGTTCCTAGCCAAATCATCAACTTTAAGGAATTTCTCTTCAAGCAAAGCATTGAAATTCTTTTGCGAATTCATAAACTCTTTAACACTAGTCTCAAATTCAGAGGACATCTTATTAAAATTTCCATAAGAGTTGTTGTAGGAATTTCCATAATTATTAGAGGAATTACTAGGATAAGGCCTAGGATTAAAGTTTCCTCTATACGCGTTGTTACCAAAATTATTCCTACCAACAAAATTCACATACATAGATTCATTATTATTCTTAGTCAAAGTAGACAAAGGCATATCATTAGGATCAGAAGAAACACTCTTAGTAGCTAATAATTTCATAAGTTCATCCATCTTTACACTCAAAACATTAATTTCTTCTATCGCATGCACTTTTTTATTAGTAGATCTTTCAGTGTGCCATTGAGAATAATTAACCATAATATTATCTAAGAGTTTAGTAGCTTCTCCTAAAGTGATTTCCATAAAAGTGCCTCCCGCGGCCGAATCTAAAAGATTTCTAGAAGCAAAATTCAATCCGGCATAAATTTTTTGTATAATCATCCACAAATTCAAACCATGGGTAGGGCAATTACGTATCATTAATTTCATCCTCTCCCAAGCTTGTGCAACATGTTCATGATCAAGTTGCTTAAAATTCATAATATCGTTTCTAAGATAGATGACCGGGAGGAAAATACTTAGAGATAAAGGCATCTTTGCACTTGTTCCAAGAATCAATACTATTTTTGGGCAAAGACGAAAACCAAGCTTTAGCACGATCTCTAAGCGAAAAAGGAAATAACTTCAATTTAACAATATCATTATCAACATCTTTCTTCTTTTGCATATCACACAAATCAACTAAGCTATTTAGATGAGTAGCGGCATCTTCACTAGGAAGGCCGGCGAATTGATCTTTCATGACAAGATTCGACAAAGCAGCATTGATTTTGCAAGATTCAATATTGGTAAGAGGAGCAATAAGAGTGCTAAGGAAATCATTATTGTTGGTATTAGTAAAGTCACACAATTTGGTATTATCTTGAGCCATCGTGACAAGCAAGCAATCCAACACACGAGCAAACAAAAAGCAAGCGAAAAAGAGGCGAACGGAAAAGAGAGGAAAACGAGAGGCAAATGGCAAATAATGTAATGCGGGAGATAAGGGATTTGTGATGGGTACTTGGTATGTTGACTTTTGCGTGGACTCCCCGGCAACGGCGCCAGAAATCTTCTCTGCTACCTCTTGAGCACTGCATTGGATTTCCTTGAAGAGGAAAGGGTGATGCAGCACAGTAGCGTAAGTATTTCCCTCAGTTTTGGGAACCAAGGTATCAATCCAGAGGAGGCTACGCGTGAGTCCCCGCACCTACACAAAACAAATAACTCCTCGCAACCAACGCGATAAGGGGTTGTCAATCCTTCACGGTCACTTAGAGTGAGATCTGATAGATATGATAGGATAATATTTTTGGTATTTTTGTGATAAATATGCAAAGTAAAATAAAAGCAAAGTAAAAAAGCAAAGGAAATAACTAAGCATTGGAAGATTAATATGATGAAGATTGACCCGGGGGCCATAGGTTTCACTAGTGGCTTCTCTCAAGAGCATAAGTATTTTACGGTGGGTGAACGAATTACTATTGAGCAATTGACATAATTGAGCATAGTTATGATAATATCTAGGTATGATCATGTATATAGGCATCACGTCCGAGACAAGTAGACCGACTCCTGCCTGTATCTACTACTATTACTCCACTCATCGACCGCTATCCAGCATGCATCTAGAGTATTAAGTTCATGAAAACAGAGTAACGCCTTAAGCAAGATGACATGATGTAGAGGGATAAATTCATGCAATACGATAAAAACCCCATCTTGTTATCCTCGATGGCAATAATACAATACGTGCCTTGCTGCCCCTCATCCTTTGGGAAAGGACACTGCAAGATTGAACCCAAAGCTAAGCACTTCTCCCATTGCAAGAAAGATCAATCTAGTAGGCCAAACCAAACTGATAATTCGAAGAGACTTGCAAAGATAACCAATCATACATAAAAGAATTCAGAGAAGATTCAAATATTGTTCATAGATAATCTTGATCATAAACCCACAATTCATCGATCTCAACAAACACACTGCAAAAAGAAGATTACATCGAATAGATCTCCACGAGAGAGGGGGAGAACATTGTATTGAGATCCAAAAAGAGAGAAGAAGCCATCAAGCTACTAACTATGGACCCGAAGGTCTGAAGTAAACTACTCACACTTCATCGGAGAGGCTATGGTGTTGATGTAGAAGACCTCCATGATGGATGCCCCCTCCGGCGGAGCTCCGGAACAGGCCCCAAGATGGGATCTCGTGGGTACAGAAGGTTGCGGTGGTGGAATTAGGTTTTGGATCCAGATCGATCGCTTGGGGTGCGTGAGGTATATATAGGAGGAAGGAGTACGTCGGTGGAGCAACAGGGGGCCCACGAGGGTGGAGGGCGCGCCCTTGGGGGGTGGGCGCGCCCCCCTACCTCGTGCCTTCCTCTTTTGTTTCTTGACGTAGGGTCCAAGTCTCCTGGATCATAATCTTCCTAAAAATCACGTTCCCGAAGGTTTCATTCTGTTTGGACTCCGTTTGATATTCCTTTTCTACGAAACTCTGAAATAGGCAAAAAGCAGCAATTCTGGGCTGGGCCTCCGGTTAATAGGTTAGTCCCAAAAATAATATAGAAGTGAATAATAAAGCCCAACAATGTCCAAAATAGTAGATAATATAGCATGGAGCAATCAAAAATTATAGATACGTTTGAGACGTATCAGTATGCTATCTTTTGGTAATGTGGGTACCGTGATTTGCATGGAGTGAGGACAGTGGATACATAGTATACCGGCTTTTGAAGCGGGAGCTTATGTCCGTCCGTCTCTCGTTCGACGATGAGCACTGCGCTTACAACTTGGTGTGTTGCCGCTATATATAACAGCATTGGTTCGCCAACATTTGGCGCGGCCAAGATTGGGTTGGTGGCCAGAACGGCTTTTATTTCTTCCAATCCGGCCGTGGCCGCATCCATCAACTCGAAGTGTTCGGTGCATCGAAGAAGGCGATAAAGGGGTAGTGCCTTTTCTCCTAATCGGGAGATAAAGCGGCTTAAGGCAGCCACGCATCCAGTTAATTTCTGGATTTGCTTGAGGTCAGTTGGGATAGCCAACTATGACAGAGCTCGGATTTTAGTCGGATTTGCTTCAATTCCTCTACTGGAGACGATGAAGCCCAAGAGCTTTCCGGCGGGCACGCCGAAAATGCATTTTTCCGGATTGAGCTTGATGTCATATGTTCGAAGATTGTCGAACATGAGCCTCAAGTCGTCTATTAAGGATTCGACGTGTCTAGTTTTGATGACCACGTCGTCTACATATGCCTCCACTGTTTTGCCAATTTGTTTTTCCAAGCATGTCTGAATCATGCGTTGATAGGTTGCACCGACGTTTTTTAGCCCGAAAGGCATGGTGTTAAAATAGAAGGGGCCGTATGGAGTGATAAATGCCGTTGCGGCTTGATCGGACTCTGCCATCTTAATTTGAGGGTATCCGGAGTATGCGTCGAGGAAACACAATGAGTCGTGTCCTGCGGTAGCGTCGATAATTTGATCGATGCGGGGTAGAGGGAAGGGATCCTTGGGGCAAGCCTTGTTAAGGTCCTTGAAATCGACACATAGGCGCCAGGATTTGTCCTTCTTTGGTACCATCACCAGGTTTGCTAGCCAGTCCGGATGTTTTATTTCTCTAATGAATCCGGCCTCAAGTAATTTGGCTAGCTCCTCTCCCATGGCTTGTCGCTTAGGCTCAGAGAAATGCCGAAGAGTCTGCTTGACCGGCTTGAACCCCTTTAGAATGTTAAGGCTATGCTCGGCCAGCCTGCGTGGGATTCCTGGCATGTCTGAAGGATGCCAGGCGAAGATGTCCCAATTCTCGTGCAAGAACTCCCGCAGTGCGGCGTCTACTGTGGGGTTTAGCTGTGCCCCGATGGATGCTGTCTTTGCATGGTCCGTTGGGTGGACTTGGAATTTGAATATTTCGTCCGCTGGTTTAAAAGAGGTGGGCTTGGGTCTTTTGTCGAGTATCACATCGTCCCTGTCCATTATGGAGCGCAGCGCAGTTAGTTCTTCGGCTGCAAGGGCTTTGGATAACGCCTCGAGGGCTAGTGCGGCGGTTTTATTTTCGGCGCGGAGTGCTATGTCCGGATCACTAGCTAGAGCGATGATTCCATTGGGCCCGGGCATTTTGAGCTTCATGTACCCGTAATGGGGTATAGTTTGGAAGATCGTGAACGCCTCCCGCCCTAAAAGGGTGTGGTATCCACTACTGAACGGGGCCACTTGGAATGTGATTTCTTCGGACCTATAATTCTCCGGCGTGCCGAATACCACATCTAGTGTGATTTTTCCTGCACATCGTGCCTCCCGACTAGGGATGATTCCTCTGAAGGTCGTGCTGCTTTTCTCAATGCGGATCTTGTCTATTTCCATTTTTCGAAGGGTTTCTTCATAGATGAAGTTTAATCCGCAGCCACCGTCCATGAGCACTTTAGTAAGCCGGAAGTCGTCCACAATTGGACTAAGGACCAAGGCGGCTGGTGCTCGGGCTGTTCGGTATTTAGGTTCGTCACTGGCATTGAAGGTTATAGCCGTGTCGCTCCATGGATTTATTGCTGCTACGTGGCAGACTTCGGCAAGGCTGCGGAGTGCACCCTTACGCCTATTATTTGAGGCGAAGGTCTCGAAGACTGTCAATACTGTATTGTTATTTTCCACGGGATGGTGCTCTGTTGCATTGTTGATGAGGATATCCTCGCCGCTCTTGGCCACCTGCCGGAGTACCCAACATGCTCTAAGGCTATGTGTTGGCATGTTATCCGCTGTATTATGAATTTTGCATGGCCCATTGAGCCATCCCTCCAATACGGTTCCACACCCTGTAGTGGGCTTTTGTTTCTTTGTAATTGGATCGGGTGACTTACGAGAGTACACCCTTTTAGTTCGGGCGGGTGGTTTGGTGAGGGCCGGAGGATCCCAGAATTTTGTTTGGGTTTTCCAGGCGCTTTCCATCGCACAGTACTTCTGTACTATGGCCGCCAAGTCGGCGAAGTGTGCTATATCACGGCGACTTATGGCGTTGAGGATTCCCTTGTTCGTCAAATTTTTGCAAAAGAATAAAATTGCGTCTTCCTCGCGACAGTCCTTGACCTTTCTCATTACAAGGAGGAATCTGGCCCAATAGTGATGTACTGTCTCTTGGGGCTCTTGTCTAATGTGGGAAAGATCACTTATATCTGGGTGGGTGGGTAGATTTAGGTCCGAACCCTGACCCAATCTGAGACCCAGAGGCGGAGGAGTTTTCGAGCTTGGCAGTTCGGGCTCCGAGATGTTGCCCAATAGATCTGGCCTGCTGTCTGATTCTAAGTTCAAAGCTTGGGCCATGTCCTCCCGCAGACGGGTATCCGGCTCGGAGAGCTCGGGAATCTGGACATAGTTCGTCCTCAAAATAGAGGAAGAATTGTTGCGTTGCTCCTCCACCACCGCTATCTGATGGGTGACCGACGGAGAATTAATCTCCCTTTGGTCGGGTTTAAGCCCGATCCGATCATAGTCTGTAGCGACTCCCAAGGCCGCGATGCGATCCAAGAGCTTGTTCAAGAAAGAGAGCTTCATTGGATCCATCTGCTTGGCGAATCCTGAGCCGACGTGGAGGCTGTTTTTGATGACATGAGAAGTCACCGTCGGCGCAACGGCCGAACGGGCGGTCATGACGAAGCCGCCTAATCGGAGGGTTTGGCCTACAGCCAGGGCTCCCCCCGAGGTGATGTTGCCCTTGACAACAAGACGAGCCATCGAGCCTTATGATGACGGCACAGTGGAACTCTCAATGAAAGCACCAATGTCGGTGTCAAAACAGGCGGATCTCGGGTAGGGGGTCTCGAACAGTGCGTCTAAGGCGGATGGTAACAGGAGGCGGGGGACACAATGTTTACCCAGGTTCGGGCCCTCTCGATGGATGTAATACCCTACTTCCTGCTTGATTGATCTTGATGATATGAGTATTACAAGAGTTGATCTACCACGAGATCGTAGAGGCTAAACCCTAGAAGCTAGCCTATGATTCTGATTGTTGTTCGTCCTACAGACTAAACCCTCCGGTTTATATAGACATCGGAGGAGGCTAGGGTTACACAGAGTCAGTTACAAGGGAGGAGATCTACATATCTGAATTGCCAAGCTTGCCTTCCACGCCAAGGAGAGTCTCATCCAGACACGGGACGAAGTCTTCAATCTTGTATCTTCATAGTCCAACAGTCCGACCAAAGGATATAGTCCGGCTGTCCGAGGACCCCCTAATCCAGGACTCCCTCAGCATCCCCAAGCTTAGGCTTTTTGGGTTGTCCTTAGATTTTACCTTGGGGTGCCTTGGGCATCCCAAAGCTTGGGCTCTTGCCACTCCTTGTTCCATAATCCATCAAATCTTTACCCAAAACTTGAAAACTTCACAACACAAAACTTAACAGAAAATCTCGCGAGCTCCGTTAGCGAAAGAAAGCAAAATACCACTTCAAGGTACTGTAATGAATTCATTCTTTATTTATATTGGTGTTAAACATACTGTATTCCAACTTTTCTATGGTTCATAAACTCCATTATTAGCCATAGACTCATCAAAATAAGCAAACAACACGCGAAAAACAGAATCTGTCAAAAACAGTACAGTCTGTAGTAATCTGTAACTAAAGCAAACTTCTGGAATTCATAAAAATCTACCAACATAGGACGATATACATAATTTGTTTATTGATCTACTGCAATTGGAATCAGTATTTTATCATGTTCTGGTGATTTTAAACAATTTTTTTCGTGAACAGAAAGTTTCTGGAATTTTCAGCAAGATCAAATAACTATCATCCAAGAAAATCCTATAGGTTTAACTTGGCACAAACACTAATTAAAACACAAAACCACATCTAAATAGAAGCTAGATGGATTATTTATTCCTAAACAAAACCAAAAAGCAAAGAAACTAAAATAAAATTGGGTTGCCTCCCAACAAGCGCTATCATTTAACGCCCTAGCTAGGCATAAAGGCAAGGATAGATCTAGGTATTGCCATCTTTGGTATGCAATTCATATGTGGCTCTCATGATAGATTCATAAGGTAATTTTATTTTCTTTCTAGGAAAGTGTTTCATGCCTTTCCTTAACGGAAATTGGAATCTAATATTTCCTTCCTTCATATCAATAATTGCACCAATCGTTCTAAGGAAAGGTCTACCAAGAATAATAGGACAAAGGATTGCAATCTATATCAAGAACAATGAAATCTACGGGCACATAATTCCTATTTGCAACAATAAGAACAACATTAATTCTTCCTATAGGTTTCTTAATGGTGGAATCCGCAAGGTGCAAGTTTAAGGAACAATCATCAAATTCACGGAAACCTAGCAAATCACACAAAGTTTTTGGAATCGTGGAAACACTAGCACCCAAATCATACAAAGCATAGCATTCATGATCTTTAATTTTAATTTTAATAGTAGGTTCCGACTCATCATAAAGTTTTCTAGGGATAGAAACTTCCAATTCGAGCTTTTCTTCATAAGATTGCATTAAAGCATCAACGATATGTTTAGTAAAAGCTTTATTTTGACTATAAGCATGCGGAGAATTTAGCATGGATTGCAACAAGGAAATACAATCTATTAAAAAACAGTTATCATAATTAAATTTCTTGAAATCCAAAATAGTGGGTTCATTGCTATCTAAAGTTTTGACCTCTTCCATCCCACTTTTACCAAATTTTGCATCAAGATCTAAAAACTCCGAATCGTTGGGACGCCTTTTAACTAAAGTTTTCCAGTCCCATCATTATCAAGATTCATATTGCAAAAAAGTGATTTAATAGGGGACACATCAATCACTTTTAGATCTTCATCCTTACTATCATGAAAACTAGAAGAACACGCTTTTATAAAGCAATCTTTCTTAGCACGCATCCTAGCGGTTCTTTCTTTGCACTCATCAATGGAAATTCTCATGGCTTTGAGAGACTCATTGATATCATGCTTAGGTGGAATTGATTTTATTTGATTTCATCGAGTTCATGCATAATGTGGTTTTGGAAAGTACCGTTTTATTTTGATTATTTCAAATTACTCTATTTAGGTTGATTTTTTGTGCGACATTTGTTGAGATTATCAGAAAACTAAAAGATAACAAAAATGAAGGGGAGGTGTGGGGAGGAAAAGATCGGAGAGGAGGTTGAGGCGACCCTACCAACTCCCCTTTAATATACGTGTACATTGTCATCATTCGCACAAAGTCACTAATGTAATTAATTAGCCAAACATTTAATTATATGTGCAATTAATTATATCCATTTAAATAGGATTTTTTTCTTGTGGAATCAATTTGAAAACCGATTCATTAATGCAATAAATTAATTAGACAGATACTCCCTCCGTCCTGTGAAGAGTGTACATTTGGCTTTAAAATTTGTCCATAAAAGAGTGTACTTCTATCTTTTCAATGCACTTTAAAGTAGAAAAAAATGTTTCTCTCTCATCACACGGTAATCAAGACCAATAATATTCTACATATGGTCTTCTTAATTTCTACATGTACTTAACTTATTGGGGTTATATAATTAAAGAGGAGAGAGATGATGGTTTGCACTTTTCCAATGCATTTTTTACTTCACTCCATAATTTGTCCTAAAAATTTATATGTACACTTTTCGCTGGACGGAGGGAGTAGTTAATTAAGCTTGTAGATAATTAGGAGTAGAGATTTTTTTCTAACCATACTTTTCCTAATAGTCTGCATGATCCACTTTTCTAGCTATTCTTTTCAAAAATAGCCATAATTTACCACTTCGCATGTCACCACTCTTCAAATATTGTTTCACCACGTAGCACCGCACGAATATTTAGCTAGTTGTTGCAAAGTTATTTTGCCAATATCACAAAAAGTTGCCGATTTTTGGCAAGTCTTGTCCAAATATTGGTAGCTAACCAAGCCCCTAGAAGCTTCCAAGTCACATTGCACAACACATTTTTTGGATTTGTGAAATTTTAATTAATTTCATTAAACATTTTTAATACATGAACTTTAAATAAAAATCAAGATTTTTTAATTTCCTGAACATTTGTTTTCAGAATTTCATTTTTTAATAAGCAAACATTTTTTGTAAAATCGCGAACATTTTTTGATTTATTAAATATTTTATTTAAATTCAAATGTTTTTGGAACTTTTTTAAAGTCCTAAATTATTTAAAGTAGAAATAAGAAAAACAGAAAAAAAGAAAAAGTACAAGACAAGATTTAAAAAACAGGTCGCCCGGTTATGGGCCAGCCCACGGGCGCGCTGCATCTTCTCCCGGTGCGCATAGTGCAGTATAGGAGATCCCTACTGTATGGACCGGCCCAGGCGGTGGAATCCTCTATGTGAAACATTTTTTACTAGTTAATAGATGATATTGATGGGTAATATTTTGCAACCTTTAGGGAAATTCCCGTGACATACCACTAGAAACAATAGCCCCTTTATTATTTGGTATTTGGTGTATAATTAGCCAAATAGTTAATTACATGTACAATTAATTAATTCTGTTTAAACATGGATTTATTCCTGAACAATCAATTTAAAAATTAAGTCATTAATGCAATTAATTAATTATGCATACAGTTAATTAGACTTGTAGATAATTAGGGATTTTTCCAGCCGTATTTTGCCTAATAGTCCGATCCACTTTTCCGGCTGTTCCTTTCAAAACCGCCCATAATCTACCGCTTCACATGCCCGTCATTGTTTTTATTCTTTTCATCTCATAGCAACGCACGTGTATTTAGTTAGTTGGTTACAAAGTTATCTTACCGATCCATAGAAAGTTGCTAATTTTCGGCAAGTCCTGTCGAAAAATTGGTGGCAACACCAATGCCTCCATGTTAAATTGGCAGTCCCCTCTAGAAGCTTCCAAGTCACATTGCACAACACCTCACACAAACCTCCACAATGCACCTACCAATACAACTACAACAACACATCGGATGCTCGTGGATGAATGCAGGGGACTCCCAAACGAAGCAGCACGAATCTCAAAGCAGCAGCTGCCAATCAAAGTTTCTAAATTTGTAATTTTTGTTTCAATTCTTCGATTCGATTCGATTTTTTTGCCCTTCTCACGAACGCTCCCGTTCGTCCCCACACCTCCCTCGCCGCCGTGTTCCTCGCGCCGCCGCCGCCGCGGCGCCCTCCTTCTCGCCGCCGTCCCCGAGCCCGGCCGCCTCCCCCGGTAAATCCCCCCGCCCCCCCGCCTCCGGCGTCCCGAAGCCCCGGAGCCTCCCGTCCCCCCCCGCCTGAGGGGCCGTGCCGGAGCTAGGGTTTTCGGTTTCTAGGGTTTTGGTCATGGGCGCCTCGGCTTGACGAGGAAGGGGGGCGGCGGCGGCAGGTAGAGGGCGGCGCGGAGATGCTGACGGAGAAGCCCAGCTGGGTTCGCCATGACGGCCTGCAGATCTTCTCCATCGACATCCAGCCCAGCGGCCTCCGCTTCGCCACGGGAGGTGGCGACCAGAAGGTTGAATTTTTTCCCCTCTTGCTAATTTTTCTCGCGTGATTTGAGCTCTGTAGACCGGGAATTCGGCTTGTCTTGGCCAAGCTCGGTTCTTTCCGGCGGCGGATCGGCGTTGAGGTTCGGTGCAGATGGAAAATAGTGCACATCAGTGTGATGTAGTGGTAGCCATTGCTCGTTTTACAGGCCGTTCTCTGCATTAGCTTGTGAGGTTCAGAGCTGTCGTTTCCGGCTTAGGGAATGTAGTGCCAAGCTCTGTTCTTTCCAGCCATGAATTTCGGCGTTGAGGCCATGTGTGGATGGAAATAGTACAAAGTGTGTCGTAGCGCCTATTGTTGCTAATTCTATATGTTGTTCCGTGCATAAGCGTGCGAGGTTCAGTGTTGTAGCCGTATCTTTGCTCGCCTTATATGTCGTTCTCTGCATAAGCTTGTGAGGTTCAGTGCTGTCGTTTCCGGCTTACAGGAATCTGCGTGGTTGTGTGTCTCAGTTGGTTCTGCTTCTTCATTGTTGTCCTCGGCTGAAGTTAGTTTTTGCTGTAGTATTAGGAACTTCTTGTTATTTGGTGGCACTCTTTGGTCAAGCTTCAAATTTTTTGGGGCTCAAGCCTACCGTTCTTATGATGGTAATTGAGCCACTTTTCTTACTAACGGAAGGTAACTAATAGAAAGTTATGGTCCGTGAATCATGATTTATTTACTGAAATAGCTGTCTGTTAGTCAAATTTATTGGTAGGATGTTTGCTTGACGATGCTGATATATTGGTTGGATTCTGCAGTGTTGATGTTGTTAACTTGTCGTCGTGTCATACTGCAAGAATTTTGCATCAACTCTTGTACTTTATTTTTTCTATCTTAACCGATTTGTTAAGTAACATGCCCGTTGCTAATCTCCATCTGTTTGCCTTCTTCAAAAACAGGTTCGCATATGGAACATGAAATCCGTGAGCAAAGACAACCAAAATGATGATTCCAACCAAAGATTGCTGGCCACAATGCGTGACCATTTCGGATCAGTAAACTGTGTGAGATGGGCCAAGCATGGACGCTATCTTGCTTCAGGATCAGACGATCAAGCTATCCTAATTCATGAAAGGAAAGCTGGTTCCGGTACATCTGAGTTTGGAAGTGGAGAACCTGCAGATATAGAAAATTGGAAGGTCGTTATGACCTTAAGGGGGCATACTGCGGACGTGGTAATTATCTGCCAAAATTTCAGTCTAGCTATCTTTCTTTTCAATTTATGGAAACCTGATAAAATTATTGACACTGTGATCTTTAATCTTTCCTATTAAAAACATTCCTGTTTCTTATGCCTAAAGTAGGTAGATCTGAATGTGGTAATTATCTGCCCAAATTTCAGAGCTGTCCTTGTAATGTTTTGTATTAATCACGTATCTGTTTCTTATGCCGAAAGTAGGTAGATCTAAATTGGTCCCCTGATGACTCGACGTTGGCTAGCGGCAGCTTGGACAATACTGTTCACATTTGGAGCATGACAAACGGTATTTGCACTGCCGTCTTACGGGGGCATTCCAGCTTAGTTAAAGGAGTTACTTGGGATCCTATTGGATCTTTTATTGCAAGCCAGTCAGACGACAAGACTGTTATCATATGGCGTACGAGTGACTGGAGTCTTGCTCACAAGACTGAAGGCCATTGGTCAAAATCCGTATGTTATGTTTCATGCCATTTTGTTATCAATTTACTGTTTCTGTGTCTGACATGTCTTTTATTTGCAGAGAAGTCTTTCTTACTGAAAAATATTGCTTTTCTGTGTTCCGCAGCTTGGTTCGACATTTTTTAGGCGGCTTGCTTGGTCGCCCTGTGGCCACTTCATAACCACAACTCATGGTTTCCAGAAACCTAGGCACTCCGCCCCTGTGCTTGAACGGGGCGAGTGGACTGCAACTTTTGACTTTCTGGGACATAATGCGCCTGTGGTGGTGGTGAAGTTTAATCACTCGATGTTCCGTAAGAATTTAGCTACTGGTCAAGACGCAAAGACGGCACCAGCTGGATGGGCCAATGGAGCATCAAAAACATCAGCAAAAGAATATCAACCATATAATGTTATTGCTATTGGAAGTCAAGACCGGACTATTACTGTTTGGACAACAGCAGGTGCCCGGCCATTGTTTGTTGCTAAGCATTTCTTCACTCAAAGCGTGGTTGATTTATCTTGGTAAGACACTTTAACCTTACATTTGTAACAAAACATGTTACCATTTGCGGCTAACGGTGGAACCGTTTTTTCTCCCTTACAGGAGCCCTGATGGTTATTCACTATTTGCGTGCTCTCTGGATGGATCAGTTGCGACCTTTCACTTTGAAGCAAAGGAGCTCGGATACAGGCTAAGTGATTCTGAACTGGATGAATTAAAGAGGAGTAGATATGGTGATGTCAGAGGGAGGCAATCAAATCTAGCTGAAAGCCCTGCGCAGTTGCTTCTAGAAGAAGCATCAGTGAAGCAATTGGCTGCCAAGAAGGCGACACCTATCATCCAACAATATCAAGCGCCCCCAAAAGTTCCTGCAGATGTACCTAAACCACCTCCTGTTGTGGTTGTGGAGAGTCAGAAAGCTCCTGAAACTCTACCTGAAGCCGAAAAGAAAACAGCAGGTCAAGCAGCTGATGATACCTCTAAAGTTACCCGGGTATCTAGTCCAGTAAAACAAAGGGAATACCGGCGTCCTGATGGTCGGAAAAGAATAATTCCAGAGGCAGTGGGATTTCCTTCTAACCAGGAAAACTTGTCCAACCGTCCTCAGAATCAAGTTGTTGATTTTTCATCCTTAGATCAGCGCATGCGCCCTGGGGAGAATGGAATAAGATCATCCTACGGTACTGGTAACTGTAACAATTGTGGAGTTAGGGAACGCTCTGGCATCACAGCAAGAGCTAACATTAGCGAGAGTCTTGTTATTCAAAAAGCTTCAGCTGGTACTGGCAAGGATGGAAGGTTGAGTGTTGAACACACTGGTTCTGTTGTTCCAGGCTTGCTGGCCTCCTCCTCTGAGCTCTCTATTTTTGTATTCAATAAGAAGGACAATGATGATTCTTTGCCAGTCTGCCTTGAAGCCAAGCCAGTAGAACGTTCTGCGGGTGATATGATTGGACTGGGTGGTTCCTTTTCAACAAAAGAAACCGAGATTAGATGTACAAAAGGAACAGAAACTCTTTGGTCAGATCGCATCTCCGGAAAAGTTACTGTCTTGGCTGGGAACACAAACTTCTGGGCAGTTGGCTGTGAAGATGGCTGCCTGCAGGTAAAAAATAACCCCTAATCAAATATCTAATTCGTTGATTTTGTGTGCTGCCAGTTTAAAGATTGTTAGCCCTAAACTATGCAATCAATTGTGTTCTGATTTGATTAGGTTTACACAAAATGTGGGATGCGAGCAATGCCAGCGATGATGATGGGATCCTCAGCTGTTTTTATAGATTGTGATGACTGCTGGAAACTGTTACTTGTAACAAGGAGAGGTTTAATGTACATATGGGATCTCAATAACAGGACCTGCATCTTGCAAGATTCGTTGGCTTCTTTGGTTACCTCTCCAGATGAGGCATCAACAAAAGATTCTGGTAAAACATTTTTACATCCAGTCCTCAGTTCGCCTTGCTGCATCTCGATTAGTGTCTGATGCATGTTGTTTCTTGAAGTTGAGCTTTCTTTCTTGCGTGACAGGTACAGTAAAGGTTATATCTGCTAAGTTCTCAAGATGTGGTTCGCCCTTGGTTGTCCTTGCCACCCGGCATGCTTTCCTCTACGACATGAGCATGAAGTGCTGGCTAAGGATTGCGGATGATTGTTTTCCAGCATCAAATTTTTCTAGCTCGTTTAGTTCTACTCAAGGTGGCGAGCTAGGAAAGTTGCAGATTGATATAGGAAAGTTCATGGCAAGAAAGCCCGTTTGGAGCAGGTATGCAAAGCTCCTTTGGTTTATTTAGTCTTAATAGATGCTTGAAACTAATGTCTGTGACAAGCTGGGTGCCTATTGCACAGTATCCCAGAGTTTGTTCTGAATGTACCCGTGTGACTGTTTCCACCTCAGGGTTACTGACGATGGAGTGCAGACGCGGGCCCATCTTGAGACCCAGCTAGCAGCTTCGTTGGCTTTGAAGTCTTCACAGGAATATCGCCAATGCCTCCTATCCTATATTAGGTTTTTGGCAAGGTTAGCTCATTATATTTCCTTCAGTGCATCTGTACAGAATAACTTTTAGTATTTTCTGTAAGCATGAACTTTATCTGTTCAATTGGTTGAGAGATTTCTTCTTGAAGTGGTATCATGCTTTGCTGAAATCCTTCTTGCGCCTGCAGAGAGGCAGATGAATCTCGCCTACGTGAAGTCTGCGAGAGCTTTCTTGGCCCTCCCATGGGCATGGTTGGTGCTGTGTCTACCGATGCGAATAATCCGTCATGGGATCCTGATGTTCTTGTAAGGCTCTTTTCCTGTTAGATTCCATGGCATACATATGAATGTTTAGTTATTCCGTAGACTGGTAGTTTCTATTAGTTGCTATAGTCCATCCTGTTACAGATACTAGCTTCACAGGAGACGGGTTATTTGAACCTTGGATTATACTCAATTTCTAGATTAACTGAAGAGTTTAGAAACCTTGAATTAAAAAGTAATTGTATTCGATTTTAACACGGTGTCAGTTGCGCTCTTCGATCAATAAACTTGCTGGTGGCAACTTTTGCAGGGAATGAAGAAACATAAACTTCTCAGGGAAGACATACTTCCTTCGATGGCGACAAACCGCAAAGTCCAGCGGCTGCTCAACGAGTTCATGGACCTGCTGTCGGAGTACGAAAGCGCCGCCGAGGAAAACGTCGACAAAATGGACGTGACGCCCCCAGCAGCAGAAGCCAAGGTCGATAAAATGGACGTGACGCCCCCAGCAACAGAAGCCAAGGTCGATAAAATGGACGTGACACCGACAGAAGCCAAGGACACCGCGGAGTAGCAAACAAACCCTTCCGGTCTGGTTTGCTGGCGGTCCATTGACCCCTTGGTAAGCATAGAGAAAAGTGCATACACCATAGCATCTATTTTGAGAACTTTCCCGTGGTTGTTTGATTCTGCTTGTAGTTCCTAGTGTCCCCCGCCTGTTCGTCAAGGTGTGACCTCGGCGGAACGACTTTAACCTGTTCGCTGTGTCGCGAGTGTAACAACAACAGTAGAAAGAAAGCGAGGTCGCCTGATGGTTCTGTAACAGTTTTTATCCGTAGAAGGTCCGAGGAACTTCTGGGTCCATAGGCGCAATGCCGTTTCTTATTGCGAGCAGGATGCACGGTGCATCCGCTTCCTTTTCCGAAGAAGCGAAATGGTGTGTTCTCTTCTAGCTCATGCGTCAGAGTTCGATGCTCGGCTTCGCTTACATCGATCTTTACTCGGAATAGAGTAGCGAATTTCAGTTGTTGAGGCCACTGGAGGAGAAGCAAATGGAACAAATTTTGCAATTGCTTGTATTTTGGAGGCTGCTTGTTTCAGGTGGAGCAGAACACAGGGGAGAACAATGGTGTTGGTTAGTGCTGCTTTCTGCTGGGTACTAGTAATGGTAGCTTCTGTCTATCACAAATGCGAAACCATGGCCATGTCTTGTCAGGTGGAGAGGAAGCTCTTGACGGCGGCCCTGAAGGTGCGGGCGACGGCGGCCCAGGCGGCCTGCGTCGGGTGCACGTCGTCCCAGTAGAAGTAGCGGCCGGGGTCGTCGCAGAGGGTGTACTGCCGCGTGCCGTTCTCGTCCTCCTCGCCGCAGTAGCCGTCGGGGCGGAAGCTCTCGCAGCACGGCCGCAGCGTGCTCTTGAACCTCTTGTTGTCACGGTCACCATTGTTGTCGTCGTTGAGGAAGGCGGCGAAGGGGGTGTGGACGTCGAGGAGGAGGAAGGTGCGGTTGTTGGGGTCGAGGGCGCCGAGGACGGACCGGAGCGCGGCGTTGTGCTGGGCGGCGCCGGCGTTGGCCAGCGGGTCGCAGCCGGTGTAGTTGAGCGGGCGGGTGAAGACGGGCGTGCAGCCCATGGGGTGCAGGTTGGTCACCACCACCCTCCGCATCCCCGCCTCGTCGCGCAGCCGCCGGAGCTGCTCCCGGAGCTCCCGCACCACCGTCGGGATGTACGCGATCGCCGCCTGCACGGCACACAAACACACAATGCAGTACAACTCCGTCAGTCATGGATGGGCAGCTTTGACAGACAACGACGGCTAGTGCACGGTGACCACGTACGCTGGTGCCGTTGTTGTCCTTGTCGGCGGCGTAGGCGTAGTCGTTGCCGGAGACGACGACGAGCGCCGTCCGCTTGCCGTTGCCGGTGCGGCAGTCCTTGCTGTGGTGCATGGCCTGGAAGAGGTCGATCTGGGCGCTGATGTTGCGCTGGAAGTTGCCGGTGTCGAGCACGCCGGCGCCGCCGACGGCGAAGTTCATGCCGCGCGCGAGGGCCTCCCGCGACGCCCGCCGCCGCGCCTTGTACGCCACTGGCGTCCGCATCCCCAGCGCCGAAGCTGCACTCACATCACATGCATTTGCCGCGTCAGACCAAAATAGTTAAGTAGAAACGCTACATCGGGTGACAGTACAAAACACTCATCTGAAACATATTTTATCGGTCCGAAATTACTTGTCGGAGAAATTGATACACTCATATAAGTATCTCCGAACAGAGGGAGTAGATTAGTGATGATCTCATGGTGTAGTATAACTGTTTGCCTATACGTCAGTTACCTGAAAATTTCATCTGACTCGGTCACTTTCATCAGGACCACCGATCTTCATCCAACGGCCAAAAGTAAAAAAAAAAAAAAAAACACATTTTACTTCCTCCCGCAGTGGCTCCTCCGCCATGCGCCGCCCGCTTTGCCCTCCCCATCGCCGCCCAAGCCATCCCTCTAAGCCACACCCCAATCAACAGCTTCGGCGACGACCCGGTACTCCCCGACCCGCACCCGTCAAGTTTCGGACTCACTCCCGCCGGATCTCCTCATCCATGGCCGGCGCTCACCACCGGTGCACCTCACGCCGTCCCCGCCTACGGGCTCACGCAAAGCAGAAATTGGCCGACGCTCAAATTGTTTTCAGGTTACCTGACGTTTAACAAGCCTGTATAACTATAAACTAATAATAGCAGCTAATTAATCTAGCTTTTGTGCTGGAAAGGGCCGGGAAGATGCCAGGGGTGTGGCTGTAGCCGGAGAATATCTTACTGCCCCTTTCCCTGACATGGAATGGAAGTATCAAGTTGTGGCATTAGTGGTTAGCAGATTCAGATTTGGTACTAGCTTTTGAGACCTTTTTGTGATAAATAAATAAATAAACTAAATAATAATGTGCATGGCGCACATGGCAGCACGTAGTCAGTACGAGAAAGATCCGGCTCGCTAGTACTCCCTCCATAAATAAATACTCCCTCCGTAAACTAATATAAGATCGTTTAAATCATTAAAGTAGTGATCTAAACACTCTTATATTAGTTTACAGAGGGAGTATTATTTTATGCACATAGTACCGCATATACATATTCAAATTTCCCGACGGAACATAGCATCGCCGTCCATTGTCTGAGGAATATGCATCGCTATAGTCGTAACTAGCATGCAGTTGATGTTGGTAGCTGAGTGTAGCTGAGGGTGATGCACCACCACCCTATATACGTCGTTGTAGCTCTAGCTGCTTTGCAACAAAAATGTCGGTGTGATCTGATGGTGAGAGGGCCTGCCGGCGCTCCGGACAAGCCGACACATCTCTGGGACTCTGGCCGGAAGACTAGAGTTGCACTGGTGGATGCGTAGCCTGGATGCGTCGATCTGTCCATGCTATTAGCCTTTTGAGTTTGAGGCCGTGTTTGATTCATAAGTCCTACGATTTTTTGTTAGTCTCAAAAAGCTAGGCTACACGTGGCGTATGTAATAAACCTGTGGCGTATGTGCAGTACAGTACTCCCTTGTCGTGTCCAGGGTAGTGGGTGAAGGAACTAGTCCAGATTCACGAGGTTGGGCGTGCAGGCGCAGGCGCAGGTGCGCGCGCGGACTGATGGAGTTATTAGGCCAACTTCATCGCACGACCGTAAATCTATATCCATTTTATCCGGATTTTGTCTGTATGGGATAGAAATAGGGAGAACAAACGCCGGACAGAGGCCGCACAAACTCGCTGCACGCAGCGCTGCTACCCCATTTTCACCCCATACTCGTAGTCGTGGGTGCACGTGGTGGGCCAGGTACAGAAAAGGAGAGAGTGACATGTGGGGTCAAGGCGGACACAGACGGACGACGAGGACGCGAAGACGTCCGCTTTCTGTCCGCTTTGGCCCCAAACCGAGAGCAACTTTGGTCTAAAAATGGGGCAAAAGCGGACACGGACCGGACAAAACGTCCGTATGCTCTCATGCGTTGGGTCGTTTGATTTGTCGGTTTTACCCCAAACGGACAGAAACGAACAGAAACAGACGATTCGGGGTAGAAATGGGTCATGCGGTGGTGGAGTTGGCCTTAGTTCCATGTGTGTGTCTGCGTGGATACAGAGGTACAGATGCATGGGGAAGGGAATGGCGTGTGATCCGGCCATTCTTGCCGGCGACAAGCAACTCATGCATGCATCTGGCATACCACGCATGTTGCACCCAACTGGTAATCTCGAGCAAGATTAGTTACTACTACTGGATGGATACGTCGTCGTGCACCAGCCTAGAGACGTATCTACTATCTGCCAATGAATGCGCGAGCGAACTACTCATCCGTCCATGTCCATGGGCAGCATCAATTCGGCCATCTACTATCTATCTATTGGAATTGGACGGCCCAACGACCAACTGCATACGCCCATGTATTTACTCCCACCGCCGCACCGCACTGCGCCGCCGTGCGACGTCTTCTCCGGCGAGCGATTAGTGGCTCCTACTAGCAGTGACCCACGGCGAAGACTAGCGAAGGAAAGGAGCAGAGTGGGGTTGGTAATTAATGCTTACCGACGAAGTCGGTGAGGACGCGGCCGTCGGAGAAGCGGCCGGCGGGGCGGCGCGGGAAGGTGCGGCCGTAGGGGTCGTACCAGGCGTGGGTGAGCTCCCGCCCCAGGTTCCCCAGGTTGCCCGTGTCCGCGTACGAGTCGCCGAACACCCACAGCTGCTCCTTCGCCGCATGCCTCCGGTGATGACCACGACCACGGCCACGACTCATCCCCTGCTGCCTGCTCGCCCGCTCGCCGCCGGCGGGGCAGCCGTCCGCCGCCGCGGTGGCTGGAGACAGCATCAGCACCACCATCGCAAGGCCTGAAGTTCATCAGAGAGAGACAGGGAGCAATCAATGAGCGGATGGCAGGGAAGCAGAGAGCGAAGCAGAATTGAAGTGAGCCGGCGTGGTTAGCTGATGAGCAATAAATGATCTCTTTCATGGCTAGGATGGATCGACTGGCTGCTTACAGAGAAGTAGGGCCCCGGCGGCGGCCGCCGACGAAGAGCGGCTCCGGCGACGCTCCATATGGTTCCTCTTCCTCGCGCCGTGGAGAGGTGTATCTGGAGCGCCCTGTGAGTGAGTGATGGCGCGGTCTGTGGTGTGGAAGGTGAGAGATATGGGCCGCGGGAAGCTTTATACTCGGCGTACGTACGCCATACATCTCCCGTCCGGCCGATGCGATGCGACTGGAGTAGATGGAGAGACAGCAGCAGTCAGTGGACGCCGCCATTATTCCCTTCCTTCCTCGAAACCATAAACAATGTCAGCACCTCATGCCATATCCGAATTTCTCCATGCATGCAATCGCTGCATGGTCAACACATGTACTCCTACAAGCTATACGTATGAGACGACGCGGTTCTCTTTAATTTGCACGTATACATGTGCTCCCTCCATTTCTTTTTGCTTCGCGTGTAAGATTTGTCTGAAGTCAAACGGCGTCAAGTTTGACCAAACTTATGATGCATCTAATGTATTGATTTGGTATCGTGGATGTCGGTAATTTTTTCCGGTAAAGCTTGACTTCAGACAAATTTTATATACAGACTAAAAGAAAACGAGGAAGCGTGTCTTTAAATATCCTTGTATTATTGTGCATCTTGGAATAACAACTATACGAGTAGTATTTTTGTGTGCTGTATATTGTAGTACACGCGAGCGAGACGGTTGTCTAACTTTGGCGTTATACTACGTTTTCGTGTACGTACGTGCCCAACCAAAATGACTGCTGCCTGGCCAGCTATGGTCTGGTCAGGTTGTATTAATGTCACGCTCGATCGCTGGGTCTGGCCGGCCGGCCGATCTGGACGGCCAACCGCGCGCCACCGAAACGGCCGGCCCACCGTCGCCGTCGTGCTACAGCCAGCCCCCCTCGTCAGCCACGGTTGGACGTACACACACGGCTCCGGCCTCCGGCCATGGACTGCTGCATTAACTCCACTCTCTCAACCGTCGTCTCCCTGCAGCCGCGTCAGTCAGGCAAATCACGAACGTTAATTAAAGGCGTATCCTTATCTCCGTTTATTTCCGACGAGCAGTCATTCCAGATGATAATGGGAAGAAATCTCGCAATTGTTGCCCCGTACTTTTGGGATCAAAGTAGCTAGTCATGTGTATTCCTTCATGTAGAAATACCCCCAAGGATGAAAACAGTGGCAACAACTGTTAAGATGATTCTATTCCTGTGGCATCACACGCTAGCAAGTCAGAAGAAGCCTCCAAGCACGCACATGTATGGTGTTCTCCTCGCTCTGACACCGCGAACTGCTACCATTTTTCTTCTTCTCTGGACGGACGGACGGACGAAACGGAGCGGAATAAATGTCGGTCGATCAACAGCGGCTGCCGCAGAATCTTAGCTTTAGGAGATGCATGCTCCGCGTATGCATCATCTGCTCGTCCCACTCACTCACAAACCCACCTAATAAAGCTGCTAGTATCACTAATTTAGCCTATTATTAGTTCAGTTTAGTCAGTGCCACTGTCAGACGCCGCATGTTTAGGCGGCGGTGCATGCTAGCAATGTCGGTACACGTACGTGCTTCCAAAGTTGAGCAGCACTGACGTGTCTTGTTTCACGCAATTGATGGAAAAGACTAGGCAACACAGTATACGTTAACAATAATCAATCAACACATATAAGAGCACAATAGACTACTACCTCCGTCCTGATTTATTAATTATGTTGTATTCTGGGTCAAATTTTGAGGTTTTATTTAACTAGAAAAAAAAAGGTTTTATGCATAGTACTTCCCCCCGTCTCATAATATCCTCTTGTTTTGGTATAAATAGTAGCTATTTGCTCTTCCACTGGGAGTGGATTTGCCTGGGATTGTTTAAGCAATTCCCTTAAGCTTAATTGTTAATCCTTTGTCAATTGGGAACGAATCAAATCAAATGGTTATATTTCTCAATCATTTTGACTTGCTCTTACGGTACCAACGTCGAAAGGATTGAAAAAGTCATTGATTCACAACCACTGATGAAGAATTCTTAGAAAAGTTAGTGATTAGTAGTTCTTTTTCAAAATGAGTATATTGGATGTAATAATGTCTTATATGGGACGAAGTGAGTATAATTGAAAATCTCTTTCAAATACGAATCCAACAATATAAGTTTTGTAACAAACAACATCTATTTTGTTAGTCAAATCTACAATCAAAACTTGGCACAAAATACAAAGGCGACCAATAAGCCCACTCAAAGGAAGTAACCAGCATGCATCATTACGTATATGAACACTAGCAGAGCATGGTGATCCAAGGTTTGTGCCTCTCGCCGGCGCCGGCGCAGGTCCGCCTCGTCTCCGGTGGCCCTAGGGCCATGGAGGCGCGGTGGATCCTGGCAAGGGCCGGCGGGAGGGCTCCATTTTTAGTCGTTTTTTTCAATCTTGTTAGGGTTTGTGTCCTACTCAGGAAGGCGAGACGGCGGCGGCTCCCTGAAGATGGAATAAAGGTCTCCCCGCCTAGCCCCCGTTCCGGCGGTGCGTCTAGCATCATCGGTGGGCGTGTGGAGGTGTGTCTCCGGCAGGTCTATCTTTGGTGGATTTGCTCGGATCTCGTCGTTGTTCGTCTATGTTTGTGTGTCTTCGGTTTGGATCCTTCCGATCTACGTTATTTTTCATCGGCGGCGGTTGCTGTTCGGGTCTTTGGTCCTATGAGGCCTTAGCACGACGACTTCCGACTGTCTACTACAACAAGTTGTGCCCGGCTCCGCGATGGAGGGCGATGGCGCGCGGCCTTGCTCGCTCGCCGGTACTTGTAGTCGTCGCTAGGTGGTCTACGAATCTGGATGTAATTTTTATTTCTGGTATTCGTTGTACTGCCATGATTGAAGATGAATAGATTGGAAGTTTTTTCGCAAAAAAAAAGGTGAAACGAACCAAATGTTAAACCAACTCAAATTATTTTCTTTGACCAATGAGTCTCTTAGTCAACTTTCACTAAAAGAAACCTGCCAAACTTACAAAGTTCAGATAACAAACCAAAATAAAAAAAACATACGACGGAAGTATACCACGCTGGAGTGTCCTCCGAGACCACACATAACATTTCAACATCGCAGTACTCTGACTTTTGTGATAAACATCTGTGAATGCTTCATCAACATGCAATATTTCGTGATGGAATGACATTCGTGCAAGCCAGGACCGAAAACAAAATCAATGCTTCAAAAAGTCATTTTTTAGGGACAGGCTACGTACAAGTCGACTGAATTTTCTCTTTTGGTTAGTCGACTGCCCAAAGAACTCTATTAGTCGATTTGCTTGGTATGTACTCCTGTCCTATGTATTTGCTTCGGTCATGCATAAACTTGAAACAAAATGCTTTGGCCGTGCATGTGTTTTTGCGGTTGTATGCGTGCATGCACCTGCTGTTGTAGTTCGACCTGCTAGCTAAGATTTTTTTGCGGGTGACCTGATTTTTTCTTCGACAAAGGATGGATTTTATTAACTCGGAATGAAGCATCAAGACGATACATACATAAAGAGCACACACCCGGCCTCTGCATATCTAGGATGCACACAGCCAACTCCAACACACACACACACACACAAAAACGCCGGCGAATAACAAAGTCATACAAGACCAAAGCTATGCCCAAGCGAGTATAAAAGAAAAAAGACCCTAAAGCGATCAACATCGATCGACAAACTATTATAAACCATATCCGCACCAACCATCTCTTGACACCAGAAGGACAACGAAGTTCTTCAACAACAACGCCTTCATGAAGGAAATGACGCTCAAGCGCCTCCGTTACCGGAACCAACCACCAAAGGTCAGATTTTAGATTTTCACCCTGAAGAACATGTCCGAGCAAATCCGAGCAATGCCTTCAACAAGGGAGCAACGCAAAAGCATCGTCATTGCCAGGTTTAATAACATGAGTCAAACCTAGGTTTTACACCCCGGAACTCGAGCATCAAGTCGAAGTCGATCTTGTGTTGTCACCACCACTTTTCCACGACCGCAACAAATACTCAACCTGTTGCACCAACCATACCCTCTGCGTCAAGTTGTAGTTCATGGATCTCATCGTTGAAACGTAAACCGGTCGAAGTGAGAGCCACCGAAACCCACACAGGAGCCTTTCGGCTACGTCCCGCAACATCACCAGTTCACACCGTCGCCTCAACAGTGACCTTTACGATGCCCTTCAAAACAAAGACGGACGGATCCGGTCCGATTGGGATGCCAGCAGCTAGCTGGACACGGCCGTCGTCAGAGCCGGGAGACACGGGAGGTGAAACAACAGTTCATCAGCCACACGCATCCACCGCCGTCTCCGAAGGGGGACACCGCAGCCACCAGACACGTCTCCTGAGCAGGGCCGCAAAGCTAGGAGTGGATGCCACGCCACCACTTGTCGAGGGTGACCTGATAGCTAAGCTGTTTGCATGCATTTTGTTTAGCCCTTAAATAAAGCTCGTGTCGGTGTATTAAATTATGCATGAATGATTAACCATCATCACATTTTTATTAATAGTGAAAGTTTTGCAAAAGGTTTTATAGGGAGTGAATTAATGGTAATGAATTATCTCATTAGTATTACCCTTTAAGACCCATAAAATAGTTATTACCCTTTAACTAGAAAGAAAATGTAACTAAAAACTAAAACAAATAATGTCAAAATTTGCACACAATTGCACTTTTTATAATATGCAAGAATAAACATATAATAGTGAAAATTTTGCAAAAAAAAAATTTTATAAGAAGGGATGAATGAATGGAATTATTATTACACTTAAAGAAGAAAAATGAAATAAAACTACAAAATAATGACTAATTTGCAGAAATTTTAAACATGCACTTTGTAATAATAAACATTCAATATGGAGGCCTCCAATACATACATCCAAATATTGTGTTAACAGAAGAAAGAAAACGAAAGAAAAACTAAAACAACATAAACTGAAGTTTTCCAAGAAAGAACTAGTCAGTGGCATTATTGTTACCCTATAAGAAGAAAGAAAACTAATAAAGAAATAAATAATGAAGTTTTATAACGAAGAATGAATCAGTGGCATTGATATTACACTTTAAGAAGAAAGAAAATGAAAATAAAAATGAATGTTTGCAAGAAATTTCCAAAAGATCATCTTTTAGAATATGCAAGAATAAGAATATAATAATGAATTTTTTGTCAAAAGGATGGTTCCTAAACAAATTGAATTAGTGACATTGATAGTACCCTTAAAGAAGAAATAAAATTAAATAAAAATAAAAATAGGGAAATTATTTGCAAATAATTTACACAAAATTGTGCTTTATTTTAATATGCAAGAATAAACACATAGTATTGGAATCTTTGCAAAAGGATATATTCTAAAGAAAGAAATAATAAGTGGCATTGGTATTTGATCGTTGGCGTCTCTAATTCTCAAAATCAATATAATAAAGTTTTCTTAAAAGAAATTGATTAGAGGCATTGGTATTCCCATTAAATAATAAAATAAAAATTTAGCAAAATGAAATTAATAAAGGTTGCAATGAAAAAAGCAAAATTAAGAAAACAACCAATAAATAAACACAAAGAACAAAAGAATTCTTTTTCCAAAATGTTCACAATTTGATCAGAAGTTAAAAATTGTTCATAGTTTAGAAATTTTTCCAAATTGTTATATCGTTCGAAATTTCAAAAATTATCAAAATTTTCAGAAATTGTTCGCATTTAAAAAAGGTCATAATTGTTTCTCTTTGTTAAAGATTGTTCAAAATGTTTAAAACGGTTCACAATTTTAAAATTGGTTCATGATTTCAAAAATGGTTCAGTATTTCAAAAATAATAATATTGTTAAATAATATTCATATTTTCAAAAGTTTTTTGACTTTTAGAAAAGTGTTCATAATTTCCAATAAATGTTCAAAAAACAAGACAATTTTTCTTATCTGACGTGTTCTTGTGAGTTCTTTACTTTTCACGCTACTCGATTGCCTCATACAATTGTAAGCTCCATTGGCAACAACGGTACGTGTTCAGTGAGATGTCTGGAGGTCGATAGCAGGCTATCACATTTTTTTGACTTTTTGCGTTGCGCTACAAACCGAATGCGCGCACAAGCCAATGGGCCAGCCCAATCCGGTCTCCTTGTGTGTCGCGAGCCTAGGAGCTCCCAAAGGAAAACCACCCATTACAAAAACAGATCAGAAAAAGAAGAACGAATCTCAAAGCAGATATCAACGGCCAAAAAATCGACCGACCCAAAATTAATTTTAGGGTGACTTACATTTAGCTTATTCGCAAGAAAAGGTGACTTACATTTAGCTAAAGTTTTTTTTTGGAAGCATTGTTTTTCCCATGCCTCCACAAATGTCATTCCCTCACCAAAATTTACACGCGGTTAAAATACTCATCAATGTTTATTGCCAAAAAAACTCAGAATTTTTTGAATTTTTCAAATCATTTTTTGGATTTTACTATTCATCAGGTACATGTGAGCTCGGGATCACAAGCGTGCTTTTGACTTCTTCACCCATTGACCCACGACACCATAGAGTTCAATCCTTGACTTCCCGTGTATGCCACATCCATCACCTCCTTGATCTGCATCTACATTTGTATTTAAGGCCGCCCATGAGTACTACTACATCTGTCTGGGTTTATTGGTCCTCATTGTATTTCGTGCCAAATTTTGACCATAGATTAAACTAATAAAATGTTCACGCATGTCACTAAACATTATATTTTTGAAAACTATGTTCAAATACGATTTCAATGAGATAATTATTTTGTTAGTTAAATCTTTAGTCAAAATTTGGCACAAACTACAAGAGGACCTATAAACCAGGACGGAGGTAGTAGGATGAATAGTAAAATCTCTGGTAGTAGTAGTACTAGTACATTTACATTTGTATTTAAGGCTGCGCATGAGTTCGAGGAGGATGTCGCAGGGCAGGCCGGCGAGGAACTCGTTGCCGTTGCCAGGGGCCGCGTCGTCCATCGGTGATGACCGATGATCAGATGCGGCCGAAGATCAATCGGTAGAAAATATACTCCTTACTAGTCGGTGGAAGCCGTGACCGAGTAGGGTTCACGTATGTTCGTGTGCCTGCAATGCACCTTCCATCCTTCCTGATTCCGACCGAGACAAGTGCGTCCAGCTCTGACCAACTTGTTAAGCGATCGAATCTGGAAAGCATTAATTCATTGCGTGATTTGCAAACATTGAGCTAACATTTTTTTCATCGGGCAATCAATCATGTGCTCTGTCTTCTATAGAAATATGATATGCTTAGGCATACTCTCGAAAAAAAAATCAGATGCATACAATGCATGTCATGAGAGTATTTCTCAAAGAGGAGAGTTAAATATGCTCCCTAGTTTTAAAAAGCCCACATTCAATTGAGGCCTTCAATTGAGATTAGGCCACTTGATTTTGACTGTGTCAATAATTTCTCAAAGCTCTCTCATTCAATTCTTTTATGCTATACACTATGGTTTCTAATTTATAAGGATCCACGATTAATTCTTTTATGCTATACACTATAAAGTTTAAGGATCCACGACTAAATATTCCATCGGTTCCAAAATATAAGGGGTATTATTTTTTGGAGGTCAAATATAAACTTTGATCAAGTTCTGAGAAAAACATGTCGACATCCACAATAATAAACCCAAAAATATGGAAATTCATTTCAAGATGAATCATATCATATCGATGCGACATTATGGATTTTGATATATTTCTCTACGAATTTGATCGAATTTAAAAGGATTGACTTTTTAGAAAAGTAATACACCTTATATTTTGAAACTTCTTTTAACAAACCCAACAACACCAGCGGCGCAGCAAACCGCATCCAACCTTCTAGTAACTGATTAAACGACCTACATGCAACTGATTTGTACATGAACATGCGACCTCGTGGTATTCGTACGCTGCACTAATCACCGCACCCCCTTACCTGATGTGCTCATTCACATCTTCTTCCTTCTTTTTTTCTTACATCTTTTTCTTTTTTCTATTTCTTTTTTCTTTCTTCTTTGGAACAAATTTGTTTCTTCTTATCTGATGAACTTTTTTCAGAATTGCATAAACTTTTTTCAAAATCAAGTAATTTTTTTCTTCAAAATCAATGATCTTTTCCTAAAATGAATATATATTTTTTCAAAATCGATGAACTTTTATCGAAATGGATGATTTTTCTTTCAAAATAAATGAACTATTTTTCAAAATCGATGAACTTTTTTCATATCGAGGATCTTTTTTTCAATTTTGTGAGCATTTCTTAAAACTTAAGGAACATTTTTAAAAAATGATGAGCTTGTTTTGAAAACAAGTAATTTTCAAATTTACATTAATGTTTTACTACAAGAAAGGTTAACTAGCACTGTTTTCTTGTAGTACACAATAGAACAAGTTTGGTGCAGTGACTGTTCACGTTAGGCTGCAGCTGTGCAGTGCTGAGGTTGAATCCCAACTCTCTCACTATTTCTTCACCTTTTCCTTTCTTAGCAGCCAGACCAACATGCGCCTAGAGGGAAGCCTTGCGCCGGGGGAGCTCCAGATGGCCTGGCCAGACTACAGCCTCCTTTTTCTTTTCTTTTTTCGTTTTTGCTCTATTTTCGTAAATTTGTTAACACTTTAAAATATTTTAAATATGTATATTACAAAAAATGATCTACAAAAAGCATTTGAAAGCATGTTGACTAAGCATTTGAAAAATGTTAAATGTGTACATAGAAAATGTTTATCGCGTATACAGAAAATATATTAAAATTGATCATTTATTCAAAAATGTTAATTGAGCATTTGAAAACCACTTGAACAAGTGTTTAAAAAATGGTAATCGAGCATTTGAAAAATGTTAAATGTGTATAGAAAAATGTCGATCATGTATTACAAAAATGACGAAATGTTTTGATCATGTATAAAGAAAATCTTAATCACGCATTTCAAAAATATTGAACAAGTATTTGATAGGATTACCTGAAATATAATGTTTAATTCTTTGACCGTTTACCACCCTCGGATTTGTGCCTTCGAAGTTGTTGATTTTTATAGCACCAGAACGATAGACCTCCTCGATAACGTAGGGACCTTCCCATTTTGAGAGAAGTTTTCCTGCAAAAAATCTTAAACAAGAGTTGAACAATAACACATAATCTCCTACATTAAACTCACGCTTTTGTATCCTCTTATCATGCCAGCGTTTGACTTTTTCTTTGAAAAGCTTGGCATTCTCATATGCTTGGGTTCTCCATTCATCAAGTGAGCTAATATCAAACAACCTCTTCTCACCGGCAAGTTTGAAGTCATAATTGAGCTCTTTAATAGCCCAATATGCCTTATGTTCAAGTTCAAGAGGTAAATGACATGCTTTTCCATAAACCATCTTATAGGAGACATACCCATAGGATTTTTGTATGCAGTTCTATAGGCCCATAATGCATCATCAAGTTTTTTGGACCAATTCTTTCTAGATCTATTCACAGTCTTTTACAAAATTAATTTAAGCTCTCTGTTGCTCAACTCTACTTGACCACTAGACTGCGGGTGATAAGGAGATGCGATTCTATGATTGACATCATACTTAGCAAGCATCTTACGGAAAACACCATGAATAAAGTGTGAACCACCATCAGTCATAAGATATCTAGGGACTCCAAACCTCGGAAAAATAACTTCTTTAAGCATTTTAATAGAAGTGTTATGATCAACACTACTAGTTGGAATAGCTTCTATCCACTTAGTAACGTAATCAACAGCAACTAAAATATGTGTATAACCATTGGAGGCAGGAAAATGTCCCATATAATCAAAGCCCCAAACATCAAACGGTTCAATAACAAGGGAATAATTCATAGGCATTTCTTGACGTCTACTAATGTTACCTATTCTTTGACATTCATCACAAGATAAGACAAACTTACGAGCATCTTTGAAAAGAGTAGGCCAATAAAAACCAGATTGTAGTACCTTGTGTGCAGTTCTATCTCCAGCGTGGTGTCCTCCATATGATTCAGAGTGACATTTGCGTAGGATTTGTTCATGTTCATGCTCAGGCACACAACATCTAATAATACCATCTACTCCTTCTTTATAAAGGTGTTGATCATCCCAGAAGTAATGTCTTAAATCATAAAAGAACTTTTTCTTTTGCTGGTATGTGAAACTAGGCGGTATATATTTAGCAACAATGTAATTAGCATAATTAGCATACCAATGAGCAGTACGAGAAGCATTGACAACCGCTAATTGTTCATCAGGAAAACTATCATTAATAGCCAGTGGGTCATCAAGAACATTCTCTAACCTAGACAAGTTGTCTGCAACGGGGTTCTCAGCTCCTTTTCTGTCAATAATATGCAAGTCAAATTCTTGGAGCAAGAGAACCCATCTAATGAGTCTAGGCTTAGCATCTTTCTTTTCCATAAGATATTTAATAGCAGCATGATAAGTGTGAATAGTAACTTTGGAATCAACAATATAAGGTCTAAACTTATCACATGCAAACACAACTGCTAAGAACTCTTTTTCAGTAGTAGCATAATTTCTCTGGGCAGTATCAAGAGTCTTACTAGCATACTGGATAACATTCAATTTCTTATCGACTCTTTGCCCTAAAACATCACCTACAGCATAATCACTAGCATCGCACATAATTTCAAAAGGTAAATTCCAATCAGGTGGCTGAACAATAGGTGCAGTGATCAAGGCTTTCTTAAGTATTTCAAATGCTTCTACACAATCATCATCAAAGACAAAAGGAATATCTTTTTGCAATAAATTAGTCAGAGGCCTAGAGATTTTAGAAAAGTCCTTAATGAACCTCCTATAAAAGCCGGCATGACCAAGGAAACTTCTTATACCTTTTATGTCCTTGGGACATGGCATCTTTTCAATAGCATCAACTTTGGCCTCATCAACTTCAATACCTCTCTCGGAGATCTTGTGTCCCAAGACAATGCCTTCATTAACCATAAAGTGACACTTTTCCCAATTCAGGACGAGACTAGTGTCTTCGCATCTCTGCAAAACTCGATCAAGGTTGCTCGAACAATCATCAAAAGAGGATCCATAGACGGCCATGTATTAGAAAAATGTTAAACTTGTATTTGAAAAATTTTAATCAAGATTTTTTAAAAATGTATATACAAAAAGTTGACTATGTATTCAAGAAATATTAATCTGGTATTGTAAAAACCTGATGAAAAATAAGAAAGAAAGAAAACCGAAGAAAAACAAAGAAATGAAAAAACATAGTGAAAACCGAGAAAGATATGAAGAAACGTGAAGAAAAACAATGAAAAAGAAAGGAAAGAAGAAAAACTATAAAAACAGAGAAAAACCGGTGAAAAAATAATTAAAAACACAAAAGACCCAGTGAAAAACCCGAAAAACCAGCTCTTTTCGCCTCAAGTAGGACGCGCCAAACATACTTAGCACCCTACGAACCAATGTTCGATTCCTGGTTCCTCCATTTTCTAAGTCGCTGCGGCCAGGGAGTGCTGCTAGCGCTCACACGCCCTCCTTTATGGGCTGGCCCAACGAGGATTGAACGCTTACCTAGTTCCACCGGTTGCTCGGTCGAGTTTGACCAGTCAAACCATTGAATTTAGGGGGAAAACAAAGAAATAATTAAAAATCGCAAAAAAATAAAAATTCCAGGAATTTGAAAATCTTCATTGATTTTTAATAAAGTTCATTGAATTTTTTAAAAAGTTCATAAACTGTAATTTTCATTGATTTTCATCGAATTTAAAAAGTTCATCAATTTTGAAAATAATTCATTGAATTTGAAAAAATCGCATCAAAATAAAAAAGTTCATCATTTATAAAAAAAGGTTCATAGACTTTAAAAATGTTCATAGACTTTAAAAATGTTCATCGATTTTAAAAATAGTTCAAGGAATTAATTTCATCAAAATTAGAAAAATTTCAAAAATTTTAATTAGCGTTCATCAAATTTGATTTGTATCAATTTTTCAAAAGGAAAAAAGAAAAGAAGAAAAAACAAAAAGAAAATAAAAAAAGAGAAATGAAAAAGTAAAATAGGAAAGAAATAGAATAGCAAAAAAAGCTAGTTTGGGATACGTGTCAAGGAGCGAAAAAGATGTTAGGATTCACGAAGAGGGTGGTAGTCTATTTGGTTACTACAACTTATATCGAACTAGCAGGTTGAGGGTTTGATTCTCATTGGCGCACATTGTTTTGTTTTCAGGTTTGAACAAGAAAAAGAAAGCAAACTGGGCCGACCCAGCGCGTTGGCGGCGTGTGCGCCGGTTTGTAAATAACCCATTAACGGGAGCATTGAGCGCCAAATAGGGTTTGGCGACCGTCTCGTGTGTGTTTCGTGCTCTCTTTTGTTTTTTGGGTGCGTGTGTTTGTTTGGTTGGGCTCCAACGCAAGTAGTGCCCGCAGCCCGTTTGCCCATCGCTACATCCCCTATATTTACCAAAAAGATATTATCGTCTAACTGGCAGAGCCAAATCTCGCTAAGCACGTTTTAGGACTTCCTTTAGGACGCCATATGTGGCTTCTTCATCCTCTAGACCTAAACTTTAATGCCACTGTATTTGGGCTATGATCAATAAATAAAGTATGTTTAGACTTAAAAAAACTGGCATAACCAAATAAACCACCCACGTGGCAGTAGAGGTATTAGGAAGTGTACAATGCAATGCGCTTTGAATATGTGCTTAAAAAAATAAACCATTGTTTATTTAAACACCAACTCTTATTAGTACAAGGTAGACCCTTAATTAGACGTCTATCCTGTATAAATTGGCACTGCTGCTTTAGAAATCCAAAAGATCAACCGCCGCATAAGTTCAACCGGCACATAAGTTTAGAAATCCAAATACTTAACATAGCAGATTAAACTTCACAATCCAAAAGATCAACTGGTGCATAAGTTCAAGCAGTATGGTGGGGCAGAAGTAGCACACAACAACCATAACATAATAAAAGCCTAAAGGGGGCAGTACTGTGCCAGCAGCAACAACTAAGCAGCGCATCAGATCCTCGGCATCTTCGTAGGACGAGGAAGGCCTCGGGAGGTGGAACGTCAGATGCCCCTTCACGTACTTTCTTAGGAAGGCACCGAAGCTAGCGTGTTGAGCCTTGACGAGGGGCCGATGCTTCTCCGATCCTCGACCGACACCGGTGGCATGCTGGATCAGGCTATCGTAGTTACTGCGGATTCTCTTGCAACAGAAGGGGCAGGCTATGTTGCCGCAGAGCTTGTTGGGGCCGCTGCGGTACGGGATGTCCCCATTCCGCAGCCTCCTGAGGATGTAGCGGCTCTTGCTATCCCTGCTGTCCTTGATATCATCCACGTCTTCTTCAACTTTTTGTGTATTAGTAAACATAGAAGAAGTTAGTTGATCCACAACTAAGTCAGATTAGGAATACCAAAATAGAGCATGTCATACGAGTAGCAAGTACATTCTGAAAGTAGAATACAAAAATATGATCAATCAGATGATTGACAGAACATGTACCTCATGTATTGCATTATATGTTGATGTATTCTTCGTTTTCTTTCTTCTGCTTTACTTTGCTTTGCATGTGCAGCTGTTTTCCCCTTTAAAGAACTACTCCTATTTGTACAATCTAAATTCAGATTAATGAAAGGGTTGAGGGTTTAGTGTTGGCCAAACTAGAAGATGTGTTATCTCACTATTATAAACCATCTACGATTAACCAACTAGGTAACAGACAAAGCCTTTTTCTGCATCCAAGCACATAATGTATTTCATACTGAAAATAGTTCATTCCAAAAACAGGATCATCTCTTACCATTTCTTTATCATAAAGATATACCAGACATAATCTAGTTTAAGGATATAGAAACTAGATGAGTACGTACTACAAAGTAAAACTACTGCAGCAATAAAGTAAAGATTGCTCTCACTTGATATTTTGAAGACAACAAAGCATATGAATCATGTCATAAATTTTATAAAAAAAGGAGAAATTTTGGATTGAAGTACATCGGGTGCGTACATAAGAAATCATGGATTGAATTACCGATCTTTGTTAATTGAACTACATCGGGTGCGTACATAAGAAATTCTGGATTGAATTACTGATCTTTGTTGAAGGACTACTACTGATTGCAATCAGAAAATGTCTTCATTGTAGTCCTCTGTATCATTTTTATTTACCGTTATCAGATAATAGGGGTATTGATGATTCTAATCTAGCTGTATGGTTTCATGATTTTCATTAAATAAACAAGTTCATCTGCCAAGTAAACAAATCTACTGTTTCCTTGATCTCTACAGATTAATAATCAGATTGAAAATAAGATTCATAGTCAACTTCATTATGGGGAAATCATGAACCAGACTGAAAAAAGTTTCAAGTGGTAAAGTATGGAAGATTCTAGAACAAAGGAGAAACATAGTGCTTTGAGGTTTGTGCACAGGGAGCATTGTGCTTAAGCTTAGTAATGGAATATACAAGATAGTACGCATGCATGCTAAAATATTGTATAGTGAATAAGAAATACAATGGACAACAATGCTCGGATTTGCCAACTTTTCACACTTGGATTGGCTTCATCCGACAACCAACATTCAAAGTTATTCTCACACTACATAGTGGTATAGATGTATTTATCATAACCACATATTAATTGATCCTCTTGATGACTGTCATTAAATAAACAAATTTGTCTGCACAATTTGTTACCTAACAAATCCACCATTTAGTACATCAGAAAAGATTCATAATCAGTTTCAAAATCATATTCGTAGACATCTTCACAAAAAAAATCCAGGTACAGAAGGATTTTAGGCCTCCATGCCTACTTTTCCATGCCAACTTTCAGATTTGTAATGAATGTTTTTAAGCAAATCAAGGGGGTTTCCTTCCAAACCTACCAAACAACTTGTACAAATCCCAACCCTAAGGGAGAGATCAAACATGCAACTCTAAACCTATCTGGGTGAAATCAAATCCGTGCTCCATGCGATTTAGGAGAAAACCCCATGGGAGAAAACCCCAAAAACAGAGCAGGAGAAAACAAGAAAACAAGAAAACATAGTAGTACGTACCTCCGAGAGCTCGTCGGAGACCTCTTCCTCGAACTTCACGGCCTCGTTCTTAACTTTGAGAATGGCGAGATATGCCTCATCGTAGTACGTATCCACCAGCTCGTACTGCTCGTGCTTGCGCTTGGCCCTCTACTCCTACAGATCCACCGCCATGTCCTCCTTCACCTTCTGCCCGACCGCAGGCTCGACCGCTGTGACGGTGGCCGGAGCAGTCACAGTAGATGGTGCACCACCACCCGTCACTGCAACGGCACCCTTGGCCACGCCAACCACGGCGACAACGATGTTAGGAGGATTCTCCTTCGCTTCTACGGCTGCGCCCTGCTCCCCCGCCGCGTCTTCACAGCCGACCTTCATCTTTCGACAATGAAGAGACTAGGGTGGGCCCATATGAGCATCCACCAAACTTGACATGTGGGTTCCCCATGTCATCCACACACACATAACACCTACAAAAATACTTCCCGGACATGCAAATGTTACCAATTTTTTCCTAGAGCCTTGTATGAACATGAAAAGCATCCAAAATTTGGTGTTGTCAAGATAACCAAAAATTGACCTTGTTCATCGGAGTCCGTTTCGGTAGGAGGGAAGGCTCCGTCTCGAATGACGTATTTTCTGACATCCTTAAAATGGACCCAAATTTTTTCTACAACCTTCTATCAACACGAGAAGCATCCATGCCAGGTTTGGTAGCTTTCTGATGTTGTATGGATTTTATAGCTATTTCTCGATATAAAACAATAAAATACTTCCCAGACGTGATGCAACTGTTAGAAATATGCCCTAGAGGCAATAATACATTGGTTATTATAATATTTCCTTGTTCATGATAATCGTGTATTATACATGCTAGGATTGTATTGATTGGAACCTCAAATACATGTGTGGATACATAGACAATAACGTGTCCCTAGTGAGCCTCTACCGGACTAGCTCGTTGACCAAAGATGGCTATGGTTTCCTAGTCATGGACATGAGTTGTCATTTGGTAAAGGGATCACATCATTAGGAGAATGATGTGATGGACAAGACCCAAACTATGAACGTAGCATATGATCGTGTCAAGTTTATTGCTATCGTTTTCTGCATGTCAAGTATATGTTCCTATGACCACGAGATCATGCAACTCACTGACACAGGAGGAGTACCTTGTGTGTACCAAACGTCACAACATAACTGGGTGACTATAAAGGTGCTCTACAGGTATCTCCGAGGGTGTCTGTTGAGTTGGCATGGATCAAGACTGGGATTTGTCACTCCGTATGACGGAGAGGTATTTCCGGGCCCACTCAGTAATACAACATCACAAGAAGCTTGCAAGCAATGTGACTAATGAGTTAGCCACGAGATCTTGTATTACAAAACGAGTAAAGAGACTTGCCGGTAACGAGATTGAACTAGGTATGGAGATATCGACGATCGAATCTCGGGCAAGTAACATGCCGGTAGACAAAGGGAACTACATACGGGATTAGCTGAATCCTTGACATCGAGGTTAGACCGATAAGATCTTCGTAAAATATGTAGGAACCAATATGGGCATCCAAGTCCCGCTATTGGTTATTGACCGTAGAGGTGTCTCGGTCATGTCTGCATAGTTCTCGAACCCGCAGAGTCTACACACTTAACGTTTGGTGACAATATAAGTATAGTTGAGTCATTATGGTGGTTACTGAAGGTTGTTCGGAGTCCCGGATGAGATCCTAGACGTGATGAGGTACTCCGGAATAGTCCGGAGGTGAAGATCGATATATTGGACAAAGGGTATTGGAGTCCGGAATTGTTCCGGGTGTACCGGGTAATCACCAGCGTCACGGAAAGGGGTTTCGGGGGGCCCCGGCAAGTGTTGGGGGGCCCATGGGCCACAGGGAGGGGGCAAACCAGCCCACTAAGGGGCTGAGCGCCCCCCTCACCCCATCTCACATAACCAGGAGGGTTGGGGGCGCCCCCTAGGGCTCCCACCTCCCGGCTTGGGGGGCAAGTCACCCTAGGGGAGATCCCATCTGCCTTGGCCGCCACTCCTAGATTGGATCTAGGGTGCCTCCTCCTCCTCCTCCCTTTCCCATATATATAGAGAGGTAGAGAGAGGGAAGCAGCACCCTAGAGCACATCTATACGCCACGGCGCTGCCCCTCCTCTCCCTCGTAGCCTTCTTCCTCTCTGTAGCGCTTAGTGAAGCTCTGCTGAGATTCCGCCACCACCACCGCCACCACGCCGTCGTGCTGCCGGAGGACTTGAGCTACTACTTCACCATCACTCGCTGGATCGAGGAGGTGAAGGCGTCATCAAGCCTATGTTTGTTGAACGCGGAGGTGCCGTTCGTTCGGCACTTGGATCGGGAGTTCGCGGGACGGATCGTGATTGGATCGCGAAGACGTTGGCGGGACGGATCGTGATTGGATCGGTAAGACGTTCGACTATATCAACCGCATTTCTTAACGCTTCCGCTTAGCGGTCTACAAGGGTATGTAGATCCAATCTCTCCTCTCATAGATGGTCATCTCCTAGATTGGATCTTGGTGAGCATTGGAAAGTTTTTGTTTTCCATGCAACGTTCCCCAACAGCAACGTGCATTCATTGTTGAAATTGCTTCGAATTTTATGTGGGATACTGGGGTGGGCATGCCCACTTGCTGGCAAAATTTGGTGTCGTTCTCAAGATGACGAAAATTTGGCCTTCTTAATCGGAGGCCGTTTGGGTAGGAGGGAAGGGTCCGTCTCGAAGGACGTTTTTTTGACATGCTTCAAATGTTACCAAATTTTTCTATAGCCTTGTATGAATATGAAAAGAGTCCATGCCAAGTTTGGCAGCTTTCTGACGTTGTATGGATTTTCAAGCTTTTTTGAGATGATATGTTAACTTGCCATTGGTTCCAGATTATATGAAAATGCATTTCTCATACTACTAAAAGTAGATGTCTGAAATTCACGGAATACTTATATGCTAAGTACCGCAAGTATATGAGATTCAAAATACATTGGTTAACAGAATCTCTACTTCAAAAAGACTACAAACATAAGCTACTCAGAGAAGCATAGATACCGCAGCTGTCAGGAAAGAATCCATCCCTCCCATCCACCCAGCAGCTCACGCAAATAGTATAAACCCAGCACAAGCGCCAGACAAGAACCAGTTTTTAGTGCACTACGTATTACATTACCCAAAAAGACAAGACACAAAAACAAAGCAGAACAGGCTTTTCTCTAGCAAGAGATTGTCTTCAGATGCTTTCAGCATGTCCAACCTCAAGGATAAACCAGCGTCGGCACCCTTATCCACCATCCATGCGTAGTAGATCTGAAGATCTCCCCCGCAACCTGCTCAACTTCTCTTACACCCGCCATCATGCGCCTTATTTTTTCTTGGTTTTTCTGCAACACATTCCAATCATGCAAATTTTTAATAATCATATTAACAGGAACACAAAGATCAACCAACCTCATATTATCAAACACACTCTAATTCTAAGTTTCCATAAACTCCAGAAAGTAGCATACATGCCTACTATCATAAGACTCATATCACTTTTATCCAATTTCCCAATCCACACGGCAAAATATTTTCCATGTTGTCAGGGATGTCATGCATCCCAAAAGAACTCAGCATCCACAACATCTTGGCAACAGAACAATGGGAAAAAATATGGTCAATATCCACCTCTCTTCCACAAAAAGAGCATTTGCTGTCTTCAAGCCACACCCTTTTTATAAGTTATTGGTTGTGGGGATGCTATCTATCAACACAAGACAAAATAAAACTTAGAATCTGGGAGGCATTTTAACTAGGTCATACTCATTTCTATCAATATTCTTTCGCTAGTAAAACCTAGCCCTAAAACAAAGCATCCTCTTATTCACCCCAACTGCCCAACCATAAAAGACATCATATAATAGGGAATACCAGTTAGGAATATTTAAATCAAAGTGATTCTGCTAGCACCGCCCAACAATCTACCCTACGAAGTACCACACTTTCACTCCATTTTCTCTCCAGGAGGTTTTCAATGCTTATTTCTTGTTCTTTTTTAGCATTAGGAAACCCTAAATATTTATAGTGATATCACCTATAGGGCAGGTGAATATCTTAGAATATTACATTTTATTTTTTGCAGCCTCCCCAGTATACATAAATATGAGCAACTCATCTTTATGGCAAGTCTTAGTGAAACAGTGTGAAACATATATTAACATCATCAAGCCTACTTTGAACTGCTCAAACAATTAGTAAACAAAATTCTAAAATCATGCAAATGACATGTACATGCGGTACACTAACAAAACAAGTAAATGAGATGTAACATAAATCACGAAATTACTGGCATCTTCATATTCATATCAGCAAAATTGACATGGCATCTTTGCAAGCTTGGGTCAGTAGCTTATCATGTGTTTCATGGCATGGCAATAATTTTAACAAGAAGCAGGCATGAAAAATGACCCAAACATATGTACAAACTTAGGCCATATGATGCATGGATTAATTCAAACAAAAATAACAAAATGCCAAGTTATGCAAAATGTCATGCACAAAAACTTATCCGAATGACATAATTAACACCACTATTGGATTAGTTGGATTTTGCTACCCCAATTTATATATAACATGAATGCACAAAACAATATACCGCCTAAAAGGGAAACCTAGGACATGCTAGATTACAAATATTTCGAAAATGACTAAAAGGCAGAAGGGCTGGAATTTGTTAGGGACACTTGGGTTGGCTAGGCATCAAGGATGACCAGTGGGCCAGGGCCACGTGGCTTGGAGCGTTTGTGTGTCTGAATGCCCGGTTTGAAATTTTGAAAAAAAATATGGCCTAAGATGAAAGTTGACTAATTTGATGATTTGTTATACTACCTTCAATGACATAAACATTGACAATCATATTGATGCTTCTTTGACATATATCATTACTATAATGTGGAGTTAACTTATTTGGTATGCATTAGTAGATATGTGCATTAGCCAAAATTGCACTACTGAAATAGTTCAGTGTCTACCTGTGTGTACCATTGTTCAAGATATCTTTCGATATTCCGATAAATTGGCCGATTTATCGCTTACCGGTGTCTGGCTGATAAATCAGCCGATATGGCGACAAATCAGTCGATATGCCGATAAACTAGCCGATTTACCCCTTATCATGGGTCGACCGATAAGTTCCCGGTAAGCGATATCCCCAGCATTGTTGTGTACTGAAACTGCACTACTATAATATTTTAGTGTCTACTTGTGTGTACTGAAACTGCACTACTGAAATATTTCAATGTCTACCAGTGTGTACTGATATTGAACTACTGAAATATTTCAATGTCTACCAGTGTGTACTGAAATTGTACTACTGAAATATTTTAGAATCTGCAACTGTCTACTGAACTTGCAGTATTGAAATATTTCAGTGTCTACCGGTGTGCACTGAAATTGCACTACTGAAATATTTCAGAATCTACAACTATCTTCTGAACTTCCAGTATTGAAATATTTCAGTGTCTACCCAGAGTCTACTACTGTCTACTGAACTCGCAGTACTCAAACACAATTTATTCTTTGCAACTAATTAAGCTGCAATCCAGAGGCTATGGATTGGAGTAGAAGTGCAGTTCAACAGATACAAGAACACTAAACAAAAAGGGACAATACATGTAGCAACAAAAAAATGCCGAGAATCAAATTATCCAAGTGGCAAGTAACAATTTACCAATCAAGAAGCTTACCCTAAACAACGGTACTGCCGCAGTTTAGACGAGGAGAGCGACGAGGTAAGCGTGGAGAATGGCGGGGAAGCGACATCGCGCCCACTCTCCTCCTCCTCTTGTGGTTAGAGGACCGAGTCTCCGGTGACTCGGTTGGAGGCTGCACAATGTCCAACGGCAGCTCGTACAGGTTGGCTTCCTGATCCTCTGGATGCTCTACCCTGGATCTCTACGCCCGCCACCTCCGCCTGACGTACTCCTTGGGCCTCGATGCACTCCAGCGGTACTGCAGGCGGGGGCTAGATCGCCGCCCTCTCGCTGTCGGTCAGATGCTTGGTCATGGCCTGCGCCGTCCAGGCCATCTGCCGTTATTGTCAAACCAAAAACAGATCTCGCTCATCCTGGCCATCTTGACCTGGTCGGCGCCAACGATGGCCATGATCTTCACGTCTTCCATCGATCTGCTGTACTCGTCGGCTTTAAGAGTAGAGGAGAGGAGTGACAGTGGCTTTGGGAGAGGAGAAGATGTGGTTGCAATGGAGAAGATGGAGAGGACATGCGGTTTAGCAATGGAAAAGAGGAGAGGAGCGGACGGCGGTAGTTTTTGATTGGACAAGAGGGCGGTGAACCTGTGACTAATTTGAGACTAATTTACCCTTCTATTAAGAAGCGACGCCACATAAATCTGAGTACTAACCCCACCATTTTTAGTACTTTCGTGTACTTTTGTGCGAGTACTATCTAGTACTACCTATCTCTCTGCCGTTAGATCGAGACCAACAGACGGTTAAAAAAATGCCAACTACCCTAAAACATGTATTTAGCTAATGGCAATATTCTAGGCTGGCAATACAAAGTTTTTGTTCTACAAGCATTTAATATTGTATCAATGATACGCTATTATACATAATGCCTATGTTTTTTTTCTAGTTTGTCCACTATTGATGTTGTTTTTATTCTAATAAGCTCACATGGGGTGTGTATGTCATGGGCATGTGGCTCGTCTCGTTCGCAGTATCATTTAGCTGTAATTAGAAAAGAGAAATTTAGTTGTACTTTTTGTAATTACATCATCGATAGTCATGCAACTGTTATGCATGGAACATGCTGTAAATATCTCTAGTAGTACTACATCTACAGTGTATTTAAGGCTACCACTATTTATTTTTCTGCTTGATCAAACAATTTACTGTGTTGACAACTGTTAGATAAAATGGCTCCTTGAGAACATTATTATGACACAGCAGCGCTTAGTAAGTTTGAGATACTTATAGTGTCCTGATCTTGCTCTGTTTGGCTTGTATTGGTGTTGGCGCTAAGAAAGGGAACCTCTCCTGTGTGCACTTCCATCAGTTCATTGAGGCAAGAAGCAAAGAAGGGTCAGTATACTTAATACCTTATTATATATGTCGGACAATAATTATTATCCACACACTGTATTGTTCACATTCTATATGTAAACCTGCTAGCTAATTTCCTCTTTTATACCACTATACTATGTTCGTACCTATCTAACATTCTTAAGGAATACCGTTCACTTTATTTTCAACCATGTGATGGTAGAACTCGGTTCATTATCTGAATATGCCTCTTTGATTATTCTATGGTAACTTGTTAGTTCTAGACTTATGTTTATAGCATGGCTAAGTCTGAGGTGGCTAGATGTATTTTTTTTCATGCTGAGGCTTACGATTTCCGAACCATGATAGTTCAGTTCACCTAATTATTCTCTCCAGAATTTGACAATGTGTTATGTTTGAATTACTCCAGGTGCCTCATGCGTTGACTCTTGTTAAGGATGAGTTCTGCGATGTGCGCAACAAGTTCCAGACTATGCTGGAGGTAGCCCTTTGTGTGCCCATGTTGGCTTTTGATTTCCAACTTCTGACTAGTGTCATAATCTACATATCTATCATGGATTGTTTAAGATAAAAAGGAAAAACTTGATCTCATTCTTTTTGCTATTGATATTTATCCAGATATACTGTTGATGACCCACAAGTATAGGGGATCTATCGTAGTCCATTCGGTAAGTAAGAGTGTCGAACCCAACGAGGAGCAGAAGGAAATGATAAGCGGTTTTTAGTAAGGTTTTCTCTGCAAGCACTGAAATAGTAGATGATAGATAGTTTCGTGATAAGATAAATAGTAACGGGCAAAAAGTAAATAAAGTAAATAAAGTGCAGCAAGGTGGCCCAATCCTTTATGTAGCAAAGGATAAGCCTGGACAAATTCTAATAATGAAGAAGGTGCTCCCGAGGACACATTGGGAATTATCGTCAAGCTAGTTTTCATCACGTTCATAAGATTCGCGTTCGGTACTTTGATAATTTGATATGTGGGTGGACCGACACTTGGGTACTGTCCTAACTTGGACAAGCATCCCACTTATGATTAACCCCTATTGCAAGCATCCGCAACTACAAAAAGGAGTATTAAGGTGAACCTAACCACAACATTAAACATATGGGTCCATATCAGCCCCTAACGAAGCAACGCATAAACTAGGGTTTAAGCTTCTGTCACTCTAGCAACCCATCATCTACTTATTACTTCCCTATGCCTTCCTCTAGGCCCAAATAATGGTGAAGTGTCATGTAGTCGACGTTCACATAACACCACTAGAGGAAAGACAACATACATCTCATCAAAATATTAAACGAATACCAAATTCACATGACTACTAATAGCAAGACTTCACCCATGTCCTCAGGAACAAACGTAACTACTCACAAAGCATATTCATGTTCATAATCAGAGGAGTAATAATATGCATAAAGGATCTGAAAATATGATCTTCCACCAAGTAAACCAATTAGTATCAACTACACGGAGTAATCAACACTACTAGCAAACCACCGGTACCAATTTGTGGTTTTGATACAAGATTGGATACAAGAGATGAACTAGGGTTTTGAGAGGAGATGGTGCTGGTGAAGATGTTGATGGAGATTGACCCCCTCTCGATGAGAGGATCGTTGGTGATGATTTCCCCCTCCCGGAGGGAAGTGTCCCCGGCAGAACAGCTCCGCCAGAGCCCTAGATTGATTCCGCCTCGTGGTGGCGGAGTTTCGTCCCGTAAGCTTGCCCATGATTTTTTCCAGGGTAAAAGTAATGATATAGCAGAAGATGGACGCCGGAGGCCCACCAGGGGACCCAGGAGATAGGGGGCGCGCCCCCTGTCTCCTGGACAGGGTGTGGGCCCCCTGGCCTATTTCTTTAGCTCAGAAATTCTTATAAATTCCAAAAAGTTGTTTCGTGGAGTTTCAGGACTTTTGGAGCTGTGCATAATGGGCTTCCAACGTTTGCTCCTTTTCTAGCCAGAATTCCAGCTGCCTGCATTCCCCCTCTTCATGGTAAACCTTGTAAAATAAGAGAGAATAGCCATAAGTATTGAGATATAATGTGTAATAACACCCCATAATGCAATAAGTATTGATATAAAAGCATGATGCAAAATGGACGTATCAACTCCCCCAAGCTTAGACCTCGCTTGTCCTCAAGCGGAAGCCGAAATCGAAAAATTTGTCCACATGTTTAGAGATAGAGGTGTCGATAAAAATAAAATACAGACATGAGGGCATCATGATCATTCTAATAACAGCAACATATATGGAGTTTGTCATATGATTTCCTATGCTCAAGTAATAAACGATTCACAATGTCAAGTATGGTTCAAAAACTTCATTGGGAACTAACAAACTATAATCTCAGTCATTGAAGCAATTGCAATTTATCGTAACATCGAAAAGAGTCAATAATAGAGCTTTTCAGCAAGCTCACATACTCAACTATCTCGTAGTCCCCTATAATTGTTAACACTCATGCAATACTTGTGGTTATAGAGTTTCAGCCAGACACTGAGAAAGATAGGGGCTTATTGTGTTGCCTCCCAACATATTCACCTTTAGGCGATGTCAACAATAATAGCCTATGCCAACTTACATCCAATTGGATATATGAATCATGATCTTTCAAACACGAGGAGCTTGCCAAAGGATAAAAAAATAAAAAGGGAAATGTGAGCATCACCTTGACTCAAACATAAAGTAAAACATAAAGTAAAAGATAGGCCCTTCGCAGAGGGAAGCAGAGGTTGTCATGCACGTTTAGGGTTGATGCATAAAGTCTTAGTGCAAAAGAATGTCACTTTATATTGCCCCTTGTATGTGGACCTTTATTATGCAGTCCGTCGATTTTATTACTTCCACAACAAGTTCGTACAAAGCTTATTTTCTCTGCACTAATAAGTCATACATATTTAGAGAGCAATTTTTATTGCTTGCACCGATGGCAACTTACTTGAAGGATCTTATTCAATCCATAGGTGGGTATGGTGGACTCTCATGGCAAAACTGGGTTTAAGGATATTTGGAAGCACAAGTAGTATCTCTACTTGGTGCAAGGAATTTGGCTAGCATGAGGGGGAAAGGCAAGCTCAACATGTTTGGAAGGTCAATGACAATATACTTTAACTGAGATGTCGGGAAACATAAACCATTACATTGTCTTCCTTGTCCAACATCAACTCTTTTAGCATGTCATACTTAATGAGTGCTTCACAATCATAAAAGATGTCCATGATAATATATTTATATGTGAACCCCTCTTTCCTTATCACTTCCTATTAATTGCAACGATGACCAAGGCTACGTTCATCAACTCTCAACAATTTTTATGCCTCATACTTTCTATGTATGAAGTTATCACTATCCATAAGATCAATATGAACTTTTTTTGTTCTTTCTACTTTCACAAGATCATAGCAACATAGCAAAGCCCTCGACTCAACACTAATCTTTATTATAGATAGCACACAGACTCGCTTACATAAAGAGCTCACAAAGAAAAACTCAAAACTACTTGATATCAAAACTTCAATCTACTAGATCAAGATATTACTAAAAGGATCGAACTAAATAAAGCGGTAAAGATAAGAGTGTGAAGGTGATACGATACCGGGGCATCTCCCCCAAGCTTGGCAGTTGCCAAGGGGAGTGCCCATACCCATGTGATTATTTCTCCTTCTTCACGGTTGGTGTTATGATCTTCTTGGCGATTATGCCCTTCAAGATACGGTTCTCCTCCTCGAGCTTATTAACTTGTTGTTTGAGGTCCATATTTTCTTTACGGAGCTTGCCTGTAACGGACAAGGCTCCTTTCACCCAAGGATGCTGCATAGCTTCTAGAGAACAAGTGAAACTCTTTTTCATATTTTCATAAGAAAGAAATTTAGAGTCGGAAGGAGTGACCGAAGTAGGGACAGCCAGGGTAGGTAGTTCCCCCATCGTGAATTCTGCTCGAAGACGAGAGGTAACTTCTTGATCCTCCTCCATGGCATCTATCCTTTTCAAATCAGCCTCCATCTCATCCTCCGTTGATGGTCCAAAGTGATAGGCGTCGCTATTTGCTCCTGGACCTGGCGTTGGGTGAGACACCAGCTCTCCCAAGCGACTCTCGAGAAGACATCTTGCTTTATTCTGCAACAGAAACAACTCGAAACGAAAATAGAGGATATTTGCATGATACGGTGGTCAAAACCTTCGGGAGTATATATAATGAATTTTTACCGACCAAAATACATAACATACAAGAAAACGGAGTCCGGAGGCATACGAGGTGCCCACGAGACAGGGGCGCTCATGAGGCGCCCTCCTCTCTCGTGGGAGCCTCGTGTCCCTTTCTGACTACTTCTTTCTTCCTAAAATTCTTAAATAATCCAAAACTGATAAAAATTGCCATTAGAGTTGTTTTGGAGTCGGTTTACTTACCGTACCACGTACCTATACCTTTTCGAGTCCAGGAACGTTCGGAAAGTTTCTCTTATGTATTCCTCGGGGTTATGGTTTCAATAATATTAGTTTCAACATTGATAGGATTACCTGAAATATAATGTTTAATTCTTTGACCGTTTACCACCCTCGGATTTGTGCCTTCGAAGTTGTTGATTTTTATAGCACCAGAACGATAGACCTCCTCGATAACGTAGGGACCTTCCTATTTTGAGAGAAGTTTTCCTGCAAAAAATCTTAAACAAGAGTTGAACAATAACACATAATCTCCTACATTAAACTCATGCTTTTGTATCCTCTTATCATGCCAGCGTTTGACTTTTTCTTTGAAAAGCTTGGCATTCTCATATGCTTGGGTTCTCCATTCATCAAGTGAGCTAATATCAAACAACCTCTTCTCACCTGCAAGTTTGAAGTCATAATTGAGCTCTTTAATAGCCCAACATGCCTTATGTTCAAGTTCAAGAGGTAAATGACATGCTTTGCCATAAACCATCTTATATGGAGACATACCCATAGGATTTTTGAATGCAGTTCTATAGGCCCATAATGCATCATCAAGTTTTTTGGACCAATTATTTCTAGATCTATTCACAGTCTTTTGCAAAATTAATTTGAGCTCTCTATTGCTCAACTCTACTTGACCACTAGACTGCGGGTGATAAGGAGATGCGATTCTATGATTGACATCATACTTAGCAAGCATCTTACAGAAAGCACCATGAATAAAGTGTGAACCACCATCAGTCATAAGATATCTAGGGACTCCAAACCTCGGAAAAATAACTTCTTTAAGCATTTTAATAGAAGTGTTATGATCAGCACTACTAGTTGGAATAGCTTCTACCCACTTAGTAACGTAATCATTAACAACTAAAATATGTGTATAACCATTGGAGGCAGGAAAAGGTCCCATATAATCAAAGCCCCAAACATCAAACGGTTCAATAACAAGGGAATAATTCATAGGCATTTCTTGACGTCTACTAATGTTACCTATTATTTGACATTCATCACAAGATAAGACAAACTTACGAGCATCTTTGAAAAGAGTAGGCCAATAAAAACCAGATTGTAGTACCTTGTGTGCAGTTCTATCTCCAGCGTGGTGTCCTCCATATGATTCAGAGTGACACTTGCGTAGGATTTGTTCCTGTTCATGCTCAGGCACACAACATCTAATAATACCATCTACTCCTTCTTTATAAAGGTGTGGATCATCCCAGAAGTAATGTCTTAAATCATAAAAGAACTTTTTATTTTGCTGGTATGTGAAACTAGGCGGTATATATTTAGCAACAATGTAATTAGCATAATCAGCATACCAAGGAGCAGTACGAGAAGCATTGACAACCGCTAATTGTTCATCAGGAAAACTATCATTAATAGGCAGTGGGTCATCAAGAACATTCTCTAACCTAGACAAGTTGTCTGCAACGGGGTTCTCAGCTCCTTTTCTATCAATAATATGCAAGTCAAATTCTTGGAGCAAGAGAACCCATCTAATGAGTCTAGGCTTAGCATCTTTCTTTTCCATAAGATATTTAATAGCAGCATGATCAGTGTGAATAGTAACTTTGGAATCAACAATATAAGGTCTAAACTTATCACATGCAAACACAACTGCTAAGAACTCTTTTTCAGTAGTAGCATAATTTCTCTGGGCAGTATCAAGAGTCTTACTAGCATACTGGATAACATTCAATTTCTTATTGACTCTTTGCCCTAAAATAGCACCTACAGCATAATCACTAGCATCACACATAATTTCAAAAGGTAAATTCCAATCAGGTGGCTGAATAATAGGTGCACTGATCAAGGCTTTCTTAAGTATTTCAAATGATTCTACACAATCATCATCAAAGACAAAAGGAATATCTTTTTGCAATAAATTAGTCAGAGGCCTAGAGATTTTAGAGAAGTCCTTAATGAACCTCCTATAAAAGCCGGCATGACCAAGGAAACTTCTTATACCTTTTATGTCCTTGGGACATGGCATCTTTTCAATAGCATCAACTTTGGCCTTATCAACTTCAATACCTCTCTCGGAGATCTTTGTCCCAAGACAATGCCTTCATTAACCATAAAGTGACACTTCTCCCAATTTAGGACGAGACTAGTGTCTTCGCATCTCTGCAAAACTCGATCAAGATTGCTCAAACAATCATCAAAAGAGGATCCATAGACGGAGAAGTCATCCATGAATACCTCACAAATCTTTTCACAAAAATCAGAGAATATAGCCATCATGCATCTTTGAAAGGTAGCAGGTGCATTACACAAACCAAAAGGCATACGTCTATAAGCAAAAGTACCAAAAGGGCAAGTAAAAGTAGTTTTAGATTGATCCTTTGCTGACACAGGTATTTGAGAGAAGCCAGAATAACCATCTAGAAAGCAAAAATGTGTGTGTTTGGATAGCCTTTCTAGCATTTGATCAATAAAAGGTAAAGGGTAATGATCTTTCTTAGTAGCTTTATTTAACTTATGAAAATCAATTACCATCCTGTAACCTGTAATAATTCTTTGCGGGATCAATTCATCTTTATCATTAGGAACAACGGTAATACCTCCCTTTTTAGGGACACAATGAACAGGGCTTACCCATTCACTATCAGCAACGTGATAAATAATACCTGCCTCAAGGAGCTTTAGAATCTCCTTTCTTACCACTTCCTTCATTTTGGGATTTAATCGTCTTTGAGGATCTCTAACTGGTTTGGCATCTTTCTCCACTGAATTTTTGTGTTGACATAATGTGGGACTAATGCCCTTAAGATCGTCCAGAGTATATCCAATAGCAGCTCGGTGCTTCTTCAGAGTTTTCAATAATCTTTCTTCTTCTTTCTCTAAAAGGTTAGCACTAATAATAACAGGATACATTTCTTTTTCATCAAGATAAGCATACTTAAGATTATCAGGTAAAGGTTTGAGTTCAAACACGGGATCACCCTTGGGTGGAGGGGGATCTCCAAGAATTTCAACGGGAATGTTATGTTTCAGCATAGGTTCTTGTTTAAGGAACACTTCATCTATTTCTTCCCTTTCCTTCATAAACATATCGTTTTCATGGTCTAGCAAATATTGTTCTAATGGATCAGTTGGAGGAACAGCAATGGAAGCAAGACCAATAATCTCATCCTTACTAGGTGTTTCCCTTTCACGAGGTTGTCTACTAAACTTAGCAAAATTGAACTCATGAGACATACCATCTATGCCAACAGTGACTACCTTCCTTTTACAATTAATCTTAGCACTAGCAGTATTCAAGAATGGTCTACCAAAAATAATGGGACAAAAATCATCTTGTGGGGAAGAAAGAACAAGAAAATCAGCAGGGTATTTAATCTTCCCACACAAGACTTCAACATCTCTAACAATCCCAATAGGTTTAATGGTGTCCCTATTAGCAAGCTTAATAGTAACATCAATGTCTTCTAATTCAACAGGTGCAATATCGTGCATAATTTCTTTATAAAGATCATAAGGTATCGCACTAGCACTAGCACCCATATCACATAAGCCATGATAACAATGATCTCCTATTTTAACAGAAATAACAGGCATGCCAACGACAGGTCTACGTGTCTTAGTATCGGGTCTAGCAATATTAGCAGTCTCACCCAAGAAGGAAATAACATGCCCATCTAAGTCCTCATCCAAGAGATCTTTAACCATAGCAATACTAGGTTCAACATTAATTTGCTCAGGAGGTGTATAAGTCCTAGTATTACTCTTACGAACAACAGTCGAAGCTTTAGCATGATCTTTTATCCTAACAAGAAAAGGAAGTTTTTCAACATAAGCAGTAGGAATAATAGGATCACTATATGTAATAGTCTTCTCTTCGGCCGTAATAGGTGCAACTACTTTCACTTAAACAGGAGGATTATATTTAAACCACTTCTCTTTAGGGAGATCAACGTGAGTAGCAAAAGTTTCACAAAAATTAGCTACTATCTCAGAGTCAAGTCCATACTTAGAGCTAAATCCACGAAAAGCATCGGTATCCATAAAAGATTTAACACAATCGAACTTAGGTGTCATACCTGACTCCTTACCATCGTCGGAACCCCAATCTTCAGAGTTGCATTTAATTCTTTCCAATAAGTCCCAATTGAAATCAATAGTCTTCAGCATATAAGAACCAGCACAGGAAGTATCGAGCAGGTTGCGATTATTAAGAGAAAGCCGAGCATAAAAATTCTGAATAATCATTTCCCGAGAGAGCTCATGATTGGGGCATGAATATAACATTGACTTAAGCCTCCCCCAAGCTTGAGCGATGCTTTCTCCTTCGCGAGGCCAGAAATTATATATGTAATTACGATCACGATGAACAAAATGCATAGGATAGAACTTCTGGTGAAATTCCAACTTCAATCGCTTATAATTCCAAGATCCCGTATCATCACACAGCCTATACCATGTCAATGCATCTCCCTTCAAAGATAAAGGGAAGACCTTCCTCTTGAAAACATCATCGGGAATACCTGCAAGCTTAAACAATCCACAAACTTCATCCACAAAGATAACGTGTAAGTCGGGATGTAATGTTCCATCTCCTGCAAAAGGATTAGCTAGCAGTTTTTCTATCATACCCGAAAGAATCTCAAAGTGAATATTTTCATAAAGTTCAGTAGGTTGAGGAGCATCTCTTTGCTCTTATGGTTGGGGTGAAGATACCCCAAACAAGCCCCTCAAAGGATTAGTTTCCATAGTGACAAGTAACAGAAAATTTCAGCCACTATATAAATGTTTCCTTACCAAGTTCCACTCACCAAAAGCGCTACACTCCCCGGCAACGGCGCCAGAAAAGAGTCTTGATGACCCACAAGTATAGGGGATCTATCGTAATCCTTTTGATAAGTAAGAGTGTCGAACCCAACGAGGAGCAGAAGGAAATGATAAGCGGTTTTCAGTAAGGTTTTCTCTGCAAGCACTGAAATAGTAGATGATAGACAGTTTCGTGATAAGATAAATAGCAACGGGCAAAAAGTAAATAAAGTAAATAAAGTGCAGCAAGGTGGCCCAATCCTTTATGTAGCAAAGGATAAGCCTGGACAAATTCTAATAATGAAGAAGGTGCTCCCGAGGACACATTGGGAATTATCGTCAAGCTAGTTTTCATCACGTTCGTAAGATTCAAGTTCGGTACTTTGATAATTTGATATGTGGGTGGACCGACACTTGGGTGCTGTCCTAACTTGGACAAGCATCCCACTTATGATTAACCCCTATTGAAAGCATCCGCAACTACAAAAAGGAGTATTAAGGTGAACCTACCCACAACATTAAACATATGGGTCCATATCAACCCCTAACGAAGCAACGCATAAACTAGGGTTTAAGGTTCTGTCACTCTAGCAACCCATCATCTACTTATTACTTCCCTATGCCTTCCTCTAGGCCCAAATAATGGTGAAGTGTCATGTAGTCGACATTCACATAACACCACTAGAGGAAAGACAACATACATCTCATCAAAATATCGAATGAATACCAAATTCACATGACTACTAATAGCAAGCCTTCACCCATGTCCTCAGGAACAAACGTAACTACTCACAAAGCATATTCATGTTCATAATCAGAGGAGTAATAATATGCATAAAGGATCGGAACATATGGTCTTCCACCAAGTAAACCAACTAGTATCAACTACACGGAGTAATCAACACTACTAGCAACCCATAGGTACCAATTTGTGGTTTTGATACAAGATTGGATACAAGAGATGAACTAGGGTTTTGAGAGGAGATGGTGCTGGTGAAGATGTTGATGGAGATTGACCCCCTCTCGATGAGAGGATCGTTGGTGATGACGTTGGTGATGATTTCCCCCTCCCGGAGGGAAGTGTCCCCGGCAGAACAGCTCCGCCAGAGCCCTAGATTGATTCCGCCAAGGTTCCGCCTCGTGGCGGCGGAGTTTCGTCCGTAAGCTTGCCCACGATTTTTTCAGGGTAAAAGTGATGATATAGCAAAGATGGATGCGGAGGCCACAGGGGGCACAGGAGATAGAGGCGCGCCCTATATGGGGGCCCCTGTCTCTGGACAGGGTGTGGGCCCCGTGGCCTATTTCTTTAGCTCAGAAATTCTTATAAATTCCAAAAAGTTGTTTCATGGAGTTTCATGACTTTTGGAGCTGTGCGAATAGGTTTCAACGTTTGCTCCTTTTCGGCCAGAATTCCAATTGCCAAGCATTCCCCTCTTCATGGTAAACCTTGTAAAATAAGAGAATAGCCATAAGTATTGAGATATAATGTGTAATAACAACCCATAATGCAATAAGTATTGATATAAAAGCATGATGCAAAATGGACGTATCAACTGTTTGATTTCTTAGGTATATGAAATGTTTCTGTCTTAATTTTGGTCATCACATTTCAGTAGCTATATCAGGTAGTTTTAATCCGTATAATTTCTTTGTTTCTCAATGTGGCCAAGGACCGGAATAAGATACCAACCACCTTGTAACATTGCTGATTTGTGAATACTTGTGACTTTAAAAACATTATGTGCTTTAGGCATGTCGTAATCATTATTCTATTCTTCTTTTGATGTAGCTGGAGCAACAGATCGTGGCCTATGGTCCTAAATAGTAGCAATCGAAGCAAAAATAAAAATAAAAATCATAGCCCCATGTGATCCCTCCCATGATGGGGTGAATGTATGTCTGAAGATGCAAATAATGTTCAACACGTAACTGGTTTTTTGGGCGGTTATAAAATAACATGAGGAATCGTGTGCATGTGTCTATCTCTCTGTCAAGAATATATCAGGTTGTGCCCTCTGGGCTTTCCCGCCCCATGCAATTTTTAAACTCTTTACCTCATTGGTTGGTTAATGTTGTCTTCGTTTTGTCATACATTGTTGGCTCTCTTGTCTGTTTACCGTCTGTTGGAATGCTGGTGCCTCTCCTTGAGAAAGGGCAAAGGTTTGTTGGTTGTCTAAAACTACACCTGAGTGAGTGCGGAAGCCATGTTAGATAGTACAATATGAGTGTCGCAAGTTGTTCTCGACCACCACCAGAACCTCCGAAAAACCATCGCAGGAGAATGAACCAGCTATGTGGGCGGAGGAGAGGACGAGATATTTCTAGACGGGGGAGGGGGGGGGGGGGGCGAGGTGAAGGGTTGGTGAAATGTTGTCGTGGTAGAACATCGAGGGGGTAATGAATCCAGTAATCAAGTGGATGGCGCGACAGGGTCATCTGAACCATACGAGAACCTAGGTGTCGGTAGTAAAACCGGTAGACCTTGGGGTAGGGAGTCCCGAGCTGTGGATCTCAGATCGATGGTAACAGGGTCAAAGAAGACAGTGTTTACATGGGTGTGGGACCTCTCGAAGTGGTAATACCCTACCTCCTACTTTGATTATATTGATGATGATGTATCTAATACAAGCTTGATCTACCTCGAGATCGTAAGGAAAGATCTAAACCTAGGACTAGGTGAATGTAATTGTGACTGGATCCCCTTTATAGGCTAAACCCTCTGGCTTATATACATGCCAAGTAGGGCATCTAGGGTTACATGGTCGGTATCCAGGGGTGTGTATGGATGCGGCAGGAGATGTCTTGGAGTATACGCCAAGTCTTTGGTAGATGTAGTCTTGATCACGTCCAGGCGTGTAGCATCCGGAGTCCACCCGAATGAAAATGAGGGCATTCAGGCCCAACCCGAGGACTGTGGGCACACTAGGTTGGCACCCCCGAGTCCAGGACACCATTAATAGCCCCCAAACTGGTCTTCTATGCCGAGGACGACCTCTTCAATTTTAACAACTTTGGATCCGAAGTCCTTGGATTAACAGACGAGTTCTCCTTTTTTGATAATCTGAGACACTTTCCTTTATTTAAAGCCACCATGGACCATTCCTCGAAGGAATGGCGTCCTTTGAACAGGACCTGACCGAACCCGCTGAGCGTCCGAAGACGGGAGGTTACTTAGCCTTGAAGGCCTTCCGCGTAGGTGTGACCAGTGCTTCTAGCCTCACACCTTTATTGAAGAGGTACTACCCATGACTGGGCGGGCAGTTACTGCTCACTCGAATCACGGCCCGAGGCAGTCCTCTTATTGACACGTCCGATCGAAATGGAGATCGTGCCCATTTTCTCAGGGATGTTTCTCCCTATACATATAAGAGCAAAGGGAGAGCGATGGGAATAGTACGCTCCCCTTCCTTCCTGCATGCTGCCTCTCCAGCTCCGGCACCCATATCCAATCCCGAACTCATTTCACTCCCGCAACACTTCTCCACCTCCATCCCCAGCCATGGCTGATGCCACCCTCAAGGGACACTTGGCCGGCTCCTCCATCACGAAGGGCACCATCTTGGAGCTGCACAGCACGGGTTACATCTTCCCTGAGATCAGCACTTGAGTGCTGGATTCGGACCAACGAATACCCGCTTCCCGTCCTGGGAAGAGGGTTGTCTTCATCCCCCACCTCGTCAGAGGTCTGGGGTTCCTGTTGCACCCCTATGTGCACGAGATCATGTTCTTTACGGTCTAGATTTCCACCATCTATCCCCGAATTCCATCCTCCATCTCGCCTCCTTCATCACTGTTTGTGAGACTTTCCTCCGCGTCGAGCCACACTTCAGATTGTTGCTGAAGATCTTCTGCATCAAAGCCAAAATCCAGCAGATCCGAACTCACAGAGTGTGGGGGCACGATGATTAGCAAGAACAAGAAGGTGGGCTGGTTCAAGGGCACCTTTATAGAGACCAAAAAGGAGTGGCAGCGTGAGTGGTTTTATATCGCTGAGCCACTCTCTGCCGGCCAGGCCAAGGTTCCGGCGTTCTCGGCTGGACCTCTGAAGAAGCTCACATCCTGGAGGAAGAAGGGCATGGGCAGGGGGAACCTTGAAGAGGTGAAGGCGCTATTCCAGAAGATCTAGTTCTAGACAGACAAGAAGAACCTCCAACTGGTGGATGTGGTAAACGTCATGCTCCACCGCCATGTCTTACCTCTCCAATCTCGGGCCACCCCGATGTGGGCATATAAGCTCGAGGATTCGGTGCCCATCGACCACTTCTTCCACTCCTCATGGACGGGATGTGGACAATTATTTTCGAAGCCGCCCACGACGCCCCTGAGGTAATTTTCAATACACAACTCTACACTCTGTGTTTCTTTGAACCTCATAGACTTTGGCTGACTAGTTGATTTTATATTTGCAGAAGTGGATCTCCAAGGCACAGCGAATGCTGTGCCCGGCGCCGCTGCCCGAGGTGGAGAGGACTCCCCAACTCATGGCCCTCTTAACCGAGGAGCCGCATGTGGTGCCCACCAAGGAGTCAAAACCTCTGAGGTGCAAGGCGGGTCTTCGAGCATGGGAGACCTCTGTCACCTGGTCCGAGGAGACCCCTGCCTCCTCCACCCATGAGGATGATGCGGATGAGGACACGGGGTAAAGGAAACCCTTCCCTCAAGGGCAAGAGGGTAGCATCCGAGGACGCCGAGGAGGAAGCATGGCAGCCTGTCCTGCCAGAGAAGGCTAGCTTCTCCAACGAGTCGGATGAGGACCTCCTCGAGTTGGGGAGGGAGAAGCCGGCACCCCGGAGGCACGTGATTGTAACCATATTTGGACTTTGAAAGCCTATCCATCAAATGAAACTTATAAAGGCATTTTTCCAGCCCGCCGAAGGTACGCCTCAGTGGCAACACCTCGAGCGGCTACCCCCGACGGACAGCGGGATGCCTGAGCCTGCTGTCACACCTCCAGCTCTCGAGGGGCTAGGGAAAGCATCATCCGGTCCCTCCCCCACTAGTCAACACATCGGGGGCTGAGGTACCGGTCATCACGGCCGAGGTTGACACCTCGGCCAAACAGGGCCAAGGGGATGCAGTCCACGTGGTCCCCTGATACGTATCCAACGTATCTATAATTTTTTATTGTTCCGTGGTATTATATTATCTGTTTTGGATGTTTTATATGCATTAATATGCTATTTATATATTTTTGGGACTAACCTGTTAACCTAGAGCCCAGTGCCGGTTTTTGTTTTCCTTGTTTTTGAGTTTTGCAGAAAAAAAATATCAAATGAAGTCCAAACGGAATAAAAATTTATGATGATTTTCCTTGGACTAGAAGACACCTACGTGACTTGGAGAGAGGACGAGAAGAGTCCTGAGGAGGCCACAAGCCTCTAGGGTGCGCGCTAGGGGGTGTTGGGGAACGTTGCAGAAAATTAAATTTTTCTATGCTTTCACCAAGATCAATTTATGAGTTCATCTAGCAACGAGAGAAAGGAGTGCATCTACATACCCTTGTAGATCGCGAGCGGAAGCGTTCAAGAGAACGGGGTTGAGGGAGTCGTACTCGTCGTGATCCAAATCACCGATGATCCTAGTGCTGATGGACAGCACCTCCGCGTTCAACACACGTACGGAGCGGAGACGTCTCCCGCGCCTTGATCCAGCAAGGTGGAGGGAGAGGTTGAGGAAGAGAGCTCCAGCAGAAGCACGACGGCGTGGTGGTGGTGGAGAGGCAGTACTTCGGTAGGGCTTCGCCAAGATCTTAATGGAGGAGGAGAGGTGTTGGGGAGGGGAGGGGCTGCGCCTTGGATGTCGTGTGCAGCCCTCCCCTCGCCCCTCTATTTATAGGGGAAGGGGGAAGGGGGCCGGCCCCCTCTAGATGAGATCTAGAGGGGGGGGCGGCCAAGGGGAGGGGGCTTGCCCCCCAAGCAAGGGGGGCACCCCCACTAGGGTTTTCCCCCCAACCCTAGGCGCATGGGCCCAAGGGGGGGAAGCGACCAGCCCTCCAGGGGCTGGTTCCCTGCCCACTATGGCCCATGAGGCCCTCCGAGAGAGGTGGCCCCTCCCGGTGGACCCCCGGAACCCCTCTGGTGGCCCCGGTACAATACCGATATGCCCCCGAACCTTTCCGGTGACCATATGAATACTTCCCATATATAAATCTTCACCTCCGGACCATTTCGGAACTCCTCGTGACGTCCGGGATCTTATCCGGGACTCAGAACAACATTCGGTAATCACATACAAGTCTTTCTAATAACCCTAGCGTCACCGAACCTTAAGTGTGTAGACCCTACGGGTTCGGGAGACATGCAGACATGACCGAGACGCCTCTCCGGTCAATAACCAACAGCGGGATCTGGATACCCATGTTTGCTCCCACATGCTCCTCGATGATCTCATCGGATGAACCATGATGTCGAGGATTCGAGCAACCCCGTATATAATTCCCTTTGTCAATCGGTACGTTACTTGCCCGAGACTCGATCGTCGGTATCCCAATACCTCGTTTAATCTCGTTACCGGCAAGTCACTTTACTCATACCGTAATGCATGATCCCATGACCAGACAGTTGGTCACATTGAGCTCATTATGATGATGCATTACCGAGTGGGTCCAGAGATACCTCTCCGTCATACAGAGTGACAAATCCCAGTCTCGATTCGTGCCAACCCAACAGACACTTTCGGAGGTACCCATAGTGTACCTTTATAGTCACCCAGTTACGTTGTGACGTTTGGCACACCCAAAGCACTCCTACGGTATCCAGGAGTTGCACAATCTCATGGTCTAAGGAAATGATACTTGACACTTGGAAAAGCTCTAGCTAAACGAACTACACGATCTTTGAGCTATGCTTAGGATTGGGTCTTGTCCATCACATCATTCTCCTAATGATGTGATCCCGTTATCAATGACATCCAATGTCCATAGTCAGGAAACCATGACTATCTGTTGATCAACGAGCTAGTCAACTAGAGGCTTACTAGGGACATGTTGTGGTCTATGTATTCACACGTGTATTACGATTTCCGGATAACACAGTTATAGCATGAATAACAGACTATTATCATGAATAAAGGAATATAATAATAACCATTTTATTATTGCCTCTAGGGCATATTTCCAACAGTCTCCCACTTGCACTAGAGTCAATATTCTAGTTACATTGTGATGAATCGAACACCCATAGCGTTCTGGTGTTGATCATGTTTTGCTCTAGGGAGAGGTTTAGTCAACGGATCTACTACATTCAGATCCGTATGTACTTTACAAATATCTATGTCTCCATCTTGAACATTTTCACGTATCGATTTGAAGCGACGCTTGATGTGCCTGGTCTTCTTGTGAAACCTGGGCTCCTTGGCAAGTGCAATAGCTCCAGTGTTGTCACAGAAGAGTGCGATCGGCCCCGACGCATTGGGTATGACTCCTAGGTCGGTGATGAACTCCTTCACCCATATTGCTTCATGCGCTGCCTCCGAGGCTGCCATGTACTCTGCTTCACATGTAGATCCCGCCACGACGCTTTGCTTGCAACCGCACCAGCTTCTCGCCCCACCATTCAAAATATACACATATCCGTCGTGACTTAGAGTCATCAGATCTGTGTCGAAGCTAGCGCCGACGTAACCCTTACGACGAGCTCTTCGTCACCTCCATAAACGAAACATATCCTTAGTCCTTTTCGGTACTTTAGGATGTTCTTGACCGCTGTCCAGTGTTCCTTGCCGGGATTACTTTGGTACCTTCCTACCAAACTTACGGCAAGGTTTACATCAGGTCTGGTACACAGCATGCCATACATAATAGACCCTATGGCTGAGGCATAGGGGATGACACACATCTCTTCTTTATCTTCTGTCGTGGTCGGGCATTGAGCTGAGCTCAATCTCACACCTTGCAATACAGGCAAGAACCCTTTCTTGGACTGATCCATATTGAACTTCTTCAATATCTTATCAAGGTATGTGCTACTTGAAAGACCTATGAGGCGTCTCGATCTATCCCTATAGATCTTGATGCCTAATATGTAAGCAGCTTCTCCAAGGTCCTTCATTGAAAAACACTTATTCAAGTAGGCCTTAATGCTGTCCAAAAGTTCTATATCATTTCCCATCAAAAGTATGTCATCTACATATAATATGAGAAATGCTACAGAGCTCCCACTCACTTTCTTATAAACGCAGGCTTCTCCATAAGTCTGCATAAAACCAAACGCTTTGATCATATCATCAAAGCGAATGTTCCAACTCCGAGATGCTTGCACCAGCCCATAAATGGATCGCTGGAGCTTGCATACCTTGTTAGCATTCTCAGGTCGACAAAACCTTCCGGCTGCATCATATACAGTTCTTCCTTAAGATGGCCGTTAAGGAATGCCGTTTTGACGTCCATTTGCCATATCTCATAATCATAGTATGCGGCAATTGCTAACATGATTCAGACGGACTTCAGCTTTGCTACGAGAGAGAAAGTCTCATCGTAGTCAATCCCTTGAACTTGTCGATAACCCTTAGCGACAAGTCGAGCTTTATATATGGTAACATTACCATCCGCGTCCGTCTTCTTCTTAAAGATCCATTTGTTTTCTATCGCTCGCCGATCATCGGGCAAGTCTGTCAAAGTCCATACTTTGTTTTCATACATGGATCCTATCTCGGATTGCATGGCTTCAAGCCATTTGTTGGAATCTGGGCCCGCCATCGCTTCTTCATAGTTTGAAGTTCACCGTTGTCCAACAACATGATTTCCAAGACAGGGTTGCCGTACCACTCTGGTGCGGAACGTGTCCTTGTGGACCTTCGAAGTTCAGTAGGAGCTTGATCCGAAGTATCTTGATCATCATCATTAACCTCCTCTCTTGTCGGTGCAGGCACCACAGGAACATCTTCCTGAGTTGCGCTACTCACCGTTTCAAGAGGTAGTACTTCATCAAGCTCTACTTTCCTCCCACTTAATTCTTTCGAGAGAAACTCTTTCTCCAGAAAGGACCCGTTCTTGGCAACAAAGATCTTGCCTTCGGATCTTAAGTAGAAGGTATACCCAATGGTTTCCTTAGGGTATCCTATGAAGACGCATTTTTCCGACTTGGGTTCGAGCTTTTCAGGTTGAAGTTTCTTGACATAAGCATCGCATCCCCAAACTTTTAGAAACGACAGCTTAGGTTTCTTTCCAAACCATAATTCATACGGTGTCGTCTCAACGGATTTAGACGGTGCCCTATTTAAAGTGAATGTAGCTGTCTCTAGAGCGTATCCCCAAAATGATAGCGGTAAATCGGTAAGAGACATCATAGATCGCACCATATCCAATAAAGTGCGACACGACGCTCGGACACACCGTTACTGTTGAGGTGTTCCAGCGGCGTGAGTTGTGAAACGATTCCACATTTCCTTAAGTGCGTACCAAATTCGTGACTTAGATATTCTCCCCCACGATCTGATCGTAAGAACTTTATCTTTCGGTCACGTTGATTCTCTACCTCATTCTGAAATTCCTTGAACTTTTCAAAGGTCTCAGACTTGTGTTTCATCAAGTATACATATCCATATCTACTCAAGTCATCGTGAGAGTGAGAACATAACGATATCCTCCATGAGCCTCAACGCCATTGGACCACACACATCAAGATGTATGATTTCCAACAAGTTGGTTGCTCGCTCCATTGTTCCGAGAATGGAGTCTTGGTCATTTTGCCCATGAGGCATGGTTCGCATGTGTCAAATGATTCATAATCGAGAGACTCTAAAAGTCCATCGGCATGGAGCTTCTTCATGCGCTTGACACCAATGTGACCAAGGCATAAAGTGCCACAAGTATGTGGGACTATCATTATCAACTTTACATCTTTTGGTATTCACACTATGAATATGTGTAACATCACGTTCGAGATTCATTAAGAATAAACCATTGACCATCGGGGCATGACCATAAAACATATCTCTCATATAAATAGAACAACCATTATTCTCGGATTTAAATGAGTAGCCATCTCATATTAAACGAGATCCAGATACAATGTTCATGCTCAAAGCTGGTACTAAATAACAATTATTGAGGTTTAAAACTAATCCCGTAGGTAAATGTAGAGGTAGCGTGCCGACGGCGATCACATCGACCTTGGAACCATTTCCGACGCGCATCGTCACCTCGTCCTTCGCCAGTCTCCGCTTATTCCGCAGCTCCTTCTTTGAGTTACAAATATGAGCAACCGCACCGGTATCAAATACCCAGGAGCTACTACGAGCACTGGTAAGGTACACATCAATTACATGTATATCAAATATACCTTTGGTTTTGCCGGCCTTCTTGTCCGCTAAGTACTTGGGGCAGTTCCGCTTCAAAGGACCACTTCCCTTGCAATAAAAGCACTCAGTCTCGTGCTTGGGTCCATTGTTTGACTTCTTCCCGTAATCGGCTTACGGGCGCGCAACTCCTTGCCGTCCTTCTTGAAGTTCTTCTTACCCTTGCCTTTCTTGAACTTAGTGGTTTTATTCACCATCAACACTTGATGTTCCTTTTGATCTCTACCTCCGCTGATTTCAGCATTGAATATACCTCAGAATGGTCTTTTCCATCCCCTGCATATTGAAGTTCATCACAAAGCTCTTGTAGCTTGGTGGAAGCGATCAAGGATTCTCATCAATGATCGCGTCATCCGGGAGATTAACTCCCAGCTGAGTCAAGCGGTTGTGCAACCTGACATCTTGAGTATGTGCTCACCGATGAACTATTTTCCTCCATCTTACAGCTGAAGAACTTGTCGGAGACTTCATATCTCTCGACCGGGCATGAGCTTGGAAAACCATTTTCAGCTCTTCAACATCTCATATGCTCCGTGTTGCTCAAAACGCTTTTGGAGCCCCAGTTCTAAGCTGTAAAGCATGCCGCACTGAACGAGGGAGTAATCATCAGCACGAGACTGCCAAGCGTTCATAATGTCTTGGTTCTCTGGGATTGATGCTTCACCTAGCGGTGCTTCTAGGACATAATCTTTCTTGGCAGCTATGAGGATGATCTCGTGTTCGGACCCAGTCCGTATAGTTGCTGCCATCATCTTTCAGCTTGGTTTTCTCTAGGAACACGTTGAAGTTGAGGGTAACATGGGACATTTGATCTACAAGACATATTGTAAAGATTTTAGACTAAGTTCATGATAATTAAGTTCATCTAATCAAACTATTTAATGAACTCCCACTCAGATTAGACATCCCTCTAGTCATCTAAGTGAAACATGATCCGAGTCAACTAGGCCGTGTCTGATCATCACGTGAGACGGACTAGTCGACGTCGGTGAACATCTCCATGTTGATCGTATCTTCTATACAAATCATGCTCGACCTTTCCGTCTTCCGTGTTCCGAGGCCATGTCTGTACATGCTAGGCTCGTCAAGTCAACCTAAGTGTATTGCGTGTGTAAATCTGGCTTACACCCGTTGTATTCGAACGTTAGGATCTATCACACCCGATCATCACGTGGTGCTTCGAAACAGCGAACCTTCGCAATGGTGCACAGTTAGGGGAAACACTTTCTTGAAATTATTATGAGGGATTATCTTATTTACTACCGTCGTTCTAAGTAAACAAGATGCAAAAACATGATAAACATCACATGCAATCAAATAGTAGTGACATGATATGGCCAATATCATATAGCTCCTTTGATCTCCATCTTCGGGGCTCCATGATCATCTTTGTCACCGGCATGACACCATGATCTCCATCATCGTGTCTCCATGGAGTTGCTCGCCAACTATTACTTCTACTACTATAACTAACGGTTTAGCAATAAAGTAAAGTAATTACATGGCGTTGAATCAATGACACGCAGGTCATACAATAATTAAGACAACTCCTATGGCTCCTGCCGGTTGTCATACTCATCGACATGCAAGTTGTGATTCCTATTACAAGAACATGATCTCATACATCACATATATCATTCATCATTCATCACAACTTTTGGCCATATCACATCACAATCACATGCTGCAAAAACAAGTTAGACGTCCTCTAATTGTTGTTGCATGTTTTACGTGGCTGTAATAGGGTTCTAGCAAGAACGTTTTCTTACCTACGTAAAAGCCACAACGTGATTTGTCAACTTCTATTGCCCTTCATAAGGACCCTTTTCATCGAATCCGCTCCAACTAAAGTGGGAGAGACAGACACCCGCTAGCCACCTTATGCAACTAGTGCATGTCAGTCGATGGAACCTGTCTCACATAAGCGTAGGTGTAAGGTCGGTCCGGGCCGCTTCATCCCACAATACCGCTGAAGCAAAATAAGACTAGTAGTGGCAAGAAAGTTGACAACATCTACGCCCACAATAAATTGTGTTTTACTCGTGCAAAGAGAACTACACATAGACCTAGCTCATGATGCCACTGTTGGGGAACGTTGCAGAAAATAAAATTTTTCTACGCTTTCACCAAGATCAATCTATGAGTTCATCTAGCAACAAGAGAAAGGAGTGCATCTACATACCCTTGTAGATCGCGAGCAGAAGCGTTCAAGAGAACGGGGTTGAGGGAGTCGTACTCGTCGTGATCCAAATCACCGATGATCCTAGTGCTGAACGGACAGCACCTCCGCGTTCAACACATGTACGGAGCGGAGACGTCTCCCACTTCTTGATCCAGCAAGGTGGAGGGAGAGGTTGAGGAAGAGAGCTCCAGCAGCAGCACAATGGCATGGTGGTGGTGGAGAGGCAGTACTCCGGCAGGGCTTCGCCAAGCTCTTAACAGTGGAGGAGAGGTGTTGGGGAGGGGAGGGGCTGCGCCTTGGATGTCGTGTGCAGCCCTCCCCTCGACCCTCTATTTATAGGGAAGGGGAGGGGCGGCCCCTCTAGATGAGATCTTGGGGGGGACAAGGGAGGGCTTGCCCCCAAGCAAGGGGGCGCCCCCACTAGGGTCCCCCTCCCCAACCCTAGGCGCATGGGCCCAAGGGGGGATGCGCCCAGCCCTCGAGGGGCTGGTTCCTGCCCACCACGGCCCATGAGGCCCTCCGAGAGGTGGCCCTCTCGGTGGACCCCGGAACCCTCCGGTGCCCCTGTACAATACCGATATGCCCCAACCTTTCCGTGACCGTATGACAACTTCCCATATATAAATCTTCACCTTGGACAATTCCGAACTCCTCGTGACGTCCGGGATCTTATCCGGACTCAACAACATTCGTAATCACATACAAGTCTTCCTAATAACCCTAGCGCCACCGAACCTTATGTGTAGACCCTACGGGTTCGGAGACATGCATACATGACCGAGACGCCTCCGTCAATAACCAACAGCGGGATCTGGATACCCATGTTGGCTCCCACATGCTCCTCGATGATCTCATCGGATGAACCACGATGTCGAGGATTCGGGCAACCCCGTATACAATTCCCTTTGTCAATCGGTACGTTACTTGCCCGAGACTCGATCGTCGGTATCCCAATACCTCGTTTAATCTCGTTACCGGCAAGTCACTTTACTCGTACCATAATGCATGATCCCGTGACCAGACACTTGGTCACATTGAGCTCATTATGATGATGCATTACCGAGTGGGCCCAGAGATACCTCTCCGTCATACGGAGTGACAAATCCCAGTCTCGATTCGTGCCAACCCAACAGACACTTTCGGAGATACCCGTAGTGTACCTTTATAGTCACCCAGTTACGTTGTGACGTTTGGCACACCCAAAGCACTCCTACGGTATCCGGGAGTTGCACAATCTCATGGTCTAAGGAAATGATACTTGACACTTGGAAAAGCTCTAGCTAAACGAACTACACGATCTTTGAGCTATGCTTAGGATTGGGTCTTGTCCATCACATCATTCTCCTAATGATGTGATCCCGTTATCAATGACATCCAATGTCCATAGTCAGGAAACCATGACTATCTGTTGATCAACGAGCTAGTCAACTAGAGGCTTACTAGGGACATGTTGTGGTCTATGTATTCACACGTGTATTACGATTTCCGGATAACACAGTTATAGCATGAATAACATACTATTATCATGAACAAAGAAATATAATAATAACCATTTTATTATTGCCTCTAGGGCATATTTCCAACATGGGGTTGCGCCCTGAGTGCTTGTGGGCCCCTCGGGTGTCCCCCAACCCTAATTCCTCATCTATATATTCTCAAATATTCCCCAAACATCAGAAGTGTCCACCAAAATACTTTTCCACCGCTGCAAGCCTCTGTTCCCGTGAGATCCCATCTTGGAGCCTTTTTCGGCGATCTTCCGGAGGGCGATTCGATCACAGAGGGCCTCAACATTAACCATGCCGCCCTTCAGATGATGCATGAGTAGTTTACCATAGATCTAGGGGTCCATAGCTAGTAGCTATATGGCTTCTTCTCTCTCTTTGATCTTCAATACAATGTTCTCCTTGATGTTCTTGGTGATCTGTTAGATGTAATACTTTTTCGCGGTGCGCTTGTTGATATCCGATGAATTGTGGATTTATGATCAGATTATTTGTGAATATTATTTGATTCTTCTCTGAACTCTCTTATGCATGATTAAGATATCTTTGTATTTCTCTTTGAACTATCGGTTTTGTTTGGCCAACTAGATTGGTTTTTCTTGCAATGGGAGAGGTGCTTAGTTTTGGGTTCAATCTTATGTGTCCTCACCCAAAGGTCGAAGGGGTAGCGAGGCACATATTGTATTGTTGCCATCAAGGAAAAAAAGATGGGGTTTATATCATACTGCTTGAGTTTATCCCTCTACATCATGTCATCTTACTAAAAGCGTTGCTCTGTTCTTATGAACTTAATACTATAGATGCATGCTGGATAGCGGTCGATGTGTGGAGTAATAGTAGTAGATGCAGAATCGTTTCGGTCTAGTTGTCACATACGTGATTCCTATATTCATGATCATTGCCTTAGATATCTTCATAACTATGCGCTTTTATATCAATTGCTCAACAGTAATTTGTTTACCCACCGTATGTTTTCTTTCAGGAGAGAAGCCTCTAGTGAAACCTATGCCCCCTGGTCTATTTTCTATCATATATTTTCAGATCTATAAACCAAAAAAACCCAAAAATACCATGCTGCAATTTATTTATATTTACTTTAGTTTACTCTTTTATTTATATTTTATACCTATCTCTATTAGATCTCACTCTTGTTCGTGACCGTGAAGGGATTGACAACCCCTTTTTCGTGTTGTGTGCAAGTGTTTGTTAGTTTGTGCAGGTGCATGGCTTGGAGACTTGCTTGTGCCTCCTATTGGATTGATACCTTGGTTCTTAACTGAGGGAAATAGTTATCTCTACTTTGCTGCATCACCCTTTCCTCTTCAAGGGAAAAATCAACGCAAGCTCGAGCGGTAGCTGGAAGAATTTCTGGCGCTATTGCCGGGGAGGTTCTACATCAAGCCTACCAAGTACCTATCATAAACTCTCATCTCTTGCACTTCCATTATTTGCCATTCGCCTATCATTTTCCTCTCCCCCACTTCTAAAATATTTTTAGAAAAATACAAAAAGATTTGCCTTTTTATTCGCCCTTCTTTCGTTCACCTTCTTCCCATTTGCCTTTATGTTTTACTTGGTTTGTTTCCTTGTTCGCTTGGAATAATTGTGTATTTATTGAAAATCAGGAAGTAGAAAGCTTATGGATCCTCATCCACTTGCTAATCTTTTTAAGAGATCCAATTATGATGAACCAATTGCTAGTGAGTTGAGTGCACTACATTATCTTTATGAAGTTTTGCTTGAAATTCGTGAATCTAAAAATTGTGATGAAGTATTAAAAGAAGAAATTTATGAAGTGATTCATGATAGCTCCTTGAATGAAAAGCATGATTGCGATGGTGTTATTACAAATTCTATTAATATCAATTGCGTTAAAAATATGTAAAACCCTAAGCTTGGGGATGCTAATTTTGCCATGTCCATTACTTATTGCAATGATCACGATTGGGGTGATTCTTCTTATGATCTTGAAAATTTATTTAAGCCTCATGACGAATATGTTTGCGATATTATTGAAAGTGGGTTTGGAAGAGTGTGAACTCTAGGTAATAATGATCCCACTACTTTGGAGTATGATCAATCTTATGATATTTTTGATAAAAGTGGGCTTGGAGATGTCATGAATTTATTTGATGGTAATCCCACTGTTTTGGAAGAGTTTCAACTTTGCAAGCGTGTGATCATGAAGAGAATATTTTATATGATAGCTATATTGTTGAATTTGATATGATCCTACATGTAATTATTATGAGAGAGGGAAATATGGTTGTAGAAATTTTCATGTCACTAAATTACCTCTCATTATGTTGAGATTGCTATTATTTCTTTCTTCTTCTTTGCATATGCTAGTTTTTGCTTGCCTTGATAATTTGTTTTCCTATAAAATGCCTATGCATAGGAAGTATGTTAGACTTAGATGTGTTTTTCACATGCTTCATGATGCTCTCTTTGTGTTTCAACTATTATCTTTCATGTGAGCTTCATTGAAATCTCAAGCCTATCTTGATGGCTATAAAGAAAGAGCTTGTTGGGAGACAACCCAATAATTATTATTTTTAGTTTTCTTGAGATTACACATTAATACATTTGTAGTAATTGTGTTTTCGTGTTTTAATTAGTGTTTCGAGCCAAGTAAGACCTTTGGGATGATCTATGGTGATAGTTGACTTGATTTTGCTGAAAAATGTAAACTTTTGCGTCCAAAGAATAAAATTGTTTAAATTCACTGGAGCGTGATAAAATTCTGCACAAGATTGATATACAAATTTCCTCTGTTGTCCTAATTTGTCAGAAATGTTGGAGTTACAGAAGTATACGAAATTTCTAGATTACTACATACTGTTCTGTTTTTGACAGATTCTATTTTCTATGTGTTGTTTGCATATTGCGATGAATCTATGGGTAGTATCGGGGGGTATGAACCATGGAGAAGTTGGAATACAGTAGATATAACACCAATATAAATTTAGAATGAGTTCACAACAGTACCAAAAGTGGTGATTTATTTTATTATACTAACGGATCTTACGAGTTTTTTGTTGAGTTTTGTGTTGTGAAGTTTTCAAGTTTTGGGTAAAGATTTGATGGACAGTGGAATAAGGAGTGGGAAGAGGCTAAGCTTGGGGATGCCCAAGGCACCCCAAGGTAATATTCAAGGACAACCAAGCATCTAAGCTTGGGGATGCCCCGGATGGCATCCCTCTTCGCCTTCAATCCATCAGTAAATTTACTTGAGGCTATATTTTATTCACCACATGATATGTGTTTTTTCGGGAGCGGTCTTGTATGATATGAGGCTATACTCGAGCAAAACTGGTTTAAAGGATTTTGGATGCACAAGTGGAGATCATACTTAGTGCAAAATGAAGGCTAGCAAAAGATTGAGAAGTTTACCAACCAAGAAACGAATAATCTCATAAGCAAGCATTAAGCATAATTAACACCTAATAATGCACCACAAGTAGGATATAATTTTCATTGCATGATTATTGACTTTCGTGCATGCATAGGGAATCACAAACCTTAACACCAATATTCTTACTAAAGCATAATTACTCATCAACATAACTCACATATCACATCATCATATCTCAAAACTATTACTAAGAATCAAGTTTATTTTTTCCAATGATCTTCATGATTATCGTTCTTGGATATCTATCACTTTGGGACTAATTTTCATCTATTGCTTTTCACAAGCTCAAACAAATATAAGTGAAGATCATGAGCATAATTTGTTTTTCTTTCTCTCAAAATAATTTAAGTGAAGCAAGAGAGAATTTCTTCAAAATTTTACTAACTCTCAAATAAATCTAAGTGAAGCAAGAGAGCATTTCTTCAAAAATACTAAGCACACCGTGCTCAAAAAGATATAAGTGAAGCACTAGAGAAAGTCCTAGCTCATAAAAGATTTAAGTGAAGCACAGAGAGCAATTCTAACAAGTCATGAAATAATTTTGGCTCTCTCAAATAGGTGTGTCCAGCAAGGATTGACGACTTAAAACACAAAATAAAAAAAGAAAAGACACATATCATACAAGACGATCCAAGCAAAACACATATCATGTGACGAATAAAAATATAGTCTCGAGTAAAATACCGATGGTTGTTAGAAGAAAGAGGGGATGCCACTCGGGGGGCATCCCCAAGCTTAGTTGGTTGCTCATTTTTGGATAATAGCTTGGGATGCCGGGGCATCCCCAAGCTTAGGCTCTTCTATCCTTCTTTCATCCATCGTAAGATAACCCAAACCTTGAAAACTTCAATCACACAAAAATCAACAAAACCTTTGTGAGATCCGTTAGTAAAAGAAAGCAAGCCATTACTATAAGTGTTGTATCAAACCAATTCATATTTTGTTTTTGTATTATATCTACTGTATTCCAACTTTTATTTGGCAAAAACTCATCAAAGAAAACCATAGAGCCATCAAAATAAGCACACAACACAAAGAAAACAGAATCTGTCAAAACAGAACAGTATGTAGTAATCTAGAACTTTAGAATACTTCTGTAACTCCAAAAATTCTTAAAAATTAGGACGACCAGGGTAATTTGTATATTAATCTTCTGCAAAACGAATCAGGGCAAAAGCTCTTTTATGTGATTTATGATAATTATTTTTGTGAGCGCAAAGTTTCTATCTTTTTCAGCAAGATCAAACAACTATCACCCAAGAAGATCCTAATGGCTTTACTTGGCACAAACACTAAATAAAACACAAAAAACACAATCATACCAGTAGAATAATTGTGCAAACACACGAGAATAGAAAGCAAAAAGAAAAAATAAATTTTATTCATTGGGTTGCCTCCCAACAAGCGCTATAGTTTTACGCCCTTAGCTAGGCATAATTTTATTGATGCTCACATGAAAGATAAGACTTGAAGCACAAAGAGAGCATCATAAAACATGTGAAAAACACACTTAAGTCTAACATACTTCCTATGTATAGCCATTTTATAGGAAAACAAATTATCAAGACAAGCAATTTCTAGCATATGCAAAGAAGAAGAAAGAAACAATAGCAATCTCAACATAAAGAGAGGAAATTTAGTAACTTGAAAATTTCTACAACCATATTTTCCTCTCTCATAATAATTATACGTTGAATCATAATATAATTCAATAATATAGCTATCATATAAAATATTCTCTTCATGGTCCACATGCATGCCAAGTTGACACTCTTCCAAAATAGTTGGGTTATCATCAAATAAAGTCATGACCACTCCAAGCCCACTTTTATCAAAAATTTCATAAGATTGATCATTCTCCAAAGTAGTGGAATTATTATTACCTAGAGTTGACACTCTTGCAAACCCACTTTCAATATCATTGCAAACACTATTATCTATATCATATTCATCACGAGGCTTAAATAAATTTTCAAGATCATAGGAAGAATCACCCCAATCATGATCATTAGAATAAGTAGCGGACATAGAAAAATTAGCATCCCCAAGCTTGGGGTTTTGCACATCATTAACACAATTGACACTAATAGAATTTATAATAACATCATTGCAATCATGCTTTTCATTCAAGGAGCTATCATGAATCACTTCAGCAATTTCTTCTTTCAACACTTCATCACAATTTTCAGATTCATAAATCTCAAGCAAAACTTCATAAAGATAGTCTAGTGAACTCAATTCACTAGCAATTGGTTCATCATAATTGGATCTCTTGAAAAGATTAGCAAGTGGATGAAGATCCATATCAATATATTTTTAGCAAGCGAAGATGCAAGCAAATAGAAGGCACATGGCAACACAAGCAAACGTGAGATCCGATAAAAAAGTCAAACAAAAAAGAAGGCGAATAAAACGGCAAATTTTTGTGAAGTGGGGGAGAGGAAAAAGAGAGGCAAATGGCAAATAATGTAAATTGCGAGGAGATGAGATTTGTGATTAGGAACCTGGTATATGCTGAAGATCCTCCCCGGCAACGGCGCCAGAAATTCCTTTTGATGACTCCCTAGCAGTGGCGCTAGAAAGTGCTTGTCTGCTAGAACTACGTCGGTATTTCCCCAAAGAGGAAGGGATGATGCAGCACAGCGACGGTAGGTATTTCCCTCAGTGAAGAAACCAAGGTTATCGAATCAGTAGGAGAACCAAACAACACAACGTAAACAACACCTGCAGACAGATAACAAATCCTCGCAACCTGACGTGTTAAAGGGGTTGTCAATCCCTTCCGAGGTGCGGCGCCTCAAGATAGGCAAAACGGACGTGAGGAAATTGTAGTAGATTGATAGATCGAACGCCAAACAAAATAAATAAGAAAAAATTGCAGCAAGGTATTTTTGTATTTTTGGTTTAATAGATCTGAAAATAAAAGGAAAGAAAAAGTAGATCGCAAAGGCAAATATATGAGTAAGAAGACCCGGGGGCCGTAGGTTTCACTAGTGGCTCCTCTCGAGAAAAATAGAAAATGGTGGGTAAAAAAATTACTGTTGGGCAATTGATAGAACTTAAAATAATTATGAAAATATCCAGGCAATGATCATTACATAGGCATCACGTCCAAGATTAGTAGACCGACTCCTGCCTGCATCTTCTACTATTACTCCACACAATGACCGCTATCCAGCATGCATCTAGTGTATTAAGTTCATGGAAAAATGGAGTAATGCAACAAGAATGATGACATGATGTAGACAAGATCCGTTTATCTATTGCGTAGATATAGATCCCATCTTTTCATCCTTAGTAGCAATGATACGTATGTGTCGGTTCCCTTTCTGTCACTGGGATCAAGCACCGTAAGGTCGAACCCACTACCGGGCACCTCTTCCCATTGCAAGATAAATAGATCAAGTAGGCCAAACAAAACCCAAATATCGGAGAAGAAATACGAGGCTATAAGAGATCATGCATATAAGAGATCAAAGAAACTCAAATAACTTTCATGGATATAAAAAGATATAACTGATCATAAACTCGAAGTTCATCAGATCCCAACAAACACACCACAAAAAGAGTTACATCATATGTTTCTCCAGGAGACCATTGTATTGATAATTCAGCGAGAGAGAGGAAGCCATCTAGCTACTAACTACGGACCCGAAGGTCTACAAAGAACTACTCACGCATCATAGGAGAGGCACCAATGGAAGTGGTGAACCCCTCCGTGATGGTGTCTAGATTGAATCTGCTGGTTCTGGATTGTACGTCGGCTGGATGAATATTTCGTCGACTCTTTTAGGGTTTCTGGAATATTGGGGTATCTATAGAGCAAAGAGGCGGTCCGGGGCACCGAGGTGGGCACAACCCACCAGTATGCGCTTAGGCCTCCGGGCGCGCTGGTGGGTTGGCCCTCCTCGACTCCCCAGTGCAACCAGGCCCAACTTCTTCCTTTTGGTCCATAAAAATCATCGAAAGTTTCGTGGCATTTGGACTCATTCGATATTGATTTCTGCGATGTAAAAACATGAAGAAAAAAAAGAATGGGACTTGGCACTATGTCAATAGTTTTAGTACCAAAAATGATATAATTTGACTATAAATGATTATAAAACATCCAAGATTGATAATAAAACAACATGGAACAAAAAAAATTATAGATATGTTGGAGAAGTATCAATATCGAGTTGTAATTCTTGAGTTGTAAGTAAATAAAAGTGTGATGATCATCATTATTAGAGCATTGTCCCATCTGAGGAAAGGATGATGGAAGCTATGATTCCCTCACAAGTTGGGATGAGTCTCCAGACTTTATAAAAAAGAAAAGAGGCCAAAGAAGCCAAAAAAAACAGATAAAATGAGAGAAGGGACAATGTTACTATCCTTTTTCCACACTCGTGCTTCAAAGTAGCACCATGATCTTCATGATAGAGAGTCTCCTATTTTGTCACTTTCATATACTAGTGGGAATTTTCCATTACAGAACTTGGCTTGTATATTCCAACGATGGGCTTCCTCAAATTGCCCTAGGTCTTCGTGAGCAAGCAAGTTGGATACACACCCACTTAGTTTCTTTTTGAGCTTTCATACATTTATAGCTCTAGTGCATCTGTTGAATCGCAATCCCTACTCACTTGCATCGATATCAATTGATGGGCATCTCCGTAGCCCATTAATTTGACTAGTTGATGTGAGAATTTCTCCTTATTTTTGTCTTCTCCACAACCAGCATATTCTATTCCACCTATAGTGCTATATCCATTGCTCATGCTCATGTATTGCGTGAAAGTTGAAATTTTTTGAGAACATCAAAAGTATGAAACAATTTCTTGACTGACATCAGGGTCACTACGGGAAACTGGAGATTTGCCGTCAGTACTGTTCTTTGCCATCAGCATTTCGTCGGGCCAGACGGCAAAGACAAACTTTGCCAACAGCGGCTGACGGCAAAGAACAACTGACGGCAAATCCATACTTTGCCGTCTGTAAAAAAACACAGACGGCAAAGATTCTTTGCCGTCTGGGATTCTTATTTACTGACGGCAAAGAGCTCTTTTTGCCATCTGTAAAAAAAATCACAGACAGCAAAAACTTTGCCGTCTGCGATTTATTTTACAGACGGCAAAGAGAGCTCTTTGCCGTCTGTAAAAACAATCGCAGATGGCAAAGAAAAAGCACAACACACGGATCGATCCCACGGATCGATGAGGTGGCACGATCTGGGGTGCCCCCACCCGCATCCGTTTCACACCACATACGCCCCACCCACCCATCCCAACAATCGCAAACTTTGCCGTCTGCATTTTTATTTATAGACGGCAAAGAGGTCATTTTACCGTCAGTTAAAAAAAATACAGACAGCACAGTCTTTGCCGTCTGCCTATTTTTTAACAGACGGCAAAATAAACTCTTTGCCGTCTGTAAAATAAAAACGCAGACGGCAAAGAGAAAACACATCTCGCGGATCGATCCCACGGATCGATGAGGTGGCACCATCGCAGCCGCCCCACCACTCATCTCTCCCTGGTCTTCTCACCCACCGTGACCCCACCACGTTCATCGCACGTTATCTCTCTCTCTCCCTTATCCCCGCACACAGCCCACCCCCACCACCTCGCCCACCTCCCGATTTACTCGCATGTGCCACCATCTCCGTCCCCCGCCGCCCGTCTCTGGCCGTCGGCCGGCGCCGCTAGCCACGTCCCCCGTCGTCCCCGGTGTGGCCGCCCCATCCCCATTCCACTAGCCACCGGCGCGGCCGGCCCCTTCCCCATCGCCTCCGGCGCGGTCAGCCCCTTCCCCATCGCATCCGGCACGGCCGGCCCCTTCCCTTGTCGCCTCCGGCGCAGCTGGCCCCTTCCCCATCGCATCCGACATGGCCGACCTCTTCCCTTGTCGCCTCCGGCACGGCTGGCCCCTTCCCTCCTTCGTCCCGACATGGTCGGCCCTGTCACCAGTCGCCTTGGCACGGCCAGCTTGTCCCCCGTTGCCTTCACTGCAGCCGGCCAGGTCCCGCGTCGCCCCCTGCGCCACCGGTCACTGCTGACCCGGGCGGCCTCTATGCGCCAGAAGGAAACGTCGTCGATGCCTCGCGCCACCGCATGATCGACCCACCTCGCCGCCTCGACGAGTATGTCCTGTCCCCCGTCATGCTCAGAAGGCCAAGGCCTCCTCCCATTGACGCTTCGTGACACGACAAGCAGTAGCACACTGGAGGCCTCCTCCCCATCGATGCCTCACTCCACCGGCCGCTGACCGCATCAGCCTCTGCCCGTCGTGCTCGAAGGTGGCTGCGCAAGCTTTTGGGTGAACTTGGCAGCCCTGTGTAATCTGGTTATTTTTGTGTTCATAGATAATTGTCAGATTATTATTGAACGATTGATTGTCAAACTACTAGTAAACGCAAGTGAAGATTTTGCCTATGCCTTGTAATTAGTTGTTTTCGGAGGGTTCTTTGTGTAAAGTTTCAGGTTCTCTGTAACTCGACCTACAATGAATGAAAGGTAGCATGGTCGTGTCGAACCCAGAATCTATGTGAGCTGAACTTGCTCTCTTTGATTTGATGTTCATGTGTCCGGCGAGAAGCTCTGCTCTGACGTCATTTAAAAAAAAATGCAAAACAGTCTTTGCCGTCTGTACTTTAGTCTAGATGACAGAAAGAACAAGTTTTGATTGACGCAAAGAACGCGCTTTTTGCCGTCTCGTTATTTTTATGCAGACGGCAAATCTATAGTTGGTCGACGGCAAAGTCTTTGCCGCCTTCCCGATAAAAGTCGACGGCAAAGTATTCTTTGCCGACGTATCTTTGCCGTCTGAGTTTGCCGTCTGCTTCCTGACGGCAAAATCTTTGCCATCTAGATTTAGGTCTTTGCCGTCTGTGATCCACAGACGGCAAATTATCTGTTTCCTGTAGTGGGTTGTGCATGATGAAATATTTTGTGTGATGAAGATGGAGCATAGCCAAACTATATGATTTTGTAGGGATAACTTTCTTTAGCCATGATATTTTGAGAAGACATGATTGCTTTATTAGTATGCTTGAAGTATTATTGTTTTTATGTCAATATTAAACTTTGTTTTTGAATCTTATGGATCTGAATATTTATGCCACAATAAAGAAGATCACATTGATAAATATGTTACATAGCATTCCACATCAAAACTTCTATTTTTATCATTTACCTACTCGAGGACGAGCAGGAATTAAGCTTGGGGATGTTTGACACGTCTCCAACGTATCTATAATTTTTGATTGTTCCATGCTACTATATTATCTGTTTTGGATGTTTTATATGCATTAATATGCTATTTTATATTATTTTTGGGACTAACCTATTAACCTAGAGCCCAGTGCCAGTTTCTGTTTTTTCCTTGTTTTTGAGTTTTGCAGAAAAGGAATATCAAACGGAGTCCAAACGGAATAAAACTTTACGATGATTTTTCTTGGACCAGAAGACACCTACGTGACTTGGAGAGAGGGCCAAAAGAGTCACGAGGAGGCCACAAGACTCTAGGGCGCGCTCCGAGGGGGGGGCTGAGGGCTTGTGGGCCCCTCGGGTGTGCTTCAACCCTAATTCCACCTCTATATATTCTCAAATATTCCCCAAACATCAGAAGCATCCACCAAAATACTTTTCTGCCACCGCAAGCCTCTGTTCCCGTGAGATCCCATCTTGGGGCCTTTTCCGGCGATCTGCCAGAGGAGGATTCGATCATGGAGGGCCCCTACATCAACCTTGCTGCCCTTCCGATGATGCGTGAGTAGTTTACCACAGACCTACGGGTCCATAGCTAGTAGCTAGATGGTTTCTTCTCTCTCTTTGATGTTCAATACAATGTTCTCCTCAATGTTCTTGGAGATCTATTCGATAATACTTTTTTGCGGTGCATTTGTTGAGATCCGATGAATTGTGGATTTATGATCAAATTTTCTATGAATATTATTTGAGTATTCTCTGAAGTCTTCTATGAATGATTAAGATATCTTTGTATTTCTCTTTGAACTATCGGTTTGGTTTGGCCAAGTAGATTGGTTTTTCTTGCAATGGGAGAGGTGCTTAGTTTTGGGTTCAATCTTGCGGTGTCCTCACCACTACTAGGAAAAGGGCTATATATGGGATGGACACTAATGGCGCACCTGTCAGGTGGTGCGCCATTAGTATATACTAATGGCGCACCATGTTCCGGTGCACCATTAGTGTGGAAGACACTAATGGCGCACCAGGCACAAGGTGCGCCATTAGTAACAATTTTTTTTAATTTTTCCAAATATTCTAATGGCGCATCGTGGCACAAAGGCACCATTACTAGTGTAAACTAGTAATGGCGCATCAGCATGTGCGCCATTAGAATATATACTTTTTTTTTTCAAAACTTCTAATGGCGCACCAGAAACTTCTAATTTGCATCTGGTGCGCCATTAGTAAGCTGGGACCAACAAGATATTTTGGACAACCCACCTGCCCACTCACTTTCCCCACTTCATTCTCTCCACCTCCTCCTCCAAGCTTGTCTCGGCTGCCTCCTCCTCCTCACCTCATTTGCACCATAGATTCATCCAAATTAAGTGGTTAAATTACTTTTTTTGATAGGTAAGTAAGGGGGAAGCTATCTTTATGTTGTTCTCCCTCACCAACAACGTGCACATGCACTTTTTGTGGCCTATAGCTAGATCTATGTATGTTCGTGGTGTTGCATATATGTTTGTGTTTGCAGGTACCGGTATTTGAAATGCGATAGTTGCCAATATTTTGCCGAAATGTTGATTCATTTCCGTTTCAGCGAGAATTTTGGAACTATGCATTCTTTTTGGTCCTATTTTTAGGGAAAGTCATGCCAAATTTTTTCTTGGTTCTAAAATATCGTTTTGCTCTACCTCGCAGCGACTGATGGTCTGCACGATGACCGAAGGCATCGTGAATAGGTTTTTGAGCTCCGCGAAGGCCGAGATGCTTCAAAAAACGAGACGGAGATAAGATGTCCGTGTCGAAGATGCAAGATGAAGAGCCTTATTGCGGACCCAGATTCCGGGCAGGTGCGGGACCACCTGCTCTTGCGTGGTTTCATGGATGGCTATCGGTGGCAAGGTGATGAAGATGACTATGAAGTCGTCCATGGGGCCCGGGTGGCAAGAAATGAGCAAGACTCGGGCAGGCAAGAAGACGAAGAATCTCCAGGACATGATCACGACGGTGATGCTGTACACAGTCATCATGTAGAAGATGCAGGACATGATGATGAGGAAGATGCCGGAGCAAACGAAGGGCATGATCATGAAGATGAAGATGCCGGCGGAGTAGACGACGATGGACCATCGATGGGCTGGGTGCAGGACCCTCATCAAGAGCTGCTTCTCAAGCAGACGGATAACGCAAGAGCTGCCGCCCGAGAGAAATCCAAGCTGGATCAACTGGAGATAGACGCGGTTACTCCATTGTATGAAGGATGCAGGCCCGAGGATACCCGCCTGAAAGTAACGCTCATGCCTCTAGAGATGAAGGTAAAACACAAAATGACCGACGCATCCTTCGACGAGAACATGTCATTCTGGAGCTAACGTCTTCCCAAGGGGAACAAGTGCCCGGCCAGTTTCGAGGAGGCGAAGAAAATTGTGTGTTCTCTGGTACCGCACGTGAAATACCATGTGTGCATGAACAATTGCATCATTTATCGGGACGAGCACGCAGAGTCTACCATATGTCCGGTGTGCGGCGTCACTCGATACAAGAAGAGGAAGAAAGCTCCTCGAAAAGTGGTGTGGTACTTTCCGATCACTCCTCGTCTGCAGGGGTATTTCGCGGACCCTAAGGTAGCAAGCTCCTGCGTTGGCATGCGGATAGGGAGGAGAAGAAGCGAGAAGATGACGCAAATGATCTGGAGATAAATAAAAAAGACAAGATGCTGAGTCACCCTAGGGATGGGAGCCAGTGGCAAGCGTTGAACTTCAACACCCGAATTTGGGAAGGATCCAAGGAACATCGTGGTCGGGCGCGAGCACCGATGGAGTCAATCCATTTGGCAGCCGTGAGAAGCACACATAGCACCTGGCCTGTGTTTGTGTGGATGTACAACCTTCCCCTGGTTGTGCATGAAGAGGAAGTACATTCACATGAGTATGCTAATTGAAGGGCCAAACAACCAGGAACGACATCAATCTGTATCAGGGGCTGCTGAAAGAGGAGCTAGACACGCTGTGGAAAACGCCACCAATACGTGGGATGCCGCATGAAAGAATATTTCCTATGAGAGCCGCACTGCTCACGATGGTGCACGACTATCTCGGTTACGGATATCTCGCGGGGCAGGTGGTCCATGGATTTTCTGGATGCGTTAGGTGCATGGATGACACAATGTATCGCCAGCTAGATAGAGATCCCGGGTCTTCGAAAACTGTGTTCATGGGACATCGAAGGTGTCTTCACGATGATGACCCGTGGAGGAAACGCAAGGATCTGTTCGATGGTGAAACCGAACCCCGAAGACGCCCGCGTACGAGGAGCGGCGAGGAAATAGACCAGCTGTTGAAAAATTGGAAAGATTGCCCACTACCGGGAAAGAAACAAAAGGCGCCAGAGCCGGGAAAGAAGCAAAATGCGCCAGAGCCGCTGCTGAAGGTATGGAAAACGAGGTCTGTTTTCTGGGACTTGTCGTACTGGAAGATCCACTGTGTGCCTCACAGCCTTGATGTCATGCATATCACGAAGAATGTGTGTGAGAGTCTGTTTGGTACCCTGCTCAACATGTCAGAGAGGACCAAAGATGGGCCGAAAGCAAGGGCAGACTTGAAATCAATGGGCATCAGGGAGGAGCTTCATGCTAATGATCATGATGATGATGAGGCGAAGCAGGACACGGAAAGTCGTCGCAAAGGCAAAAAGGCCAAGGAGACCGGAAATGACTACCCTCCCGCGTGCTTCAGTCTAAGTCAGGAGGAGATCGATCAGTTTTTCACCTACCTCGTAGGAGTAAAACTTCCTTACGGTTACGCTGGGAAGATAAGCAGATACCTAGACCCAGCGAAGCGAAGTTCAGCGGATGAAGTCTCACGACCGCCACGCGCTGATGACGAGATACTTCCAGCTTGCAACCGTGGGATCATGGACACGCACGTCCGTGAAACGCTATTTGGCCTATGCAACTTTTTCGACGCCATCTCGGAAGTCGGTTGGCGGAGGCAACTCGAGAAGGCTGTGAAGAGATCGTGGTGATACTATGCGAGTTTGAGATGTACTTCCGCCCGCATTCTTCGATGTTATGGTGCATCTGCTGGTCCATATCGTGGAGGATATCATCCAACTCGGGCCGACGCTCCGCACAAAGATGATGCCGCTCAAAGGATGAATGGTGTCATCAAAGGATACGTCGCAACATGTCACGCCCGAAGGAAGCATAGCCAGGGCTTTTCGATCGAAGAGTGCATCTCCTACTACACGAATTATCTAAGCATCGAGGACCCCATTGGTCTGCCCGTCAACAGGCACCTCGGCAGGCTCGCTGGATGGGGTCACCGTGAGGGTCGCCGAGGAATGCATGTCGACTTCGAGGGTCGACTCACCGACTTTGAAAGAGCAAACCTAGTCGCGCTACAACACATAGACGTGGTCGATCCTTGGGTGGTAGAGCACAAAACCTTTATTGAGAAGATGTACAATGACCGAGGCCAACAGAGGATGGACGGAGATATAATAAAAGAGCACAACTCCTGTTTCACGCTGGTTCAAGCAGAAGCTTCATTGCATCTTTACATGAAGATTCTTCCGCTGAAGAACAACTCATATTCGCCTTGTCACATGCGCGGAGCACAACCTGATGACCTATGAGGCGTACGATATCAACAGCTACACATTCTACACCGAGGACAAGGACATGAAGAGCGATGGTTATCAGAACTCTAGGGTAACGATGGAATCCTACACCGGTAACGACAAGGACAGATACTACGGAAGGATCGAGGAGATCCAGGAGCTAAGCTACGCTGGAGAGAAGGTCCCGATGTTCCGTGTCAGATGGGCCAAGAGCGTCCTAAAAGAAGATCGGTATTTCACCACCATGGTTATACCCGAAGCCAAATCCAAGATCATGGGCATAAACGTCACCGCTGAAAAATGAGCCATGGGTACTGGCTTCCCAAGTGGACCAATGCTTCTTCATTACTGACCCTCAAAGCCCAGTCGTGTTGTCGTGAGGAGAGGCAAAAGCAAGATCATCGGAATGGATCGAGTAGCCAATGAGCAAGACTTTGACAAGTACGGTGACCCGAAGATCGAACATGACGACGACGATGAAGTAGCAGCATACACCACAAGAAGAAGCAGGACCACCCTACCTAAAGGACGTCCGTTCAAGAGAAGAACTCCATTTACGAAAAATAAGGGCAAGAAGATTGTGAACAGATAGCTAGCTAAGATCGATTGTATTTAAATTGTAGCCTTCATTTCTCGATTGTATTTCATGGGAACTTTTGAACTCATGAATGTTTTAAATTTCATGGACACTGATCTCGATCCCCTCCATCTCGATCGCTATCCCACCTTGCCAGATCCGTCCCCCCTCGCCGAGCACCCCCGCACCTCCCGCTCCACGGCCCGCCGCCACACCCCGCCCGCACCTCCCCACTCCACCGCCGCCGACGACCAACCGCACCTCCCCGCTCCACCGATCCCGCCGCCATCGACCCCCGCGGCTCGCACCCTCCCCCACTCCACCATCGCCGATGACCCACCGCACCCTCCACTCCACCTTTTTCATATTCATAAATATTTTCAAATAACAAATTTGAACATATTTTTTAAATTATTACTGTTTTTATAAAAAATATATTATTGTTATGATTTAAACAAGTTTGAAGATATTTAAACACAAATAAATATCAAACATCATTTTAAATGCATAAAATAAAATTGGGGAGCCTGGAATCAACCCAGGACCTCCTAGTGTGTGTGCTGCAGGTCTTGACAAGTCGGGCTAGTGGGCGGTTCGATGTAGATTGGGTTAGGTGGAATATAACCCGAGGGCTCGAACTGTAATAAAAACATACTAATGGCGCACCGCTGGGTGCGCCATTAGTAATCTCCCCTAGCTAATTCCACCCTCCTCTTCTCCTCGCCAGATCCACCGCCACCTCGATCGACCCACACGCCGCGCCGCCCGACCCCGCCAGACTCCACCCCCCGCCCGCCCCACCACTACAGCGCCTCAGCGCCGCCACCCCGTGCCCCCACGCCCCACCACTGCAGCTCCCTGCGCCGCCCACGCCCCGCGCCGAGCCGAGGAGGAGGACCAGGAGGAGGAGGACGAGGAGGAGGAGGAGATGACGACCGCCTCTACCTCAGCTCAGCCAGGCCACGCGACACTGCCCGTCGCCTGGCTGCTGCTCTCGCGGGCGTGGTCTTGTGCTGGCCCCGAGCCCTAGGGATCCGGCACGACCGCGACTTCCTCTGGGTCCAAGGCGGCCGGCCGACGCCTGCACGCCGACCTGTGTGAGCCCTCCTCCACTTACTTCTTCTTCTTCTTCCTCTTGCCCTCAACCTCTGCTCTGAGTCTCGACCGCTGTGCAGGGCCCGTCCATCTCCGGTGAGCTCACCACACCGCGCGAGCTCAAAGGCGCTGATAGGCACCACCACGCAGGTCCTCATCCGCCCTTAATTTCAAGGTAAAATCAGCTTGCTTCCTAATTGCCTCTGATCCTAGCCAGGTAAAATTAGAACTAATACATGTATGCCTGGTCTTTATTTACAAAGAAGTAAATCGCATGGTTATATATCTGCTCTGCTTTGCTAGCACTGCTGCTTCACTGCTTTGTGTTGCATTGAGAGGCGTAGTTTCTTTTCTTGGTCTGCTGCTTCACCGCTTCAGAAGTTTAGTTGCTGCAGGAAGTCGAGTGATTATGACCATGCCCAAGGTTTGCCCCATGTGGCGGAATTAAACTAGGATGAGGAGTGACAAATTGAAGTGAATTTGTTTGTGCTGTATCTGTAGTCAAGAGGATCTGATTGTCTGTTTTCTTACACAACGAAGTTACCCTTAATTGTGAAAAAACAAGTTACCCTTGGTTCTGCTTTGTGTTGTGTGCCTGTGTCATCTATTATTCTGTTGCCAATTACATTATCCTTAAGCTTTAGAGCTTTCTATGGCTTCTTTTCGGCAGCAACAACCTGTGCTTGCAATCTACCAATTGCATCATCCTTCTCCTTAAGAGCATCAACACTGTGTTGAAGGTTTTCAGCTGTTCAGACGTGTTATGCTGCACTACCAAGAGCTTCGCTCACGATCTTTCAAGCTCATGGTTTGTGTAGTTGCTTGTTTTTACTTTAGTTGTGGCTGCTTTCTTCTTGTATCATAAATGAAGTCAAAGAAAGCATTTCTGAGATCAAAGATGATTCCCCATTTCTACCGCTGCTATGTGCATGTGTGTGGCTTCGTTGTGTAATTTTCATTCACTCAAGAGTTCCGTGGCTTGAAGTTGGTGCTATCGCTCGATTTAAATTAGTTGCCAATTCACATGTCAACCATCGAACCCTCATGAATATTCATCCATTCTCGTAGTTCTCATCTCACAGCCATTTCAAGCACTCGAACCGCAATGTCTTGAAATAGCCCACCACAATTTGTTTAAAAAATGTTTGTTTGCACCTCATCTACTGCTTGAAATATATTAAGCCTGAACCATCACACCTGCTATGATGGGGTCCAAAATCTGTATAACAGTTTAATTTTTTTTGCATGGAAAGGATCACCCAAATTGCCATTAAGAGAAACCAGAGCTCGCTACAAAGTCTCGAATACTAATCTTTATAACTATGTGCTTTCTTTTCTATATTTTTTGACAGGTGGCACATATGTTTCTGATGCCATATTTGTTGGTTTTTTCGGGAGGGTGATGATGTCATGTCTCTACCGTAGATTAAAATAAATGGAAGTTTAAAAATATGAGAGAAGTTGTCTTGACTAATTAGATGTTTATGTAAAAAAGAATAGCAGGGATATTTTACAACTCTTGTGTGTGTAGTTGCTTGTTTTTACTGTAGTTGTGGCTGCTTTCTTCTTGTATCATAAAAATATCCCTGCTGCTGTACTTGTGATGATGTTGTACTTGTGATGATGCTACTTGTGATCTTCTGAAATGACCCATTGGCGACTTCATTACGTGGGGATAATGATTTTGCAGGTATCCCGAGAGGCCCTTGAGTTTGCTGGAATGTCGATTAACTTCTGTTCCGCAAATTGGTATTTATATGTCCTATTTTCAGCAAAGGTCATGCTGAAATTTTCCGTGAATTTTAGCATGACTTTGCTAAAATAGGACATATGGGGTACTTACGACTCAATGCATGGGCCGGGTATCTTAGTACTTAGTTAAGTAGGATCAACTGCCCCGCCATTCTTGCTGCATTAAACCATAGGTGGCAATAGAGCCAAGTGGTCTTTCCTTTTAAGCGTGGTACCTTTTTGTTTTGCTAATGTGTACTAGGTGCCAGTACAATTGGACTTTCAGTACAGCCTGTTATCATGCATGTTTTATGATCTATTGTAAGGGTACTAATTGGTCACTTCTGCTGCTTATCAGAGATGGGGGAAGCAGCCACCGCCGCTCGCCACAATCGAGAAGACGAGTTGGATGCTTCGAGTTCTTCAAGATCATACTTGGGACTTCAAGATCATCCATGACGCAGGTATATAAACGAGAGATCTCCCTTCACCCATCTCATTATGATATCTGTTGTTTGTTACATCACTCATTGTCCCAAACTGCAGAGGCTGCCTCGACAGTTTTATGAACATGCCGGAGAAGATCCGCCAAATAATGTGAAGCTGCGACACGCCGTCGCCGGTTACACAGGCTGTGGGGTGGAGTTGGTGATCAAGGAGGGCCACATGTACTTGTATCGTGGGTGGAGAAGTTCTTCGCGCTCACGACCTGCGGCTGGGGTACTTCCTTCTCTTCAGGTATGACGACGACGCCACCATGCTCATCGTGAAGGTGTTCAACACGACTATGTGTCGCATGCGTTATGCTGACGATGATGATGCCAGTACGTTCTGCCTCTTCTTATTGCTCTACATTTGGCTTTGTCTCACATCGATTGTTAACGGTCATTGTTGCATTTGGACAGGCAATGGGAGCAGCAGCAGCGACACTGGCTAGAGCCAATGCAGCAACGACTATGGCTGTAGCAAAAGCAACAACGATTCTGGCTTTAGCGACAGCAGCAACGATTCTGGCAGCAACAAAGACAACAAGAAGGATGATCCGGACTGGAGTGCGGGAGAAGAGGAGCAGAGTGGGGATGAGGAGCCGTAGGACGACGAGCATCAGGCTGAGGATGACCTAGCGCTGGTGGTGGCTGACCAAGGGCAAGAGATGGTGGTGGCTGACCATGGGCAGGAGGTGGTGGTGGCTGACCATGGGCAAGAGATGGAGGTGGCTGAGGATGACCTAGCAATGGTCGTGCCCGTCCTGCCTGAAGGTGGCCTCGCAATGGTGGTGGTGCCTGACAATGACCACGCACCGGTGGTGGCGCCGGCGATCCCACAGCTGGGCGACATGACCACGACAATTGTGGTAGAAGACTACATCCCACTACCTCCACTGCCTCCACCGCCTCGCTGCTCTTGGCGCATCAGGCTGAGCAAGGAGAAGGAGAAGAACAATGCATGAGAACTGAACTTTGTCAGGTATGTCAGATCTCCAAAATGATATATATATATATATATATATATATATATATATATATATATATATATATATATATATATATATATATATATATATATATATATATATATATATAGGACAAATGTTTCCTACAAGCAGTGGTAGTTACCACCACTATGCTTTTGTATGTTGTATGTAGTATCTATCAAACCTAGAGTATGTACGTGTAGTATGTAGTATATAACAATGATTAGGTAGTATATTTACTAATTTTTAGGTAGTATGTACCATGTTTTGAGTATGTTCTTTTTACGCATAAATATGTACGTATTTCATAAATATAACAAAAACTATGGGCTCATATGTAATTTTTTCATGTAACTTGCTTTGAAATATCTTAGATATAGTATATCAACATATTTAAAATAATAAAATAGTATATATAGTATCACATGGTAGTATATGAGATATGGGGTAACTACCACGGGTGGTAGGATGGATTTTCTATATATATATATATATATATATATATATATATATATATATATATATATATATATATATATATATATATATATATACTTAGTTACCTATGTTATCTCTAATATGCTTAGTTTCCTATATAGGTTAGCTTCATTTTACCTAAGTTGGCTCTAATATGCTAACTTAGAGCTTATATGCTTAGTTTCCTATAGGTTAGCTCCAAAATAACTTATGTTAGCACAAAATGATCAAGTTCACATAATAAGCTTATAGTCTTCTTCTTATTCTTCTTCTTTTCCAAAATGACATAGGTTAGCTTCATTTTACCTAAGTTGGCTCTAATATGCTAACTTAGAGCTTATATGCTTAGTTTCCTATAGGTTAGCTCCAAAATAACTTATGTTAGCACAAAATGATCAAGTTTACATAATAAGTTTATAGTCTTCTTCTCATTCTTCTTCTTTCCAAAATGACATAGGTTAGCTTCATTTTACCTAAGTTGGCTCTAATATGCTAACTTAGAGCTTATATGCTTAGTTTCCTATAGGTTAGCTCCAAAATAACTTATGTTAGCACAAAATGATCAAGTTTACATAATAAGCTTATAGTCTTCTTCTCATTCTTCTTCTTTTCCAAAATGACATAGGTTAGCTTCATTTTACCTAAGTTGGCTCTAATATGCTAACTTAGAGCTTATATGCTTAGTTTCCTATAGGTTAGCTCCAAAATAACTTATGTTAGCACAAATGATCAAGTTTACATAATAAGCTTATAGTCTTCTTATTCTTCTTCTTATTCTTCTTCTAGTATTCTTCTAGTCTTCTTCTTCTTCTTCTCTTCTTCTTCTTCTAACTTCTTGTTTATCATTTTGCAGATTTGATTTAATTCACGGAAGCTTGCATGGATGGAGTGCTTTTTCATTTGTGTTTTTATTTTGTATCAATGTGAAACTTTTATGAATTGATGGATAACGGTGTTGGATGAACAATGTAAAACTTTTGTAATATGTAACGATGGAACTATGTGTTGGCTATGTATGTATATATGATGAAACTTGTGTGTTGGATATGATTGTTATATGGATGCTTGTTGTATATATATGTGTTGGATATCTCATATGTGAAATAGTGACCTGAGATAAAGAAAAAACGAAAAAAATTTAAAAAATTGTTACTAATGGCGCACTACCATGTGGTGCGCTATTAGTATAGCAGATAATAGTGGCGCACTGTTGGCAATACTAATGGCGCACTACGTGGTGCGCCATTAGAACACCATATTCTAATGGCGCACATGTGGTGCGCCATTAGAAAAAAATTCTAATGGCGTGGTGCTAGTGGCGCACCAGTGATGCGCCATTAGAAGGCAAAACTGGTGCGCCACTAGCATGCCTTTTCCTAGTAGTGCACCCAGTGACAGAAGGGGTAGCGAGGCACGTATTGTATTGTTGCCATCAAGGATAAAAATATGGGGTTTATATCATATTGCTTGAGTTTATCCCTCTGCATCATGTCATCTTACTTAAAGCGTTGCTCCGTTCTTATGAACTTAATACTCTAGATGCATGCTGGATAGCGGTCGATGTGTGGAGTAATAGTAGTAGATGCAGAATCGTTTCAGTCTACTTGTCACGGAGTGATGCCTATATTCATGATCATTACCTTAGATATCGTCGTAACCATGCGCTTTTCTATCAATTGGTCAACAATAATTTGTTTACCGACCGTATGTTTTCTTTCAGGAGAGAAGTCTCTAGTGAAACCTATGGCCCCCGGGTCTATTTTCCATCATATATTTTAAGATCTATAAACCAAAAAACCCAAAAATACCTTGCTGCAATTTATTTATATTTACTTTAATTTTCTCTTTTATTTATCTTTCATACCTATCTCTATTAGATCTCACTCTTGTTCGTGACCATGAAGGGATTGACTACCCCTTTTTCGCGTTGTGTGCAAGTGTTTGTTAGTTTGTGCAGGTGCATAGATTGGAGACTTGCTTGTGCCTCCTACTAGATTGATACCTTGGTTCTTAACCGAGGGAAATACTTATCTCTATGTTGCTGCATCACCCTTTCCTCTTCAAGGGAAAAATCAACGCAACCTCAAGAAGTAGCATCCCCAAGGAAGGGCTGTTCCAGATAGTGGCCCAGCCTAAACCATCTCCGATGCTAGCGCCACAGCCAGAGGCCCTCGTTCCCAGCACCTCGGTGGTGGGTTCATTGGATGTATCGCACCCGCATCGCGCCCAAGGGCGGGCTACCGCTGGATGGGCCGAGGAGATGGAGGTAGCCTTAGCGGGCTCCTCTGTCACAGAAGAGCACCACACCCTCATCGGCACGGCACTGCATGGCTTCCGGTCCACAGAGGCCGGAATGCATGAGGTTTTCAAGGACCTCATCAAGAGCATTGAGGTATGCTTCTTTATATTTGCATTACGAATAACCTCCATGCTTAGAATTGGTCATGAAAACATGCTTTTGTCCCAAGACTTTTGCTTATATCGCTATGTAGCACTTGTAAGAGCATAGTTGACCAAGAGCCCCGAGTCTCAAGACTTTTTGCTTATATCATAAGACATTGATACAGTAGCCCCCAAGACTTTGGCTGACCTTCGAAAAGGACTGAACAGGGGATTGAAGTCGGAAATGGGGACTAAGGCGTAAGTATGTGTTTGCAGCTATCGAACTCGGCTCCGAACTCCGCCTCTAAGGAGATAGCAGAGATGAACCGGAAACTCAAGAAGTCCAAGGAGGACCATGATTTGATGCAAAAGCAGATCGAGCGATCCCAAGGTAAGCTCAAGAAGTTGGAAGCTTATCAAATTTACTTTGAAATGTGCTCAAATTTTTAATGATGACATTGATCTATTTTTCATGACAGTGGCTACGACGAAGCTTGAGGCGCTCAAGGCCAAGCTGACGAAAGCTCGACAGGAGCCGAGCAGCAGAAGGCTGCTGCCACCAAGGCCGAGAAGGAACTGGCCGCCGAAAAGGTGGCTAGGGGCAAGGACCAGTCGCGGATCCTGGAAGTAGGGGAGACCTTGAAAGGGCGTCTACTAGGAGCTCGACACACTTTAAAACAAGAAGAAGGGGGAGAGCGCTGAGCTCGAGAAGCTGCGCCTGGCGTACGCCGAGGTCCAGACCCAGGCCTGAGCAGAGTACAAAATGCTCTAGCAAGTGAGGCATATAACTGCTAGTAAGTCGTTTTCACTTCAGTTTGTTTTTGGCCGCAAGGGTTCATCGAGGTCACCCAGCTGTGGCGATCCGCAGAGGCTTTCGTGGATCTCTGGAGGAGCGCGTCGGATGCGGCCGCTACTTTAGCATGCGGGAGGGCTATGCAGCGGCGAAGGTGTTCTGGCAACAGTTCAAGGTGCCATCGCATCCGGAGTTGCTGAATCATCAGATGAAGCAGCTGATGGAGATCCTCCGCATGGCGGCCGACGCTCAGACCTCCGCGACGCCTTTGGCCCATGGAGGCGCGGTTGACCAGCTGCTCGGCCCTTGCCCGGCTGCAAGAGGCCGGCCCCCAAGTGGCGCGCTAGAAGCGTTTCGCGTGCTTGGAAGGTGCCTAGCGGGTGTACGCCCGCCTGAAGACACACTATCCACTCATCAGGCGACGGTCATGGCTGTAGGCCCCCCCGAAGGGAAGAAACGAACTGTGGAGGAGTTCCTTGCCGAGGTGGTGGAAGGAGCCCGGTCACTGAGGCCGAGTGTCCTAAGGACACTATGTATTTTTAGGTAATACTTTGGAATGCCTAAGTGTAGTGGAATGTAAAAGACTTGCTTTTGTTTGAAATGAATGCGGCTTCATATTCTGACATATGATTGTGTGCTTTATCTTTGACTCCTGCGTGATCGTGTCAAACTGAAAGTGACCATCGTTGGCTTCAACCCCTTTGTACAAGATAACGAGGGTGTTTCATAGGCAATCATGACCCTTAACCGATGTCTCAAACCCAAGGCGGTTCATGCACATGGAAATGAGGCAATCAGAATATAGTGGTTTTATAACTTTCACCTTGTCGGAGGAGCTTGATGGTGAGGGCTGATGACGAGCCCCCTATATTCGTATTGGTTGGGTGTGTAGCCGGATTGATGCCGCTAACCACTTTGGCTGATTTGATAAAAAGCTCTTCGTTTAACATGGATGATCTCGAACGATAGATTGCTTGACACTGCTATTGGACGCCCAACCAGTTTACGCTTACCAAGACAGTTAGTTTCAACTTTCTCCATTGAGGCGCTTTGCCATTCGAGCTAGCAGCGCAAACACAGTGATTCTCCCTTTACACCCTTAGCTGAATGGATCGAAAACGTAAGGGCTAAGCATAGGAGCCGGGCAACCCAACTATTGACCAAAATCGAGGTTCGAAACTAATTGATATAACACAACATCCAAAACGCCGAATAGATACTTCAGACTTATTGTGACGCCCGGATAATTAGGCTACAGCAAAACTCTGCTAATGATGCCATGTCACCTCCGTTACTGTTGCGAATTCCTCGTTAGTGCAAAAAACCGATTCAAAATTCAAATTCCAAATATGGCATACATCAAAAGTATTCAAATATTAAAAACAAAATGTTCGGGTTGTGCCAGTTAATGCATAGATGGTTATGATGAAGAATCCACATTTTTATATAATGAATAAATGCTCTAAAAAGGTTTAAACGGTAGCAAAAACATTATTTCGATGCCTTTGGTATTTATTAAAACACTAAACTATTTTAGTTTGGGTTAAAACCTTTTGTGGCTGAGGGTTATTTTGAAACACTATTTTTGGAGCTATTGTCATATTTTACTAAACTAAAAATAAAGTGTAACTAAGAAAACAGAAACGAATAAATAAAAGTAAAAGGACAAAAAAAGGAACAAAAGAAAATAAAGGCCCCCTCTCTGGACCTCGCCCAGCTGGCCATCGGCCCCTGGCCGCCCATCGCCCCCCAGCATAACCCTCCCCACCAAACCCTAGCCCGACCGACACCCGCAACTCCCACTCGCACCCACTCCTTCCCTCGTCCCACTCCTCCTCGTTCTTCCTCGATCTAGATCGGGCAACCCCGATCCCATCGCCCCATCGCTGTCGTCACCCGGAGCCACCGCCAAGGCCGCCGTCACCATCCCCTCGCGGATGCCTCCTCACCTCACCCAACCGCCGACGCTCGCCCGCACGCCGCCTCGACGCCTGCCGCCACCACCACGATTCCGCTGCTGCCGAGCGCCGTTGCCGCCGTCCTCGTCCTCCTCCCCGAGTCGCTCCCGCGCCTGCTGCCTGACCCTACTCACCCATGTGAGCCCCTCTTCCTTCCCTTTTCCCTCATGGTCACCGCCCGCCCGCCCACGCCGTGGCTCCGCCACCGCGATCCCGCCTCCTCCGTAGGCCAGACTCGCCACAAGATACTAAGTCGGCCCGAGCCCGCCGTGGCGCGCCCCGGCCCTCCGCCTCCCCGCCGCCGCCGGTCCCTCCCGGCGGCCGTGCCCGCCGCCAATCGTCGGCGCCGCCATTGCCGCCTGCTCGCACGGCAGCGCCACAGGCCCCCCTCGCTACTGGCTGGCTATGGCCATGGCCGGGCCTCTTCCCCTGTCGTGGTCGGCCCGCCCCGCCTTCGCGAGCTGGGCGGCCGGGTTGCGCTGCACTCAAGACCGCCCACACCCCCACGGCACGGCGCCCGCCGCCCTCCTCGGGTGGCTCAAGGGCGCTCTAACGGGCGGCTCCGTGTTCGGGCTGCTGATGGCCCGCCCGCCCGCTAAGGCTCAACATCGCTGTGGGGCCCCACGGCCCCTGTAACGCTTTTAATTTAAAAAATAAAAAAATAAAATTGTAATAATAATTAAATTAATTAAGTTAATTAATCACAATTAGATTAACCTAATTAATCTGTTAGTTAATTAATCAAACAATGACAAGGCCCACCCACTAATTAATTACGATTAGTTTACTTAATCTATTAATTAAAATGTGTCATCGACTGGTGGGACCCATGGTCAGGTTGACCACCAACCCCGCTGATCTGCCGACGTCAAGATGACATCATGCCGATGTCATTAATCTATTTTCTGAATTAATTTAAATAATTAATTAAATTCCAGAAATTAATAAAATCATTAGAAAATCATATCTTTTAATCCGTAACTCGGATCCAATTATTTTCAACATGAAAGTTGCTTAGAACGACGAGACGATTCCGGATAAGCAACCCGTTCGTCCGCCACACCCCCTAACCTATCGAACTCACAACTTTCCCCCTCCGGCTCCTCTGCCCGAAAACGCGGAACACCGGGAATACTTTCCCGGATGTTTCCCCCCTTCACCGGTATCACCTCATACCGCGTTAGGGCACCCCTAGCATAATTACTTGTCGTGTCATGCATCGATATGCATCTGTTTGCATGGTATTCATTGTTTCTTCCCCCTCTTCTCTCTGGTAGACTACGAGACCGACGCTGCTGCTGCCTAGTTCGACCACGGAGTTGACGAACCTCTCTCTTGCCGAGCGACCTGTGCAAGCCCCCTTGATCACCAGATATCGCCTATTCTACTCTATACCGCTTGCATTAGAGTAGTGTAGCATGTTACCGCTTCCGCTATACCTATCCTCGATGCATAGCTTGTCCTTGCTACTACCGTTGTTACCTCTACCTACAATCCTACATGCTTAGTATAGGATGCTAGTATTTCCATCCGTGGCCCTACATTCTTGTCCGTCTCATTGTGCTATATTATCGGGCCGTGATCACTTGGGAGGTGATCACGGTATATACTATATACTTTATACATGATACATGTGGTGCTTAAAGTCGGTCGGCTCGAGGAGCACCATGAGTGATTCACGGATTGGGGCTGAAAGGACCTTTGTCCCGACGGCCCTCTGGATGGATCTTTGTGGCGGAGCGACAGGGCAGGTTGAGACCGCCTAGGAGAGAGGTGGGCCTGGCCCTGTTTGGCGTTCGCGGATACTTAACACGCTTAACGAGTTCTTGGTATTTGATCTGAGTCTGGCTACGGGCCTATACGCACTAACCAACTACGTGGGAAAGATATGGGCACACGGCGTCGTGGTATCAGCCAAAGCACTTCGTGACGTCAGCGACTGAGCGGCGCGCGCCGGATTGGACTAGAACGCCACTAGGCTAGGTCTGCTTCCGTCACAGACGAATAGCGTGTGTGTGCTCGAGGCGATGGGCCTGCACTTCGGCGCTTAGGTTTAGACCGGCGGTTGACCTCTGTTGTGCCTAGGTGGGGCTGCGACGTGTTGATTTTCCGCGCCGGCATGACCCGTAAAAGTGTGTCCGCCAAATGGGATCAAGCGTGTTGGGTTATGTGGTGCACCCGCAGGGAAGTTAATCTATTCAATAGCCGTGATCTTCGTAACATGACGACTTGGAGTTGTACCTTGACCTTATGACAACTAGAACCGGATACTTAATAAAACACACCCTTCCAAGTGCCAGATACAACCGGTGGTCGCTCTCTCTCAGGGCTACGAGGAGGGGATCGCCAGGTAGGATTATGCTATGCGATGCTACTTGGAGGACTTCAGTCTACTCTCTGCTACATGCTGCAAGGCGGAGGCTGCCAGAAGCGTAGTCTTCGACATGATTAGCTACCCCCCCTCTTATTCTGGCATTCTGCAGTTCAGTCCACTGATATGGCCCTTTACACATATATCCATGCATATGTAGTGTAGCTCCTTGCTTGCGAGTACTTTGGATGAGTACTCACGGTTGCCTTGTTCCCCTTTTCCCCTATCTCTACTCGATTGCTGCAACTGCACGATGGAGCCCAGAGCGACGCCACCGCCGATGATGACGACTACTACTCGGAGGTGCCTACTACTACGCAGCAGCCCGATGACGCACCAGGAGTAGTTAGGAGGATCCAGACAGGAGGCCTGCGCCTCTTTTGATCTCAGATCCCAGTTTGTGCTAGCCTTCTTAAGGCAAACTTGTTTAACTTATGTCTGTACTCAGATATTGTTGCTTCCGCTGACTCGTCTATGATCGAGCACTTGTATTCGAGCCCTCGAGGCCCCTGGCTTGTATTATGATGCTTGTATGACTTATTTATGTTTTAGAGTTGTGTTGTGATATCTTCTCGTGAGTCCCTGATCTTGATCGTACACATTTGCACGCATGATTAGTGTACGATTGAATCGGGGGCGTCACACTTATAGTTGATGCATGAGGTTAAAAGCGAAGCCCTTGGTGATGTAAAAGACAATTGTATCGTGAAAGTATACTATTGGCTCAAAGGCAGTATATATAAGGAAATGCTTAATGACCTCAAGCGGTGCACTTTCCTTATTTCATGTGGTCAAGCCATACATGCCGAGTTTTGAAGAAAGGAACTTGTAAAAGATACAATGAAAAAAAGGAAAGGAGTAAAAACAGGGCAGACATATTGCGGGGTCGGTTAGCCCGAGTCCTTTCCTGGCGCACGTCTGCGTCTCCTGCTGTTGACCAGCTAGTCTTCGTTAATAACGAAGTTGGTATGGGCTGTCTGTGACCTCGGCTGTTCGTTTGCTTGATGCTTTTGCCGATCGAGTCCTTTAAAAAGGTGTGTAGCTGCTGCTTGGATGGTTTAAGGTATGTGGACATGCCACTCCCATTTGGGCCTTTTACAGCTCCCTGCTAGTATGCACTTCCGAAGTGCGTTGCTCTTCGGTCGAGTGTCAAACGACGTATCATTTGCTTCGGCTCCTCGGCGCCTATGGAATTTTTAGTGCAAAGTTATGCACCCTATGACGCAGTGCCCTTCCTGTGGATGCGAACGAGCAGCCCGTGCCCCTATTTGGGGTGGGCGGATGTCGGATCAAGGTCGGTCTGTGCATCCTGTGTGCGCTTTGATGAGCTAGGCATATGTTTAGTTGCACAGACCGCCTCCTTGATTTCCTGTACCTCAGCTGCGAAAGCCGCGGCCTGCTCCTCCGTTCAGAGGGAACGTTCGGTGTTAGTATTTACTGTAATAACATTGTTTGGTCCTGGCGTTTTTAGCTTTAAGTATGCATAATGCGGGACTACGTTAAGGCATGAAAATGCGGTGCTCCCTAGCAGCACGTGGTATCCGCTCCAAAAGGGGACGATATCGAAGATTAACTCTTCGCTCAGGAAGTTCTCGGGTGACCCGAAGACTACCTCCAGTGTCACTGTTCCCATGCAGCAAGCTTCCACACCCGCTTTGACACCCTTAAAGGTCTATGGCCGATCGTCGGCTCTAAGGCCGATCTTGTCACAAACTAGGTCTGACCGTCCGAGATCGATAAGCTCAGATGCTATGAACCATCTCGCTTAGGTGAGATAATTCCTTGGGGTTCATGGCGTGGATATAAGTCGGGCCAACTTGAAGTAAAATCGCGATTCGCTTGACGCGTTTTAGCCTCGTGAGGGGTTGGGGTTGATTCCGGATCTAGTACCGTAATCGGTTCTCAACGCAATGTAGTATCGAAGTCTGCCCGACCAACGCCGGGCTTGATGTCGGAAGAGGTCGCCGAGGCGATGTGATTGATTCTCCGCGCGGTCTTGTGGTTCCAGGGCCTGGTTTGACGCCCTTGAGGGAGATCAAGATTTGGGTCGAGCCTCGATGTCCGATAAGCCTCGATTCGCCTGGCGCCTAGCCCGAAAGGACGAGCTCGCCGTGGGATTCGCGTGTATTCCAAGCCTTTGAAACTCATGACCTGTTCGGGGCGATTTCTTGATGGAGCGGATGGTTCGCAGAGTCGGCGCAAAGGATCATGCTGCTGAATATGAAAATTTGGCCGGGGATAAAGAAGATGTCCCCGTAGCCGGTGCCATAGTTAATCTGCAGATGAGCCATTGATCCTTTCATTGATCTCATAGGGGAACTTTGAATGAAAGCACCAGTGTCGATCATAAAGCTGACAGACCTTGGGGTAGGCAGTCCCGAGCCGTGGATCTCGGATCGGTTTTAACAAGGACGAAGGAGACATTATTTACCTAGGTTCAGGCCCTCTCAAAAAGGTAATACCCTACGTCCTACTTAGATTTTATTGATGACGATGTATCGAATACAAGCTTGATCTACCTCGAGATCATAAGGAAAGATCTAACCCTAGAGCTAGGTGAATGTAATTGTGATTGGATCCCTCTATAGGCTAAACCCTCTGGCTTTTATACATGCTAGGTAGGGCATCTAGGGTAATATGGTCGGTATCCAGGGGTGTGCAGGGAGGCGCAGGAGATGTCTTGGAGTATACGCCAAGTCTTCGGTAGATGCAGTCTTGATCACGTCCAGGCGTGTAACTTCCGGATCCACCCAAATGAAAATGAGGGCATTCAGGCCCAGCCCGAGGACTATGGGCCAACTAGGTTGGCACCGCCTAGTCCAGGACAATGTAAATAGGTTTCTTAAAGGCCTTCTTCGATAGTGTTGTCCACCACGGACTCACACGCATAATCGACCGTGCTCATCTCAAGATTGTCACTACCATAAGAATCTTTTCATTACATATTTTTGTTAGCGCTCCACATGATATCAAAGGTCCATGAACTCCATTCACAAATCCAGTTTAACGTTCTAGTTTGCGCCTGACCACACTTAGTCTAGTGATCAATCAACATAGCACTATATTAGAACATTTATACTCTAACCAACTCGTGATTGGATGGTTAGGAGAACAGTGGTATCCCCAGACCATCAAGATTCAACTCCTAAACTTGACGCTAGTGCTCACATTTTCATGGATTTGTTCTAGACCTTCTGGTGAAGTGCGTTTAGTGGGAGGACACGTTCCTGTCGACTACAAAGGTGTCTGTGGTGACGTCAATCTCAAGATGATGTGTCGGCTTAATTTCTCAGAGGCGCTCATAGGGATAGGGTGTGTGTGCATGTGTTCATAGGGGAGTGATGTTCATATGTATGAGCGTCTGTGTTTGTACTATGTAAAAAAGGAACATGTATACAAAATTTGTGCCGAGACTTGTATTTATATCTGCAACCCTATAATAAAACACAAGGAATAGTGTATAAAAACTAGTAATATAAAATACAACTCAATTTTTTTCCGGGCACATTGGCCAATGATGTAAATGTACCGCAAGAAAACCATGTCATTTTTAGTTCAAGAATTCTGACGATATAAATACTTTCTTGGAACTAATGGTATGACAGAGCGAGTCAACCAGTGCTTGGAGCTCAACATTCGTTGCTTTGTTCACAATTATCCGAAGAAATGGGCTGATTGAATCGCCTTAGCCGAATTCAGGTACAACATCTCATACCACTCCGTCCTCAAGTCTACACCATTTGAAGCCATCTACGGGAACAACCTCTCTTCTTTTGACTTAACAACGTGATGAGGCGCTGACGGATCTAGTGGCTTGGACCAAGGATCTGGTTACAATGGTTGCTCTCCTGCCACAATATCTGAACCAAGCTCAACCATACATGAAGGACAAGGCTGTCGTCACTAGATAGAGTATTTGTTGTTCGAGATTGGGTTTAGTTGAAGTTGCAGTTGTATGCCCAGTTATCCGTCGCGGCACGCGCTAACCACAAATTAGCTTTTCACAATTTTGGTCCCTTTCAGGTTTTGTGGTGCATGGGTGTGCCTGTATCACATAAGCCATGATAACAATGATCTCCTATTTTAACAGAAATAACAGGCATGCCTACAACAGGTCTACGTGTCTTAGTATCAGGTGTAGCAATATTAGCAGTCTCACCCAAGAAGGAAATAACATGCCCATCTAAGTCCTCATCCAAGAGATCTTTAACCATAGCAATACTAGGTTCAACATTAATTTCTCAGGAGGTGTATAAGTCCTAGTATTACTCTTACGAACAACAAATAAGCTTTAGCATGATCTTTTATCCTAACAGAAAAGGAGGTTTTCAACATAAGCAGAGGAATAATAGGATCACTATATGTAATAGTCTTCTCTTCGACCGTAATAGGCGCAACTACTTTCACTTCAATAGGAGGATTGTATTTAAACCACTTCTCTTTAGGGAGATCAACGTGAGTAGCAAAAGTTTCACAAAAAGTAGCTACTATCTCAGAGTCAAGTCCATACTTAGAGCTAAATCCACGAAAAGCATCGGTATCCATAAAAGATTTAACACAATCGAACTTAGGTGTCATACCTGACTCCTTACCATCGTCGGAACCCCAATCTTCGGAGTTGCATTTAATTCTTTCCAATAAGTCCCATTTGAAATCAATAGTCTTCAGCATATAAGAACCGGCACACGAAGTATCGAGCAGGTTGCGATTATTAAGAGAAAGCCGAGCATAAAAATTCTGAATAATCATTTCCCGAGAGAGCTCATGATTGGGGCATGAATATAACATTGACTTAAGCCTCCCCCAAGCTTGAGCGATGCTTTCTCCTTCGCGAGGCCAGAAATTATATATGTAATTACGATCACGATGAACAAAATGCATAGGATAGAACTTCTGGTGAAATTCCAACTTCAATCGCTTATAATTCCAAGATCCCGTATCATCACATAGCCTATACCATGTCAATGCATCTCCCTTCAAAGATAAAGGGAAGAACTTCATTTTGACAACATCATCGGGAATACCTGCAGGCTTAAATAATCCACAAACTTCATCCACAAAGATAAGGTGTAAGTCGGGATGTAATGTTCCATCTCCTGCAAAAGGATTAGCTAGCAGTTTTTCAATCATACCCGAAGGAATCTCAAAGTGAATATTTTCATAAAGTTCAGTAGGTTGAGGAGCATCTCTTTGCTCTTCTGGTTGGGGTGAAGATACCCCAAACAAGCCCCTCAAAGGATTAGTTTCCATAGTGACAAGTAACAGAAAATTTCAGCCAATATATAAATGTTTCCTTACCAAGTTCCACTCACCAAAAGCGCTACACTCCCCGGCAACGGCGCCAGAAAAGAGTCTTGATGACCCACAAGTATAGGGGATCTATCGTAGTCCTTTCGATAAGTAAGAGTGTCGAACCCAACGAGGAGCAGAAGGAAATGATAAGCGGTTTTCAGTAAGGTTTTCTCTGCAAGCACTGAAATAGTAGATGATAGATAGTTTCGTGATAAGATAAATAGTAACGGGCAAAAAGTAAATAAAGTAAATAAAGTGCAGCAAGGTGGCCCAATCCTTTATGTAGCAAAGGATAAGCCTGGACAAATTCTAATAATGAAGAAGGTGCTCCCGAGGACACATTGGGAATTATCGTCAAGCTAGTTTTCATCACGTTCATAAGATTCACGCTCGTACTTTGATAATTTGATATGTGGGTGGACCGACACTTGGGTACTGTCCTAACTTGGACAAGCATCCCACTTATGATTAACCCCTATTGCAAGCATTCACAACTACAAAAAGGAGTATTAAGGTGAACCTACCCACAACATTAAACATATGGGTCCATATCAGCCCTTAACGGCAACGCATAAACTAGGGTTTAAGCTTCTGTCACTCTAGCAACCCATCATCTAGTTATTACTTCCCTATGCCTTCCTCTAGGCCCAAATAATGGTGAAATGTCATGTAGTCGACATTCACGTAACACCACTAGAGGAAAGACAACATACATCTCATCAAAATATCGAACGAATACCAAATTCACATGACTACTAATAGCAAGCCTTCACCCATGTCCTCAAGAACAAACGTAACTACTCACAAAGCATATTCATGTTCATAATCAGAGGAGTAATAATATGCATAAAGGATCGGAACATATGATCTTCCACCAAGTAAACCAACTAGTATCAACTACACGGAGTAATCAACACTACTAGCAACCCACATGTACCAATTTGTGGTTTTGATACAAGATTGGATACAAGAGATGAACTAGGGTTTTGAGAGGAGATGGTGCTGGTGAAGATGTTGATGGAGATTGACCCCTCTCGATGAGAGGATCACAGTGATGACGTTGGTGATGATTTCCCCCTCCCGAGGGAAGTGTCCCTGCAGAACAACTCCGCCAGAGCCCTAGATTGATTCCGCCAAGGTTCCGCCTCGTGGCAGCGGAGTTTCATCCCGTAAGCTTGCCCACGATTTTTCCAAGGTAAAAGTGATGATATAGCAAAAGATGGATGCGGAGGCCACCAGGGGCCCAGGAGATAGGGGGCGCCTATATGAGGGGGGGCGCCTGCCTCTCGGACAGGTGTGGGCCCTGGCCTATTTCTTTAGCTCAGAAATTTTATAAATTCCAAAAGTTGTTTCATGGAGTTTCAGGACTTTTGAGCTGTGCGTAATAGGTTTCAACGTTTGCTCCTTTTCGGCTGAATTTCAGCTGCTTAAGCATTCCCCTCTTCATGGTAAACCTTGTAAAATAAGAGAGAATAGCCATAAGTATTGAGATATAATGTGTAATAACAACCCATAATGCAATAAGTATTGATATAAAAGCATGATGCAAAATGGACGTATCAACTGTTTGATTTCTTAGGTATATGAAATGTTTCGTTTTAATTTTGGTCATCACATTTCAGTAGCTATATCGTAGTTTTAATCCAGTATAATTTCTTTGTTTCTCAATGTGGCCAAGGACCGGAGTAAGATACCAACCACCTTGTAATATTGCTGATTTGTGAATACTTGTGACTTTAAAACATTATGTGCTTTAGGCATGTCGTAATCATTATTCTATTCTTCTTTTGATGTAGCCGAGCAATGATCGTGGCCTATGGTCCTAAATAGTAGCAATCAAGAAATAATAAAAATAAAAATCATAGCCCCATGTGATCCCTCCCATGATGGGGTGAATGTATGTCTGAAGATGCAAATAATGTTCAACACGTAACTGGCTTTTGGGCGGTTATAAAATAACATGAGGAATCATGTGCATGTGCCTATCTCTCTGTCAAGAATATATCAGGTTGTGCCCTCTGGGCTTTCCCGCTCCATGCAATTTGTAAACTCTTTACCTCATTGGTTGGTTAATGTTGTCTTCGTTTTGTCATACATTGTTGGCTCTCTTGTCTGTTTACCGTCTTTTGGAATGCTGGTGCCTCTCCTTGAGAAAGGGCAAAGGTTTATTGGTTGTCTAAAACTACACCTGAGTGAGTGCGGAAGCCATGTTAGATAGTACAATATGAGTGTCGCAAGTTGTTCTCGACCACCACCAGAACCTCCGGAAAACCATCGCAGGAGAATGAAACAGCTATGTGGGCGGAGGAGAGGACGAGATATTTCTAGACGGGGGAGGGGGGGGGCAAGGGTGAAGGGTTGGTGAAATGTTGTCGTGGTAGAACATCGAGGGGGTAATGAATCCAGTAATCTAGTGGATGGCGCGGCAGGGTCATCTGAACCATACGAGAACCTAGGTGTCAGTAGTAAAACCGGTAGACCTCGGGGTAGGGAGTCCCGAGCTGTGGATCTCAGATCGGTGGTAACAGGGTCAAAGAAGACAGTGTTTACATGGGTGTGGGACCTCTCGAAGAGGTAATACCCTACATCCTACTTTGATTATATTGATGATGATGTATCTAATACAAGCTTGATCTACCTCGAGATCGTAAGGAAAGATCTAACCCTAGGACTAGGTGAATGTAATTGTGACTGGATCCCCTTTATAGGCTAAACCCTCTGGCTTATATACACGCCAAGTAGGGCATCTAGGGTTACATGGTCGGTATCCAGGGGTGTGTATGGATGCGGCAGGAGATGTCTTGGAGTATACGCCAAGTCTTTGGTAGATGTAGTCTTGATCACGTCCAGGCATGTAGCTTCCGGAGTCCACTCGAATGAAAATGAGGGCATTCAGGCCCAACCCGAGGACCGTGGGCAGACTAGGTTGGCACCCCCGAGTCCAGGACACCATTAATAGCCCCCAAACTGGTCTTCTACGCCGAGGACGACCTCTTCAATTTTAACAACTTTGGATCCGAAGTCCTTGGCTTAACAGACGAGTTCTCCTTTTTTGATAATCTGAGATACTTTCCTTTATTTAAAGCCACCATGGACCATTCCTCGAAGGAATGGCGTCCTTTGAACAGGACCTCACCGAACCCGCTGAGCATCCGAAGACGGGAGGTTACTTAGCCTTGAAGGCCTTCCGCGTAGGTGTGACCAGTGCATCTAGCCTCACAACTTTATTGAAGAGGTACTACCCATGACTAGGCGGGCAGTTACTGCTCACTCGAATCACGGCCCGAGGCAGTCCTCTTATTGGCACGTCCGATCGAAATGGAGATCGTTCCCATTTTCTCAGGGATGTTTCTCCCTATACATATAAGAGCAAAGGGAGAGCGATGGGAAAAGTACGCTCCCCTTCCTTCCTGCATGCTGCCTCTCCAGCTCCGGCACCCAGATCCAATCCCGAACTCATTTCGCTCCCGCAACGCTTCTCCACCTCCATCCCCAGCCATGGCTGATGCCACCCTCAAAGGACACTCGACCGGCTCCTCCATCACGAAGGGTACCATCTTGGAGCTGCACAACACGGGGTACATCTTCCCTGAGATCAGCACTCGAGTGCTGGATTCGGACCAACGAATACCCGCTTCCCGTCCTGGGAAGAGGGTTGTCTTCATCCCCCACCTCATCAGAGGTCTGGGGTTCCCGTTGCACCCCTACGTGCGCGGGATCATGTTCTTTACGGTATAGATTTCCACCATCTAGCCCCGAATTCCATCCTCCATCTCGCCTCCTTCATCACTGTTTGAGAGACTTTCCTCCGCGTCGAGCCACACTTCAGATTGTTGCTGAAGATCTTCTGCATCAAAGCCGAAATCCAGCAGCTCCGAACTCACAGAGTGTGGGGGCACGATGATTAGCAAGAACAAGAAGGTGGGTTGGTTCAAGGGCACCTTTATAGAGACCAAAAAGGAGTGACAGCGTGAGTGGTTTTATGTCGCTGAGCCACTCGCTGCCGGCCAGGCCAAGGTTCTGGCGTTCTCGGCTGGACCTTCGAAGAAGCTCACATCCTGGACGAAGAAGGGCATGGGTAGGGGAAACCTTGAAGAGGTGAAGCCGCTGTTCCAGAAGATCTAGTTCTAGACAGACAAGAAGAACCTCCAACTGGTGGATGTGGTAAACGTCATGCTCCACCGCCGTGTCTTACCGCTCCAATCTCGGGCCACCCCGATGTGGGCATATAAGCTCGAGGATTCGGTGCCCATCGACCACTTCTTCCGCTCCTCATGGACGGGATGTGGACACTGATTTTCGAAGCCTCCCACGACGCCCCTGAGGTAATTTTCAATACACAACTCTACACTGTGTTTCTTTGAACCTCATAGACTTTGGCTGACCAGTAGATTTTATATTTGAAGAAGTGGATCTCCAAGGCACAGCGAATGCTGTGCCCGGCGCTGCTGCTCGAGGTGGAGAGGACTCCCCAACTCATGGCCCTCTTAACCGAGGAGCCGCATGTGGTGCCCACCAAGGAGTCAAAACCTTCGAGGTGCAAGGCGGGTCTTCAAGCATGGGAGACCTCTGTCACCTGGTCCGAGGAGACCCCTGCCTCCTCCACCCATGAGGATGATGCGGATGAGGACACGGGGTAAAGGAAACCCTTCCCTCAAGGGCAAGAGGGTAGCATCCGAGGACGCCGAGGAGGAAGCATGGAAGCCTGGCCTGACAGAGAAGGCTAACTTCTCCAACGAGTCGGATGAGGACCTCCTCGAGCTGGGGAGGGAGAAGCCGGCACCCCGGAGGTACGTTATTGTAACCATATTTGGACTTTGAAAGCCTATCCATCAAATGAAACTTATAAAGGCATTTTTCCAGCCCGCCGAAGGTACGCCTCAGTGGCAGCACCTCGAGCGGCTACCCCCGGCGAACAGCGGGATGCCTGGGCCTGCTGTCACACCTCCAGCTCTCGAGGGGCTAGGGAAAGCATCATCCGGTCCGCTCCACCAGTCAACACATTGGGGGCTGAGGTACCGGTCATCACGGCCGAGGTTGACACCTCGGCCAAATAGGGCCAAGGGGATGCAGTCCACGTGGTCCCCTGATACGTATCCAACGTATCTATAATTTTTTATTGTTCCATGGTATTATATTATCTGTTTTGGATGTTTTATATGCATTAATATGCTATATATATATTTTTGGGACTAACCTGTTAACCTAGAGCCCAATGCCAGTTTTTGTTCTCCTCGTTTTTGAGTTTTGCAGAAAAAAATATCAAACGGAGTCCAAACGGAATAAAACTTTATGATGATTTTCCTTGGACTAGAAGACACCTACGTGACTTGGAGAGAGGACGAGAAGAGTCCTGAGGAGGCCACAAGCCTCTAGGGTGCGCCCTAGGGGGGGGGTGCTCCCTGAGGGCTTGTGGGCCCCTCGGGTGTCCCCCAACCCTAATTCCTCATCTATATATTCTCAAATATTCCCCAAACATCAGAAGCGTCCACAAAAATACTTTTCCACCGCCGCAAGCCTCTGTTCCCGTGAGATCCCATCTTGGGGCCTTTTCCAGCGATCTTCTGGAGGGCGATCCGATCACAGAGGGCCTCAACATTAACCTTGCCGCCCTTCGGATGATGCATGAGTAGTTTACCACAGATCTAGGGGTCCATAGCTAGTAGCTATATGGCTTCTTCTCTCTCTTTGATCTTTAATACAATGTTCTCCTTGATGTTCTTGGAGATCAGTTAGATGTAATACTTTTTCGCAGTGCGCTTGTTGATATCCGATGAATTGTGGATTTATGATCAGATTATCTGTGAATATTATTTGATTCTTCTCTGAACTCTCTTATGCATGATTAAGATATCTTTGTATTTCTCTTTGAACTATCGGTTTTGTTTGGCCAACTAGATTGGTTTTTCTTGCAATGGGAGAGGTGCTTAGTTTTGGGTTCAATCTTGCGGTGTCCTCACCCAGTGTCAGAAGGGGTAGCGAGGCACATATTGTATTGTTGCCATCAAGGATAAAAAGATGGGGTTTATATCATATTGCTTGAGTTTATCCCTCTACATCATGTCATCTTACTAAAAGCATTGCTCTGTTCTTATGAACTTAATACTCTAGATGCATGCTGGATAGCGGTCGATGTGTGGAGTAATAGTAGTGGATGCAGAATCGTTTCGGTCTAGTTGTCACAGACGTGATTCCTATATTCATGGTCATTGCCTTAGATATCTTCATAACTATGCGCTTTTCTATCAATTGCTCAACAGTAATTTGTTTACCCACCGTATGTTTTCTTTCAGGAGAGAAGCATCTAGTGAAACCTATGCCCCCTGGTCTATTTTCCATCATATATTTTCATATCTATAAACCAAAAAAACCCAAAAATACCATGCTGCAATTTATTATTTACTTTAGTTTACTCTTTTATTTATCTTTTATACCTATCTCTATTAGATCTCACTCTTGTTCGTGACCGTGAAGGGATTGACAACCCCTTTTTTGTGTTGTGTGCAAGTGTTTGTTAGTTTGTGCAGGTGCATGGCTTGGAGACTTTCTTGTGCCTCCTACTGGATTGATACCTTCGTTCTTAACTGAGGGAAATAGTTATCTCAACTTTGCTGCATCACCCTTTCCTCTTCAAGGGAAAAATCAACGCAAGCTCGAGCGGTAGCAGGAAGAATTTCTGGCGCCGTTGCCGGGGAGGTTCTACATCAAGCCTACCAAGTACCTATCATAAACTTTCATCTCTTGCACTTCCGTTATTTGCCACTCGCCTCTCATTTTCCTCGCCCCCACTTCTAAAATATTTTCATAAGAATACAAAAATATTTGCCTTTTTATTCGCCCTTCTTTCATTCACCTTCTTCCCATTTGCCTTTATGTTTTACTTGGTTTGTTTCCTTGTTCGCTTGGAATAATTGTGTATTTATTGAAAATCAGGAAGTAGAAAGCTTATGGATCCTCATCCACTTGCTAATCTTTTTAAGAGATCCAATTATGATGAACCAATTGCTAGTGAGTTGAGTGCACTACATTATCTTTATGAAGTTTTGCTTGAAATTCGTGAATCTAAAAATTGTGATGAAGTATTAAAAAAAGTAATTTATGAAGTGATTCACGATAGCTCCTTGAATGAAAAGCATGATTGCGATGGTGTTATTACAAATTCTATTAATATCAATTGCGTTAAAAATATGTAAAACCCCAAGCTTGGGGATGCTAATTTTGCCATGTCCATTACTTATTGCAATGATCATGATTGGGGTGATTCTTCTTATGATCTTGAAAATTTATTTAAGCCTCATGATGAATATGTTTGCGATAATATTGAAAGTGGGTTTGGAAGAGTGTGAACTCTAGGTAATAATGATTCCACTACTTTGGAGTATGATCAATCTTATGAAATTTTTGATAAAAGTGGGCTTGGAGATGTCATGACTTTATTTGATGGTAATCCCACTGTTTTGGAAGAGTTTCAACTTTGCATGCGTGTGATCATGAAGAGAATATTTTATATGATAGCTATATTGTTGAATTTGATTATGATCCTACATGTAATTATTATGAGAGAGGTAAATATGGTTGTATAAATTTTCATGTCACTAAATTACCTCTCATTATGTTGAGATTGCTATTATTTCTTTCTTCTTCTTTGCATATGCTAGTTTTTGCTTGCCTTGATAATTTGTTTTCCTATAAAATGCCTATGCATAGGAAGTATGTTAGACTTAGATGTGTTTTTCACATGCTTCATGATGCTCTCTTTGTGTTTCAACTAATATCGTTCATGTGAGCATCATTGAAATCTCAAGCCTATCTTGATGGCTATAAAGAAAGAGCTTGTTGGGAGACAACCCAATAATTATTATTTTTAGTTTTCTTGAGATTACACATTAATACATTTGTAGTAATTGTGTTTTCGTGTTTTAATTAGTGTTTCGAGCCAAGTAAGACCTTTGGGATGATCTATGGTGATAGTTGACTTGATTTTGCTGAAAAACAGAAACTTTTGCGTCCAGTAACAAAATTGTTTAAATTCTCTGGAGTGTGATAAAATTCTGCACAAGATTGATATAAAAATTGCCTCTGTTGTCCTAATTTGTCAGAATTGTTGGAGTTACAGAAGTATACAAAATTTCTAGATTACTACAGACTGTTCTGTTTTTGACAGATTCTGTTTTCTATGTGTTGTTTGCTTATTGCGATGAATCTATGGGTAGTATCGGGGGGTATGAAACATGGAGAAGTTGGAATACAGTAGATATAACACCAATATAAATTTAGAATGAGTTCACAACAGTACCAAAAGTGGTGATTTATTTTATTATACTAACGGATCTTACGAGTTTTTTGTTGAGTTTTGTGTTGTGAAGTTTTCAAGTTTTGGGTAAAGATTTGATGGACAGCGGAATAAGGAGTGGGAAGAGGCTAAGCTTGGGGATGCCCAAGGCACCCCAAGGTAATATTCAAGGACAACCAAGCATCTAAGCTTGGGGATGCCCCGGATGGCATCCCCTCTTTCGTCTTCAATCCATCAGTAAATTTACTTGAGGCTATATTTTTATTCACCACATGATATGTGTTTTTCTGGGAGCGGTCTTGTATGATATGAGGCTAAACTCGAGCAAAACTGGTTTAAAGGATTTTGGATGCACAAGTGGAGATCATACTTAGTGCAAAATGAAGGCTAGCAAAAAGATTGAGAAGCGACAAACCAAGAAACGAATAATCTCATAAGCAAGCATTAAGCATAATTAACACCGAATAATGCACCACAAGTAGGATATAATTTTCATTGCATGATTATTGACTTTCGTGCATGCATAGGGAATCACAAACCTTAACACCAATATTCTTACTAAAGCATAATTACTCATCAACATAACTCACATATCACATCATCATATCTCAAAACTATTACTAAGAATCAAGTTTATTTTGTCCAATGATCTTCATGACATTTTTTACTTTATCGTTCTTGGATATCTATCACTTTGGGACTAATTTTCATCTATTGCTTTTCACAAGCTCAAACAAATATAAGTGAAGATCATGAGCATAATTTTTTTTTCTTTCTCTCAAAATAATTTAAGTGAAGCAAGAGAGAATTTCTTCAAAATTTTACTAACTCTCAAATAAATCTAAGTGAAGCAAGAGAGCATTTCTTCAAAAATACTAAGCACACCGTGCCCAAAAAGATATAAGTGAAGCACTAGAGCAAGTCCTAGCTCATAAAAGATTTAAGTGAAGCACAGAGAGCAATTCTAACAAGTCATGAAATAATTTTGGCTCTCTCAAATAGGTGTGTCCAGCAAGGATTGACGACTTAAAACACAAAATAAAACAAGAAAAGACACATATCATACAAGACGATCCAAGCAAAACACATATCATGTGACGAATAAAAATATAGTCTCGAGTAAAATACCGATGGTTGTTAGAAGAAAGAGGGGATGCCACTCGGGGGGCATCCCCAAGCTTAGTTGGTTGCTCATTTTTGGATAATAGCTTGGGATGCCGGGGCATCCCCAAGCTTAGGCTCTTCTATCCTTCTTTCATCCATCGTAAGATAACCCAAACCTTGAAAACTTCAATCACACAAAACTCAACAAAACCTTTGTGAGATCCGTTAGTAAAAGAAAGCAAGCCACTACTATAAGTGTTGTATCAAACCAATTAATATTTTGTTTTTGTATTATATCTACTGTATTCCAACTTTTATTTGGCAAAAACTCATCAAAGAAAACCATAGAGCCATCAAAATAAGCACACAACACAAAGAAAACAGAATCTGTCAAAACAGAACAGTATGTAGTAATCTAGAACTTTAGAATACTTTGTAACTCCACAAATTCTGAAAAATTAGGACGACCAGGGTAATTTGTATATTAATCTTCTGCAAAACGAATCAGGGCAAAATCTCTTTTATGTGATTTATGATAATTATTTTTGTGAGCGCAAAGTTTCTATCTTTTTCAGCAAGATCAAACAACTATCACCCAAGAAGATCCTAATGGCTTTACTTGGCACAAACACTAATTAAAACACAAAAAACACAATCATACCAGTAGCATAATTGTGCAAACACACGAGAATAGAAAGCAAAAAGCAAAAATAAATTTTATTCATTGGGTTGCCTCCCAACAAGCGCTATAGTTTTACGCCCTTAGCTAGGCATAATTTTATTGATGCTCACATGAAAGATAAGACTTGAAGCACAAAGAGAGCATCATAAAACATGTGACAAACACACTTAAGTCTAACATACTTCCTATGCATAGCCATTTTATAGGAAAACAAATTATCAAGACAAACAATTTCTAGCATATGCAAAGAAGAAGAAAGAAACAATAGCAATCTCAACATAAAGAGAGGAAATTTAGTAACATGAAAATTTCTACAACCATATTTTCCTCTCTCATAATAACTATACGTTGAATCATAATCTAATTCAATAATATAGCTATCATATAAAATATTCTCTTCATGGTCCACATGCATGCCAAGTTGACACTCTTCCAAAATAGTTGGGTTATCATCAAATAAAGTCATGACCACTCCAAGCCCACTTTTATCAAAAATTTCATAAGATTGATCATTCTCCAAAGTAGTGGGATTAGTATTACCTAGAGTTGACACTCTTGCAAACCAACTTTTAATATCATTGCAAACACTATTATCAATATCATATTCATCACGAGGCTTAAATAAATTTTCAAGATCATAGGAAGAATCACCCCAATCATGATCATTAGAATAAGTAGCGGACATAGAAAAATTAGCATCCCCAAGCTTGGGGTTTTGCACATCATTAACACAATTGACACTAATAGAATTTATAATAACATCATTGCAATCATGCTTTTCATTCAAGGAGCTATCATGAATCACTTCATCAATTTCCTATTTCAACACTTCATCACAATTTTCAGATTCATAAATCTCAAGCAAAACTTCATAAAGATAGTCTAGTGAGCTCAATTCACTAGCAATTGGTTCATCATAATTGGATCTCTTGAAAAGATTAGCAAGTGGATGAAGATCCATATCAATATATTTTTAGCAAGCGAAGATGCAAGCAAATAGAAGGCACATGGCAACACAAGCAAACATGAGATCTGATAAAAAAAAGTCAAACAAAAAAGAAGGCGAATAAAACGGCAAATTTTTGTGAAGTGGGGGAGAGGAAAAAGAGAGGCAAATGTCAAATAATGTAAATTGCGAGGAGATGAGATTTGTGATTAGGAACCTGGTATATGTTGAAGATCCTCCCCAGCAACGGCGCCAGAAATTCCTTTTGATGACTCCCTAGCAGTGGCGCCAGAAAGTGCTTGTCTGCTAGAACTACGTCAGTATTTCCCCAAAGAGGAAGGGATGATGCAGCACAACGACGGTAGGTATTTCCCTCAATGAAGAAACCGAGGTTATCGAATCAGTAGGAGAACTGAACAACCCAACGTAAACAACACCTGTAGACAGATAACAAATCCTCGCAACCTGACGTGTTAAAGGGGTTGTCAATCCCTTCCGGGGTACGGCGCCTCAAGATAGGCAAAACGGACGTGAGGAAATTGTAGTAGATTGATAGATCGAACGCCGAACAAAATAAATAATAAAAAATTGCAGCAGGGTATTTTTGTATTTTTGGTTTAATAGATCTGAAAATAAAAGGAAAGAAAAAGTAGATCGCAAAGGCAAATATATGAGTAAGAAGACCCGGGGGCCGTAGGTTTCACTAGTGGCTCCTCTCGAGAAAAATAGCAAAGGTGGGTAAACAAATTACTGTTGGGAAATTGATAGAACTTCAAATAATTATGACAATATCCAGGCAATGATCATTACATAGGCATCACGTCCAAGATTAGTAGACCGACTCCTTCCTGCATCTTCTACTATTACTTCACACAATGACCGCTATCCAGCATGCATCTAGTGTATTAAGTTCATGGAAAAATGGAGTAATGCAATAAGAACGATGACATGATGTAAACAAGATCCGTTTATCTATTGCGTAGATATAGATCCCATCTTTTCATCCATAGTAGCAACGATACATATGTGTCGGTTCCCTTTCTGTCATTGGGATCAAGCACCGTAAGATCGAACCCACTACCGGGCACCTCTTCCCATTGCAAGATAAATATATCAAGTAGGCCAAACAAAACCCAAATATCGGAGAAGAAATACGAGGCTATAAGAGATCATGCATATAAGAGATCAAAGAAACTCAAATAACTTTCATGGATATAAAAAGATATAATTGATCATAAACTCGAAGTTCATCAGATCCCAACAAACACACCACAAAAAGAGTTACATCATATGGATCTCCAGGAGACCATTGTATTGAGAATTCAGCGAGAGAGAGGAAGCCATCTAGCTATTAACTACGGACCCGAAGGTCTACAAAGAACTACTCACGCATCATAGGAGAGGCACCAATGGAAGTGGTGAACCCCTCCGTGATGGTGTCTAGATTGAATCTGGTGGTTCTGGACTGTACGGTGGCTGGATGAATATTTCGTCGACTCTTTTAGGGTTTCTGGAATATTGCGGTATCTATAGAGCAAAGAGGCGGTCGGGGGGGGGGGGGGCACCGAGGTGGGCACAACCCACCAGGGCGCGCCTAGGCCTCCTGGCGCACCCTGGTGGGTTGGCCCCTCCTCGGGACTCCCCCAGGTGCAACCAGGGCCCAACTTCTTCCTTTTGGTCCATAAAAAATCATCGTAAAGTTTCGTGGCATTTGGACTCCGTCTGATATTGATTTCCTGCGATGTAAAAAACATGCAGAAAACAGCAACTTGGACTTGGCACTATGTCAATAGTTTTAGTACCAAAAATGATATAATTTGACTATAAAATGATTATAAAACATCCAAGATTGATAATAAAACAACATGGAACAATAAAAAATTATAGATACATTGGAGAAGTATCAGTATCGAGTTGTAATTCTTGAGTTGTAAGTAAATAAAAGTGTGATGATCATCATTATTAGAGCATTGTCCCATCTGAGGAAAGGATGATGGAAGCTATGATTCCCTCACAAGTTGGGATGAGTCTCCAGACTTTATAAAAAATAAAAGAGGCCAAAGAAGCCCAAACAAAAAAAAGATAAAATGAGAGAAGGGACAATGTTACTATCCTTTTTCCACACTCGTGCTTCAAAGTAGCACCATGATCTTCATGATAGAGAGTCTCCTATTTTGTCACTTTCATATACTAGTGGGAATTTTCCATTATAGAACTTGGCTTGTATATTCCAACGATGGGCTTCCTCAAATTGCCCTAGGTCTTTGTGAGCAAGCAAGTTGGATACACACCCACTTAGTTTCTTTTTGAGCTTTCATACACTTATAGCTCTAGTGCATCTGTTGCATCGCAATCCCTACTCGCTTGCATCGATATCAATTGATGGGCATCTCCATAGCCCATTAATTTGCCTAGTTGATGTGAGAATTTCTCCTTCTTTTTGTCTTCTCCACAACCGGCATATTCTATTCCACCTATAGTGCAATATCCATGGCTCACGCTCATGTATTGCGTGAAAGTTGAAAAATTTTGAGAACATCAAAAGTATGAAACAATTGCTTGACTAACATCAGGGTTGTGCATGATGAAATATTTTGTGTGATGAAGATGGAGCATAGCCAGACTATATGATTTTGTAGGGATAACTTTCTTTAGCCATGTTATTTTGAGAAGACATGATTGCTTTATTAGTATGCTTGAAGTATTATTGTTTTTATGTCAATATTAAACTTTGGTTTTGAATCTTATGGATCTGAATATTTATGCCACAATAAAGAAGATCACATTGATAAATATGTTACATAGCATTCCACATCAAAAGTTCTGTTTTTATCATTTACCTACTCGAGGACGAGCATGAATTAAGCTTGGGGATGCTTGATACGTCTCCAACGTATCTATAATTTTTTATTGTTCCATGCTATTATATTATATGTTTTGGATGTTTTATATGCATTAATATGCTATTTTATATTATTTTTGGGACTAACCTATTAACCTAGAGCCCAGTGCCAGTTTCTGTTTTTTCTTTGTTTTTGAGTTTTGCAGAAAAGGAATATCAAACGGAATAAAACTTTACGATGATTTTTCTTGGACCAGAAGACACCTACGTGACTTGGAGAGAGGGCCAAAAGAGTCCCGAGGAGGCCACAAGACTCTAGGGCGCGCTCCGGGGGCTGAGGGCTTGTGGGCCCCTCGGGTGTGCTTCAACCCTAATTCCACCTCTATATATTCTCAAATATTCCCCAAACATCATAAGCATCCACCAAAATTCTTTTCTGCCACCGCAAGCCTCTGTTCCCGTGAGATCCCATCTTGGGGCCTTTTCCGGAGATCTGCCAGAGGAGGATTCGATCATGGAGGGCCTCTACATCAACCTTGCTGCCCTTCCGATGATGCGTGATTAGTTTACCACAGACCTACGGGTCCATAGCTAGTAGCTAGATGGCTTCTTCTCTCTCTTTGATGTTCAATACAATGTTCTCCTCAATGTTCTTGGAGATCTATTCGATGTAATACTTTTTGGCGGTGCATTTGTTGAGATCCGATGAATTGTGGATTTATGATCAGATTTTCTATGAATATTATTTGAGTATTCTCTGAAGTCTTCTATGAATGGTTAAGATATCTTTGTATTTATCTTTGAACTATCGGTTTGGTTTGGCCGAGTAGATTGGCTTTTCTTGCAATGGGAGAGGTGCTTAGTTTTGGGTTCAATCTTGCGATGTCCTCACCTAGTGACAGAAGGGATAGCTAGGCACGTATTGTATTGTTGCCATCAAGGATAAAAAGATGGGGTTTATATCATATTGCTTGAGTTTATCCCTCTGCATCATGTCATCTTACTTAAAGCGTTGCTCCGTTCTTATGAACTTAATACTCTAGATGCATGCTGGATAGCAGTCGATGTGTGGAGTAATAGTAGTAGATGCAGAATTGTTTCAGTCTACTTGTCACGGACGTGATGCCTATATTCATGATCATTACCTTAGATATCGTCGTAACTATGCGCTTTTCTATCAATTGCTCAACAGTAATTTGTTTACCGACCGTATTTTTTTTTTCAGGAGAGAAGTCTCTAGTGAAACCTATGGCCCCCGGGTCTATATTCCATCATATATTTTCAGATCTATAAACCAAAAAACCCAAAAATACCTTGCTGCAATTTATTTATATTTACTTTAGTTTTCTCTTTTATTTATGTTTTATACCTATCTCTATTAGATCTCACTCTTCTTCGTGACCATGAAGGGATTGACAACCCCTTTTTCGCGTTGTGTGCAAGCGTTTGTTAGTTTGTGCAGGTGCATAGATTGGAGACTTGCTTGTGCCTCCTACTAGATTGATACCTTGGTTCTTAAATAAGGGAAATACTTATCTCTACGTTGCTGCATCGCCCTTTCCTCTTCAAGGGAAAAATCAACGCAACCTCAAGAAGTAGCATCCCCAAGGAAGGGCTGTTCCAGACAGTGGCCCAGCCTAAACCATCTCCGGTGCTAGCGCCACAGCCAGAGGCCCTCGTTCCCAGCACCTCGATGGTGGGTTCATAGGATCTATCGCACCCGCATCCCGCCCAAGGGCGGGCTACCGCTGGATGGGCCGAGGAGATGGAGGTAGCCTTAGCGGGCTCCTCCGTCACAGAAGAGCACCACACCCTAATTGGCACGGCACTGCATGGCTTCCCGTCCACAGAGGCCGGAATGCACAAGGTTTTCAAGGACCTCGTCAAGAGCATTGAGGTATGCTTCTTTATATTTGCATTACGAATAACCTCCATGCTTAGAATTGGTCATGAAAACAGGCTTTTGTCCGAAGACTTTTTGCTTATATCGTAGCGTAGCACTTGTAAGAGCATAGTCGACCAGTAGCCCCTGAGTCCGAAGACTTTTTGCTTATATCACAAGACATTGATACAGTAGCCCCCAAGACTTTGGCTGACCTTCGAAAAGGACTGACCAGGGGATTGAAGTCGGAAATGGGGACTAAGGCGTAAGTGTGTGTTTGCAGCTATCGAACTCGGCTTCGAAATCCGCCTCTAAGGAGATAGCGGAGATGAACCGGAAGCTCAAAAAGTCCGAGGAGGACCATGATTTGATGCAAAAGCAGATCGAGCGATCCCAAGGTAAGCTCAAGAAGTTGGAAGGTTATCAAATTTACTTTGAAATGTGCTCAAATTTTTAATGATGACACTGATCTATTTTTCATGACGGTGGCTACGACGAAGCTTGAGGCGTTCAAGGCCAAGCTGACGAAAGCTCGGCAGGAGCCGAGCAGCAGAAGGCTGCGGCCACCAAGGCCGAGAAGGATCTGGCCGCCAAAAAGGTGGCTAGGGGCAAGGACCAGGCGCGGATCCTGGAAGTAGAGGATACCTTGAAAGGGCGTCTACTAGGAGCACGACACACTTTAGCACAAGGAGAAGGGGGAGAGCGCTGAGCTCGAGAAGCTGCGCCTGGCGTACGCCGAGGTCCAGACCCAGGGCTGGGCAGAGCGCAAAATGCTCTAGCAAGTGAGGCATATAACTGCTAGTAAGTCGTTTTCACTTCAGTTTGTTTTTGGCCGCAAGGGGTTCATCGAGGTCACCAAGCTGTGGCGATCCGTAGAGGCTTTCGTGGATCTCCGGAGGAGCGCGTCGGATGCCGGCCGCTACTTCAGCATGCGGGAGGGCTATGCAGCGGAGAAGGTGTTCTGGCAACAGTTCAAGGTGCCATCGCATCCGGAGCTGCTGAATCATCAGATGAAGCAGCTGATGGAGATCCTCTGCATGGCGAAGCCGACGCTTCAGGACCTCCGCATCACCCTTTGGCCCATGGAGGCGTTGCTGACCAGCTGCTTTCGGCTCCTTGCCCGGCTGCAAGAGGCCGGCCCCCAAGTGGCGCGCTAGAAGCGTTTCGCGTGCTTGGAAGGTGCGTAGCGGGCGTACGCCCGCGTGAGGACACACTATCCACTCATCAGGCGATGGTCGTGGCTGCAGGGCCCCCCGAAGGGAAGAAACGAACTGTGGAGGAGTTCCTTGCCGAGGTGGTGGAAGGAGCCCGGTCACTGAGGCCGAGTGTCCTAAGGACACTATGTATTTTTAGGTAATACTTTGGAATGCCTAAGTGTAGTGGAATGTAAAAGACTTGCTTTTGTTTGAAATGAATGCGGCTTCATATTCTGACATATGATTGTGTGCTTTATTTTTGACTCCTGCGTGACCGTGTTAAACTGAAAGTGACCAGTCGTTGGCTTCAACCCCTTTGTACAGTATACAGAGGGTGTTTCATAGGCAATCATGACCCTTAACCGATGTCTCGAAACCCGAAGGCGGTTCATGCACATGGAAACGAGGTAATCAGAATATAGTGGTTTTATAACTTTCACCTTGTCGGAGGAGCTTGATGGTGAGGGCTGATGACGAGCCCCCTATATTCGTATTGGTTGGGTGTGTAGCCGGATTGATGCCGCTAACCACTTTGGCTGATTTGATAAAAAGCTCTTCGTTTAACATGGATGATCTCGAACGATACATTGCTTGACACTGTCATTGGACGCCCAACCAGTTTACGCTTACCAAGACAGTTAGTTTCAACTTTCTCCATTGAGGCGCTTTGCCATTCGAGCTAGCAGCGCAAACATAGTGATTCTCCCATTACACCCTTAGCTGAATGGATCGAAAACGTAAGGGGTAAGCATAGGAGCCGGGCAACCCAACTATTGACCAAAATCGAGGTTCGAAACTAAGTGATATAACGCAACATCCAAAACGCCGAATAGATACTTCAGACTTATAGTTGATGCATGAGGTTAAAAGCGAAGCCCTTGGTGATTTAGAAGACAATTGTATCGTGAAAGTATACTATTGGCTCAAAGGCAGTAGATATAAGGAAATGCTTAATGACCTCAAGCGGTGCACTTTCCTTATTTCATGTGGTCAAGCCGTACATGCCGAGTTTTGACAAAAGGAACTTGTAAAAGATACAATGAAAAAAAGGAAAGGAGTAAAAACAGGGCAGACATATTGCCGGGTCGGTTAGCCCGAGTCCTTTCCTGGCGCACGTCTGCGTCTCCTGCTGTTGACCTCGGCTGTTCGTTTGCTTGATGCTTTTGCCGATCGAGTCCTTTAAAAAGGTGTGCAGCTGCTGCTTGGATGGTTTCAGGTATGTGGACATGCCACTCCCATTTGGGCCTTTTACAGCGCCCTGCTGGTATGCAATTCCGAAGTGCGTCGCTCTTCGGTCGAGTGTCAAACGACATATCATTTGCTTCGGCTCCTCGGGTGCCCATGGAATTTTTAGTGCAAAGTTATGCACCCTACAGACGCAGTGCCCTTCCCAGGGGATGCGAACGAGTAGCCCGTGCCCCTATTTGGGGTGGGCGGATGTCGGATCGAGGTCGGTCTGTGCAGCCTGTGTGCGCTTTGATGAGCTAGGCATATGTTTAGTTGCACAAACTGCCTCCTTGATTTCCTGTACCTCAGCTGCGAAAGCCGCGGCCTGCTCCTCCGTTCGGAGGGAACGTTCGGTGTTAGTATTTACTGTAATAACATTGTTTGGTCCTGGCATTTTTAGCTTTAAGTATGCATAATGCGGGACTACGTTAAGGCGTGAAAATGCGGTGCGCCCTAGCAGCACGTGGTATCCGCTTCAAAAGGGGACGATATCAAAGATTAACTCTTCGCTCAGGAAGTTCTCGGGTGACCCGAAGACTACCTCCAGTGTCACAGTTCCCATGCAGCGAGCTTCAACACCCGCTTTGACACCCTTAAAGGTTTATGGCCGATCGTCGGCTCTAAGGCCGATCTTGTCACAAACTAGGTCTGACCGTCCGAGATCGATAAGCTCTGTATGCTATGAACCATCTCGTTTAGGTGAGATAATTCCTTGGGGTTCATGGCGTGGATATAAGTCGGGCCAACTTGAAGTACAATTGGCGAGTCGCTTGACGCGTTCTTAGCCTCGTGAGGGGTTGGGGTTGATTCCAGATCTAGTACCAGAATCGGTTCTGAACGCAATGTAGTATCAGAAGCCCGGCCCGGACCAACGTCGGGGCTTGATGCCGTGATGAGGTCGCTCGAGGCGGTGTGATTGACTCCTCCACGCGGTCTTGTGGTTCCAGGGGCCTGGTATGACGTCCTTGAGGGACATCAGTTCTTGGGTCGAGCCCTCGATGTCTGATAAGCCCTCGATTCGGCCTGGCGTCTAGCCTGAAAGGACGAGCTCGCCGTGGGAATCCGCGGTGTATTCCAAGCCTCTGAAAGTCACGACCTGATCTGGGGCGTATTTCTTGATGGAGCCAGATGGCCCGCAGAGTCGGCGCAAAGGACCATGCTGCTGAATATGAAAATTTGGCCGGGGATAAAGAAGATGTCCCCGTAGACGGTGCCATAGTTAATCTGTAGTTGAGCCATTGATCCTTTCATTGATCTCATAGGGGAATTCTGAATGAAAGCACCAGTGTCGATCATAAAGCCGGCAGACCTTGGGGTAGGGAGTCCCGAGCTGTGGATCTCAGATCGGTTGTAACAAGGACGAAGGAGACATTATTTACCTAGGTTCAGGCCCTCTCAAAAAGGTAATACCCTACCTCCTACTTCGATTTTATTGATGACGATGTATCGAATACAAGCTTGATCTACCTCGAGATCATAAGGAAAGATCTAACCCTAGAGCTAGGTGAATGTAATTGTGATTGGATCCCTCTATAGGCTAAACCCTCTGGCTTATATACATGCTAGGTAGGGCATCTAGGGTAATATGGTCGGTATCCAGGGGTGTGCATGGAGGCGGCAGGAGATGTCTTGGAGTTTACGCGAAGTCTTCGGTAGATGCAGTCTTGATCACGTCCAGGCGTGTAGCTTCCGGAGTCCACCCAAATGAAAATGAGGGCATTCAGGCCCAGCCCAAGGACTATGGGCCGACTAGGTTGGCACCGCGTAGTCCAGGACAATGTAAATAGGTTTCTTAAAGGCCTTCTTCGATAGTGTTGTCCACCACGGACTCCGTCACGTACACTGACCATGCTCATCTCAAGATTGTCACTACCATAAGAATCTTTTCATTACATATTTTTTTTAGCGCTCCACAGGATATCAAAGGTCCATGAACTCCATTCACAAATCCTGTTTAACATTCTAGTTTGCGCCTGACCACACTTAGTCTAGTGATCAATCAACATAGCACTATATTAGAACATTTATACGCTAACCAACTCGTGATTGGATTGTTAGAAGAACAGTGGTATCCCCAGACCATCAAGCAGGGCCGGCTCTATGTTTTTCGGGGCCCTTGGCCAAGTTAAAAAAAGGGCCCTTATAGGTAATATATATGTACGCATATCCGATCATATTTTGTTATTCTGAGACGTATAACATATAAAAAATTGATAATCACGCAGACTTCATATCATGAAAGGAAGACTAATAAAGTAGCAAAAAAATCAATAGATCAATACGACTAGAAAGATGATGAAACTGAAAAGATAAATACGTTTACGCCAAGAAAGCAATAAAATCAAACGTACCAAGAAAATCAAGACGGAAATCACAGAATCAAGGATTTAAAGGGCCACCTGATTGCAGCAGCCGGCGGCCGGCCGGCCGGGCGTCCGTGCGAGTCTTCGAGAGACAGAGAGAGCAGCAGGCGGAGGCGGACGAGCCCCCGAGGCGACCAGGACCAGACGCAAATGCCGAGATGCGATTCAATCGATCGATGTAGTATGCCAGGCTTCATGCCTTTTCCTCTCCCGTAGTTGGGCTGGGCCTGTACTGATTCATTTTTTTTCAGCCAAATAGATGTATAGTCTTATATGTATCTGATGATGGCCCCCCCCAGACCGGGGCCCTTGGCCCAGGCCAAGGTGGCCTACCCCCAGAGCCGGCCCTGCCATCAAGATTCAACTCCTAAACTTGACGCTGGTGCTCACGTTTTCATGGATTTGTTCTAGACCTTCTGATGAAGTGCGTTTAGTGGGAGGACACGTTCCTGTCGACTACAAAGGTGTCTGTGGTGACGTCAATCTCAAGATGATGTGTCGGCTTAATTTCTCAGAGGTGCTCATAGGGATAGGGTGTGTTTGCATGCGTTCATAGGGGTGAGTGTATGTTCATATGTATGAGCGTATGCATTTGTACAATGTAAAAAAGGAACATGTATACAAAATTTGTGCCAGACTTGTATTTACATCTGCAACCCTATAAGAAAACACAAGGAATAGTGTATAAAAACTAGTAATATAAAAAACAACTCGAATTTGTTTTTTTGGGCACATTGGCCAATGATGTAAATGTACCACAAGAAAACCATGTCATCTTCAGTTCAAGAATTCTGACGATATAAATACTTGCTTGGAACTAACGGTACGACAGAGCGAGTCAACCAGTGCTTGGAACTCTACATTCCTTGCTTTGTTCACAATTATCCGAAGAATTGGGCTGATTGACTCGCCTTAGCCGAATTCAGGTACAACATCTCATGCCACTCCATCCTCAAGTCTACACCATTTGAAGCCATCTACGGGCACAACCCTCTCTTCTTTCGACTTAACAACGTCCTTGATGAGGCAGTGACTAATCTAGCGGCTTGGACCAGGGAGCTGGTTACAATGGTTGCTCTCCTACCGCAATATCTAAACCAAGCTCGACAATACATGAAGGACAAGGCTGTCGTCACTCAGATAGAGTATTTGTTGTTCGAGATTGGGTTTATTTGAAGTTGACAGTTGTATGCCCAGTTATCCGTCGCGACACGCGCTAACCACAAATTAGCTTTTCACAATTTTGGTCCCTTTCAGGTATTGTAGTGCATGGGTGTGGTGGCATATTAAATGGACTTGCCTGAGCAAGCTCGTATCCACCCCGTCAAACATGTCTCTGCAACTGCAAGCTGTTATGCCGCCATCGACTACCGTGCAGCCGGAGCTGCCGACTCTTGACGTCGTCCACCTTTGGTTCCAAGCATCAGCAGCCATCCCTGATCGACACACGGTGGAGAGGGGTCATCAGTAAGTTGAGCAAGTCCTCATCCACTATCCCAGCTTTTTCGCATCACCGGCGTCCTTTGGAAGACGTGATTCCTCTGAAGGCATGGTACCCTCGAGCATTGGCTTGGGGTCAAGTCAAATGTAAAGAGGGGGATGTCACACGAACTATTGCATCATGCATTTCAAGAGAAGTCCAAGACTAGCCCACTCGGCCCAAGTGACAAACGAAGCCCAACTCAAAGTTCATAGGAGACAATTGGGCCCGACATAAGCACCATTCTCGTGTAAGTGTAGGCATCGAAGAACTAGGCTATTGGCTGGCCGCCACTGAGCTTTTTTTCTTGAAAAAGGGTATTACCTCGGCCTCTACATCACAAGGCACTGAGCTTGTACTATCCCCTCCCATCCGCTGGCTCTAATTTCCTTGATAACTAATTCATGCTGCTACCTAAACTAGTTGATTGCTGATGATGTTTCGTAAGCCACCACTAACCATGTTCATTCAGGCCTTTTTCTCCACCCTCCCGTATCGCTCCTGTGAGTGACGGGGAGGAAACCCTAGCCGGCGGCCCTCCTTCCCCTCCACTCGCCCCTCTGTCACCACCGCCGCCAGTAGGCGCTGAGGACAAAGCCCGGTTGGTGCCGCCGGTAGCCGGACCTCCCCCCCCTCCTCGCCCGTGGGCGGGCAACGTAGGATGCATGTTTCGGGTGGCGGTGCCGAGCTCATGCAGGCTTCCGTCGCGGGTGCTCCCAGTGGCAGGCGCATGTGGTGGTGGCACGGCGGCGGCATGGTGGCATCCGTTCAGTGGGCGACTGCGTGATTCACACGGATCTGGTGCTTGGTGAGGCTGCGGCGGAGCTAGGTCGCCGGGAGTTCGCTAGTAGCCGGGGTGGTTGGGTCTGGTCGACTCACGACCGTGTGGTGCTATCCTCTATGTCACTCGGGGCACTTCCATTGGGGCGGCCCTAGCTTGGCGGCAACGAAGCCGTGACAGTGCAGGGGGTCCGATGGCTAGCATTTTGGATCTGTTGGGATTTCGGGTTAGGGGTGGTGGGCATCAGGGTGTGCCTTAGCCGAATCTAGACGGCCAGATTTGGCTTGTGGAGGCTCATTGCCATGTCTGCACGACGTCTTCCAATGCGGCACTGGTAGTGTGGGCTGTTGGCCCATAGCCGTCGGGATCCCCTTTCCCATGCTCCTTCGCTGGTGTGGGGTTGGATCTAGTTGGGATGCAGGTGGGTTGGCTAGAAGCGCCGGCGATCCTCCTGGAGACCAGGGATGAATCCTTGCTTCTCCCCTTTTCCTACTCTTTTTAAAATTGTTCACGCGCGAATGTGCCGGCCCAATTACCGTAGAACATTCAGTGAGACTTCCTACCATCTAGCTTAATACAAGATATTGTCGCCAAGTTCAATTGACATCTCTCATAATTTAGAGCATCTCTAGCAGATACCCTATCCCACCGCCGCCCATATATTTTCAGGCCGGTACAGAAGCGGTTTATTTGCACCAACCAGTAAAAAATATACGGGTGGCCCTCAAACTGCCGCTTCCGTCGCTATATGTGTGGGGAGGGGGGGTTAGGGTTCCCGTGTCGGATAGGTCCGCCCCCTCCGCCGCAGCCCACTACGCCATCTTCTTTTCTTAGCTCCGGCGAGCGCATATCCAGACAATTTTTCCCTCTCAAGCATGGATCATGTCAGGAGAAGGTCGCGGACGTGGGGGCCGCCGCTGCCGTGCAAACTTGGCTGGCAGCTCCAGCCGGCCCGCCGTTGAGCTGGGCGCTCGGCGCAAGCACGAAACCACAGCGCCCTCTCCCGCAGCAGCGGCAACTGCGTGTGGCAGCACTTCAATGAGCTCCGAGCCACTCTGGCCGGCGACGAAGAAGCTCCACGAGGCGGAGATTGCACACCATGCCGCCAAGGAGGCGCTGGTGGCTGGCAAAGAGGGCACCGCCGAACGCTTCGAGGAGGCCAAGGCAGACCACGAGCTCGCCTACACCCTCTACCGCTCGGCGTGCGAGTTCATTCTCGATGTGAAGCCGTGGGCTGCCGCCGTTCCTCAGTCGATTAAATTTTTAATTTTATTTTGTCTGTGTGTGTGATGAACTCCGGCGAGGTTTGGACTATCTATGTAGCAGGAACATGTTTTAAGTTTAGGTTTTAAAATTTAAGGTACTATTTACGGTATCGATTCTGCGCCGGGGAGGAACTGCCCGCAAAATTGTGTTAGGGCGAAACGTAAAACGATTTTGCGGATAGAAAATTTAACAGACTTTGCGGTATCTGTTCTGCTAGAGATGCTCTTATAGTGCGGAATTGTGAGCCAGGCCAAGCCACTCACCCATAGCCCAAGTTCGGCAAGGCTACTGACATAATCTTAAACCCAACAATACCCACGCAGAAAGCATTTTTGTGCTTAAAAGAAAAGAAAAACCAAGCAGGGGCCACACGCGACAACCAGACAGTTCACACACAAAAGAACAACAAGAGTATCGCAGACGAACGACGGAACCATCCAAAGAACACGCCCTACACTCCATCTCCACACCATCTGGCTGCAGCTGTCGTCCTCAACCAGTAGCTGCATTCATGCACTGCACGCATGCATGCCGTCTCCAAGGCTCCAAGCTCGATCGTTAATGGCCAAGCAGGTAGAGGTAACGTAGCACTCACCGTCAAATGCTTCTGTGGAGAGTCTCGTGAGTCCGGCCACATAAAGGTTTCCTTCCCCTGGCTACTCCTTCACCACCACTACATCTTCGGATCCCTTCAGCAGGTGCTCTGCCACCAGATCCACTCCAGCACTTCCTCAACAATGGCAGCTGCCGCGCTCAGAGCACGGCTGAACAACCTCGTCACATCCATGTTCGCCACGGTGAGTCCATCCCCTCATCGTCCCATGTACACCTCGGCCGTGTGGTTGTTCCGGCGGCTGGCTGACTAGTCTATCTTTGCCTTTTCGTCATGTGATGTGATTCATCTCGGCACGCTGGACGAGAATTTCCACCAACTGCAGTTCATGGAGGAGGATGGCACCGTAGCCGGGCTACGTCGCCGACATGATCAACCTCTTCATCAAGGACACCAAGAGGATCCTCAACGACATCGCCGGCCTGCTGTCCGCCCACAATCCCTCCTCTCTTCCTCAGCTTCTGTTATCCCTGCTCGCTCGGCTACTCATCCATCTTGTCTTCTCTGCTTTGCGATTCACAGGAGCCAACCCGTGGTGGACTACGACATGGTGGATGTCCTTGTGCGTCAGCTCAAGGGGTCCAGCTACAGGTATAATAATGATAAACTCTTTCTTTCCCTGCTCAGTTTTAACTGTATATATGATTGTTTCTGTGTTGCATCCATATCGTATGATTCAGACGTGTTTGTCATGGGCATACCGTTCGTGGTGTCTACATTGTCGTGTAGCCATAAGTAGAATTGCCGAATTTAACTGTGCTTCTTTTAACGGATGTACTGGTATCCATGCCAACGAAAAGTTATGGCTTGCCGATCGAGGAATACTTTGTCGCGTTGTAAAGATTCCTGGTATTAATCATTTGCTATATATTATGCGTAACACCAATGGTAGTTTTTCTGGTTTCTTCAGGATTCTCCTCAGGTGTGTCGGCGCGGCGTCGTTTGTGGTTGTCGTATACACTCAAGTATAACAACTGGGTTTAGTTGTGTCGTTACACACAAATTTATCGTTGTTCCTGCCATGGCAATGTTATAGCTCTGCAAGGAACAATTTGTCGTCTTGCGGACATTTCTAGTAGTAATGAATCTATTATTTACCTAATGGAATATTCTGCAAACGTTTCTGTATCAATGAGTTGCTATATTCTACGTAACACCAATGGTCATTTTTCTGGTTTGTCCAGTCGCTACTAGAAAAACCAAGTACTGTATCGATGTTGTTTCTATTCTGATGTGTTGGCACGGGGTGTGTACGTCATGGGTATGTGGCTCGTGTCGATCGTGCTGTCATATATCAATAATTAGAAGAGCCCAATGTACTTGTGTTATGTATAATGGAATTGTCGATATTCGTGCCAACGTGATGGCTCGGCAAGTGAAACTTTGCCGTATTATAAAAATCTCTAGTACTACTGATCTACTACCACATTTAGCTAATGCTATTTATTTTTTGGGTTTATCAAACAATATATTGTGTCGACAACCGTGATTATTATCGCTAGTATGGTTATGCGGATCAACATGGCAAAATAGCGTTTTCTCTAGCGTTCAATAAGCTTGAAAATTTCCTGGTGTCCTGATCTTCCTCTTCTTTGTATGTATCAGCGTTGGTGCTAAGAAAGTGAACCTATCCTGCATGCAATTCCGTCGGTTCAATGAGCCAAGAAGCAAAGAAAGGTCAGTACTTAGTACCTTGTTATATATGTTGCAGAATCATTACTATCCACACTCTGTATTGTTTACATTATTGTAAACCTGAAGACTGATTTCCTTTTTTGATGGCATTATATTTAGCTCATAGCACTAACTTGCTTGTTCACTTCATTTGCAACCATGTGATGGTATCACTCGGTTCATTATCTAAATATCCCTCTTTGATTATTCTACTGTAACTTGTTAGTTCTAGACTTATGTTTATAGCATGACTAAATCTGAGATGGCTAGAGTTTTTTTTCCAAGCAGAGGGTTATGATTTCCGAACCACTGTTAGTTCAGTTCACGTGATTACTCTGTCCAGAATTTGACTGTGTGGTATGATGCATTATTCCAGGTGCCTCATGGCGTTGGCTCTTGCTTGGAGTGAGTTCTGTGATGTGCGAAGCATGTTCGAGGCTATGATGCAGGTAGCCCCTTATGTGCGTGTTTGCTTTGACTTCCAACTTCTTACTAGTATCATATTCTAAAGATCGGACATGGATCCTTTTAAGATAAAAAAGAAAGAACTTGATCTGATTCTTGTTTCTGTTGATATTTATCTAGATATACTGTTTGATTTCTGAGGTATCTAGAATGTTTCTGTCTTAATTTTTGTCATCACGATTCAGTAGCTATATGAGGTAGTTCGGAGCAGTATAATTTCTTTGTTTCTCAGCGTAAATTAAACTTAGCCAATTACTGGAATATGGTATAAACCACCTTGTAACATGGATGATTTTTGAAACCTTGTGACTTGGCCACCAATATGCACCTTAGACATGTCGTAATAATTAATCTGTTCTTCTTTTGATGAAGCTGGCGGAGCAGATCGCAACCTATGGTCCTAAGTAGTAGCTATGGAAGGAAAAAGAACATAGCTACAAGTGATCCCTCCCATGATGGGGTGTATGTTTCTCTCCAATGTAGACATTGTTCAATAGGTGTCTGACTTTGGAGGTCAATTATGAAATAACGTGAGGAATCTTGCGTAGGAACACCATTTTCGCAAGTCTTCAAACAAAACATGTTGTTATGTGTCAATGTGTCTGTCAACTCTATACCTGGTTGTGTCCGCTGGGCTGCCGCTCCATACATTATTTAAACTCTCTACCTGGTTGTTTTTTTACTGGTGAATTGGTTTTGTTATATGTTGTAGGCTGTCCCGTCTCTTTACCGTCTTTTGGAATGCCGACGTCTTTCCTTGAACAAGGGGAAAGGTTTCTTGGTTATCAAAACTACACTAAAGAGAGTGCATGGCTTGATCTTTAAATTATTTTGTTGGTTGGTACATTGTGAGTGTCGCTTGCTGACCTCCACCACCTCTAGAACCTCCGGAAAACCATTGCTGGAGAATAAACTAGCTATGCGGGCGAACAAGACACTACTAGGAGGAGGAGGTAAGGTTCAAGGACGATGTGTGAAATGGTGTCCGGTAGAACATCAAGAGGGCCACGAATCAAGTGATCTAGTGGCTGGAGTGGCGGGGTGGCATGAGGCGCTGGACTCTCTGAGTGTCTTCACGGCCTTTCTTGGTAGTGTTGTCCGCCAGGGACTCGGTCACCTGCACCGAGCATGCCGGTCACAAAACCGTTAATACCATATATGCCATCTACGCAATCAAGTGGAGAGCACCAGTGCGCGTGCCCTCTATGGCTTCCGCGGCTAGATCACCAAATTCATGACCCCCTCGATGTTCTACCATGACAACATTTGACACACCCTTCACCCTTCTCTCCCCCTCCCAGAAATATCTCGTCCTCTCCTCCGCCTGCAGAGTCGGTACATTCTTCGGTGATTTTTTTTGAGAAGGAGGACATCCCATGGCCTCTGCATCAGAATGATGCATGCAGCCATCTTATTAACCAGTGCCAAAACAAAACAAAGTCTGCAATTCAGTACATATCACGGAAGGAGCGTAAAATAAATTAAAATAAAAGAAGGCCACAAACGGCGAAAAATAGGACAAGATGATAAACACTTATCCTATTATTGGACTGCCATCCAAACCGGTTGTAAATATCCCGTGCTACCGCCTTCCATCGGTTGCACCCAGTAACCAAAAGCTTCCTGTAATCCATATGAGTGAGTAACAACCACGTACGGATGTAAGCAGTAGCTCTGTAAAACCTGCAAAAAGTTTGTATTTTTTTTCTGTTAGAAATCATATCATTTCTGCGGTTCCATATAGCCTAAAGTAATGCGTATATTCCTATCCGAATACGTTCCGCAGTAATTGGCTCCACTCTAGTTAGCCATGTCCCAAAAAACATGTCAATGCTAATTGGAGGGTTAATATTAAAGGCTATAGGAATCGTGCATCAAATAATCTTGGCGAGAGGGCAGTCGATAAAGAGGTGTTGTATTGTTTCATCCTGGTCACAAAAAACAACAACGATAACTACCCACCCACCTACGCTTTACATTATCTTTGGTTAGAATCACTTCCTAGGGGACAAACCACATGAAGATCTTGATTCTCAACGGAACTGTTATGAATCGATCTCGGGATTGGGCCAGAATCAATTAAGTCCAGGTACCTAGATTTCACCGTAAAAGCACCATTCGTAGTTAACTTCCGTCAAACTCGTCTGGCTGATCGGAAAGTTGAATATCCATCAACCTTCGCACAAGATGTAGCCACGAACTCCAACGTTCCCCCACTAGGGACCTGCTGAACTGGATGTTTAAAGGAAAAAATTGTAATACGGTAGCAATGTAAGCCTCCTTACATTGTACAATATTATATAATATGGGGTATTGCAATGCTAGAGGCATCTCCCCTAACCATGTATATCCTCCCAGAATCTGGTTGTTCTACCGTCTCCAATAACAAATTTCGCTCTGCGAAAAAAGGTATCCTTCGTCCTCATTATAGCCCCTTCCAAACGGCGGCTCATTAGGTCTTACGGTAACCCGGGCTAAAGACTTAGTTTGTAGATACTTGTTACACATAATCTGTACATACCATCAGTCTTAACTGATAACCTATATAACCATTTGCTAAGTAGGCATTTGTTCTTAATATCCAATTTCTCAATCCCTAAACCTCTCTTTGGGTCTGCAAATAATATACCACCTGGTCAATATGTATTTCGTCTTAACTTCATCACATTGCCAGAAAAAACAAGGTCGGCAAAAATATAACCATTTCCGCACCCCTATAGTACTTCAAAGAAAGATAACGGGAACATTGGCATACTAGTTAATACTGAATTTATTAACACGAGCCGACCTCCGTAATACATAAGCTTGCCCTTCCAGCAGCTTAGTTTCTTCTCAAACTGATCCTCATTGCATTTCCAGTCTTTATTAGATAGTCTAGGATGGTGAATTGGAATTCCTAGGTAACTAAATGGCAAGAGCCCATTTCATAGCCGAACAATTGTCTATATGCATCTTGTTCGTCTTTGGCTCTTCCAAAGAAAATCAATCCACTCTTGTGAAATTTGATTTTTAACCCTGACAATTTTTCAAAGAGGAAAAGAACTACTTTCATATTTCTAGCCTTTGCAAGGTCATGTTCCATGGATATAATAGTGTCATCAGCATATTGTAGAATGGAGACCCACCCATAAACTATATGAGGGACGACTCCATCAACTTGACCCTTGTCCTTGGCCCTACCGATAAGAACTGCCAACATGGCTGCCAATATATTGAACGGAACAGGAGACATCGTATCCCCTTGTCTTAAGCCCTTGTAGGTATGAAAATAATGACCTGTGTCATCATTCACCTTAATCCCCATGCTACCATTTTTAGTTAAGGAGTCCACCTGTCTCTTCCAGGTTTCGTCAAACCCCTTCATGCGCATAGCCTGCTGGACGAAGGGCCATTTGACCTTATCGTATGCTTTCTCGAAATCCACCTTGAAGATTTCCCCATCTAGCTTCTTCGAATGGATTTCGTGAAGAGTTTCGTGCAAGACCACAACCCCCTCGAAGATGTGTTTCCCGGTCATGAAAGCAGTCTGACTCGGTTGTACCACCAAATGGGCAATCCAAGTCAACCTATTTGTGCTGACTTTAGTAAACATTTTGAAACTCACATTCAAAAGACAAATCGGCCTAAACTGCTCAATGCGCACAACCTCCTCCTTCTTTGGGAACATCGTTATCGTTCCAAAGTTAAGGTGGAAAAGCTGCAGATGACCGTCGAAGAAATCATGGAACATCGTCATGCGGTCACCCTTTATAATGTGCCAGCAGTTCTTGTATAATTATACTGGGAACCCATCTGGTCTGGGTGCCTTATTCTTCTTCATTTGTGTTACTACCTGAAACACCTCTTTCTCTGTGTACGGCGCAGATAAAATCTCATTTTCATCTGTCCTAAGCTGAGGTACATCCCCAACTGCAAGCTCGTCGTGCGACAAAAAGTTGTCCTCGAGAGGTTCAAAGATTTTTTTTAATAATAGTTTGACATGTAAAACTTTAGATTCTCATGCCCAACTGCCATACTTCATTCTGCTCGAGCTCGATGCTTTTCTTCTTTCTATGTTCCCATTTGCAATCATGTGGAAAAACTAAGTATTGTCATTCCCTTGGATGACTTTTAGCACTTTAGCTTTCAGAGCCCATTTCATTTCTTCTTCTCTAAGAAGAGCATGTAATTTCTGTTCGTCCTCATTTTTAATGACATGCTCGGTCACGTGAAGCGGGTTAGGTTTTGTTTCAGATCTAACACACCACTAAGTTGAATAATACTATCTTTCCTCGCTTGTAGATCCCTCTCTCATTTCTGGCTCAACCCCTCAAGAATTGTCACAAGTGTCAAATCTTATTCTGCCATCTTTTGACGCTTGACTGCCCACAAGTGTCCTTGGACCATTCTCTTACAATGAGATCCAAGAAGTCCTCCCTCTCGAACCAACTTAGATCGAAAGAGAAGGCGTTCTTATTGCCCATGTGGGTCGCTTCACCTGAATCGACCAACAATGGTGTATGGTCAGAGATTACCCTTTGCAACGCCTGCACCGCTACAAGTGGGAAATTTTGTTCCCCTTCGACATTGGTAAGAACTCGGTTCAACTTCTTATATGTTGGATTAGGCAGCGAGTTCACCCATGTGAATTGTCTACCAGTAAGGTCAATCTCCCTCAGATTAAGACTCTCGATGATCGTATTAAACATAAATGAACATCTTCCATCGAATTTGCCATTGTTATTTTCTTCTCTTCCCCTAATTATATTAAAATCCTCTCCGACTAGGCTCGGTAACCTTTCGTCCCCGCAGACCCTTACAAGGTCAGCTAGGAAATCTGGTTTAAACTCAGGTTGAGCTGCTCCATAAACAACTGTTACTTGTGAGCTGCGTTGGGATTTTCCTTAAAGAGGAGGGGAGATGTATAATTTGTCATAATGTTATCAAGGAGTTTTGTAGCTTCTCCCAATGTAATTTCCATAAAAGTTCTACCTACAATAGATTCTAGAAGATTTCTAGAAATAAAGTTTAGCCCTGCATAGAAATTTTTTCTAATCACCCATAAGCTTAAACCATGAGTGGGAAAAGTTCTAACCATTAATTTTATTCTCTCCCATGATTATGAAACATGTTAATGTTCAAGTTACTTAAAATTCATAATTTGATTTCTAAGAGAAATAATCTTAGCGGGAGGAAAATACTTGGCAATAAAAGCATCCTTACACTTATCCCAAGAATCAATACTATTTCGAGGCAAGGATGAAAATGAAGTTTTAGCACAATCTCATAGTAAGAATAGAAATAATTTCAACTTAACAATATCATTATCCATATATTTTTTCGTTTGCATATCACATAATTTAATGAAAGTATTAAGATGGCATGCATCATCTTCATTAGGACTTCCAGAAAATTGTTCTTTCGTAACAAGATTTAGCAAAGCAGCATTAACATCACATGAATCCCACTAGTGGAGGGAGGAGCAATTGGAGTACTAATAAAATCATTATTATTATTAGTATTAGAAAAATCACACAACTTGGTGTTTTCTTGAGACATAGCGGCAAAGCAAACTAACGAGCAAGCAAACATATTTTTGTGTTTTTGTAATTTTTCTGAGAAGTGGGGCAGATGAAAACGAGAGGCAAAGGAAAATAAAAAGTAGAGGAAGTAAATGATAGTTTGTCTAAAGGTACTTGATAGGTTTTGATGATGTCTCCCCGCAACGGCACCAGAAATTCTTCCTGCTACTTGTGAGCTGCGTTTGGATTTTCCCCGAAGAGGAGGGGAGATGCAGTACATTAGACATAAGTATTTCCCTCGGTGGGAACCAATGTTTATCAAACCAATAGGAGAATCACGCAAAGCCTCGTTAATAGCACCAGCACACAAAAAAGCAAATACTTGCACCCAACGCTTGCAAGAGGGTTATTAATCCGCTTGAACTCGTTACTTGCAAGGATCAAATCTTGTAGTGGTAGATAGCAAAATTGCAAAACAAAATAAAAGAAATAAAATTGCAGCAAAGGAATTTAGGTTCTTTATATATGATTAAAGTAGACCCGGAGGCCATAGTTTTCACTAGAGGCTTCTCTCTCGAACACATAACATACGGTGGGTAAACAAATTACTATTAGGCAATTGATAGAAAAGCGCATAGTTGTGACGATATTAAAGGCAATGATCATGTATATAGGCATCATGTCTGAGACAAGTAGACCGACTCCTGCCTGCATCTACTAATATTACTCCACCCATCAACCGCTATCCAACATGCATCTAGGGTATTAATTTAACAAAAATAGAGTAACGCCATAAGCAAGACGACATGATGTAGAAAAGGTAAAGTCAATCAATATGAATGAAGCGCATCTTTTTATCCTTAATGGCAACGATACAAATACGTGTCATGCCCCTTCCTGACACTGGGATAGAGCACCGCAAGATTGAACCCATCACAAAGCACTCTCCCACTGAAGATAAATCAATCTAGTTGGCCAAACCAAACGGATAGATCAGAGAGAAATACAAAGTTATAAAAATCATGCATAATAAAGTTCAGAAAAGACTAAATTACTTCTCATGAATATTCGGATCATAAACCTATAATTCATCGGATCTCAACAAACACACCACAAAAGAATATTACATCAAATAGAACTGCATGAACATCAAGGAGAACATGGTACTAAAGACCAAAGAGAGAGAAGAAGCCATCTAGCTACTAGCTATGGACATGTAGGTCTGTGGTAAACTACTCATGCATCATCGAAGGGCAGCACGGATAATCTAGAAGCCCTTTGTGATCGCTTCCCCCTCTGGCAGAGTACCAGAAAAGGCCTTCAGATGGGATCGTGGAAGAATAGAAGTTTGCAGTAATGGAAAAAGAGTTTCGGGTGGCTCTCTGTTTGTTTGGGATATTGATGAATTTCTAGAGGCAGAATTAGGTCAAGAGGTGCTATGGGGGGCAACAAGCTGAAGGGGCACGCCCTACGAGATTGTCACACCCGCATGTGTCCATCTCACCACATCCAGGACCGGCTCAATGTCCACCACACTGGCAAGCATCTGAGCTACACCGTGTGCGTGAGTGAAAGGCATGTCAACACGCTCAGTCTTGCCAATGAGTGACCCAAGACTCGAGGTAACCAGAAAATCATTCAGAGGCTTCAGCGGTGCCCCGAAAAATGAACCCACATCTGGGAAAGAGGTGTTCCCTATGGCTCCTTCTGCTTCCAAGCATCAAATTCCAGTATACAATTGCTGCTAGGCACCCTGCACATACCAAACTTAAGCCGTCAATTTAACTCCTCTCTAGACGGGAAATCAACCTTATAGACCCGATCCTCAAGTTTGACAAGATCCCACTGGAAATTGCCTGGGGCTAGCTCTCGAAGCCGCGACACAGCTTGCGCCTCCATCATCGGTCCATGTGTCACTTTGACCACACCCGTAATCAAACTCTTCGCCGTAGGTGCAAGCGAAGTAACGCCCGGTGACTCAAAGAACATAATTTCGGGGCAAGAAACCCCATAGATCGTGACCATCGGCTTTGGTCCCAAAAGAAGGGGGCAATCCCCTGTACCATGCTTCGGTCTAAGGCATAAATCTCATAGCTCCGTCGTGCAATCGGCCACAAAATGTCTCGCCTCTCCGCAATAGTTACAATTCAATTTATCTTTCTTCCGTGCCCACGTCGTAGCTCTTTCGCCATCAGACTTGTCAAATGCTCTATCATTGCTAGAGTCCCGGACCTTCACCGCATTTGGCTTGGTAACAAGAACCTTCACCGCAGTGAGAGACCGCACAGTGTCCATGGCAGCACCTGACAATGCCGGTGTGGGTACTGTAGCAGCCGCCCCCGAAGAAGCCTCCGGATCCATCGAAGTTGCGGCCTCAGAGGTTTATGCCGGTGGTGGACGAGTTGAAGGTGGCTGCCTGCCACCCCCTACCTCCGCGGTGACGGTAATTGGGATAGGAAGCCCCCTCCACTAAGTTGCCCGGAGGACCATAGAAGCCTAGGCCAGCCCCGCCGTCATTCTGCCAAGCATACCCGTGCTCTCCACCGGCCGAGGACGAGCCGCAGTGCCGACCCCCCGTAGGCATTATAACCATCATCCCCCAGTGTCCACGGGGAGGATTGCGGCCGCCGTTCGAGGGACCATAGAACTCCTGGCCCAAGCCGAAGTCGCGACTTCGGCCACCTCCTTGAGCAGCGGCACTCATGGCCGACGCTCGGTCGTCCCTAACAGGTGGCGCGGGCCGCTGTGAACTATCAATTCTAGGCGGCGGCGCCTGCCCGTTCCCGCGGCTGGCCATGGTTACCGCTACAACCGCAGGTGCCGACGATATCCAAGTAGCGTGCCACTGCCTTAGCGAAGGAAAACCAGGGCGAGCAATATGTCAAACCCTAGATGCCGGATGTGCATGAGAATGCAACCGATCCAATGCGTTCACATGCAACATCAATGGGACAACGCCCACTAGGCCGACGGCCTGGGCTGCATACTAGGCCATATACCTAGTATCAGTTGAGCCCAAGACCGCGATCGATTGCTGCCTCCGACCCACATTGGCCCAGCAGCAGATTCAAATGAGCCACCCTTGCTGCTCGGATCTCCTCAGTCCAGACAACCACTGGCGCTGGCGGCTGCACCACCGCGCGTCCCTTCTTCTTCTTTTTTCTAGTGACCATCGTCCAAGAATCCAACAATACACAATCTGAGAACATAATTTGTGGGAGACTTACCTTGGGAATCGACCCTTTCCAAGGCTTGATCATCGACGCCGACGACCTTCCAAGTGTGCCATGGTGAGGTCCCGTCACCTTGCCGTCCTCCCTGTGACCACCGCAACAAACCTCCGGCGTCGACGGCGACACGGACAGCAGCAACACGATCTGCAACGTCACCGTGGCCTTGAACTCACGCACTAAGTCTTCGTCCTCGTCCGCCTCCGCGAAAACCCAAAACTGGCCCCCAATCTGCCGGAGATTGGGCTCGGGATTTGGATCCACTGCCGCCAAACGAGAAACCATTCCCTTCAATTCCGCTGCCGGAGACGTCGTACTAAGATCCATGATATCTATCGGATGGGACTCACGCCGCCGCTCCTACGCGATCGGACAACCAATAAAGATCACGAAAACGTCGATCACTATGTGTTCGCTCTCCAGCACACCCTCATCTCCCCGCAGGTACTGCCCCGCGAGAATGTCCTCCTCTAGATCTCTCACCGTAATCTACCGCGACGGAGGGTGAAGATTGAGGATTCCGCCATGGCGATCTCCCGTTCCTCCGACGAAGGAGAACAAGGCCTTCCAACGCATTGGCTCAACCAGCTCCGGTACTATAGGCACATAATGAGTGATGCCGGGAGCCGTCACCCTCCGGCGGCGGAGGCGTAATCGCCCCGTTCACTCGGTCCGTCGTCAACAAACCATCTGTGATGGCCACCTGGCAGGGAACTGTAAGGAGTCTTGTTTTCCAGAGGTTCTGATGGTTGTGGAGGCCAACCAGCGCCACTCACATTGTACTAGCCAACATAGGACTTCTAATCTCAAGACATGCACTCACTCTAGTGTAGTTTTAGAGAACCAACAAACATATCCCCTTGCTCAAGGAGAGGCATCAGCATCCTGAAAGACAGTAAACATACGAGAGAGACAACAATGAAGACACCATTAACCAACCAACCAGGTAAAGAGTTCACAAATTGCATGGGCCGGGGAAGCCCAGCGGGCACAACCTGATATAGACTTGAAAGAGACATAGACACATGACAACGATTTTTTTGAAGATTTTCCAGACTAGAGTTCCTACACAAGATTCATCATCTTATTTTATAACCGCCTGAAAGCCAGACACATGTTGAACATTGTTTGCGCCTTCAGAGATAAATACACCCCATCATGGGTGGGATCACATGGGGCTATGCTCTTTTTGCTTCGATTGCTACTACTTAGGACCACAGGCCGCGATCTGCTGCTCCAGCTGCATCAAAGGAAGAACAGAGTAATGATTACAACATGCCTAAGGCACTGCGCATAATGTTTGTCAAGTCACAAGGATTCACCAATCAGCTGTATCTTATTCCGGCCCTTCGCCAAGCTTATTTCAAGTTGAGAATCAAATAAATTATATGGCTTAAAACAACCCAATATAGCTACAGAAATGTGTTGACGAAAATTGAGGCAAAAGCATTTCAGATACTTAAGAAACCAAACAGTATTACAAGATAAATATCAATAGCAAAAGAATGAGATCCCATTTTTCCTTTTTATCTTAAAATTAAACAATACATGACCGATTTGTAGAGCATGACACTAGTCAGAAGTTTGAAGTCAAAAGCCAACATAGGCACATAAGGGGCTACCTGCATCATGGTCTGGAACTTGTTGCGCGCATCGCAAAACTCATTCGTAAGAAGAGCCAACGCCATGAGGCACCTGGAATAATGCAAAAATACCACATTGTCAAATTCTGGAGAGAATAATTAAGCAAACTGAACTGTCATGGTTCGAAAATCGTAAGCCTGTGCATGGAAAAAATACCTCGAGCCATCTCAGACTTATTCATGCTATAAACGTAAGTCTAGAACTAACAAGTACCAAGAGAATAATCAAAGAGGCATATTCAGATAATGAACCGAGTTCTACCATCACATGTTTCAAATGAAGTGAACGCTAGTCCTTACAAAAATAATAAGATTGATATGGACATAGTATAGTGGTATAAAAGAGGAAATTAGCCCGCAGGTTTACATAGAGAATGTGAAGAATGCAGAGTGTGGAGAATAATTATTGTGCAACATATATAGTAAGCTACCAAGTGAATAATTATTGTGCAACATATATAATAAAGTACTTAGTATACTGACCCTTCTTTGCTTCTTGCCTCAATGAACTGATGGAAGTGCATGCAGGAGAGGTTCACTTTCTTAGCACCAACACTGATACATGCCAAAAAGAGCAAGATCAGAATAGTAGAAAATTTCTTAAACTCGTTAAACGCTACAGCTGTAAAAATAATGTTCTCAAGGAGCCATTTGTCTAATGTTTGTCTGCACAACAATTTTTTTGATCAACCAGAGAAATAAATAACAGTAGCCTTAAATGCTATTGTACATGTAGTACCTGATATATTTACAACACGTTAAAGTTTCACTTGTCGAATAATAACATTTGTGTGACTATCGATGATTTAATTACAAAAGAAGACAACTAAATTCGTCTTTTCTAATTACAACTATGGGATAGTGCGAACACACAAGCCGCATGCCCATAAAGTACACACCCCGTGCCAACTCATCCGAATAAAAACAACATCAATAAAGTGGACAAGCTAGAAAAATGACTATTGGCATTACGTAGAATAGCCGCTCATTGATACAATAATAAATGTTTACAGAACAATAAGTCTTTATTGCCAGTCTAGAAAATTGCCATTAGCTAAAAAAATAGCACTAGAAATGTCCTCAAGACGACAAAGTATTCCTTGAAGAGCTATAGCATCGCTATGGCACGAATAGTGATAATTCCATGTGTAACACAACTGAACTCAGTTCTTATCCTTTTGTGTATCCAACAGCGGCAAACGATACCACGCCGACACATCCGAACATAAATGTGGACACACCAGAAAACTACCGTGCGTGTGACGCATGGATATCTGTACTTCCATTACATGATACACAAGCAAACTCGATACTTCTACCTATGACTACATGACAAATTAAATGACAACATAAACTGCTTGCCCAAGACAAACACATCTAAATCAAACTGACATCGATGTGGCGAAGAACAAACATACAGTAGTTATAAATGGGCGGGAGAAAGACGAGGGCTTATCATCATCACCTGCAGCTGCAGCCCTTGAGCTGATACACCAGGTCGTCGACCTTTTTGAAATCTACCACGGTCTGGTTCCTGCGAATCACAAAGCAGACCGGATGAAATCAATACCCAAGATGAGATGACGAAAGCAGATGGAGAGAGGAGGGATTGGGGGCGGACAGTAGGCCGGCGATGCCGTTGAGGATGCTGTTGGCGTCGTCAATGAAGAGGTTGATGACCTCGGCGACCAAGCCTGGGGCTGAGCTGCCGTCCTCCTCCACCGACTGCAGGTACTGGAAATACTCGTCCACCGTACCCTACATGAATCACATCACATCACGAGAAGGCATAGCCAGACCGTCAGCCCACAACCACACCGGATCTAGATGGGGATGGACTCACCGTGGCGAACATTGAAGTGACATGGTTGTTCAGTCGGGCCCTAAGCGCGGCGGCCGACATGGCGAGAGATCTGGGGGCGAGGGTGGGTGGGGGGGAGAGCAGGTGGCGAAGGGATCCGATCCGATGGAAGCTGTGGTGCCGGTGGCGGAGTGGTTGAGGGAGAGTTGGAGGGTGTTTGGGGTCGACGGAGCCCCTTATATATCTGGAAGCACGAGGCTCTGCCCGCGGAGACGTTTGGCTGGGAGTGCCACCATTAACACTACAGGCACGGCTGGGAGACGCCGGATGCAGCCAGATCGCCTCTCCCACGGAAGCTTTTGGCGGCGAGTGCTACGTTACCTCTGCTTGCTTGGCCACGCATGAACGAGCGGGCATGCGTGCAGTGCATGAATGGAGCTACAGGTTGAGGAGGCCAGATGGAGTAGGCTTCTTCTTTGGATGGTTCTGTCCCGATGGTCTTGTTTTTACGTACTTTTGTGTGTGAACTGGTGTCTGGTTCTCGTGCGTACCTGGCCCCTGCGTGGGCACGTTTTGTTAGGTTTAAGATTGATCCTATGAGCGGCCTTGCATCTCTGGGTGACGGGAGGATTTCTCAACAAAGAAAAAAGGTCACGAGAGGCATGGATTGATCAGGATCCAGAAGGATCACGGCCACGGAATGGCACGGCAGAGGCTCGTTCTCCACCTCCTGCTCAGAACTCCTTTCCCTTTCTTGCTGTTTGATTTTTAGCACGCTTGAACTTGTATCTGTACCTTGAATCCGCCACCGAATCTACACTGAGTGAATCCTAGTGAGGTAGCTAGCAGATTCTGTTATGATAGTGTGGTGCCGCTTGGTTTTCGCTCCATGGTGGATGTCTCAATTGCAGGGGATCAGCTGTGTATTTTCGTTATGATATACAGTATAATGGTAAGGAGATTAGCCCGGTTCAAAAAGCTACAGCAGGATGAGCACCCGATCAAGGCTATGACCAAGGGCGGAGCTCTGTAGGGGCTGACCTGGGCCATGGTCCGCCCAGGAATTTGATCAAATATTTTACCTATGTGTCTACCTAACCTATCCCACGCACGCACATGCAAAACATCCCCTGCTCTCCTCGTCTCATGCATGCACCGCACGAAATAGTCATATCGTCCATAAATCCCATCCTTTCAGCATGTAGCCGCGCCCGACGGCCATGGACAGGGAGCACCGGCCCCGGAGCGCGCTGCCCGCCATCTCGCGGAGTAACCACCACGGTGCTGCCCGCCGAGATCTCGCCTCACCATGTCCTGCTACCTCCCAACCATTCATGCGGCTGTCTGCTCCAAGCCTCCAACTCCATTCCAAGGCTCCAACACGGCAACATGTCAAGCAGGGACTGAGAGTAAAAGGCCTACTGTGCTCTACGATTTGATTGACGAGTTACTTCTTTTGTTCATTACCCTTTTAGTTTCTAGACAGAGGGTTGAACGTGTATTTTCTAGTATGAAGGCCATTAAGACAAGATTAGGCAATAAGATGGAAGATGAAAATCTTGCTAATAACCTGTTAGTTTACGTAGAGGGTGGAATCCAGAAGAACAACAACCACGAAGATGTCATCACATATTTTAGAAGCAAAAAGGATCGGAGAGTTGATTTTAGAAGCAAAAAGGATCAGAGTAGTAAATTAACAGTTTTCATGGTTGAACTGACTTTTTGGAATAGAAACATTTACATATATACACATATGTGCTCAATACATCTTGTAACATGTGCTCATGATATAATTTTTTTTAAGTTCTACTCTTCTTCAATGTGGCCTGCCCAACTCTTTCTTTCAATCTCTGACACTCGCTATGACCACATGTTCGGTGCTCCACTGGCCGCCCATGATGGCATCTCTCTGAAACCTGGAGATCAGTGTCATGTATTTCAGATGAACAAGTTTAGTGGTGGCTCATGGAGCATCATCACCAATCAACAAATTTAGCTAGCAGCAATAATTGGTTATCCCAAGAAATTAGAGCCAGTGGATGGGAGAAGTAGAAGCTCAACGGAGAGGCTGGGGTAATCCCCCTTAAAAAAAAAGGCTCAGCGGCGCCCAGCCAATACCCTAGTTCTTCGATGCCTACACTTACACGAGAACGACGCTTATGTCGGACCCAGCTGTCTCCTGTAAACTTCGAGTTGGGCTTCGTTGTCGCTTGGGATGAATGGGTCAGTCTTAGGCTTCTCGTGAAATGCCTCATGCAGTAGTTCGTGTGACATTCCCCTCCCCTTTAGATTTGGCTTGACCCAAGCCAATGCTCGAGGGGGCCATTCCTTCAGAGGAATCACGTCTTCCTAGGATGCAAGTGATGCCATGATGCCGGACCAGTAGATTAGGCTTGCTCTACTTAGTGATGACCCCTCTGCACCGTGCATCGATCAGGGATGGTTGTTGATAGCTGGAACCTAAGGAGGACAACATCGAGAATCGGCAGCTCCGGCTGCATGGTAGTGGATGGCGGCATACCAGCTTGTAGTTGCGGAGATATGTTTGACTGGGTGAATACGAGATTGTTCAGGAAAGTCCATTTTATATGCCAACACGTCCAAGTGATGCAATACCTAAAAGGGACAAAATTGTGAAAATCTAACTTGTGGTTAGCGCGCGACGCGACGGATGACCGGGCATACAACTGAAACTTCAAATGAACCTAGTCTCGGACACAAAATACTCTATCCGGGCGACAATAGTCAGCCTTGTCCTTTGTTGTCGACCTTGGTTCAGATGTTGCGCAGCCGCTAGATCAGTCACTGCCTCGTCAACGATGTTGTTAAGTACGAATAAGCGAGGCTTGTGCCTGTAGATGGCTTCAAATGGTGTTGATTTAAGGGTGGAGCGGTATGAGGTGTTGTACCCAAATTCGGCCATGGGCGAGTCAATCATCCCATTTCTTCGGATAATTGTGAACAAAGCAACAAATGCCGAGTTCCAAGCACTAGTTGACTCGCTCTATTGTACCATTAGTTTCAAACACATATTTATATCTTCGGATATAATCTTGAACTGAAAATGACATGGTTTTTCTTGCTGCCCTTTCCTTTTTTCAAAAAGGAAGATAACCCCCGGGCTTTGCATAAGGGCGGCACATATAGTCATTTTATTAATTATTCACAAAGTCCTTACAAAGTAATACAAATAAGACTAAATTCACCTTGCTGGCAACATCTGTCGCTGCTCCTAGAAACTTGTTAAAAGGGGGTGCACATGGCTGGGGCCGCTACCTAGACCTCACACCCCATCCTAACATCACTAGTAGAAAATAGGGCTTTGGTCACAGCTCAATGTACACATTAGTCCCGGTTGCGTTACGAACCTGGACTAATGTGAGCATTAGTCCCGGTTCGAGCAGCTACGGCGTCGGGAAGGCATTAGTCCCGGTTCAAATTGGACCTTTAGTCCCGGTTTGAGACGCGAACCGACTAGGGGTTGCCTTTAGTCCTGATTCGTGTCTCAAACCGACTAAAGGGTTCGTGTCTCAAACTCTACAACCCCAGCGTGTATCGCCATTTTAGTTTTGAAAAATGATAAAACTTCAAAATTTAAAATCCTTGAGATATAGTTATATTAATACATCTACTAGTTAGGAAATTTTAAAACTTAAATTTGGACATGTTTCACAAAAAGTGTTATGAAAAAGTAAAACGGCTATAACTTTTGCATACGATGTCGAAAAAAATGTATAATATATCAAAATGTTCAGCACAAAAATCCGGTTCCAATTTCGACCGCCGTAGGCCGTTTTGCAAATTTCTAGAATCCTCAAGTTTCATTTTTTTTGAATTTTTGGTCAAATTATGGTCAAAGTACTTATTCAAGAAATATTAGTGTTACTAATTAATTATTGTTTTTTAGGATAATAGTTTCAAACTCAAACGGTTCTTCATGCTCAAGTTCAACTCCTAAGGGTTAATAGGATTGACAGCTTACTATTGTCAGGAAAACAATAAGTGTAGACTTGGAAACGAGGGGAAATAGAACTCGGAAGTTAAGCGTGCTCAGGCTGGAGTAGTGAGAGGATGGGTGACCGGGCGGGAAGTTAGTTGATTCGAAATGATGAGGGGTGATTAGAGATTAAAGGTTAAATTGAGCAGTGATGAGGGGTGATTAGAGATTAAATTGTCAAATAATTCAAAATTTTGAAAATCGGGAAAAAATTTAATTTTTTTCCTAAAAAATTCAAAAACTTTCCTTTAGTCCCGGTTGGTGTTATCAACCGGGACTAAAGGTGGAGCTCCAGACAGCGGCCACGTGGCGAACCGGGACTAAAGGTTTTGGGTTTTAGTCTCGGTTCCATAACCGGGACTAAAGACCCTCCGGAACCGGGACTAAAGGCCCGCTTTCTACTAGTGCATCTAAAACCGGAGGCCTCAACAAAGCCGAGAAACAGCGCATCGGGGCCACAAACCGGTCCAACGGAGTCTCAGCGGGTACCGCATGCGCACGCTGCAAAGGCCGCCGCCACCGACTCCAGCCGATTCATCTTTAGAGTAGGCACGAACGCATTCACCTTTCCAGGCCTGATGTCAATGATGCAATGACACAAGACAGGGCCACCTCCCTACGCTCATCCAACCTAAAGCAACTTTCGTTGAGACCCTGTTGCGCCATGCCGTCGAGACTCCGCGTCATTGATGTCATGTGGAACACATACCGCCTCAGAAACCGTTCCACTGGTCCCTCGAGCCGATGCACACCTCCAAGAATGATGCCCCCAATGGGGAAATGACACAAACCTTTCCCCTTTCTCAAGGAGAGACATCGGCATTCCAAAAGATAGTAAAGAGATCGGAGAGCCAACAACATACAACAAAACCAATTAACCATTAAAAAACCAACCAGGTAGAGAGTTTAGATATTGTATGGGGCGGGAGCCCAGCGGACACAACCGGGTATAGAGTTGACAGAGACATTGACACATGACAAAATATTTTTTTGAGGACTTGCGAGACTGGAGTTCTTACGCAAGATTCCTCATGTTATTTCATAATCGCTCTCCAAAGCCAAACACCCATTGAACATTGTATACATCTCGAGAGATACATACACCCCGTCATGGGAGGGATCACATGAAGCTACGCTATTTTTCCTTCCATAGCTACTGGTTAGGACCATAGGCTGCGATCTGCTTCTCCAGCTTCATTAAAAGAACAATAGATTAACTATTACGACATTTCTAAGGTACATATTGGTGGCCAAGTCACAAGGTTTCACAAATCATCCGTGTAGGTGGTTGATACCATATTGCAGCAATTGGCTAAGTTCAGTTTACACTGAGAAACAAATAAATTATACTGCTTCGAACTACCCCATATAGCTACAGAATCGTGATGACAAAATTTAAGACAGAAACATTTTAGATACCTCAGAAATCAAACAGTATATCTAGATAAATATGAACAGCAACAAGAATCAGATCAGGTTCTTTCCTTTTTATCTTAAAGGTTCCATGTCCGTTCTTTAGATTATGATACTAGTAAGAAGTTGGAAGTCAAAGCAAACATACACAGATAGGGGGCTACCTGCATCATAGCCTCGAACTTGCTTCACACATCACAGAACTCACTCCAAGCAAGAGCCAACGCCATGAGGCACCTGGAATAAATGCATCATACCATGCAGTCAAATTCTAGACAGAGTGATCACGTGAACAGAACTAACAGTGGTTCGGAAATCATAACCCTCTGCTTGGAAAAAGAACTCTAGCCATCTCAGATTTAGTCATGCTATAAACATAAGTCATCAAAAAAGTTATACCATCACAAGTTAAAGTAGAATAATCAAAGAGGCATATTTAGATAATGAACCGAGTTATACCATCACAGGGTTGCAAATGAAGTGAACGAGCAGGTTAATGCTATGAGCTAAATATAGTGTCATCAAAAAAGGAAATCAGTCTTCTGGTTTACAATAATGTAAACAATACAGGGTGTTGATAATAATGATTGTGCAACATATATAATAAGGTACTAAGTACTGACCTTTCTTTGCTTCTTGGCTCATTGAACCGACGGAATTGCATGCATGATAGGTTCACTTTCTTAGCACCAACACTGATACATAAAAAGAAGAGGAAGATCAGGACATCAGGAAATTTTCAAGCTTATTAAACGCTATTGCACCATGTTGATCCGCATAACCATACTAGCGATAATAATCACGGTTGTCGATCCAATATATTGTTTGATAAACCCAAAAAGTAAATAGCATTACCTAAATGTGGTAGTAGATCAGTACTACCGGAGATATTTATAGTACGGTAAAGTTTCAGTTGCCGAACCATGAACGGCATGCCCATGACAATCATGTCTGAATCACATGATATGGATGCAACAGAGAAACGATCATATATAAAACAGTTGAAACTGAGCAGGAAAAGAAAGCGTTCATCAACATTATACCTGTAGCTGCTCCCCTTGAGCTGACGCACTAGGACTTCCACCATGTCGTAGTCCACCACAGGTTGGTTCCTGCGAATCGCAAAGTAGAGAAGACCAGATGGATGAGTACCCGATCGAGCGAGCCGAGATAATTGAAGCAGAGGAAGAGAGGAGGGATTGGGGGCGGACAGCAGGCCGGCGATGTCGTTGAGGATCCTCTTGGTTTCTTTGATGAAGAGGTTGATCATCTCGGCGACGTAGCCCGAGGCTGTGGTCTCATTCTTCCCCATCGACTGCAGTTGCTGGAAATTATCGTCCAGCATGCCCTAGATGAATCACATGATGCGAAGGCAAAGATAGACTAGTCAGCCAGCCGCCGGAACAACCACACGGCCTTGGTGTACATGATGAGACGACAAGGGGATGCACTCACCGTGGCGAACATGGATGTGACAAGGTTGTCTAGCCGGGCCCTGAGCGCGGCAGCCGCCATTGTTGAGGATGTGCTGGGGCGGATGACCTGCTGATGCGAAGATGTAGTGGTTGTGGCGGAGTAGCCAGGGGATGGAAACCTTTATGTGGCCGGACGCACGAGACTCTCCCGCAAAAGCGTTTGGAGGCGAGTGCTACGTTTGGCGGTGAATGGAGCTACAGGTTGAGGATGGCAGCTGCAGCCAGATAGTCTGGAGATGGAGTAGGGCGTCTTCTTTGGATGGTTCTGTCGTTCGTCTGCGATACTCTTGTTTTACTTTTGCTTATGTGAACTGTCTGGTTGTCGTGCCTAGCCCCTGCCTGGTTTTTCTTTTCTTTTGAGCACCAAAATGCTTTCCGCGTGGGTCACGGGCTTGTCCTAGCTCACAATACCGAACTATAAGACTATGAGCATCTCTGCAGAACAGATACCGCAAAATCTGTTAAATTTTCTATCCGCAAAATCGTTTGACGGTTTGCTCTAAGATAATTTTGCATGCAGTTCATCGCCAGCCCCGGCTAGATACCCCAAATAGTACCTTAAATTTTGAAAACTTAAACTTAAATCATTCTCCTGCTACATAGATAGTCCAGACCTCGCCAGAGTTTATCACACACACATGGACAAACTAAAATTAAAAATACAAATCAACTGAGGAACGGCGGAAGCCCACGGCTTCACGTCGAGAAGGAACTCGCACGCCGTGCGGTAGAGGGTCTGGGCGAGCTCGTTGTCCGCCTGCGCCGCGTGGAAGCGTTCGGCGGTGCCCTCCTTGCCAGCCTCCAACGCCTCATTAGCGCCGTGGTGCGCGATCTCCGGCTCGTGGAGGTTCTTCGTCGCCGGCCAGAGTGCCTCGGAGCTCATTGAAGTGCTGCCACACACAGTTGCCGCTGCTGCCGGAGAGGGCGCCATGGTTTCGTGCCTGTGCTGAGCCACAGCTCGACGGCAGGCCGACTGGGAGCTGCCAGACTCTGCGTCGTGCCGGCTGAGTTTGCGCGGCAGCGGCGGCTCCCACGTCCGCGATCTTCCCCTGACAAGATCCACACTTGAGAGGGAAAAACTGTCCGGATGCGCTCGCCGGAGCTAAGAAAAAAAGATGGTGAAGGGGAAGTGGACTGCGGCGGATGGGCGTAGATCTATCCGACAAGGGAACCTTAAAACATCCCCATCCCCACACATATAGCGGCGGAAGCGGCAGTTTGCGGGCCACCCGTATATCTTTTTACTGGACGGTGCAAATATACCGCTTCTGTTCCGGCCCGAAAAAGCTTGGAAACGCTAAATTGGCCGAAAATGTACGAGCGGGCGGTGGGATAGAGTATCTGCTAGAGATGCTCTAACTCATGAGAGGCGTCGATTGATCATGGAGACTATATCTTGCATTAAGAGAGACGGTAGGAAGTCTTGCTGAAGGTTGTACAGTAATTGGGTTTGCACATTTTTTTGGGGAACGCGGTATATTCAAAAAAATTCCTACGCACACGCAAGATCATGGTGATGCATAGCAACGAGAGGGGAGAGTGTAGTCCACGTACCCTCGTAGACCGTAAGCGGAAGCGTTATGAAAGCGCGGTTGATGTAGTCTCCGCGATCTGCACACGTTCGGCTCGGTGACGTCCCACGAACTCTCGATCCAGCTGAGTGTCGAGGGAGAGCTTTGTCACCATGACGGCGTGATGACGGTGATGATGAACCTACCGGCCCAGGGCTTCGCCTAAGCACTGCAACGATATGACCGAGGTGGATTATGGCGGAGGGGGGCACCGCACACGGCTAAGACAATTTCTGTTGTTATGTTCTAGGGTGCCCCCTGCCCCCGTATATAAAGGAGCAAGGGGGAGGCCGGCCAGCCCTTGGGGCGCGCCAAGGAGGGGGACAAGTCCTCCTCCTAGTAGGAGTAGGACTCCCCCTTTCCTAGTCCAACTAGGAGGAGGAAGGGGGAAGGAAGGAGAGGGAGAGAGGGAGGGAAAGAGGGGGCGCCCCCCCTCCTTGTCCAATTCAGACTCCTCAAGGGGGGCTGCCCAATGGCCCCATCCTCTCTCTCACACAAGGCCCATGTTGGCCCATTAGTCCCCCTGGGGGTTTCGATAACCCCCGGCACTCCGATAATTATTCGGTAACCCCCGGAACTCATCCGGTGTCCGAATATAGTCATTCAATATATCAATCTTTATGTCTCGACCACTTCGAGACTCCTCGTCAAGTCCGTGATCATATCCGGGACTTCGAACTATCTTCGGTACATCAAAACACATAAACTCATAATACCGATCGTCACCGAACGTTAAGCGTGCGGACCCTACGGGTTCGAGAACTATGTAGACAAGACCGAGACACGTCTCCGGTCAATAACCAATAGCGGAACCTGGATGTTCATATTGGCTCCCACATATTCTACGAAGATCTTTATCGGTCAAACCGCAAAACGATATACGTTTTTCCCTTTGTCATCGGTATGTTACTTGCCCAAGATTCAATTGTCGGTATCTCAATACCTAGTTCAATCTCGTTACCGGCAAGTCTCTTTACTCGTTCCGTAATGCATCATCCCATAACTAACTCATTAGTCACATTGCTTGCAACGCTTATAGTGGTGTGCATTACCGAGAGGGCCCAGAGATACCTCTCCATCAAACGGAGTGACAAATCCTAATCTCGATCTATGCCAACTCAACAAGTACCATTGGAAACACTTGTAGAGCACCTTTATAATCACCCACTTATGTTGTGACGTTTGGTAGCACACTAAGTGTTCCTCCGGTATTCGGGAGTTGCATAATCTCATAGTCATAGGAACATGTATAAGTCATGAAGAAAGAATTAGCAATATACTAAATGATCAAGTGCTAAGCTAACGGAATGGGTCAAGTCAATCACATCATTCTCTAATTTTCGGAGAAAAATCTGGGCAAAGGTTTCAATCCAATCGGAGTTATGGATCTCCGGTTATAAAATAAACGGTGAAAGGGCAGAATCCAGAGCGCAGAAACAGAGAGAGACAGAGAGACAGGTCCAATCTCAGAGGGGCTCTCGCCCCTGCCCACTACAGGAATCAGGTAATTTGCCGTCTGTGCTCCACAAACAGCAAAGGCCTAAAAACAGAAGGCAAAGAGACGGCAAACTCAAACAGCAAAGCTAAGTCGGCAAAGACTACTTTGCCGTCAGCTTTTCATCAGCCAGACGGCAAAGATTTTGCCGTCAGCCAAATCATTGATTTGCTGTCAGCCTCAGACATAACAGACATCACATAAAACATATTTGCCGTCAGCCAGATTCGGTCTTTGCCGTCAGCATCAAACATCAGAGACGGCAAAGTTATTTTTTTAATAATAAAAAAAGAAGTACCCATGCACATGCACAGGGCAGGGTCAGACGTGGTTATATCTCAAATTACAAAACAACAAAATATCTACATGTCCAGCTCCACCCAAGCAATAATACAACTAATTACAAAATACAGCATGTCTAGCTCCGGCCACCTGAGCAATAATACAACTAATTACAAAATATCTACATCTCAACATGTCCAGCTCCACCCGAGCAATAATACAACTAATTAACGCAATATCTAATTACAAGGGTACTAAATACAAACAATTAAGTACATGGAATCACAGGGGGGGTCAAGGCATTCATCCTCCTCCATTGCCAGGAAGGAGAGAGGCGGCGAGTGGGACTTGGACTAGGAGCCGGCGAGCTTGGACGGCTTGGGGCGGACGACGGTGCAGAGTGGACTCCGGCGAGGAGCAGTAGGCATGGGCACGGACCGGACTTCGACAAGCTCGGACGCTGGCGCGGGGCTCACAGCATGTCTGGCGGGGCGCGGGGGGGCCGAAGCAGGGCCGGTGCACGGCAGGGTGAGGGAGGGTCGGCGAGCTGCTGGGGCGAGACGGAGCGCGCCGGGGCGAGGGAGGGTCGGCGAGCTGGGGACGAGGCGGGCCCGCTGGGCGAGGGAGGGCCGACGATGGCTGGGCGAGGCGGGCCCGCTGGGGCAGTGTCGGTGGGCCGAGGAGGGACGACGCTGGGGCCGGAGGTGGAGCTGGTGCACGGCGTGGCGAGGGAAGGCTGGCGCGCAGGGGGCCGAGGTGGAGCAGGTGCGCGGCGGGGCGAGGGAAGGCCGACGCGCAGGGGCCGAGGTGGAGCTGGCGCTGTCAGTGTCAAAACCGGCGGATCTCGGGTAGGGGTCCCGATCTGTGCGTCAAGGCTGATGGTAACAGGAAGCAAGGGACACAGATGTTTACCCAGGTTCGGGCCCTCTCGATGGAGGTAAAACCCTACTTCCTGCTTGATTAATATAGCTGAGGGTAGTACAAGAGTAGATCTACCATGAGATCGTAGAGGCTAAACCCTAAGAGCTAGCCTATGATGGTATGATTGTAATTGTGATCGGCCTTCTAAGGACCAACCTCTCCGGTTTATATAGGCACCGGAGAGGGCTAGGGTTTACATGGAGTCGGTTACAAGGAAGGAAATATAATATCCGGATCGCCAAGCTTGCCTTCCACGCCAAGGAAAGTCCCATCCGGACACGGGCCGAAGTCTTGAGTCTTGTAACTTCACGCTTCAATATTCCGGACGTTGTGCACAGTCCGGCTGTCCGGATACCCCCTAATCCAGGACTCCCTCAGTAGCCCCTGAACCAGGCTTCAATGACGATCAGTCCGGCGTGCAGTCTTGTCTTCGGCATTGCAGGGCGGGTTCCACCTCCTAATACTCCAAGGTAGTTATCGAACACGGAGACCGTGTCCGGATCTGCAAGATAATCTTCACGTAGCATAAACCCGATCCTGTCGGCAATCTTCGGGCGTCGTGCCCTTGCATCGTGGCCTGGTCCAACGCGGACTGGCGTTTCCCACCCCACAACAACTCGTGTTCCAAGGTGGTTTTATTGGCACGTCCCATCGGGGCAGAGATTGTGTTCCACTTATTACGGGATTTTTCCATCAATACGGGCGCATGCAACCCCACGACGGCCGTTGGTATAACTCCGTGTACTTTTAGATAAGCCTCAAAACGGCCACTCCGGGGACTCTTGATTTTCAACCCCTTTATAAGAAGGGGTCGAGGCCTATACCTCTTTTCCACCTTCCTCGGACCTTCTTGTCTCTCGAGTTCTAACACCCGAAACCTAAGCTCCAACACCCCAGATCAACCGGTATGTCCGGATCCGTCCCTCAAGGCCGATGGGTGGCCTCCTCGATCCAAGAGGACGACATTGCGAAGCTTAGGGAGGTCGGATACCTGACCGCCGACATCAAACGCAGGCTTCCTGCATCCGGGCAGGTCATCCCCACTCCGGAGCCTAATGAGTGCGTCATTTTTGTCCCGCACTTTCTCTGTGGCTTGGGCTTCACCCTCGATCCCTTCGTGAGGGGGCTCATGTCCTATATGAGTTGGATTTTCACGATCTGGCTCCAGACGCTATCCTCCACATCTCGTCGTTCATTATAGTGTGCGAGGCCTTCCTCCACGTCACCCCACACTTCGGCTTATGGCTCAAGACCTTCAGTGTGAAGCCGAAGATGATCACTAGTAGAAAACAGGGCTTTGGTCCAGGCCGGGTTAGCCCATTAGTCCCGGTTCAGTCATGAACCGGGACTAATGTGAGCATTGGTCCCGGTTCATGCGGCAAAGGCATTAGTCCCGGTTCAAATGGGACCTTTAGTCCCGGTTGGTGCCACGAACCGGTACTAATGGGTGTGATGCCCATTAGTACCGGTTCGTGGCACGAACAGGTACTAAAGGTCCCATTTTCAAACTGTACTTCGTGGATCACCTTTTCAGTTTTGTAAAAAGCAAAAGAAAATGATAAAAACTTCAAAAATTAAAATCCTTCGAGATGTAGTTATGTTACTACATCTACTAGTTAGGAAAATATAAAAACTTAAATTTGGACATGTTTTGCAAAAAGTTTAGGGAAAATGTAAAACGGCTATAACTTTTGCATACTATGTCAGAAAAACGTATAATATATCAAAATGTTCAGCACGAAAATCCGCATCCGATTTTGACAGCCTACGTCCTGTATGCAAATTTTTAGAATCCTCAAATTCTAAAAGGAAAAAAAGTTATGCTCAAATTTCAGTTTTTTTATTTTTTTATTTTTTGTTAAATTTGGTCAAACTATGGTCAAACTACTTATTCAAGAAGTTTAGTGTTACTAAATAATTATTCAAGAATATTAGTGTTACTAAATAATTATTCAAGAATATTAGTGTTACTAAATAATTATTTCTGTTTTTTGAATTTTGGTCAAATCTGGTCAAACTGTGGTCGAACAGTGGTCAAACTGTGTTCAAACAATGGTCAAACTACTTATTCAAGAAATATTAGTGTTACTAAATAATTGTTTAAGTGTTTTTGAATTTTGGTCAAATCTGGTCAAACTGTGGTCAAACTATGGTCAAACTATGGTCAAACTACTTATTTAAGAAATATTAGTGTTACTAAATAATTATTGTTTTTTAAAACAATAATTTCAATCTCAAACAGTGAAATGTGTGACTTCATGCTCAAGCTAAATTCCTGAGGGTTAATAGGATTAACATCTTACTATTGTCAGGAAAACAACAAGAGCAGACTTGGAAACGAGGGAGAATAGAACCCTGAAGTTAAGCGTGCTCAGGCTGGAGTAGTGAGATGGGTAACCGTCCGGGAAGTTAGATGATTTGGAATGATGAGGGATGATTAGAGATTAGAGGTTAAATTGAGCAGTGATGAGGGTGATTAGAGATTAGAGGTTAAAATAATTAAGAAATTTGAAAATAAAAAATTCAAAAAAAAATTAAAAAAGAAAATATTCAAAAAAATCATAAAATTTCCTTTAGTATCGGTTGGAGTTACCAACCGGGACTAAAGGTGGACCTCCAGGCAGCGGCCACGTGGACGGCCTTTAGTCCCGGTTCGTGTAAGAACCGGGACTAAAGGGGGAGGCTTTAGTAACGACCCTTTAGTCCCGGTTCCAGAACCGGGACTAAAGGCCCTTATGAACCGGGACTAAAAGCCCTTTTTCTACTAGTGGAGGGGCGACACACGGAGTGCGGAGGTGCCGTAATAAGCAGGAACGCTGATGCCCCATGGCCAGAGGGTTCTTTCCCAGAAGTATCCGATGTATAGCAATGGAGGTGGTTTTATGTCACGGCTCCCCGGGGCACCAAGTGGGTAGCTGCTCCCGAGTTCCGCTCGGGCCCCCCGTCACAACTAGCGTCTTGGATCGACATAGGACGGAATTGGGGACCCGCTGGTGATATACTAGTGCTGCAGAATCGCATCCGGGAGCTTCTTGAGAGGGACATTATCCTTGTCAGCATACTGCAAGTGATGTTAATCCGACGGATGTTGCCGTGCCAACTGTCGGTGTCAAAACCGGCGGATCTCGGGTAGGGGGTCCCGATCTGTGCGTCAAGGCTGATGGTAACAGGAAGCAAGAGACACAGATGTTTACCCAGGTTCGGGCCCTCTCGATGGAGGTAAAACCCTACTTCCTGCTTGATTAATATTGATGATATGGGTAGTACAAGAGTAGATCTACCGCGAGATCGTAGAGGCTAAACCCTAAGAGCTAGCCTATGATGGTATGATTGTAATTGTGATCAGCCTTCTAAGGGCCAACCTCTTCGGTGTCTGGCTAGGGTTTACATGGAGTCGGTTACAAGGAAGGAAATATAATATCTGGATCGCCAAGCTTGCCTTCCAGGCCAAGGAAAGTCCCATCCAGACACGGGCCAAAGTATTGAGTCTTGTATCTCCATGCTTCAATAGTCCGGATGTTGTGCACAGTCCGGCTGTCCGGATACCCCCTAATCCAGACTCCTCAAGAGCCCCTGAACCAGGCTTCAATGACGATGAGTCCGCGCAGATCTTGTCTTCGCATTGCGGGCGGGTTCCTCCTCCGAATACTCCAAGGTAATTATCGAACACTCAAACCGTGTCCGGATCCACAATATGATCTTCGCATGCCACCGTAGAGAGAACGACGTTTCACAAATGCAATCCGCTGACAACTTTTAGGCAATGCAACGTGTCATTACGGTCAAGTCATTATTCAAACCATCTTTCCACAACCAGCCACAGCGCATATTGCGAGGCAGTTTCCTTGACAAGTCTTGTCAAAGCAGAGATCGTGCCCCCTTATCACGGGATTCTCATCAATACGGTTACGGGTAATCCCACCACATCATTAATCGTGGCGCTTGGGAAGCAAGCGATTCCCAACGGGCAAGTGGGGAGGAGCACCGCTTTCGTCGCCTCTATAAAGGGATAAGATTTCCTCATTTTTACCCACGCCTTCTTCCTTCTGCGCCCATTCTTGCCCCCTCGAGCTCCAGCGCCCAAGCCTAAGTCTCCCCCGCACAGCTGGACATGTCCGGAGCAGGAGGCAAGTGGGTGGCTTCCACCGTCGAGGAGAAGAACATCACAAATCTTTGAGCGCCCAGATACTTGGTCGCAGACATAGCGCACCGGCTACCGGACGCTGGGCAGGTCATTCCGACCCTGGGACCCCATGAGAGAGTCGTGTTCGTCGCCCACTTCATCCGTGGATTGGGATTTCCACTCCATCCCTTCGTCCGCGGGCTCATGTTCTACTATGGGCTAGATTTCCATGATCTAGCCCAATTTAAATCCTCAACATCTCGGCGTTCATCGTCGTTTGTGAGGCCTTCCTCCGCATCCGGCCTCATTTCGGCCTATGGCTGCAAACATTCTGCGTGAAGCCGAAGGTTGTAAGCGGCCAACAAGTGGAGTGCGGAGGAGCCATGGTGGGCAAGATGCCTAACATCACCTGGCTGGACGGTTCCTTCGTAGAAACCGTAAAAGGATGGCAATCGGGGTGGTTCTACATCACCGAGCCGCGCAGCGCCAACTGGGCAGCGGCCCCCGAGTTCCGATCCGGAACCCCTATGCGGCTCAACTCCTGGGAAAAGAAGGGCTTGTCCTGAGGCGATTCCACGGAGCTGGCCGGACTCTAGACATGCATCAAAAGCATGAAGGACAAGAACATCAAGCTTGTCAACGTGATCCAGGTTATGCTCGTTCACCCGATCCTGCCCTGCCAAAGGCGGGCAGTTAATCTGTGGGAGTTCGTCCCAACCGAACACCAGACGCTCCGGAAGCTCTACAGCATGACGCACGAAGGCGCATGGAAAGTGTTGTTCAAGGCCTCCGAAGTACCTCCTCCAAAATCCGAGGACCGTGGGCTTCATGCCGCGCGGGCTCCTAGCCAGGTGAGTCCTCAGACTACCACCGGACCCAGTCTTTCCCAATATATTAATGGGAGTCCCTTCAGTAGTCATGCTTATTTGCTTCAGGGCTATGTGGAGACAGCGGAGCAGGTCTACTGTCCGGCTCCGCTGCCAGAAGGCCCAGCGGATGCTCTCCTGACGGAGGTGCTGGTCCCGGCACCGTACAAGGTGCCGGAGAAGAAGGCCGAGAAGAAGGCCCCGGGGACCCGAAAGGGTCTCCGGCGTAAGGTCGTGCTAGAAACCTCGTCCGAAGACGACGAGGCGCACTCCTCCCCCGAGGAGGAGGAAGAAGAAGAAGAAGGCGTCCCATCCGGAAAGGATGAGAGGCCCGAGGGGACGGGCCGTGGGGCCGAGAGAGGCCCTTGACGCAAGGCCGTCATACCTACGTCGTCCGATGACGACGAAACAGATTCTTCCCGCGGAGGCGGGGGAAAGCAAGAAGAAATTCCACCTCCCCGTACTGGGGAGGAGAAAAAGAGGAAGGCCGCCCCAGAAGGGGAGGCTGGGACGCCCAAGAAGGGAAAGACGTCCCTTCCAGACTACTCCACCACGGCCGCTCATAGCGAGGAAGGGTGGCTGCCCAGGGGGAAGCCCCTGTCGCGATCGTAAGTGTCCGCACTCTACTGTGATTTTCACTTCACAATTGTTAATAATGCCGAACATTGATGCAGTCCGGTCCGGGCTCATCCGGAGGTGTTGTCTTCAGATGGGTCTCTGAGCGCTTCAGAGATGAACTCGCTCCCGACGGCCACCACTCCTCTGCCTGCGGATGACACGGAGGTGTTGTCCCGAAGGTTCCTCAAGCAGGGGGAGGTGGCGCTGGAGACGCCCCAAGGCGGACTTCCGAATGTCGGACATGCGGGGTTCAAGATCCCCGTGGACCGCGTCGATGAGAGCCGCAACAAGACGGACTCCCGACCGGACACTGCTCCGGAACCTCCGACGGTTCCGGACTTAGGCGGGCAGCCCCTCGTTAGGGAGGGCGAGCCGCCCGTGCCGAAGACTTCCGTCGCATCGACGGCGCCGGATAGTCTGGTGGAAGCACTTCGAGGCGCTTCCATGGAAGAAGAGCACCGTACTCTTACGAGTGCGGTGAGTCAAAAGGTTCTGTCCGCCAAAAACTGACTAACCGAAGCCTGCACAAGCCTCCTGACGGGCTTTGAGGTAAGTAATAAAAATGTATGAAATTATCACCCGATAGGTAGTAGCCCCTGATACTCTGTTTGGTGTTCGAAAGAAAAGCCAAACGGAGGGTCAATTATAATCCGCAGGAGTCTAATAATAGGCATTGTTGTGAATAAGCAGGCTGTGTTGCTTGCTGCTGCTGCCCTTACTGCCGAGGTTGCCGAACTGAAGCGGGACCTGGAGCAGGCACATGGAGAGCTCGTCCTCACGAAGAGGCAACTCGAAGAGAACAAGAGTAAGTGATTCCCGCTCTTGTGTATTTAAAGATAGGCAAAATTTGCCAATCTAACGCCAAAGCGTCGTGACTGTGTAACAGGGGGCCACCGCCGAAGTGGAGTCCCTGAAGAAAGCGCTGTCCGAGGCCGAAGACAAAGCGGCTTTGGAATGCAAGGAGCGCGAAAAGCAAAATGCTAGAGTGGGCGCGGTACAGCATGAGCTCTGTTGACGCCTGATTTTGGCAAGATACAGAGTGAAAGGGTTTTCAGCATGAAAAGTTTCACATCACCGAACGGAACAACTTTAATGTTTGGACCATAATTATTCGGCATCATATCATAGACCAAAACTACACTCAGATTGTCATGTTTAGGTGTTCTGTGTGCTTTTTGGTCAATTAAGCCTCCAGGACAACCTCGGATGAAGGAATGCTCTATATGAATTGTCTTCGTCTCGTCAAATCGGTCGATTTTTATATAAAAATCATCTCAATCGGAGTTTGTATGCAAAAGTTAGAGCTATCTGAATGCAGCCCTGTCAAGAGGCGAAATATGACGTGGGAGACCAGACATGTCTTGGCAAGTGTCTGACGTAATGCGTGAGTGTTTTGCCCCAGAACATGGCCTCGAATCGGAAAACGTTCAACACGAAAGTTTTTCGCCTCGTCAAAACGGTCAACTTTGCTTTTGGGGACATTTTTATCCGAGGTCGTTTACTGCCTCAAGAACCTTGCCGGGGAAAGCTTGCCGCCGTGAACAGTAACCTTGCCGGGGGAGAGCTTGCCGCCGTGAACAGTAACCTTGCCGGGGGAGAGCTTGCCGCCATGAACAGTAACCTTGCCGGGGGAGAGCTTGCCGCCGTGAACAGTAACCTTGCCGGGGGAGAGCTTGCCGCCATGAACAGTAACCTTGCCGGGGAGAGCTTGCCGCCGTGAACAGTAACCTTGCCGGGGGAGAGCTTGCCGCCATGAACAGTACCTTGCCGGAGAAAGTTTGCCGCCATGAACAGTACCTGCCGGGAAAGCTTGCCGCCGTGAACAGTAGAAACTGTCGAGGCCAATCCGACCAGATGCTGAAGATGGGCTCAAATATTTATCTAGATGGCTTCCGATGAAAAAATGTTCAACACGGGAGTTGTTCGTAACATCGAAACAGTCAACTTTGATTTTGGAGTCATCATCATCCGACGTAGTATATGACCTGCAGAGACGCTGCAAGAGTCGGACGGTCCGGTCAGCTACATGAACGAGTCCGACTCGAAATTAGAGATGACCCCGTGGAGTATTCAAGATGGCCTTATTTGGAAAAGTGATCAACATACGGATTGTTGGCCTCGTCAAAGCACACAAAATTGATATTTGAACCGTCTCCATCGGAAGTCATATGCAGATTCCACGCCCACGCAAGGAGCTAGACAGAAGATTGGACCAGATTCGGGCTGAACCGAGTGGGACCGTAACTAGGACTCTAGGACGTGAATTGATGTAATTTTCTTGTAAGGAAAGCCTAGATAAATCCTTTGCTTGTACGGGAAGTCCAGCCGCCTCTTATATATGTTGGGGTGACGGCCGATTAAAACAACACACAATCGAGCAAATCAATATACTACTTTTTCCCGCTCACGCTTTATCTCTCCACTGCTTTCTCTCTCGTTCTTCGCTGTTCTCCGTGTTTGAGAGCTGCGAATCCCGAGGCTCTAGGGGCGAGCGAATTGACCTAGGGAAGCCCATAGTCGCCGCAATCCCGACGGGTCCCTCCCGGTGCGCTGGGTTTCGGTCCGCAAAAGCACCCGCCGATCGCCTTGGCGATCGCGCTGTTGGTCGGGTCTCCTTCGACGTGAGCTGCGTGCATCACCCCGCGCCGAGGGTACACGTAACGTGTTCGTGTGTCAACACACTTTTGGCGACTCACTGGGGATCTCAAGATCAATCATCATCATCCACCATGTCCGATCTTCCCAAGCCATTCGAGGTAGACGCCGATAACATCATTAAGCCCGGTCTTGATGAGATATCGCCGAACATCGCCAAGTCTATGAGGAGTACAAGAAGGCGCGAGGAGAAGGACTTGCAGGAATTCCTTGAGAAGTTCAAAAGGATCGCCAAGGCAACATCACTCCGATTGAGAAATCAAGTTTCCTCCTCTTCAAGCCGAGCAGGTTAAACCCTCGTAAGTACTACCTTTTCTCCCGAGCGGTGGGCTGAGATTGAAAGTCGATTGCTGATGGTAACAATCTAGTCTATCAAACTTTCATAGAAAATACTAATGCTCGTAAGAATACATCTCAATCGACTAGTGGTAATGATGGTGTAGCCGCTAGTGTGCAAAACCCTAATCTGGCTTTACCTATTACATCGGCGCCTCCCGTGCCGATGGCTTATTATCCTACCCAAACAAATCAGATTGTAGCTGCACCCATTAATCCTATTATGAGCATACCAGGTTGGTAGCAACGCCAACCCAACCTTACCTACAGCTACAACCACTCGACCACTAGCAAGTTATGGGTCGACATACCGCCACAATTCTTACCTACAGCTAGTAACCCTACTCCTCCTATGCCACCGCCACAAGCTTCATTGTCCACTATGGATGATGGTCTAGCTAATCTTAGAGAGGAGATGGCTAAGATGCTTCGAGAGAATTTTGGGGTTGAGTTACCTCGAATCGAATTTACCAAAAGCCGCACTTCGAGTACTTTGATGCCATCCACCGCCCTCCGTGATATAAAATTCCAGATTTTGTTAAGTTCAATGGAGAGGGCACAAAACCACATGGGAGCATGTTAGTCAATACTTAGCACAACTAGGTGAAGCAGGCTCACTGAATGAGTTGAAAGTGCGTTTATTTCCTTTATCATTAACTGGTACCGCATTTTCATGGTTTTCTTCTTTACCACATGGTTCCATTCGAGTTTGGTCGCAACTAGAGCAGAAATTTCATGATCACTTTTACAGTGGCGACAATGAACTCAAGTTGTCACATCTAACATCGGTTAAACAGAAACATGATGAATCGGTCTCCGATTACGTCAAGAGATTCAGTGAAACGAAAAACCGATGTTTTAGTTTGGTGATAACCGAGAGAGACTTGGCAGACCTAGTGCTGAGTGGTTTGAGAACTCCCATTAGAGAAAAGCTAGAAGGCTATGAGTTTTTAAATATCAACCAAGTATTACAAAGGGCCTTGGCTCAGGAAAGCCGAAGCAAAGATCTCAAAGAAGTGCATAGATACAAAGCCGATCGACCAAAGATGAATATGGTGGAATATGATAGTGATCACTCGAACGATGAGGGTGATGTTTTGTTATTGAATTTGTTTGGCCATCTAAGGCCAAACCCTTTACTTACAATGATCTGAAACCGATTCATAAGAATCGTGATGAAGAGATGAAGTTTACTTTAACATTGCTAAGTGTGATAGAATATTTGATGCTTTGCTGCAGGCTAAGATTATTAGAATATCTCATACTTTACCGCCGCTTGAAGAGCTGAAACGGCGTGCTTATTGCAAGTATCATAACTCTTTTCTCATGCTACTAACGATTGCAATGTTTTTCGACGACAGATACAATCGGCCATTAATGATGGACGATTGAACTTTTCTGAGATGCAAGTTGATAAACAGCCTTATCCAATGAACACCGTGGATTTAGAAGGGAAGAAGCTGCTCATTCGGCCGGAGGTAGCCGAATCTGCTAATAAAGCTAATGTCATTGTTGGTGAGCCCAGGAAAGACAAGGAGGGTGATAAGGTCTTGGGGAGACATGTTGTGCTTGATAAGCAACCCGATGGCAAGGAAGTGATCACGGTCACCATCAAGAATCCTACACTCGGGGGGAAAACACAGGTGCAGCAGGACACTCGAGTTAAATTTGTCAAGCCCAAGAGTCCAGAAGTTGGCAAATGGAAGAGGAATGAAGCTAAAGTGCAGCGCAAGCGGATCAAGCCAACTTTTGATATGTTGCTGTCCAAATATGCTAATCAGTCGGCTGGTCCCAGCTCTAACCGGCCATCACACTTGAAGCGACCAAGGTCACCATCGAATGATATGTTCAGTCAGTATGTGAAACCGAGTGGACCAAGGGCGCTGTTTTCAGAAGAGCAGAGGCAATCTGTGTGGAATCGACTTGATTACTCATATAATGGCCGACTGAACATCGGTGACTATAAGTCGACTGGTCAAAATATGCGACCGAGTGGAAAATATCCTAGTGTAAGAATGCACCCTGGTGGAAGCTATCCAAGTGAAAAAATGTGGCCAAGTAGATTCCATTCGACTGAGTTCCATCCGACTGGATTCCATCAGAGTGACGTCCATCCGAGTGGATTCCGTACGAGTAAAAAGGTGCGCCCGAGTGGAAATTTCATGCATCTGGAAAGTCGAAAAGAATGGTGTGTTAAGTCACCAAGTGTTGCAGCAGTTGAGTCAGGAAAAGGCAAGGAGAAAATGGATGTCGACTCACTTATCTTGGGCACCGAAACATTCCCCATACAGCAGCCGATTGTGCATAACCACTGACCGAGCCGACACTTGCTATCGCGCCAAAGCACTCGGTTAATGACCATGAAGCAAGCACCAGCCAAGTAAAGGTGAAAGATGCTAAATACAATCGACCAAAGTGGTGTCCTCTGGGCTAACAAAGAAATGTAAGAGGAAACTACAGAGGTTAAGGAGTCAAGAGATGGCAGAGCAGAGGCCGAGAAGCAAAGGGATAAGTTGTTCAATGACACTCGACCCATGGTTCCAGCAAAACAAGTGTGGAGGCCTAAACAAATACAAGATACATCAGCTTCTACATCTATCACAGAGGTGCCTACACCACCCAAGGAGGACGATGCGACAGCTATTACATCGTCTGCAACACTTCTTACTTCTCCTTCACTTGACCAGATTTCAGAATCGGTCGATCCACTTGAAGAAGAGGCTAATATGTTAGACTATGAGTCTACACCGGTCCATGAAGGTATGGATATCAATATGGTATATTACTTACCTGCTGAGTTTCGTGCTGTAGATGAGGAAGGGGAAGTGGCTCAACTGGATTTTGGCCCTAAAAACGCAATATTCAAGAAGCCAAAAGAACCAGTAACACATTTGAAACCGTTGTATCTCAGAGGTCATATCAATGGATCGCCACTCAGTCGAATGCTTATTGATGGTGGTGCTGTGGTAAATCTTATGCCCTATTCGGTCTTCAGGAAATTGGGTTTGCCTGATGAAGAATTAATCAAGACCAATATGGTGCTCAACGGGTTTGAAGGCAAAGAGAGAACTGAAGCCAAATAGTGTGATGTATGTGGAGCTTACAGTCGGAAGCAAAACTTTGGCTACTACATTCTTTGTCGCTGAGGTGCAAGGTAACTACAACGTTATACTAGGCCATGATTGGGTTCATGCAAACCAGTGCGTGCCATCCACTATGCACCAGTTTTTGATTCAGTGGGTTGATGATGAAGTGGAAGTCATTCATGCGGATAATTCGGCCTGTGTTGCTTTGGCCGATGCATCGGTGGATTGGCAACATCCCAATGCTACTTGCTTGACGGGACGTGTCTTATCAGAGTTTGATTTTCTCAGCGCGACCAAGAATGGTTTTGTGCCCGTGTCTTTAAGGCCGACTGAATGCAATCGTCTCCAAGGTATGATATGTTTAAATGGATTCTAGTTCCGAGTGGTTACAAAAACGTCTTGTAAAATATCGGTCCGGCGAGAATGATATGTATGAGTCTATTGAGGAGTTGGATGCCATGGATAAACTTGGACAAGGTTTTACATCGGCCGATCCGTTAGAAGAGGTAGATATCGGAGACGGATCAGTCAGTCGACCGACATTTATAAACAAAAATTTGAAAGCTGATTGTAAAGCTAAATTAATCGAGCTATTGAAAGAATATGTTTGTTGCTTTGCATGGGAATATCATGATATGCCAGGGTTGAGCCGAGAGCTAGTGGAGCATCGGTTGCCTATAAAGGCCGGTTTTAGACCTTATAAACAGTCGACCAGAAAGTTTAATCCGAACATATGACCGGATCAAGGAATAGATCGTTCGACTGCTTGAAGCTAATTTCATTCGACATTGCAGGTATGCCGAGTGGATTTCTAACATTGTCCCAGTGGAGAAGAAGGGATCCGGCAAGTTGACTGTGTGCATTGACTTCAGAGATTTGAATAGGGCTACACCCAAAGATGAGTATCCCATGCCAATAGCCGATATGCTTATTAATGATGCTTCGGACATAAGGTTATTAGCTTTCTAGATGTTAATGCCGGATAAAATCAAATTTTATGGCTGAAGAGGACATGTACAAAACAGCTTTCCGATGTCCTGGTTTCCTTGGTTTATTTGAGTGGACAGTGATGACATTCGGATTAAAAATGCTGGAGCCACATATCAAAGAGCTATGAATTTGATTTTCATGATTTACTCGGTATCATACTTGAAGTTTATATTGATGATATTGTTGTCAAATCGGATGCTTTTGAATCTCACTTGGCCGATTTGCGCTTAGCTTTTGAGAGAATGAAAAGGTATGGACTAAAGATGAATCCTTTGAAATGTGCATTGGCATGTCGGTGGCAAATTTTGGGTTTCATTATTCATGAAGATGGCATCGAAATTGATCCCAAAAGATAGAGGCCATACAGAAAGTGGAGGCTCCAACATGCAAGAGAGATATGCAAAAGTTCCTTGGCAAGGTCAATTATTTGAGAAGGTTCATAGCCAATCTGTCAGGAAAGTTGATGCATTTACTCCTATCCTTCTGTTAAAGAATGATGTTAATTTCACTTGGGGGGAAAAACAGCAAGAAGCCTTTGATATGATCAAGAATTATTTGTGCACTCCTCCGGTAATGAAAGCACCCAAGCATAGAGAGCCTTTTAAGCTTTATATAGCAGCAGAGGAAGGTGTTATTGGTGCTGTTTTGACTCAAGATACCGAAGGAAAAGAGCATGCCATTACGTATTTGAGCAGACGCTTATTGGACGCCGAGACAAGGTATACATCTATTGAAAAACTATGTCTATGCTTATATTATGCTTGCACAAAATTGAGACATTACCTAGTGCCGAGTGCTTGTGTAGTAGCTTGTCAAACCGATGTCATTAAGTACATGTTGTATAGGCCAATTCTTAGTGGTAGAATTGGCAAGTGGGCTTATGCTTTGATTGAATATGATTTGGCTTATGAATCTATAAAATCCATGAAAGGCCAAATTGTTGCTAATTTCATTGTTGAACATCGGATTAATGACAAGCATGATGTTGATATAAACCTTGTTTCATTAGTGCCATGGAGATTGTACTTTGATGGTTCAGTTTGTAGCAATGGCCAAGGTGTTGGTATTGTTTATATATCTCCTCATGGTGCTGTTTTTGAAGCCTCATGCCGCTTAGAATATTTTTGCACAAACAATCAAGCCGAATATGAAGCATTGTTATTCGGTTTAGAGATGCTACTTGCTATAGGTGTTACACATATTGAGGCTTACGGTGATTCGTTACTAGTGGTGCAGCAAATATCCAGAGTCTTTCAGTGTTTGGACGAATCACTTAATGTTTATCTTGATAAATGTCTAGATATAATTTCTACTTTGGATTGTTTTAGCATTGCACATATATCTAGACATGACAACAGGAAAGCAAATGAGTTGGCACAGCAAGCATCTGGATATCATGTTGATCGTGGCATGTTTCATATCTCTCAAAAACCGATGTCTTGTCTTGCCAATATGGGAGAGGCCGAACCTGAACCCACTGATTCGGCCATTAACAAAAAATCTAGTGCAGGTGATAATTCCGACTAGAGAAAGCCCATTGTTGATTACTTGTGCAATCCGAGTGAAAGGGTGAACAGGGCTGTTCGGCGTATGGCTTTTAAGTATACAATGAGAGATGATGGTCTTTATCGCCGAATAGTCGATGATGTTCTTCTAAAGTGTTTGGATGAGGACCAGGCAAGAGTTGCTATGGGGGAAGTACATGAAGGTATTTGTGGCACTCACCAGTAGGCTCCCAAGATGAAATGGTTATTGCGACGTGCTGGGTTTTATTGGCCGACTATGATTAATGATTTCTTCAGATATTATAAAGGATGTGAAGCTTGTCAAAAGTTTGGTGATATTCAATTGGCTCCTGCTGCTATGTTACATCCTATTATCCAACCGTGGCCTTTCAGAGGTTGGGGTTTAGATTTCATTGGACAAATCCACCCGTCTTCTTCAAAAGGGCATCGGTTCATATTGGTGGCAACTGATTATTTCACTAAATGGTCTGAAGCAGTACCTCTCAAGAACATGACACATACAGAGGTAATTCAGTTCATCACCGAGCACATTATTCATAGATTCGGTATTCCTCAAACGTTAACTACGGATCAAGGTTCATCTTTCATGTCACACCAAGTCAGAGAGTTTGCCGAATCTTATAACATAAAGTTGCTCAATTCCTCTCCGTATTATGCCCAAGCTAATGGACAAGCTGAGTCTAGCAATAAAATTTTAATCAAGCTCATCAAGAAGAGGATTGAGGATAATCCGAGGAGATGGCATGAGTTGTTGTCCAAGCTTTGTGGGCACATAGAATTTCAAGGCATGGTGCTACCAAGGTGACTCCATATGAGCTTGTATATGGCCAAGAGGCTGTTTTACCAGTGGAAGTAAATTTGAATGCTTTGAGAATAGCCAAACAAAATGATTTATTGGCAGTAGACTTTTATAACCTGATGATGGACAATATTGATGAAGTTGCCGATAAACGTTTAGTTGCTTTGAAGTACATAGAGAGAGACAAGTTGAGGGTTGCAAGAGCTTACAATAAGAAAGTTAAGTTGAAGAATTTTCAAGTTGGTGATCTCGTCTGGAAGGTGATTCTGCCGATTGGTTCAAGAGATAGGAAATTAGGGAAGTGGTCTCCGAGTTGGGAAGGTCCTTTTAGAATTACAAGGGTTGTTCCCGGAAATTCATATTTGGTGGAATCAATACATGGGGCATTGTTACCCCGAGCTCTCAACGGAAAATATTTGAAGAAGTACCACCCGAGTGTGTGGCAGGAAGCCTGAGTAGGCAATGGTCGATATACGACTATCGCCCTTAGCACAAACATGGCCGATACATAATTATCGCCCTGAGGAAAATAAATGACCGATGGAGTGTTGACATCGTCCTTAGAACGAACACTATGCATATTATTTTTCGGCGTGCAAGCTTTGCCGAAAAACAGGGGGCATGTGTTGACGCCTGATTTTGGCAAGATACAGAGTGAAAGGGTTTTCAGCATGAAAAGTTTCACATCACCGAATGGAACAACTTTAATGTTTGGACCATAATTATTCGGCATCATATCAAAGACCAAAACTACACTCAGATTGTCATGTTTAGGTATTCTGAGTGCTTTTTAGTCAATTAAGCCTCCAGGACAACCTCGGATGAAGGAATGCTCTACATGAATTGTCTTCGTCTCGTCAAATCGGTCGATTTTTATATAAAAATCATCTCAATCCGAGTTCGTATACAAAAGTTAGAGCTATCTGAATGCAGCCCTGTCAAGAGGCGAAATATGACGCGGGAGACCGGACATGTCTTGGCAAGTGTCTGACGTAATACGTGAGTGTTTTGCCCCAGAAAATGGCCTCGAATCGGAAAACGTCCAACACGAAAGTTTTTCGTCTCGTCAAAACGGTCAACTTTGCTTTTGGGCACATTTTTATCCGAGGTCGTTTACTGCCTCAAAAACCTTGCCGGGGAAAGCTTGCCGCCGTGAACAGTAACCTTGCCGGGGGAGAGCTTGCCGCCGTGAACAGTAACCTTGCCGGGGGAGAGCTTGCCACCATGAACAGTAACCTTGCCGGGGGAGAGCTTGCCGCCATGAACAGTAACCTTGCCGGGGGAGAGCTTGCCGCCATGAACAGTAACCTTGCCGGGGAAAGTTTGCCGCCATGAACAAGAATCTTGCGGGGAGAGCTTGCCGCGAACAGTAACCTTGCCGGGGAGAGCTTGCCGCCATGAATAGTAACCTTGCCGGGGGAGAGCTTGCCGCCATGAACAGTAACCTTGCCGGGGAAAGTTTGCCGCCATGAACAGTAACCTTGCCTGGAAAGCTTGCCGCCGTGAACAGTAGAAACTGTCGAGGCCAATCCGACCAGATGCTGAAGATGGGCTCAAATACTTATCTAGATGGCTTCGATGAAAAATGTTCAACACGGAGTTGTTCGTAACATCGAAACGGTCAACTTTGATTTTGGAGTCATCATCATCCGACGTAGTATATGACCTGCAGAGACGCTGCAAGAGTCGGACGGTCCGGTCAGCTACATGAACGTGTCCGACTCGAAATTAGAGATGACCCCGTGGAGTATTCAAGATGGCCTTATTTGGAAAAGTGATCAACATACGGATTGTTGGCCTCGTCAAAGCACATAAAATTGATATTTGAACCGTCTCCATCAGAAGTCATATGCAGATTCCACGCCCACGCAAGGAGCTAGACAGAAGATTGGACCAGATTCGGCTGAATCCGAGTGGGACCGTAACTAGGACTCTAGGACGTGAATTGATGTAATTTTCTTGTAAGGAAAGCCTAGATAAATCCTTTGCTTGTACGGAAGTCCAGCCGCCTCTTATATATGTTGGGGTGACGGCCGATTAAAACAACACACAATCGAGCAAATCAATATACTACTTTTTCCTGTCTACGTTTTATCTCTCCACCATTTTCTCTCTTGTTCTTCGCTGTTCTCCGTGTTTGAGAGTTGCGAATCCCGAGGCTCTAGGGGCGAGCGAATCGACCTAGGGAAGCCCATAGCTGCCGCAATCCCTAACGGGGTCCCTCCCGGGTGCGCGGGGTTTCGGGTCTGCAAAAGCACCCGCCGACTGTCTTGCGTATCGCGTTGTCGGTCGGGTCTCCTTCGACGTGAGCCGCGGTGCATCACCCCCGGCGTCGAGGGTACACGTAACGTGTTCGTGTGTCAACAAGCTCTAGGACCTCGACAAGAAGTGCGAGTCCATGGAGCATGATCTGAAGGCAAAGGAGGCCGAGCTTGCGATGGCCCTTGTAAGTTTGAAAGATGCCAAGGCCAAGGCCAAGAAAGCACAGCAGGAGATCCAGGAGGCCAAAGAGTTAGCAGCGGTTAAGAAATTCTTTATTCAAAGCAAACATGTGGAGGAGGCGTTTCTTTTACTTACTCGAATACGGAGCTCTCCAGGGCATTTGCAGATCTGCCATGCAGCGCCTCAGACGTTGCGGAGTTCTACCGTGCCCAGGAGGGGAGCTCAACGGAGAAGATGTTCTGGTCCCAGTATGCTGGGGCCGATCATCCGATGCCTCTGAGCGACCAACTGAAGCAGTTGGTCGAACTCCACAGGGCGGCCGAACTGGCTATGAAGGACTTCATAGTCAGGATGTGGCCGGGGAGCTCCTGCCCCAGAGCTACTTTGGCCCGATCTGCCGGATGGTGGATGCTCGCCCGCGGCTTGAAGTGACTGCCGATCCGCTTGCATCAAAGGTGCCCGCCGAGCTTTTGCCCGCCAAGGTGCATTGGGGCAAGCTGGATGCGAGAAGCTGGTCAAGGACGGCCACCGGAGGGCAAGGCGATCGCCATCCCGAAATGTACTACGATGGCGTGATGAAGGGTGCTCGCCTCGTCGCCAATGAGTGTACCAAGGACGCCATTTTGGAATGAATTCACTTCTGTCATGTTTGTAATTAAAGACGAAGTTACTTGCGCTATGTAGCGCTTTTGTTATTTAAAATATTACCTTCTGTGCGGCTGTTTATAAAATCCTGAAAGTAGGCCAGTCGTCGGCTTCCGCCCCCACGTGACTAGCACTGGGGTGTACGTGGAAAACCCGGACACTCTTTATCCAAATGTTTGGTCCCTTAAGGAGGTGTCTGGCGCAGCGAACGAGGCAATCAGACTATGCGGCTTTATAACTTTCAGTTGTCCATAGAAGTCTACAATTTTAAATTTTGGCGAAGCCCCTAGAATCCGGAAGACCGAATCGGGGCGCTATACACGCCTAGATCGGACGAAGCCGATTTATCACCTAAAGCGGAAAATCTTTAAGGATTTTAAAACCTCTCGAATAGAGACCAGCTCTCGCCACATCATGCCGGTCAGTTTTTGGCTTCTCTACTGAGGTGCTCGTCCGGAAGAACCGGGACACAATCGCAGTAGTTCTCCCTGCGCTACCTTAGCCGATATAACGGAACATAAGGCACCAAAACAAGGGAGCCGGGCTATCCCAACTTTAGACCCAAGACATGATTCAGAGCTGATACATATAGTGCTATAAGTTCGGGGTGCCGCACTGTTGAAAGTGTTCGGACTTTAGTTGCCATTTACAAGGCTCCATAAAAAGCCCCTGACAAACTGGCCGCACCAAGGTGTACGGATGCAATATCAAATAAGCATTTTGCAAGAGAAAAAAAATGCTCAAATAAGAATAATAAGCTGACGCTATATATAATCTCCCATTGACGAAAATACATTTAAGCGTACATTTACAATGGATGCATTATGCAGAGATAAAATAGGACTATTTGACATGTCCTATCCAGGGGCAGGCTGTGTTCAGATAGATAAAGCAGGTATAATGATCGTAAATAGATTCCACCTGGGTATTTCGTTCTGTGCACAACGTTTGTTGCCTCCTTGGATGTCTCTCCCCTATAAGTCCGGCAATTCGGCTCTTTTGAGGATGCTGCGCCAACGCGGTGTCCTGAAAGGTAAGAGGGGAAGAGTATGAAAGTATTTGGTGGTTACCCACACTATTGACCGAGTCGTTGATGCACCTCCGCCTATGCCCATGGTATTGTAAGTGCGTAATTGTGTGCGCGTGGCACGAATGCTGCTTTGATGAGGCTTAAGCGGAGGCCGGACTGCTAATCGCGCTCTTGGCGTGCCTGGTGATCCTGTTGCGGGGTGCTCCGGACTCGCTTGACCGTGCTCAAAGTTGTTGTCGCCGGATTGGTTTGTCGGAGAAGGCCGCATTGTACTTCTGCCGCAAGTGATGCGATATGTTCTTCTGTTCGTAGAGTGCGGTCCATATTTCCATTCACCGTTATGACCCCGCGTGGTCCTGGCATCTTGAGCTTGAGGTATGCGTAGTGTGGTACCGCATTGAATCTGGCGAATGCAGTTCGTCCGAGCAGTGCATTGTAACGACCGCGGAAAGGGACGATATCAAAGATTAACTCTTCGCTTCGGAAGTTATCCAGAGATCTGAAGACCACTTCCAATGTTATAGAGCCCGTACAGCGGGCCTCTGCTCCAGGAATTACACCTTTAAAGGTGGTTTTAGTGGGCTTGATCCTTGATGGGTCAATGCCCATTTTGTGCAGTGTGTCCTGGTAAAGCAGGTTCAGGCTGCTTCCACCGAACATAAGGACGCGCGTGAGGTGGAATCCGTCAATGATTGGGTCTAGGACCAATGCGGCCGAGCCGCCGTGACGGATGCTAGTAGGGTGATCCCTATGATCAAGGTGATCGGGCAAGCTGACCAAGGGTTGAATTTGGGGGCGACTAGCTCCATCGCATAGACGTCCCTTAGTGCCCGCTTCCGTTCCCGCTTAGGGATGTCCGTGGCGTAGATCATGTTGACCGTTTTCACCTGGGGGGAAATTTCTTCTGTCCCCCCGTGTTCGGACGTCGGGGCTCCTCGTCATCGCTGCCAGCAGCCCCTTGTCCTTGTCTTCGTGTTTATCTTGCCGCCTGTTTGAATACCCAGCAATCACTATTGGTGTGGTTGGCTGGCTTATCCGGTGCCATGAATTTGGCACGAGCGCCCAAAGATGCGGTCCGCATCGGACGGTCCTCGATTATTTCTTTTGAACGGCTTCTTCCGCTGACCGGGCTTGGATCCACTGAATCCGGCGTTGACTGCCGTGTCTTCAGTGTTGTCGCCGTTGTTCCATCGCTTATGTCTGTTACGCCATGGCTTGCCGTTATTGTCATGGCCATCCGAATTGCCGGACTGTGGCGTAGTGCTGCTGCGGGCCAACCAACTGTCCTCGCTCGCGCAAAAGCGGGTCATTAGTGTCGTGAGAGCTGCCATGGACTTGGGTTTTTCCTGGCCAAGGTGTCTAGCGAGCCACTCGTCACGGATATTATGTTTGAAAGACGCCAGGGCTTCGGCGTCCGGACAGTCAACTATTTGGTTCTTCTTAGTTAGAAACCAAGTCCAAAATTTCCTGGCTGACTCTCCGGGCTGTTGAGTAATGTGGCTCAAGTCGTCGGCGTCAGGTGGTCACACATATGTGCCTTGGAAGTTGTCGAGGAATGCGTCTTCCAGGTTTTCCCAGCTGCCAATGGAGTTTGCTGGCAGGCTGTTTAGCTAGTGCCGGGCTAGTCCTTTGAGCTTAAGGGGAAGATACTTGATGGCGTGCATATCGTCTCCGCGGGCCATGTGAATGTGGAGAAGAAAATCTTCGATCCATACTGCGGGGTCTGTTGTGCCATCGTATGATTCGATGTTTACGGGTTTGAACCATTCTGTGAATTCATGATCCATTACTTCGTCAGTGAAGCAGAGAGGGTGCACAGTGCCTCTGTACCGGGCTATGTGGCTACGCAGGTCGAATTTCTCTGGGTGGCTATATTCGGCCCGGCAGGACTTGTTGAAGGTGTGTCCGGCGCGACGGTCCTCGTCGCGTACCGAGGCGCGCCCCTGTGATCCGTAGATCGATCTTGGCTGTCCTGATTAGTTGCCCCGGGCCGTAGTATGTTGGCGTGGGGGTGTTGGCTGGCGCGGACTGGTATGTTGTTTATCCCGCCACGAGGTGGCCGGTCAGCCCGGTGGTGCTCGAGTCCGTATTCCTCGCTGCCGGACTTCAGTCCATCCGTCTGCGTGAGCAGGTCTTGATCAGCTTGGAGTTGCTGCTGCTTTTTTCAGTGCTCGCCGCAGTGGCTATAAGCCAACGCTGAAGCGCCCTGCTCTCACGGGAACCTCGTGCACGCCGAACTCATCGTGGCCGAGGCTAATCTCGCCTTCGAGGGGGCATGTAGCTGTCCTCCTCCGGTATTCGCCTCTGTCGCTGTTCTTCGGGCTAACCTACTCATCCTCCTGTTCGGCCTGCTCGAAGGCAGGCTGTTCAGGGTTGTATTCTTCTTCGGCACCATTCGGATTATTTTCATCTCCTGGGCCGGTATTGGTGTGGCGGGGCTTGGAGTGGCACCGACGACGCCCATTCTTTGCCTTTTTCCCTGAGGTTTTATCCTTCGTTGCCTCATCGCCATTTGTTTCCTTCGGAGTGTCCACCATATATATATATATATATATCATAAGAAGCGGTGGTTCATGTTCTTCTCCTGCATCGTCGTCCATACCGTCGATGTCTTCGGAGTCGAAGTTCAGTACCTCGGTTAAGTCATCGACCGTGGCAATGAAGTGGGTGGTGTGTGGGCAACGAATTCCTTCATCGCCGGCGTCCCACTCGAGCCAGGCATAGTCCGACGAAGAGCCTCCTGACAAAAAGAGAGACTTTAATGAGTCCAGCATGTCGCCAAAGGGCGAGTGTTGGAAGACATCCGCAGCGGTGAACTCCATTACCGGAGCCCATCCTGGCCCGACGGGCTCGGGAGTGTGCGGACTGGAACCAACGTCCGGATATGAACTGGGGTTCGAGTCACTGAGCCACAACAGAGGTAAGGTCGTGTTCGCTCCACCGCCGGCGAGTGTGCGATTTGGGGGCGGGTCCAACCCTCCGTCCTTAGGCAGCGCAACCTGCTCCGGATCTTGGTCCGGGATAGTACGGGTGATGCCCGAGCTTTCGTCCGACGATGTGTCTAAGCCATGCTCGTCGTGATCGTCCGGTGCTCTGGCATAGGCCCAAATCCATCAAAGATCAAGTCTCCGCGATGTCCGACGTAGTTCAGGTTTCCAAACCTGACCTGGTGGCTAGGGCGAGCTGCCGATTCGCTCCAGATGGCCAAGCAAGTTGGCCCGCAGCGCGGGCCGCCGAACACGAAAATCTGTCCGGGAGGAAAGTCTCGCCTGGACAGCGTCGTTGATGATGATTGAGGAGCCATCGAGCTCGACAATGACGACACGTAGGAACTCTCAATGAAAGCACCAATGTCGGTGTCAAAACCGCGGATCTCGGTAGGGGTCCCGATCGTAAGGCCAAGGCTGATGGTAACAGAAGCAAGGGACACAGATGTTTACCAGTGGTCGGGCCCTCTTGATGGAGGTAAAACCCTACTTCCTGCTTGATTAATATTGATAATATGGGTAGTACAAGAGTAAATCTACCGCGAGATCGTAGAGGCTAAACCCTAAGAGCTAGCCTATGATGGTATGATTGTAATTGTGATCGGCCTTCTAAGGGCCAACCTCTCCGGTTTATATAGACACCGGAGAGGGCTAGGGTTTACATGGAGTCGGTTACAAGGAAGGAAATATAATATCCGGATCGCCAAGCTTGCCTTCCACGCCAAGGAAAGTCCCATCCGGACACGGGCCGAAGTCTTGAGTCTTGTATCTCCATGCATCAATACTCCGGACGTTGTGCATAGTCCGGCTGTTCGGATACCCCCTAATCCAGGACTCCCTCACCAACGCCGGCCTTTCCGGATGTGGGAGTTCAATCCGGAGGGTCCGCGGACTGTCAAACACTTCTTCGGCTTGAAGCTCGAAGAGATGTGCAAATTATTCTTCGGACATAAAGTAGTGTGACCGGATACCATCGAGGATGCGGGGCTAAGCTGCAATCACCTAGATACTCAAGTAAGTAGCCCTGATACCGGACACCCTGTTTTGTATTTGTCATGATTGTTTATTCTGAAAATCATCCGCGTCCAGGAATGGCTTAGCAAGGCGGAGAGAATCAGGTGTCCGCCGCCACTTCCCGAAGGTCTGCCTTGTCCCACCATGGCCAAGATGCTTGACCGGGTACTCAGCAGAATGCCCTCAGGGAAAGACAAGGGGAAGAACGAAGAAACCGAACTCACACACTGCGCATCCGAACCGGGGGAATTGTTTCCTCCCCTAAGGAGGATAGACGGGAATGGGGGGGCTAAGGCCTCCTCCCCGCGCGGGAAGAAGAGGGCTGCCTCCGAAGAGTCGGAGACGAAGATGCCCATACCAGCGAAAAAGATATCACCAGGGGGCTCTACCTCGACGGGCACCCTCACTGCATCGTGCCCACCAACGGGCCAGCCCTCCACCGAGCTGTAAGTCAATTTTTGATTCGAAGGTACTGCGTTTCTCCTAGATCAATAACCAGGATTCCTCTTTCACAGTCCGGCTAGCAGCCCTTTTCAACAGAGTTCGTCTTCGGGGATCTCCCTCCAGAGATGATGGAGAGCGAGACCCCACCCATCTCTCCGGCTCATGAAGCGGGCAACACCGAGGTGTCGTCACGGAGGAGTCCGGATCTGCCAAAGCCGGAAGTCAATGCTTCAGCCCCCCTGAGCCCGGAGCATTTGGCTCCCGCGAGGGGTGATGGGAAGGGTCCGGCACAGTTCGATGTCCGGCCGGACGTACTGACGGGCCTACTGGAGCGAGTTGCGCTCTCGGAAGAGCACCACTCATTAATGAGCGCGGTGCTCGGGAAGATTTCCTCCGGTACAAGCGGTTTGAATGAGGCATTTACAAGTCTGCTCAGAGGCTTTGAGGTATGTAGTGAAGAATACACTGTTTTTGGCTATGAGGCACGCGTTAGGTGTGCTCCATATAGATAGTAGCCCCTGAGACTCTGGTTGCCCGCCCTAGGCGGCAAACGGGGATCATAAATCAATGATTTGCTTGTAAACACCTGCCGGTACTGCGGGTCCGCCACCGACCATCTGTTGAAGTTGCTTAACCAACCGTGAAGATTGATCGATTGATGCCGATATCACGTTGGTGAACGAGCGGCTGGACAAATCGCAAGGTATGTGCTCTTCTTTCCTTTGTATAAAAAAATGCGGAGGTGGCATGATATTAATGTAATATGTTTGGACTGCAGATGGTGCTTCTGCCGTGGAGGCCCTAAGGGCAGACCTTGTCCAAGCCAAGGAACAAGCTCGGGTTAGCAATACGGTTGCCCTAAAGGCGGCCGAGGAACTGAGAGCCGAACATGCTGCTCATCGCCGAAGCAAGGAAAAGGTAGCCGAAATGGCTGTGGAGTAAAAAAATGCCGCTGACCGGTATGAGCTCCTTGAAAAGGAGCACAAGGAAAGTTTAGCCGAGCTGGACAAGGCGCATAATGCCACCAAGGAAATACGTACCGCGCTCAGGGGTGCACGGGAGGAACTTCAACAGACCGGTAAAATCGTGACTGGAGGCTCCTACTTGCTACGGATGAAGTTTTTCGATCCGAAGTACGCTCCCCTGCATGGGCGCTGGAATCCTGCGGACGCGTATGCGGATTTGGCGAAGAGTATGACTGACGCTGCCAAGTTCTTCGAGGATCAGAGTGATAAGGAAGTGGAGAAGCTTTTCTGGTCGCAATTCAATGCTCCCCCTCGCCCGCTGCCGTTAAGTGACAAGATGGCTGCTATAGCGGAGCTTCACAGGCTATCCGGTCTTGCAATGCGGTCTGTGATAGACCATCTTTGGCCGAACGGGCCTAAGCCGGACATTTACTTTGGCTTGGTGCAACAATTCCTTGGGGCAGTGCTCGGATCACGCCATGGGGAGGTCGGCGTGCGAGAGGGTGCACGGATGGCTCTTGCCAGCGTTAAAGCCTATTGGACGGATATGGAGGCCAATATTATAGCGACTCAAGATCCGGCGGGGGCCAATATCCGGCCGAGCACTACTTGGCGCAGGTCACAGAAGGTGCCCGCCTAATAGAGGCGCAGTGCTCAAGAATGTATTATTCGAGTGATGAATCAATCATTGTGAAAACAATGTTATTTTGTTTATAAGGCTTATATTTATACTTTTTGCCCGAAAGTATTATTCTGTCCCTATATATATATATATATATATATATATATATATATATATATATATATATATATATATATATATATATATATATATATATATATATATATATATATATATATATATATATATATATATATATGAATGTGTAATCCGAAAGATAGCAGTCGTTGGCTTCAGCCCCCATGCAGACAATGCGGGGGTGTTCACGAAAAATATGCTTAATCACACTTGATCCAACGTCTTGGTCCATTAAGGAGGTGATCGCATGTCGAACTAGGCAACCAGACTATATAGCTGTAACACTTTCGCTTAGCCATGGGAATCTAATGTTGGGGCTACTATGTAGCCTCTGGTACCTTCGCGTGTATCCGAATACGGGCGCGTGTGTACATGACCGGGCAACGGTCCTTCGTTAATGCAGAGGGATCCTAAAGATTCCGATAAGTCTTCGAGTGGTTGAACAGTCTCTCGCTGCATCATGACAGTGAGTTTTCGGCTTTCTCTACTGAGGTGATCGTCCGGAATAACCAGGGCACAATCGCAGTAGTTCTCCTTTGGCCACCTTAGCCGATTATAACGGAACGTAAGGCGGCAAACCCAGGAGCCGAGCAAACCCAACATTTGACCAAAGACCTGATTCGGAGCTGATGCATATAAGGCCAAACTCGTGACGCCGAACACTCCCGAAGGTATTCGGACTTTATAACAGATGATGAGCTCAAGAATGCCCATTCATTATAAACCCTGCGCTTCTGTGCACGCGTTAATGTCGTGGCGAAATGCCAAAAACGGCAGTATCCTCTGTGGGTATGGAACCCATGGGATGGTTAAACAACAAGAGGCAATAGAAAAGGTTTACACAGGGGCTTAATCTAAAAAGAAACCTGTTGAACGGGGCCCTGCTGCACGGCTGCGCCTTTGTCTCCGTTGTGCCGTATCCTGGAAGGGTATCGCGCGAATGTTGTCTACGGAAAAAGGAAAACACGTAGAAGAATACAACGTAAGTATGCGATGGATAATTAAAAGGGTAAGATGTTGGCCTGCCCCTAAGGTTGAGCCAATCTATGGGACTGTATTAAGTATTTATAGCCCCTGGTGTCCACTATGGGATTACATATACGGTGCCCTGATTCAATTTTATCCAGTCGACCGGACTCGTCTAGCCGAGTCTATCGTCTTTTAGTGACCAGTCATGCTTTCTGATGTTGGAGGCCGCTTATAGTCCGGCCGCAATGGCCGTCGTATGTTCCTCTGCGCGTGACGAGCGGTCTGTTATTCCGCTAATGGTGATGACGCCCCGTGGACCGGGCATCTTGAGTGTAAGGTATCCATAGTGCGGTAATGCGTTGAAACGGGCGAAGGCCGTTCTTCCAAGCAATGCATGATAGTTGCTTTGAAGGT